>BSBM01000805.1:14125000-15325000 GCA_027924585.1 Larix kaempferi
GTCTTTTTGTAAGGGTTATGGAGGATTTCTCGGTTTATGTTTACTAAGATGTAGGATTCCAAACCAAACGATTTGCCAAACTAGAACAGTCCTATGAAGAAATAAACATTCAAAGAGCTAGTGGTAATTCTATCCGATAAATGACATGGAATAAATAAAAGACGTTTTGGTGATAATAATCCTAGACAGATCTAGATTGATTGTTTAATAATAAGGATATTGAAACAAAGAGGGACTTGCGTTTACACAAGATTAGTAAAGCAATTAATATCTATATTCATTTAAACGAAAAATAGACATGTAATAAGATCTAATCTAACAATGTACTGGATCACCTATTACAACCAGTAAATCTGCATTCTACTCACAAGGTAAATTAATTTAATGAGATCTATCTTGGCTCTTTACTAAACCCTGTAATGAAAAGAATAGATCCACAATTATTTAAATGAAAATAAACTGGTAGTAAGATCTAGCCTAACCAGGTACTGGATCACCTGTTACAACCAGTAGATCTGCATTTTACAAATGAGGGGAAAATCATTTGTAATCTACAATCAAAGAAAAGTAGATGCATCAATCAAAATAAAAGTAACAAAACTTTGATGTAAATACATATCAGTAATTTTATTGCAGATCAACTGACTTAGGAGCTTCCACATTCCTCCCAACCTTAGATCACAACCCTTTCCTGGATTGTTCCACTGGTCACCCCCGAGCTGAGCTAAGCATAATAAGAATCCAAAAGGCTGTTACACCTAAAATCTACCCATCATCATGATTTAGTGTATACATCCCTGAATTCATTTGGACCAAGTACTCATTTGGGAGGATTTGTACTCAGTTTGTACAACCTTTTGAGAGGTCGTCACAGGTTGCACAATAGCAACATGCGACATCACAGGTTGCTCCATAGCAAGGTGCGACGAGGTCTGTTAATGGGAAAAAATAGCCATTTCGAGATCTTTCTCGAAGCTTTCCCATTTGGGGGCTTATCCCTGATCTCTTGGAGATCTGGTACTTGAGCCCTAACTCATTGGGAAGATCCCCTATCTCTCTCCTACCATCTCTCAACTTATCCTATCCATAACCTCATCCACTTAGTCCTATATAAGTGAGGCTCACTCCCATACCAAAGGGAGGAAGACTATGGTATCTACATGTTGGTGAAATCTCTCTTGGGACACCTTCACTCACCTCTTAGAGAATTCATGCTTCCTTGGAAGGGCTTGGAAATTGGCTTGTGTGGAGAAGGGATGCTACGTTAAGTCATTGGTTGTAGTTCTATATCTCTATCATGTACTCCTCTATTTGCAGTAATACAAATGCTTTCCACCAATATCGTTCTTATGTGTAATGATATTGCGTTGTTTACCTGCTTAACTATTTACATAGATCTCTTATTGTATAGATGCTCTTTACTCATTTTTCTTTTCTGTGTCTTGACAGGTCTTGCAGCTTGGATCTGATGACCGTGGGACGTGGAGCAACATTCGAGAGAAAGGATAGCGAATCAAAGAGGTAAGACATCTAGTACTTGATCCTTAAGTAGATCTAGGAAACGTGTTTGTAGTATGTTCTATTTGTTCTAGACTCGCATTGAGCTAGGGAGATCCAGCTCGCCTCCAGTCGAGTGGATTGTCCAGTAACAAATCTGGCGACCATACTGGGGAACTGTTCTTGTTTAGTGATTGTTAATATGAGTCGTTTTCAGTCGATTACTTGACACAAGCCTTGTTGTCATTTCTTGTGCCATTTTCCTTCTTAGGATTGATTCCATAGTCAGATCTTCACGTTGAAGATCCCGATCTTCTTCCTTTGAGTTTATACAACTCAGTTTCAAACCTGTTGGTGGTTCATTATCAAAAGATCTGATTCATTTTTTAATCCAGAACTCTCCTGTTGCACCTGGGTAGTGAAAACAGAGCGACAATGTGTTTTTCTAGGTCTTTGTTATTTGACTGTTACTTGCTCGTCGCGGCCTGTTCATTAGTAGACTGCGACATCGTCGCAGATCTCATGCAGGTAACCTGTGATGTCACACTGTCTACAAAGTCATAGTGCGCCGATCTTTCGAGACTTAGCATTCAGGAATCCATCCTCTTGTTTGACAGTCTGAGCCTTGTTTTGATGTATGAACTCCCTCTGTGCTGCAACATCCAGCCAAAGATCCCATTTTGATTTGTGTGTTAAGAGTTTGGTTTGTTTGGATTGACTTTGGTTTCCACTTTGGACAAGTTTGAAATCGGTAGTGGCAGATACTTTTGTCTCCCCCACCTTCATCCATTCACTCTTGCTTTCCCTTCCTTCCATTCCCGATCTGATCAATGCATTGGATCACCTTCTAGACCTCATTTACATTTGTTTTGAGCTTTGCTTGCTTAGTTTGCTTGCTGCTGCTTGATTTTGAGTCAATGTGTCTTTTTGCTTAGTTGAGTGCTTGTTCTTTTCTTGATTTTTCTAAGTATATGAATGCTGCGAGTAGCATTTTATTTTCAGTCATTTAGATCTGAAAGCAAATTTGTCTTCAAGTTTATTGCTTTGATTCATCCATTGAAAGATTAAAAGTGCTTCTCTCCCGTTATTTCTCAAAAAACGTTATTGAAGAAAGATCATTGCGCATTGGAATGTTTTGAAAAAGATGAATGGAAATATGATTGATTGTGTTTTTCTTGAATTATGAATTATTCATCTTCTTGAAAAGCTCTAGTACATTATGTTTTTTTTCAAAAGTTGTTTCCATGCTAGGGAAAGATATGTGCATTTTTTATTTTTGTTGCCTTTAGATCATTGAAAAGAGAAAGTGAAAAGCTTGCATTTTCCATTTCAGAATCCTCTCATTTCATTACTTAGTGTTGTTTTGATTTGAAAAAGAAAAGAAAAGAAAAAATACTCTGATTTGGATAGTAGTGTTGTGTACGTTTGTGTGTTTCATTGAAAAAGAAAAGAGTACTTTCATTGTCGAATTTGTTTGCATTGGGAATTGTGTTGCATTGAGTTTGTTTTGGCAATACCATTGGAAGAAGCTTTCTCTTTACCATAGTTAGAATTCATCAAAAGAAAAGAATATTTTGTGCATGTAGCTAGGGCTTGCATTCTGTTTCCGATTATGTACTCACCTCATGCATTCACCTAACTGTGAAAGATAAAATTAACGGTAGAACTAGGTAAAAATTTTAGCAGCTTGTGTGTAAGTTAGAGATGTGTTCCGGCGTCGTTAAGCGTGGCAGTTGTTGTTACTTGCCAACACTGTAGTCCGAGGGTATTGTATTCTTCCATGTACATCGGTATATCGAGCTCCTTCACGTACCCACCAAGTACCATAATCCGTACTTGGCGTATATCGAACGGTGTATCACGTACTCGACACGTATATCGAAAGGTCTCGTGCCAACGGCTGTGCATTAGACAACACCACTACGGATTTGAGAGCCTACGTACCTTGCGTATATCGGGAGACACCATTAGGATTCCTGAAACCAACCGAGTTAACCATTTGGCCATCTTGGCAAAGCAATACATCGGGAACAACACTCGAGGAGATTAGCACGCACGTCCTGTCTAGGTAGTTGGGTATGCATGCAAGGGTATGGTCCCAATCCTCCTTGTCACGTCATATTGTTGGACCCTACAGTATATTGCGGTTTGTGATGCCTTGATAATCCCGTGAGGTTCCGGACTTTTGAATCCACTCTGTCACATAAGTTTGCTTGTTTCCTTAGTTTGAGTAGGTTTCTTGGACTGCTTTTCTTTTAGTATACCTTTAGGAGAAACGTTGTTTTGGCCTTTTTTGACTGATTTTCCTGATACTCTAGCGGATTTTCCCTAGAGAAGGTCCCCTAGGATCTTGAACTTGCCACCCGAATTTCCCCTTAATCCGGAGTTTAGTTCGAGGGTAAGAATGGATCAGTGTAACGCGGTCGTAGTTACTGAAGTAGGGAACCCCACCTTGAATGTTCGCGGACTTTTGTTTCCACCAGGTTCACCTGCCTCTCATCCCACGTAGGATGAAGAAGCACACATCCCCACTTCTCAAAACCTTCCTCCCGTCATCCTAGGAGAATCTGGATCATTGGAATGGATAAACCGACCCTTGGACAACCCTACTGCAGTTGTTGGTCCTTCAGTAGCTTATTGGACATCTTCTATAGACCATCGAGTGACTCATTTTGCCACCTCATCCTCACCTAGTGAGACTACCCCGGAAGACACTTTAGCTTACTTTCATGGCCAATTGGCTCACTTTTGTTCCATGGCTGGAGATTTTCGGCACTCAAGTCTCCAAAAAAGGCTTCAAGACCCATCGTTACCTCCTTACCAACCTATCCCAGTTCATTCGATATCTTTCGGATCGCCTGACGCACCCCACCACGTGACCACTAATGAGACTGTTCAACCCTCGCAGGAGTCCAGTCCTGCACCTCAAGTGAACCAACCGATGGAAGGACAATGGTCCTACACACCTGTCACTACCATGGTTACTTTACCAGTTCCTCCCCCACCTCAAAATTTGAGGGGAGGGTATTCCATTCCTACGGATTATCCTATTGGTAATGTCATTACCACGGTAGCTAGTCAACAACCCACGTTGGTTCAACCTTTGAATAGTGGTCATCCTATTGTGGATGGGGGGAAACCCACGTTTCCTAACCAGAACGTAGGCGTTGGAGTCCCCAACGGACCTTCCATTGGACCTTCCCAACCCGCTAGACCGTCCACCATAGGATTATCTCATGTTGGAGGGCCGTCAAATGTAACCCAACCGTCATGGAGTCAAGCGTATCCAGGTTCTGTTAACTCTGTGCCGGATCAACCTAATCCCGAAAACGTGCCATACGAAATACCTTATCCTGGAATCCGTACACTCTGTGGAGGCAACAAGCTGTGCTGCAATGCGGACCTCAACCGACTATCCCTCAAATATCACCACCCCCGATCGGTCCTCCCCCACCTCCTGTTGGAGGAGGCAGGCCCCCACCTAATGTTGGTGGAGGCCCATCTCATTTTACCTACAACCCCCTTCACCCCTCAGGCGGTGGCGGGAATGGTCCACCACCTCCTCCAGGCAGAGGCAGCGACGGACCACCGTTTAATGGTGGAGGAGGACATTTCCCTGTGGGTGGCGGTGGTGGTCCACCACCACCTCCAGGTGGAGGACCTAATTACTATGGTGGTGGCGGTGGTGGTGGGAACCCTCATCCTTCCGGCAGCAAAGGTGGTGGGGGCCCCCACCCATATGGTAGTGGAAATGGTCCACCACCCCCTCCAGGCAGAGGCAGTGGTGGGCCACCTTATTATGGTTATGAACCCCCACCTCCTCCCGGTGGTGGCGGCGAACCTCCACCCCCTCCCGAAGGTGGAGGTGGACCCCCACCCCCTCCCGGAGGCGGAGGTGGACCCCCACCCTATTGGAACGGACCACCTTATGGTGGCGGACCTCCTTATGGTCTGGGAGGCACACCCCCCTACGGTCAATTTTATCCTGGTACACCTTACGGTCAGTTTAGTCCTTACACGCCTTATCCGTATTATCAATACGCACAGCATAATCCACAGCTGCCCTTTCTGGCTACTTTGGACCTACTTGACCTCTCTCGTTTAACCAACGATCCTATTTACCACGGATCTAATTGGCCACCGATTTTGGTGAAACTTCTGCCTGATATCCCCAAGTTTGGCGGCAAGCTGGGTGAAGACCCCAAGAACCATGTGATGACATACCATTTATGGTGTTCATCTAACTCCTTAATGGACAATTCAATTCGTCTTAGATTATTCCAAAGGACTCTCACAGGTTCGGCTGCCAAGTGGTACATTGAGTTACCACCACACTCTTTTCCTGATTTTGGCTCTCTTACTATGAACTTTTTGACGCATTTCCAGCTGCCTATACGGCATGAGACTGGTACTGAGCTTTTAACCTCGCTCTGTCAGAATACCGCCACTCACATTTCGGATCATATCCATGAGTGGCGAAGGAGACGACGTCTCATTAAATCTCCCATTCCAGATCAATTCCTAGCAAACTGGTTTACTAAATCGCTCCTCCCCACCATAGCAAAAGATGTGGCCATGCGAGGTGCTGTCACCGAAGAATAAGCCATCGCGAGTGCTCATCTATTAGACCTGGTCTACACTCAGTTTGGTACTCTGTTCAATATTTTTCTTGATGCACCCCAAGACATTAACGATCCCACAAAACCACATAAAGGACCCCAAGCTGATGGGATCATAGGTTCCCTTACCACCTAGCCTGCTGTTAGCACTATTGGATCATCCAAACCAACTCTGGCTGGCCACAGCACCGCCAAGTCCACCACTCCTGCTATAACTAAAGAGGTTAATTCTATTCAATCAAATTCATCTCAGAAGTTTAATGGAAAAAAGAAGAACAAGGGGAAACCCAAGAAGCCTTCTGCCCAGCAGGAAATGAAGAGCACTCCTGAAGATACTAAGCAAAAAAGGAAATTGAGGTATCCTTGCTTACTGTGTGGAGAAGACCATTTATCCAAAGAGTGTCCCCATAGAGACGAAGTGCAAAAGTTTCTTAGGGGTAAACCAACTCCCGTAGTCCTCAATGATACGTTTCCTGCTCAAAACCAGTAGATGATTGCTCAAACCCCCCCAGCCCATGGGGAACCATCCAACACCGCTCATGTTCTCATGTTGCGTAACAAGGCGATCAATTTAACTACTAGCTCATGATCTTACGAACAGGTCCCTTCGAAGGAACCCGCTGGAAGTAATGCTGAAAAAGCTTCCAACTCTTTACCTGATGTCACTGTACCATCAACCTCTCTCACCATAGAGAGACCCTCTTTAGATTCGATATTGCGTCCTCCCAAGAGTACAATTCGAAAATCTGTTTTCAATCCGAATGCTCATGTGGCACAAAATTACAATATCGTACAGGACTTGGCCCAAGATCCTTGCACCATGTCCACCCTGGAGGTTTTGCAGAATTGTCCCAATCAACACAAAACTCTCCTTCCAGCCATTGGTGTAGTTGACCCAGATTCCTCGAACACCATCATGTTTCGTCTTGACAACCTTAAGCCCAGGCTCTCACACCAGCTCGCATTCCAAGTTACTGCGAACCTTGCTGAGAATATTGTCCATCGCACTCTTTTGGATGAAGGAGCCTCCACTTCCGTCATGTCCATCGCTTGTTGGAGAGCCATTGGCTCTCCCGAATTGAATCGTTCTCCTACCACGTTGAAAGCATTCGACGGGCGTGGCTTTCAACCTCATGGGCTCTTACAAGCTCTTCAAGTTGAGTTGGGCAGAAAGACCGTAACCATTAACGTGGAAGTGGTCTCGGTCCCGTTAGATTATAATCTCTTGCTTGGTCGCAATTGGTTTTATACCATGCACGCGGTAGCCTCTTCAGTCTTCCGCATAGTACAGTTCCCCCACCAAGGACGAATTGTTACTATCGACCAGTTAGATTTTTGTACACCAGATGCCACTACTCATCCTGTTGACCATGTTCCTTCCATTGGACAGATGTCAAAACAGTATGAGAGTATAGGGGTTGGCCTATTGAAATATTCATCTCTCATGGGCGTTTTTCCAGCCGCGGACCCCCCTAATCATGTTTCTATGGTGACCATGATCTCCACTGAGATTTTATCTCACTCCAACGATGCTTGGCTTGTACCGGATGAAGCCCCAACACACTTGTTTGGAGATATGATGCCTCTTTCACCAGCTAAACGCATTTATGAGGCTATCCAATCAGCTTCGGAGGACCTTTTATCCATGGCCTCCCCATCTTTTTCTCTACGATGAACGTTCTCTCTACCTAATCTCTTACTTTGGACTTTTCATTCAGACGAGTCCATCATGGAGATAATGAATGTTGATGACAGTCTGTGGGATGATCTCCATCATAGGTCATCTTTTCTTCCTCCTTTGGAATACATAGAGAACAACATCCATACCCTCTTTTCACCATATATCTACCCATACCCTCAGTCCCCCATCCTTACATGTCTTATGGACACGGAGGGCAACTTGGCCAACATTGAGCCAACCACCCCGGTAGACAACTCGGTGAAACCTAGTATAGTGGAACACATTCGCATAGGATAGAAGTGTTCCCTTGAAGAAATCGCTATTAGCATGGCCTTGTTCAAGCAATTTCGAGACGTATTTGCTTGGTCCTATGAGGAGATGCCTATGATATACCCCGCAATTGTTTCTCATGAAATAAAAACCTATCCCGACATCAAACCTATACGTCAAAAGTTGCGACCGGTACACCCCCGGAAGACTACAGCAATAAAGGAAGAAATTGAAAAGCTCTTAAAGGATGGCTTTATTTATCCTGTCCCATTGACAGATTGGGTCTCAAACGTTGTTCCTGTGAACAAAAAGCAGGGAACCATTCGCGTTTGCGTTGATTATCAGGACCTTAATCGGGCTTGTCCAAAAGACAACTACCCAACCCCCTTCATCAACTAGATCATCGAAAACTATACCGGAAGCGTCATCTTCTCATTCATGGATGGCTTTTCTGGTTACAACGAAATTGAGATCAACCCGGCCGACCAACATAAGACGGATTTCATCTTCCCATGGGGTACATTCGCTTATTGCAAGCTCCCATTTGGCCTTAAAAATGTTGGCGCCACGTTTGAGCGGGCTATGTCATACGCCTTCCACGATATTAAGGACTTTGTGGAACCCTACTTGGACGATCTCCCTGCTCATTCAAAGTAGTGCGAGTTCCACATTGATCATCTGACGGCCATTTTCCTCAGATGCAGACGATACAATATCCGTCTAAATCCTCACAAGTGTATATTTTCCGTTGAGTCCAGATGCCTCTTAAGATTTATCATTTCGAAGGATGGGATCTGCATTGATCCCTTAAAGGTGGAGGCCATCATCAACCTACCACCCCGGAATGATGTTATGGAACTTCAAAGTCTCCAAGGGAAGGCGACTTACTTACGACGTTTTGTTTGTAATTTCGTAGAGAAAACTCAGGGCTATATGAGACTGCTTAAGAAGGACGTCCCATTCATTTGGGATGATCAATCTCAAAAATCCTTCGACAGTATCAAACATGCCATCACGCATGCCCCTGTGCTCCAAACGCCTAATTATTATCGAGATTACATCTTCTATCTCGCTGCTTTTGCTACCAGTATCGAAATGGTTTTGGTGCAGGAGGATCAAAATGCTCAAGAACATGTGATATACTATGCAAGTAAGGGTCTAGCTGACGCCAAAACTAGATATTCACATGTTGAAAAACTTGCTTTTGGGGAAGTCAGTGCCATCCAGAAGTTTCGTCACTACATTTTTCTCCGCACCACCACTATCATTGCCGACTCGAACCCCATGTACCACGTACTGACATGTCAGGTGCTTAGGGGCAAGTATTCATGCTGGATTGTGATACTACAAGAATTCGATCTTCTTTCTGAGAAAGCTAACTCTAAGAAGTCTTTGGTGTTTGCCGAGCTCATTTGCAACCTTCACCGTCCTGATTCAGAAGTTGAGCACAATGACTCATTTCCAGATGAATCATTGTTTCTCATCAATATGACTGACCCCTGGTATGGATATATTCTGTTGTATCTTCAAACCCAATGCTTCGATCCTTAACTTTCTCGCGACGACCGCCGTAAGATTTGTCACCATGCAAAGTACTATTTAATCATTAATGATACTTTGTATCATCGTGGCGTCGATTCAATTCTTCGACGTTGTCTCACTCATGATGAGGCTGAAAATGTTCTAAATCACTATCATGCTGGGGCATGTGGCGGTCATCTCTCTAGGATGGCTACAGCCCAGAAGATTTTGCGCGCCGGATATTACTGGCCTACTATCTTCAAAGATTTTATTGAGGCCGTTAAAAAATGTCCTCCTTTCCAACACTTTCACACGAAGAAACGCACTCATCCTGCCCCACTACATCCGGTTATTGCCGTTGACCCATTTGCAAAATGGGGCATCGATTTTATGCACTATAAGCCTACCTCGGCCGAGGGGCATAGTTACATCATCGTAGCTGTGGATTACTTCACAAAGTGGGCCTAGGCTATGCCTACATACAAAAATGATGGCAAAACCACCGCACTCTTCATGTTTAATCATGTGATAGCGCGGTTTGGAGTTCCGCAAGCCATAGTTACCGACCATGGTTCTCACTTTCAGAACCATATGGTTGATGAATTGAGCGACAGGTTGGGTTTTTTCCATGAAAACTCAACACCCTACTACTTGCAATCCAATGGACAGGTCGAGGAAATTAACAAGGTCTTGAAAACTATGATCCAGAGGATGGTAGGGATACAAAAGTCCAACTGGCATAATATGCTCTTTTCAGCATTATGGGCCTACCGAACTACCATCAAAACCGCCACAAGCTTCACTCCCTTCCAATTGGTATATGGATTGGAGGATGTTCTGCCGATAGAGTGCAAAATCCCATCTTTAAACCTCGCGATCGAACTTCTTCCTAACACTACTGTTGAGGAAGAACGTCTCTTGCACCTAGCAAAGCTTGATGAGTCTCACCGAGATGCCGCTCTTGCTAATGAAGCGCATAAGAAACGCATCAAGGCCCAATACGATAAGTCGGTTGAACCTTGTATCTTTAACGAGGGTGATCTGGTCCTCACTTATGACCAGAAGCACGATAAACTAGGAGTAGGGAAGTTCGAGTCCATGTGGCATGGACCCTACGTCATAAAACGTGTGTTGGAAAAAGGTGCCTATGAGCTTGAAGATTATAATGGAATCTCCTTCGATGAACCCCGTAATGGGCTTTACTTGAAGAGATACTACGGTTGATCTCTCATGCATAGATTTGCTTGTATATATTGTACATGGCGTGTTTTTATGTGGTGTGACGCATTTCTTTTTGAGTGTCTTTTGATCTTGTTTCCGCTTCTCATACCATGTTCTATCTGCGTGTGCAGATGGCAACGTGCTATGGATTCGCAGACGGTGCCAGCCGGCATACCCTTCACCTTGCTTCGACAGCCTGGGTACTATATTCCCCAACAGGTGAGATCATTAGCTCAAGAGGAAGTTGCCTAGGGTTTGCGACCAACAATTCTGTAGAATATCAGCCAGTAATCGGAACCCTAGCTGATGCCATTTCGTTGGGTATGAACCACATTGTCATCCACATGGATTCTCAATTAGTTGTTTCCCATCTTAACCGGGTATATGCCATCCGTGATCCCATCTTACTCCGTCTCTTCAGACGAGTACGTCTCCTAGAAAGGTCATTTGAATCTGTTCAATACCTACACATTCCACGAGAGTTAAACACAGCTGCTGACGCGATGGCCAATTTCATTTTGGATTGGTACATCGCACACACATAACATACATAATATGTAAAAGCATTCACGACATGTAAATATAATGTACAGAAGCAAACATATAAACAAGATCACATCACTAATCATTTGAAGAACACATAATGTATAAACCATCGATAATGTATATATATATAAATCACTCAAAAGTAGTACTGGTACAAAATCTAAAGCACGATAGCTTTTAGTGAGTCTCTACAAAAATATGAAGCATCATAGCTTTCAGTAAGTACAAAATCTGAGGCCTCTAAGCTCTCAGTACAGGTCTAAAAGTGCAATCAGGTTGGATGCCTGACCCATACACCACCCTTGCTTCTAACATCTCTTTGATGCTGGGTGAGAAAGAAGTCTACAGTACGAGCCACCTTGCGGAGTAAGGAGTTGAAGCGCATGGATGCTCCAACCCCAAATCTCTGCATGGGCCTCGGTAGGTCGTCGATAGCTGGCTCGGGTACCTCCATGGTCAGCTGGGATAGGTTCCAGTACACCTCCTTCATCTCTGCGATGGCAGCATGAGCACCTGCAGGAACCACTACCTCCCCACCTTTGTCTCTCCTCACCAGAAGGGAGAGACCTACTGGTCGCACGGGGCCCACATCTGCACACACAGATTACTCACTTGTCAGCACTACATCAAAAAATAATATAATTCACAAAACTAAAAAATACAAGGGTTTTTTTCTTACCGATATCACCCCATGCTGCACCCTCTGGCAGCACTAAGTCGGGATCCTCTCGAAAGTTCGTGCCACTGTATGGAAAGTCCTCGAACATAAGTAACTGGCCTTCCAGCCAGCTAAAGAACTCAGGACCAAAGTTGATGATAGGACCCCCACCATGGTGGGTCATCACCTCTACCCACCTGAGCATGTGTGGATCTCTCAAATCCCTGTCATCCAGTACCACCTGCGGGCACAAGAGAGGAACCCACTCCAATAGAAACAACACTATGATTGATCCATACCCAAACTGCTTGAGCTCCCCACGCCGACACTTGGTCAGCTGAGCTCGGATGTTGGCAAGGAGACCCTCACACCAGTTGAACACCATGGGAGACGTACAGTCTTCCGCATACAACATCTGAGTCAGAGTAGCCATATGTGGAGCTTGTCTACCCGCCACCCTAGTAATAGTGAGTAGTATGGTCCTCAGTGGATGACTCACCACATGTCTGATGAGTATCTTCCCGCTGGAAGGAGGAGAATAAGCTATGCAGTACTGTGCCACCATGTCCTCCACTGTACGGTCACTGGCCCGTGTCCCAGTGAGTTGTACAACGTCCCCTCTTCGGGACAAACTGGTCAAAAAGTAGATATCCCCAATATCAATCGCGAGGATATGCTCACCTATGACAAAGTATTGTTGGGACGCATCCCAACTCTAGAGCATGTGTGTCAGAAATGGGATCTGGGCTCTCATCCCCTATATCTCGAAGAACTTGAGCAAACCGTAGTTTCTCAAAGCTTCCACACATTGTGGATCATTTGTTGCTTGCTCGTCTTCCACTTCATGTTCTCTCTCTCGCCACTCTAATACCATCTTTGCTTGCTAGGAACATGCCAAAAGGGGCATTTAAAACATGTTAGGTCCTTTCCCAACTTGCACAAACTCATTTTTTGAGATATTTCTGATGTTTGAGTTGTGGGTTTCCACCGTCGCACCTCACCTTTAGGTACAAGGCAATGTCATCACAGGTCTCATTTTCGAGGCTTGCGATGACTTAGGCTCGTCGCAAGTCCTGAAAGGGCCATTTGTGACGAGCCGAGGACGCATTGGCCCCTCCCCAAATCATCTAAAAACTAAAAAAATGAACAAAAATGCAAAAAGTAAACCACTACAAAGTTGCAAGACAAGATTTAGGCCTACCTGGTTCGGACAGCTGGTGAAATGGTGGATGGTAGCTTCCGAAATCGGCAGTGGAAGTTTTGGCTCCAAATTGGTACTTCTCCACCCAAATTGGCAATTTGGACAATGTTTCTATTTTTGGCCCATATTTCTATTTATAGAATAGAATGGAATATTCCTTTTCAAATATTTTGATGCTTTTGGACAATTTACTATAGTTTCGACCATTTGTCATTATATTTGGGGATATTTGACACTTTCTCTAGTGTACAGGAGTCGTAAAGTGGTCTTTTGTAGCGTTTCTCGCATTACCAACGGTAATTACAGGTATGAATGCTCCTTTGAACGTTTTGTCCTTATTGTTTTTGGTTAAGTCGTAATTATTGCATGAGGATGAGTTTACTCTTCATTTGTTCTCGTACTCATCAAATCATGAGAACAAGTACCGATTTATGATTTATCACTTTTCCGGGCTCGTTAGACTTCCACGGAAAATGACACCCCCCGGAGTCCATAGTTAAGCTCTTTTCAAACTCCCTAAAATTGAAAATATTGCCAAGCGAACTTGTCGCGTTCACTCTTGTTAAAGTATTTGAATGGTTGTCTTCCTGGTGATAGTTTACCCCTTTTTCGGACCAGGGGGCACTAATTACGAAAAAGGAATACTCCAGCCAATCATGACTAGAAGAGTCCTCTCCCGCGTTGTTTTACCCTTTTTTGGGCAATGAGGCTAACTTTACGAAAAAGGACCGTTGGAGTCTTCTTTAGTTCTTTTCAGACTCTCTAAATATGAAATGACGACCGAGTTTTCCTTCTATGGACTCATTAAATTTTCACATTGAAGGGCCCGTCATGGGACGAACCCCTCCTATCCTAGGTTCAGAAAATATTTGGGATTGGACTCATCTATGAGATGAGCTATACCGAGCATTTGGTTACCCTCATCAAACTCATAAAAAAACACATGAGGCACTCATCATTCATGATGGGAAAAAAGGAAAGTGTTTGTGTTACATACCTTAGTGGTAGTATATAGTCATTCTTGAACATGGCACTCGTCTGCATTTGCATACTGATACTTGGGTCATCTGTTTGTCTATGAGTCCCCGCTTACTTTCTGAGTCCTCTTACTCCTCTGAGTCATTCGGAGAAAGCTTCCACTATCAGTTGCATTAGAATTTTGCGTCATTCTCATGTCAATACTTCCAAGTCATGCATGCCCATGTTCAAGAACACATTCACTCATCATTTTTAGTCAATACACACGTCGTCATGCCGTTGTTACTTTGAGTCAGTCTCACATGTTACTGTACCATCCAATCCACTCTACACGTCTTTTGTTGTGTTTTGTGTCAATTGATGGGGGATTCATCATGGCCCTCCTTTGATGGATTCATCCTTGTCGACTTCAACTCATCATCCAAGGATTGAATCTAGAAACCAACCAAGTACCTTGGCCCTGCATGCCTCAATGGCAGGTTACCTCGATTTCATCATGAGTTTACATAATTGACTCTTGATTGAAAGATTTCATCTTGCATTCGACGTCAACTCATTTATTCAAGCTCAATGATATGTACTGTGATACCTTGGGAATCATTGACATTAATGGTGATCTCCCTCGCACTTGTTAACGGTTTACATCAATGACTGGTAATCAAGTGGTTTCTACCATTTTCGACATCAAGACATTTGTAATCACATGGATAGATTCGTATCATTACGGGTTCAGCTTGAAGACCCTGGGGAGTCATGTCTTACCCTGGTTGCGATGGAGTTTGTATTGAGTCATATTACACGGATCCACTTTTGTATTGGTCGTGGCTGTGTTATCATCTCATCATGGATCTACGCTTGTGTCTAGTAGCCATGATTGTGTTCAGTCAGTCATTACACCCATGGATCTGCAATGTATTGGTCGGCAGCCATGTTGTACTACATATGAGATTATCATTTCAGAGTCAGTTGTATTGCAGCAGCGTCCTTCATCCGACAAGTCTTTTTCCATTATTTCTATCAAAGCACTTCACCTATACATCCTTAACATCTTCATGCTTTGGGGAGCATTTTGTTACACCTAAAATCTACACATCATCATGATTTAGTGTATACATCCCTGAAGTCATCTAGACCAAGTACTCACTTGGGAGGATTTGTACTCAGTTTGTACAACCTTTTGAGAGGTCGTCGCAGGTTGCACACTAGCAACATGCGATGTCACAGGTTGCTCCATAGCAAGGTGTGACGAGGTCTGTTAATGGGAAAAAAATAGCCATTTCGAGATCTTTCTCGAAGCTTGCCCATTTGGGGGCTTATCCCTGATCTCTTGGAGAGCTGGTACTCGACCGCTAACTCATTGGGAAGATCCCCTATCTCTCTCCTACCATCTCTCAACTTATCCTATCCATAACCTCATCCACTTAGTCTTATATAAGTGAGGCTCACTCCCATACCAAAGGGAGGAAGAATATGGTATCTACATGCTGGTGAAATCTCTCTTGGGACACCTTCACTCACCTCTTGGAGAATTCATGCTTCCTTGGAAGGGCTTGGCAATTGGCTTGTGTGGAGAAGGGCTGCTATGTTAAGTCATTAGTTGTAGTTCTATATCTCTATCATGTACTCCTCTATTTGCAGTAATAGAAATGCTTTCCACCAATATCGTTCTTATGTGTAAAGATGTTGCGTTGTTTACCTGCTTAACTGTTTACATAGATCTCTTATTGTGTAGATGCTCTTTACTCATTTCTCTTTTCTGTGTCTTGACATGTCTTGCAGCTTGGATCTAACGACCATGGGACGTGGAGAAACATTCAGGAGAAAGGATAGCGAATCAAAGAGGTAAGACATCTAGTACTTGATCCTTAAGTAGATCTAGGAAAAGTGTTTGTAGTCTGTTCTATTTGTTCTAGACTCGCATTGAGCTAGGGAAATCCGGCTCACCTCCGGTCGAGTGGATTTTATGGTAACAAAGACCTAGGGTAGTTTTCTATCTTCTTTACTATAGCAGAGTAGCCACAAGGTTCGTTTATGAGCCTATTTGGTGTGAGTCTATCTAAATGACATCCCCCTCAATGATAACACAGTCCTCTTCCAAGACAGTCCCTTATTTTGGACACACCAAGTTTCAGTACTGTGGTGTTGAGTGCTCAGACTCACGACTGGACCCTTTTCAGTGCACTAGGGAAAAACGTGCCCATGCAACGTTCCCTTCTCTACTATTTCTAATTTTTGGGGCAAGGCTGCTAGGTATTTTGGGTTTAGATCACTCCGTTATCTAACTGACACCTAGCAGATTTAGTTTTCTTTATCTTTATTTAATATTCCTTTATTTTAATCCTCACAATTCATTTTAAATCTTAATTTAATTAATTTAGACTTTTACTAGATCCTATCGGCTAGTTTAGACTTTAATTATAGGCTACTGACCTATCTAGATTCTTGCATGCTCAGCTCCTCTTTGAGTGGTAGTCCCAGTCATTTTGAAAGAATAAAAATAATAATAAGTCATAAAAAAAATAATTATTGGTCAACTTGATGCTCAAGAGCCCCTAGCTCAACATTACTCATTTAGTTCGAGTCGAAGTGCTCCAGAGCTTCTCGGCTCAACACTTACTCAACTACTAGTGCTTCTAGAGTCACCTTGGCTCATGCACTTGTCACACATAGTTAAGTTTATTACAACGTAAATAAAATAATATTTAAAACAATAAAATAGTATTTTCTCGGGATATTACAACCACGTAATATTTTGCCCCAAGCTCAGTCTTTTTATTTCTACATTTTCTTTCTGGTTTACAACTTACATTTTCTAATCTCCAGCGTTGGTCTTTTGGTGTCAGGGCCTTCGTAGCTGTTGGATGAACGTAGTCTGGGTGTGGATGCTTCTAGGGTTCATCAAGCAGGTAAGACCTGGGCTCTCAACACCTCTGTCATGAACCCTGTGTTGTTTGGAATATTTGTTTTGAATGCTAAGCAGTATTATTAAGAGGTTGTGCTTTGGGAGATACAAGGGATTCATTAGCCAACCCTTGGTTGTATTCTTGTTTGTTGGTTTCACACTTCACCAGTGTTGGTAGTTGGAGACTATAGTGCCATTTTCAGGCCTCGGCGTATACTCTGTAGCATTTGGCGTTTTCCCTTTCTTTTGTACGCTTGTATAGGCACTTCTAGATGTTGGGTATAAACCCTATGTATGTTTAAAGGATCTAGGATCTTCCAATTGGTGATGTAAAATTGATTCAGTTTTTATACTGTAGTCCATGGAATGAGGCTGTACATTTTCTTTAATACTAGGTTGTTTAAACTACTAAGATCTATTAATGTGTTTTATATACTGTGCCTTCAATCTGTGAGACTGGGCATGTATTTGATTTCTTAGTTTATGTCTTGTGTACTAATGGTGATTACTCGTTTTAAATATGGAATTTAAATGTTTAGAATATATTCTCTTTGGATTGGTTGTAATGTAAAACCCTAAGTATTTAAGTTGGAAAGATGAGGAAGGCAAGCCCTATGAAATCGTTTGACAATCTGACAGCTGTGTGGAATTCGTTGCTCTGTTTGATCAAGAAAATTGTGTTGAGTAGCAGGTCTTAACTTAGATTATATTTGTGGCTTGGCTAGCGTTCAAACATCTTTAGTTTTTTTGGTCTTCTATTTTTGTTGATGAATTCTAGGTGAAAACGATGTTGTTTTGTGATTGATATGGATTCTGGAAAGAGTATGAAAAAGAACCTATAATTCGCTATTGTTTTAATTCTTTAAGGTTTTAGTGTTAATATGCTGTTAGTAGTTTTAAATGGTAGATTTTAAAACTCCCGAAATTTAAATTATGGAGAGAGTATACAATCGCTCTGTTTTGGGTGAAAACTGGGTTTGCAACTTCACTCTGATTTTTAATGATGGTTCTGGAATTTATATGTGTTCATGCTATTATTTATATAATTTAATCCTTGTTTATAAAATAATAGGGTGAGTGTTATTTTAATTCTTGAAAATAGAGCAGAGTGGATATAGCCCTAAATTGATTCGTTGAGTCTTGTAAAACATGGGTCCTATACATATCCTTAGTTTTGATTACTCTCGAACTGTATAGTCACTCAGATTCTGGTTTTATGGATTCTATGGATTTTATTTAATTCTTTATGTGTTTATTCTTGCGTATAAATGAGGTTTTAGGTATTGTTTTTAATTAATAAAATCACATCCAATGGATGCTTTATGGTTAAGTTTTATGCTAGATAAGTCTAATATGCTATGCTATCATGCCGATCAAATGTTGAAATTAGATTCTATCTTTGGTTTTAACAACAATGCATAATTAAACTATATATAATTTAGGTAATATTTACTATTTATAAGTAAATATTCTAAGTCAGCAATATTATTTATCCTATTAATTTATCCACACAGAGTTTAGGGCTTCTGCCCGGAAATCCTAAGTCTAGGAATTTCTTTCTCTGTTTAAGGACTATAGGAGATTTCTCCATATATTTTTAAACCCAAAAGTCATGGCTAGATAGTTATGCTAATGACATGATCTTAAGAAACATTATACATTCCTATACTAAACGATCACTCAAATAATATATCAACATATTATAGAAGCATCATAAAACTTTAGATAACATACAAACCTAATCGAGATTTTTAATACCAGGCCTATAAAGAAAGAATATAACACATGATGCTATTTATGACCTAGATGTTATGAATCAGATAGTATAGCCATTAATACTAATCATAACCTGAAATCTACTGCAATAGAATAATAGGGTCATTGATGGCAAATTTCTCTACTGGAACAAAATAACATTATCATTACTACAATTCATAAGTATACAAAATATAAATAAATGAAACGTAAGAAGATATTAATCAGTATTTTATTGTAGACTGACTAACTTAGGAACTGCCATGTTCCTCCCAACCATAGACCGCAACCCGTTCCTAGATTGTTCCACCGGTCACCCTCGAGCCGAACTGAGCATGACAAGAATCTAGATGGCCTAGCTATATGGTTTTCTATATTCTTTACTACAATAGAGTAGTCACAAGGTCCCTTTACCATCGTGTATGTTGTGAATCTTTATGAATAACTTCCCCTTAATAACCTTCACAATCCTCTCACTAGGAAAATCCTCTTTAATAGGACACACCAGATATCAGAAATCTGATGTTTGAGTGCTCAGATTCACGACTGGACCCTCTAGTAAAATTGGAAAATACTTGCCCCATGCAAAGTTCCTCTCTCTGCTATTTATAATTTTTAAGAACAAGGCTGCTAGGAAATTAGGTCTTTTGCACACTCAGTTAACTAACTGACACTCTAGCAGTTTTGTATTTATCTTTAATTAGGAAATTAATTTATTTTAATCCTCACAATTGATTTTAATCTTTATTTAATAAAATTGAACTTTTACTCACCTAGAAACTAGTTAGTTATTTAGTTATCATCTAATGACTAGTCTAGACTCTTGCATTTAAGCCCCTATTTGTGTGGCAGTCCCAGTCAGTTAGAAAGAATAAAATAATAATAATATTGAATATTAAAGTAAATAATCAAACTGGATTACTGATGCTCCAGAGCTCCTAGCTCAACATCAGTTAATCAATAGGAGTTAAGTGTTCCATAGCATCTCAGCTCACACTTACTCAACTAATAGTGCTTCCAAATCGCACTTGGCTCAACATTATCCGCAATAATTCAAATGTTCCAGAGCTCACTTGCTCACATCATTTAATAGTTTGGTGTTATTCATAGCTCACTTGCTTAACACACAAAAATAACCACATAGGTGTTTACAGAGTTCTTTTTAACTCAACGCCTGTCAACCACAATTAAGGTTACAACAACAATAAATAATAAAATAAAATAGTCTTTTCTTGGGATATTACATTGAGACATCACATAACACTCATTCTAAGATATCTTCATTCCTTAATTCAATCTCAATGATCAAAATTTATAATTTTAAGTATGGATTGATCAAAACCTTAGCTCCTTAGTTCATTGATATTAAAGAGTCTTTAAAGATTAAATATAGTTTACCACCAAACTTTTTTCAATGAGAATAATGTTTGAATTGTGAAACTCCATGAGAAAAAATATATTGTGATTATTAAGTTAATATGGGTAATATATAGGCATATGAAATGATGTTCACATTTCTAGACTATCTAACATACTTGGAATGTAGAATATCTAATACAACCGTAAGTAAGTAGAAAAGGAAATAGCATTGATAATGATGTTGACACTATAATAAATTTGAATTTGGATTGCATAATGATTTAAAATAAACTATTATTAATGTGTGTTTTTATTCATTTTCCTTTAAAAATATGAAATTTATCTTTTTTTTTCCAATTTTATAAAATTGGTGCATCTTGATAATGGTGTTAAATTCAATATTTACTACTAAACTAAATATATCACAATCTATGAAAATAATTGAGAATACATTCTTTCATTCCATATTACACTTGATAGATGTTCTCTGAATATACTTAAATTTCTATAAAATTAGTTTGCATATGGAATATTTAAAAAAAAAAGACAAATAATCTCAACCATTTCATAATTTACACTACCCACAAATAATGACAATGATAATATTTATGTGACCAATAAAATATAGGATATTAAATAAATGTTGTATATAAAAAAAAACGTGTATACTTATTAAGAAAGTCTTATCTTAATTATTAATTTGCAATTTAATCAAATTATTTTTTAATATTAATTATTAAAAAAATAAAAAAACAACAACTTTCTTACCAATTTTATTAATATCATTTTTAAAAATATTATTATATATAATAATATATTTTTGTTATTAACATCAAGTATATATACCATTAACGTTAATATTATATGAAGAACATGCAAATATATACTATAGCATTAACAATATGTTGGTTTTTTTTCCCTAAGCTACGCCGTAGCCACACAAAAAACAAAGAAATGTTCATATAAATGAGTCTGATAAACTGTCTACAAAGCAAGTCTATAAACGCAAAGCCTACAAGCCTGCTTAGGTTCATTAAAACATTTCAACAAAACTGACATGAATGGGCCATCGGGCAAAATCAAAACTCGAAACCGGAGATCCAGCTCCTTCTCTTTTTGACAAGAGAAGATCAAAACTCTAAAATCAAACACTCGGGACCTTGCAAAACTAGACAAGATCCCAAAGAGTAACATGTTGGCTACCATAGCAGCTTCTGTCAATCACCTTTTGAATTGTCCATTGACCACTTCTCAAGTCTAAACCCGCATTGGAAAGTATATCATCTTCTATGTTCTTTTTCCGAGGAATCTGAGAAAAAGATATCTTTTTCATGAGTGCTTTGATAGTCTTTATCTCAGCTAAAATTGGGCTTAACCCCAGATTGTGACACTCCTTATGATCATTTTCCCAGTCAATAACAAGATGTGAGTCTCCAAAGACTTGCAGTCACTTTCTGTCTTCCTTTTTTGCTAGCGTTAGCAAAAGAAGTAATGCGTGAAGCTTAGAAAAATTGTTCGAACCCGTCCCCAAAACCTGCCTCAAACTTAAAAGATAACTTATGATTTATAAAAAGGAGGCCCCTTGCCCCATGTTTGTTTTGATTCAAGGCACCATCGAAAAAAGACCAAGACTCCTCATGGTTTATTGCAAGCAACGATGGAGGTGTGATTACTTTTATAGTTCCACCTTGAGCAAAATGTTTGGTTTGACCAAGTTTTTCTTTTTATTTTATAAAATCAAATCATATAAATTAAATCTTTAACTAACTTATTTTTATGAAATAAGGTAAGATTAATTAATAAAAGAATGAAAACCTTTTATCAAGTTATGTATTTAAAAAATCAAATTATATAAATGAAACCTTTATCTAAATTATTTTTAAAAAATCAAATAAATTAGTTTTTTTTTTTGTAAGCTAGTGTGAATCCTTATATTGTCGTCACAGAAATAAACAGTAACGGAGTAATACCGGGCCATCTCTTAACCGAGAAAACACAGATGAGTGAAGTCTTCCTCATGAGGAAACAAGAATTTTCGGAATATGAGTTTAACTTCCCTACCAACAAGCAAGAGTGTTCTGCAGCTGCATAAAGAAAAAGACTAAACAGTAATAGTAAAGGTAACCAATAGACAAGAGCTAACCAAAGCATGACTACTAGTTTAAACTCATCTGTCCAACCTAGGAAGTAGGCTCCTTAGCGAGAGCAACCCTAAGATGTTGAGCTAACTGCTGTTGATTGAAGAGAATTTGCTTTAGGAATCCAACCATTTCATCCTCCTGGAGAAGTATTCTAGCTCGGGCTTCGCCTTTGTCTACAAGGGCCTTTCCAAGCACTGCTTTCTGAGACTAGTGATAGTCGAGAGTTTTCTGGTACAAAGTGGCCCGACCCCTGATACTCCCCGGGTCCGGTACTAGGGCCTCGAATTCTCTTCTAATTTTCGCGTTAGTGAGACACCGTCGGAAAACCATGGCATCATCTTTTGCATCCTGGATTTCTGCATGTGCCTTCTGCAGGATTTCTCCCTTGAATCTGCGAGCTTTCCCAACGACCTCGTGCATGAGTCACATTAACAGACGGGAGGAGGGACTAGCCTACTACACCGCGCAACAGGTGTACGCTCTCTTGGTGGGCGGCATATCCACTTCTCCTGCAAACTGACTAGAGAGCCGAACACCAGAGAGGTGAATACCCGTGGAGTGTTTGCGTCGAATTGCCGAGAGCCTAACACCAGTGGATCCTTTGCGTCAAATTGCATTGCTCTAGTGACAAAAAACCACATACATATTGATGCCTTCTAATGCCCTGAGGGCGAAGGTACATCCCCACTCCTCCATTTTTCATGGACGCAATCAAAGAAATAACACTAAGCCGGACGAGAGTAAGAATATAGGACAAAGAGCATGCAGGAGAGGTCGAGTAGCTCACGGGAGGATGAATGCTGGACGGGGCACCTTCCAATACAAATTGTGAGGCTGTTGGGGATGCGTGGGTGGGCTGGGCAGGCATGTGCCCTACCTCGTGGTCTGGGTGGTCGGGCATGTGGCTGATAGCCACTTCCTTCTGCACCCATGGTGGGGGAAATAAATTAGAAAATTAAATGAGTATGTTTCTAAAATAAAAATAAAGAGAACTGTGTTCAATACATCCATTCACCAATATTGTTCAATTAATAATACTATGCTACTCGTCCTAATATACAATATAAAAGGCATTATTTCTTCATAATTTAATTTTCATATAATAAACAAATTACAAAACAAAAAAATATAATTCAAAATTTATGTTTCTCCATTTTCTCCAATTTCTTCATTACAAATTACCATTAATGATATAAAATATCAACTTGGTCATCTAATTAAATAAAATGAAAATAATTCACAAAAATGCATATAGTCTCAAAATATATTTTTACAATGCCTATAATATTCATAATCATAACTTTACCCATTCATAAAAACTCCCCCCTTGGATTCAATTTTTAGTTTTCTTTTTCTAAACATGTGTAAAATATCAGTTCTTAGACATTCTCCTTTAATATTTATTTCCCATCTCCATACATACACAAACACAAGTATTTCAATGTGTTAAGCAATACTCAAAGTCTCATTAAATATAAATAATAAAAATATCTATAAATCCTTTGTACTTAAGATAAGTACTACTCTTGTTTCCAAGTCTTTTAAGCCATGTATATGATCACGGGTGACAACATAGGAACTTCATAATATATCTTTTGAGAAAAACAAGTATGCATGCACTTCAGAGGTCTAGCATAGCACAAATGAGGTTCCTAATTTAGGAAATGGATCATAGTACAAATGAGGTTTCTAGTTTAGGAAATGGACCACATACAAAATATTAGGGACATAGGTCTAATCTAAAACTTCTAAGGCTCCCACACCATGCATGAACCCCTAGACCATGACATATAATATATAAGAGTAATAATTTGTCCAAAATTTGATTATGAGGTTTAGCACAATAAGAATATGTCCCTTGTTTAAAGTCATGCTTTCTACTAAAATACAAGGTAAAATACAAGGTATTTGTTTCTCGATAGTAAATCTAAGACATATGAATCATGCATGTTGCCTATATTATGAAACCTTATAGATAAAACATTTTGAATAATAGTACAATATGATCTGATTACAAAGCTTGGGCCAGTAGAGTTGGGTCATCCTTAGGTCATCCTTAAGCATTATACACAATTTCTAAGATGCCCTTTAATATGATAAAAGTTCTTTGACAAAAAGTCTTTAATCCTTAGTGTAAAATTTAGATACTAATTATGAAAATCCACTTATAAAAAAAATCCATGGATCAACTTCTTGCTATTTTGCTTATAGTTTTGCATATGGTATACTTGTTATATAACTATAAAAAGAAATAAAAATCATACATCCCCAAATTTCACTTATAAAACCATGACAATGTAGCTAGACATGAATGCGTTTGATCATCTCCGTCTTCCTCTAGACATGAACGCAGTGCTCAAGCGATTTCTATCAGCGCAGTCGTTATTCCTGAATTGCATAATTACACTTCTGACTGCTGCACTGAACTTATTCCCTTGCTGCGTTGGATGATCGCCTTCGCCTTCTTCCTCTGGAAGAATTCCGAGAAAACGCAGCGCTCAAAGCAACTTTTCCCGTTACTCGCCGTTAATGCATCCAGAGGATAAACAACAGAGTCTGGATGGGGGCTGTAGAAATTTGCTATGGATTGCCTCCGAACATTCGAATTTACAACAGCTTGATGATCCGCACTTTTCAAAATACCGTTACTCAAAACCTGTATGATCATCAATATAACAATTTATTAATTACTATTGTTCGAATTTCCGGCTCATGATCTCAGTTTCTTTTTATTTGAATATAAAGAATTTATATTACAAACAAAAATCAAGAAATATATATACTGACATGCAACTGGTCTCCGACATTTACAACGAAAGCTCCATCAATGGGTTCTACTGTAACCCACGTTTTACCGTCGTCTTTTGTGGCTTGAAGGCCTCCAACTTTGTCTTGTAGTAAAATAGTAAGAGTTCCTGGATCGGTATGTCTCATGAGGCCTAACGTTAAATCGGGGCGGGGGCAAGTCGGGTAGTAATTCAAGAGAACCTTCTGTTGGCCCTCTCCGCAGGCTTTCTCGATTGCATCTGCTTCAACTCCAAGCGATTCTGAGATGAGCCCAAGTAGCGTTTTCGCCAACTCCAACATCGCATCACTGTACTTGGCTAAAGCTTCCCTGCAAGGCAGATCGAGCATCAACAGGATAAAATATATAATCATGGAGTATAATTTCAAGCATCGATTATAATTTCATGGTTACCTGAACTGAACTGGTTTTGCAGGCCAGCTTTCGGTGTCACGAGCTGGGGAGCATAGGGCGAAGTATTGCTCTCTCCAGTCTATCATGGTGTTACCGTTGATAAAACTCCCATTTCCGTATCCCGCGATCTGCCCGGCCTTTATGGCGTACTGCATCTTCTCTTCCACGGAAAGCGAGAAGAACTCCTCCGCACAACACAATATTTGAGAGTTGAGTTCTATTGGGACGCCATGATCTTGGATCTGGAATATTCCCCACTCTTCACACGCCGCTCGGAGTTCTTTTAGTAGCTGTGCGCGCTCTGCTCTGCCGGCTCCTGCATTCGCAAGGGAAATGACGGGCACCGCTTTGCTGAAATCATTGTACGCCACAACTGGTCGTTCATGCTCTTTCTTCACGTAATTAACAGGTAAATCCTTAATCCCCATATCGGATAGGGATTTCACAGTCTTCATATCCGCAGCTGGTGGTGCCATTTGTCTTACAACAGAGCAGACAATCCGTAGCTCTCGCAGTGTTATCAGAACAGTCTTCTGGAATGTAACCTTCGTAATGTTACTTATGGACGGTGTTGCGTCCTCCCATAGCCGGCTCGCTGAGGCCCAGCTTATTTGTGTTGGTCTACCTTAATACCTAGCACCAATATAAAGTAAATATACTACTTTTATTTTAGATCAACTCCTTGCATGCCCCGAGGTTCCACTAATATGAAAAGACGTGTTGCCACCAAATCTAGATTGAAACTTTTTACCCTGCGCAACTTCCTTTATATCAATGTATTTTTGTTCATCTTTCTTTGGTACCTTGGGGCAAAGTATACATCTTGTGCCAGCCAACCATCTACGGCCAGCCATCTTGATATCGGCTTTCAACTTTCCGACAGGCAGATAAATTAGAATCAGGGATTATGCCGAGCCAAACCCAGTTGAAATACCGGCCATAACTAATTTATCCTCGATTGCCGTCCCAACTTAAAGTCCATCTATGTTATCCAAGACATTATTTCACTTTGACTCTTTTTATATATTTATAATTCAAATAAATAACATGCCAAAATAGTATGGTAAAGTATTATACACTTTGTCATCGATACGGGGTTTGTTGGTGGGGCCGGGTTCAATTCTGCTGAAACATCTTCTCGCTTAGATTACTGGTTGACGATTAGCAGGAAAAAAAGCATTATACACTATTTCTAATGCAATATTTTTTTTATTTTTTTAACTATATCTGTAGATAAGCTCAATTTATAACATATGATTTCATATCAAGGAATGACGAATGAGCTACATTCTTGTGGTCTCAATAATTTAAATTGTGTAATCTAAATATTCTAAGTTTTCAATTTTTTATGACCATATTTTTGGTCTTATTTTGTTAGTATTCCTAGTGGAAATTTTTAAAAAATCTTCGAATCACAAATATAAACTATGGAAATTGCATAATTTGGGTGTGAAGGGGATATTCAAGGGTGTTGAATCTATTTATGGATTCAAAAACACAATTTAAAGTGGAAAAAGTAGAATAAATAGACTCCTCCATTTAAAATTAATATATATCGAACACATTATTCAATAATAATGACTTTTTTATATTTTCTAATAATGACATTTTTCTTAGCCTAGTGTAGTTCAACCCGAGATTCGCTTGATTCAATCTTGTAAAATAGAGGTTGATTCAATGTTGTAAAATAGAGGTCACTAGTTCAAATTACCCTTGCTTATCCGTGCCCCATGCTTGTAGGCTTCCTAGTTGCCGATTCCCCTAGTTACAAAATTAAAATAAAATAAAAATTAATGACCTTTTTTCATATATTTTAATAGTTAAAATAAATTATAAACTAAAAAAAGCATAATAAAGCACTATACATTATGTCCAATGCAATAATTTAAACATGGAAAAACATTATACACTATTTTCATTGCAATAATTTAAAATTAGTATACATTAAACACATCATTCAATAATAATGACTTTCTTTTATTTATTCGAAGAATAAAATTTTAATGGGCTTCCTATATACTTGATTCCTCAGAGACATTGCAAAGTATTGATTTTTTTTTATAAAAAATATTTTAATAATTAAAATATATAATACTCAAAATAAAATAGAAAATCATAAATACAATATGTAAAAAACTTAAAAATAATATATATTCAACCCATTAAACTCAATGATGTAATCTAACCTTTATGATTTTTTCATATGAGTTTATGTTTTTATATTTATTTTGAAAGATGTCAAAACTTATAATAATCACTACTCTTAATTGTTATCACTGATTGATATTATTATTAATTTGTAATGTCCTGGCTAGGCTTCCGGTGAGACTTGGCTTGGATCAACTGGTTGCCTTCATTCAAGGTCGCATTCGTTTCATCAAGCTGTGAGAGGCCATTTAAGTCGTTTTCTAGACTTGCTTCCATACACTAATTATGGGCCCTAATTGTTATCTTATCACTGGTTAGTGGTTTGTTTTGTTATTATTAATTAGTATTATTATTAGTTAGTGGTTTATATTAATTGTCATCTTATCATTAATTAGTGTTTTCATTAGTTAAGGATTTATTTAAAATTTTAGGTTTTTTTAATATTTAATAAAATTTTAATTAAAATATAATTGTATTTTTTCATATTTATTTATATTTGAAAATAAATAAATTAGCAAACCATAATAATTAATAATATGGCTTACCACACTTCATCTATGTTATCCAACATATAATTTTATATTCACATTTTTTCATATATTTTAATAATTAAAATAAATAAAATGCCAAATATCATGGCAAAACATTAGACACTATTTCCAATATAATAATTTAAAATTAGTATACATCAAACACATTATTCACCAATTCTTTTCTTTTACATACTCTAAATAATAATCAAAATATATAATATCCAAAATATCATGAAAAAATGCAATATACTAAAATGTAATATGGAAAGAACTTAAGGATAATATACCTTCAACAAATTAAAATCAATGATGGAATCTAACATAAATGATTTTTTATATAAGTTCATGTTTTTATATGTATTTTGAAAGATGGTGTTATCAATTGAGTTGTTTGTTTTGTTATCACCACTTAATATTATCACTAGTTAGTGTTATCATTCGTTAGTGCTTTGTTTTGGATATTTTTTTTTTTAATATTTAATAAGATTTTAATTAAAATATATTCGTATTTTTTTATATTTAAAGTGTGTTTTATTCTCCATCTACTTAACATCCTATTATATTTTAGGAATCATCTATCTCTCTTTTCTTTATTACAACACAATTTCTACCTAAATTTAAATTTAAATGTAATAATATTTTAAATTTAAATTTAAATTACATATATAATTTTATTGGTTAAAATAAGTTAAATTTTAAATAGATAAATGGATATTATTTTTTATGATGATGGTGATAATAATAGTTAAAGTTCATTGAAACAAATTTTTATTTTTTGGATTTTAAAAATAAAAGATTATAAATTATCTATATTTTTATAATTTTGATGATTTAAAATATGAATGTGTAAAAGAAAGTGATTTTTATTTTCTAATTTTCTTAACATCCTTTTAAATTATTATTTTTAATCTTACTTAATTAGTTATTTAATTGTTAAATGCTTTTTTATAAATTAGTAATTCTACACCATGATAGTAGAACTATTAATTTATTTTATTTTATTTGTGCAATTCAATTTATCTAAACATTTTTTAGTTTTTTTTTTAATTTTTTTTAATATAGATTTTTAATTACATATAATATCAAAATTATTTTATTATATTTATATATTAATACCATTATAATTTTTAAAATTTATTTTATTTTAAAACTTATCATTTCCTTTTCGCGTAAAACCTAGCCGTAATTAAATCTTATTTCCCACTAACAAATTTGAGTTCTTATGAGACATATTCACTAGACATATGCACCTAGTATGTGTCAATGTAGGTAACATTTATAGAACCATGTGAGAAACACTTTGAGAATGTGTAATTTTGAATCTTATTACATAGAATGTAGATAAATCTTACGTCGCACTAACAAATTTGAGTACCTATGAGGCGGATTTAGATTCACCTGGTAATATTGGTTAAAGTAGGTAACATTTATAGAACCATACAAGAAACACTTTCCCAAAGTGCGAAATTTTATTGATGAAATTTTATTTTTATTACACATGTTGGTTTAGAATATGATATTTATGTTTTTATTTTAAAATTAATTTATTTTTATATGTTTAATTAGAATATTTAATTTTATTTTTCATAAATTTATTTATTTTAAAAAACTTTAAACAATTTGTTTCTTAAATTTATTATTTATTATTATTTGAAATATATATAACAAATTTATATGTTTGTACAATTTTAGTAGGTTTAATGGATTATTTTGGTCTATCCCACTTAAAAAAAGAAATAAGTCACTTAGTTTTCTTTAGAATTTTATTTTTACGTTCAAAAAACACTTTAAAAAAAGCATTACTAAATACCATAACTTTGATGAGTTAAAAGGTTTATAGAAAAAAGTTTTGAAATTTAGCTTTAATGTAGATATGTAGAAATTTTTATCATAAAATGATTTTTAACAAGAGCATGCAGCTTAGTCCCCGCCTTTTAGATAATTATAAAAAACAAATTATTCAAAGTTGTTTCAAAATAAAAAATAAGAACTATATATAACACATAAAAACAATTATATTCATATAAAATGCATTATATCCCTACCAATATATATTAAATGTTAATAATTAAAAGTATATACATATTAAAAATTGTGAAATTGTACATTTTAAATAAATGAATTGCCAACATACAATGTATAAGTAAATTAAAGTACCTAAACTTTCTCATTCTCAAAGTGCAATTTTAATGAACTTGTCAATACATATTTTTTTAAATCTCCAATTGTGTGTGTGTTTATCCTTCAACCTTCCTGAAAGCTAAGATAGGAAAGAAACTTAGTTTTGTCAAAAAGCCAAGTGTGTCCATTATTGACTACATTGCAACAACCTTGTTGAAGAAATCTATGTCCCCTATCAATATAGTTTTCAAGAAAAATGGGATAAATTTTGATAATGTGATGATTTGCATTCTAATATATAAACTTGATCATGAAGGGATATGGGGTAAAGCCAAGTTATCTAAAGCATGGAAACACAATGCTTGAGATCAAATCAATATCCTACATTAAATCTTGTCATATCTAAGACCCTAAAAAAATGCATAATACTTAAGCTAACAATTGCACCACTCTCATGTACCCAGTAAGTGATTTATGTTGAGTTAAAAGAACATCATATTTTATCTATCTTATTAACTTCTTAAACTCCTAATATAATAATTGTACTACCTTTACTCAAAGCATTATGCATCTATTGTCTAAAAGCATTGTAGTACAACACCCACTAAGATTAACACTTCATCCACATATGCACATTGATTTATTGCATTTTACTCCTCAAGTCTATACAAACAAAATATGGTATTGATCAAAGTCATCATTTATGTATTATTATTATAGGCCAATATATCAACTATCAACTACAAGTCTAATAAGTTTACTACTCAATTTAGATGTTTAATTTATGTATTATCATTATAGGCCAATATATCAACTATCAACTACAAGTCTAATAAGTTTAGTACTCAATTCAGATTTTTAAGCAAGGACATTTAAAAACTAATAAAGCCTTAATAGTGTCCAACCGTAAGAGTAGAAACTTTGACATAAAAAATTATGTAAAAACAGAAAATGGCAAGATGTTGAGAAACATGGCTCTTATTTGGAATTAAAAAATTTACACCTTGATTTTGATGTTGAAATAAAAAATTCACATCATTACTAAATGAATCCAAAATTTTCAAACATACACAATAAACTTTAATAAATTAGTGCTGAGGATAAACATGTACATATGTTAAAAAATAAATAAAGAATATTCATGATTTGAAAAGACTCCTAAATATTGAGGAAAAGACAACTTCATGATTTGAAAATACATCCAAATCTTGAGGAAAAGACAACCACAAAAGCTAACTATCATGATGCATGTGAATCTAAATCTTGAGGAAAAGACAACCATAAAATTGAGGAAAAGACAACCATAAACGCTACTGTTAGAAGACAACCATAAAAGCTAACTATTATGATGCATGTGAATCTAGTGTTAGAAGCTACCTATCATGATGCATGTGAATAGATAGTGTTACATAAGTCACAAGTACAAAGACATTCATATTCAATATTGAAGACCTTTTACACTTAAGCATGACAAATTTAGGGTAAAGCACTTTGTGAGTTTAATTTATGTAGCAACGTTGCTAAAATAATTGAATAATATATAATTATCATTTTAAAATCAAATTTCAATAATTAATATGTGTTGATATTTTTCATCAATCTTATTGGTCTATTGTTATGGTGGTAAATTACATATGCACGAGGAGGCTAGATAGTTTGCTTATCATACTGGCATTAGGTAGTGGCTGCTTATGGAGGGGCCCTATAGGTTTGTGAATTTTCTTGCATTTGGTTATTCAATGTTTGCATTTATATATAATGTGTTTGATTATTATGTATAGTGATCATATTTAACATTATTCATCTTTGTTCTTGTAGTTTTAAAAGAATATATGGAAGGTGGAAATGGTTAGTCCACAAAAGAAACGTGGTTATAATTACGCTATGAAATGTTGAGAAATGTCAATATTTAGAGGTTTGTTTATTTTAAAATGATACACAAAATTTTGACATGCTGTAAACTAATACAAAGTCTCTTCAATAAAAATGCATATAATATTTTAGTTAAAAAATATTTGACTATAATAATTTAGCTAATAAAAATTAATCAACCAAAAAAGCATACAATTTTTAGATTTTTATAAGCATATTCAATATAATTTTCATATTTTTATAAACATATTTATGTAGATTCATGTGAATCCAAATCATCAAAAACAAATATACAAAGTTTCCTCAAATACATAACAATGGTGCATATAACCAAAACAAGATTAAGCAACAAAGCTCCATAAACCCTGCCTTTAGATTTGAAAGCTTGAAGAGAGATATAAAAAATTGGACAATGAGAATATAGACATATTGATTTCAAAGTTTCCTCAAATACATATCAATGATGCATATAACCAAGATTAAGCAACAAAGCTGTATAAACCCTGCCTTTAGATTTGAAAGCTTGAAAGGAGATATGAAAAATTGGACAATGAGAATATAGACATCTTGATTTCTAAGCATTAAACCTCATGCGAGAAAATACATTTGTTTCAGTGGACTCACATGTTTATTATCTTCCCGCATTGCTACATGCATATATACTAAAAATAAATACATCATACATAAGCCATACAAGTTTACAACACATTAACATGGCACTCATGAAAGGAATTTGTTGATGTTCTTAAGATTGCATCCTTTAACAATAGCGTTAAAGTGTTCATCACCAGAATGGGATCATATGATATAATCTACGAAGAATCTGAGGACCCACCAATAATCTAAGGTTTCCATTGTACTCTTTTGGTGGCTCTCGAATGCAATATTTAAGTTTAAAGGATCAAGAATCAAAATCTTTTGTTGTCTCTTAAAATGTTTAAAGGGGTCAAGAATTGAAATCATTTTAGAGAATTAGTTGCTATTACTTATCAAAGCCGAGTGAGAGTTGAATGTTCAGTTAGCGTGCTTAGTGCTCCTCTATCGTCTACGCCATGATCTCCACGGAAATAATAAATCCATGTCATAAGGAATTCCCACCTTTTTTTGACAACAAAATCTTATATCCAATATAAAGTTAAACCGCAAATTATTATATTACGTTGTTTAAAATATTGCAATTTTGGAAAAACGGTACAAAGGTGATTTTCCCACAAAGAAATTTAATGTGGTGGTCAATATTTTAAATGGTTAATGATGATCTCCATGGAAATAATAAAACATGTATATGCCATATATTCCAACCATAAGACCTCAAAAGGCGTACAGATGCAAATAACTCCTACTTCAATATATGAAAAGAATGGACACAAATCAGAATCTATGTTCTAAAATGTTTGTAGCCATTTTGCCTCCCACTTTCACATTGTTTAATTGACCAAAATATTTCAAATTTACGCGTTCATGAGTACTGCGCTTCCTCTATTGTATTCCTATTAAATATGTTATTTATACGATATGGAGGTCTCGAAATGTCTGCAGATCGCACATGAAGGTTGTGCATGATCCGCAGCTGCAGAGCATCGGGGGTTGTCGCACTGCACAAAGCTTCGATAACTAAATATGTCCATGTTCCTTACAACTTTGAGCTTAGCAGCCTTGTTTTTGTTTTAGCCATGTTATGGAAGTGACTTATTTGACCAAATGCTCTCTTATGAAACTCATACATCAATTGTATTGTAGTAGTTGTATGTGCTTTCCTTGTAAAAGCACAAGCACCAACTAACACTTACGCCACCCTATGTGACGGAAAGAGAGAAAATAAATTTAGGCAGGGAACATCGAAGCACCATATTTTTTTATGAGTCTAGCCGTATATATGCAAGATAAATTGGAAAATGGGCATTGTATGAGTGGAAAATCAGTGAACTCTCTTATATCAAGAATGATATATGATTGTGCTTTAGGAGATTCGTACAAAATCATGATAACACAGGAAAAATATAACCATATAATCAAACAAATAACCATATAATCAAGTAGATACTTCTTACATATAGTTAGTGGAGAAAGAGAATGAAATTCAAAAATATATTCCATAAAAATGAATAAAAGTTTATAAGATGGTGCCATACATTGTCAATAAGATAATTATGAATTTTAAACATTCAATTAAAAACATGGATACAAAGATGATAGAATAGTGTCGCGAGCCACTTATAGTGATGCCGACGAAGATGATGGTGGGAGGAGAATGAAAGAAAAATAAATTAGCGCCCTTATGGTTATGCTTAACGCAATGAAATAATGTTAAAAGAAATAATGCAATGAAATAATGTTAAAATAAATTGTCATACCATGCGAGACTAATGAGATTAGGTAAGTCAATGTAGATCAACTATTGTTTCTAGATTAAGAAAATTATTCATATGCATTCTCTACAACAATTGTCTCTTTTCCTTTGAAAAAAAAATCAGCTTGAAAACATAAGTATTGAATGAATATTGCAAGATAAACAACCTTTTCTATCATCCAAGAAGACGACGCTAGAGTAATTTATGAGTTGCATCCATCTACCAACTCAGTTTTGCTCTGGGATTCCTTTTTCTTTAAGATATAGGTTTTCTAATGTGACCTCTCGCCCATTCCATGAATTTTAAGAAAAAATTTAAATGCACACCTTGCCTAACATATGACCTCTGAGTGGGGTGGCAGATGCGGGTGGGATTCTTTTTGATCCCAGAGGAAATAAAATTGCAGCCTTCTCATGGGGATTAGGTAGCAAGACAAATAACGAGGCTGAATGGTTAGCCCTCGTATTCTCATTAAATCTGGCCTCCTCCTTCAGCATTGACAATCTCAGAATATACGGGGATTCTAGACATGTTATTCAAATAATGAGAAGGGGTGCAGCTCCTCATGGCTCGAAAGCTCATAGATTCATGCAAAGAATTAAAGCCAATGTTCATTTCTCCAAGGCCTCTTTTTTCCACATTTGTCGAGAGAACAACAAGCTAGCAGATTCAGCGGCCAATAAAGGAACTATGTTAGACATTGGGCATGTAGAGGGCCTCAATGGTGCCTTGGGGTTTCACTTCATCCCATAAGCAAAATGTCAAAGGTTAATATTGTCATGGTTAAGGGTAAGGAGGGGTCCTTAGATCCCAAGAGGGTCCCCCTCTTCCCTTCTAAATTCGTTGGTAATGTGCCTCGCCCCTTCCCCGTCGCTTCTGCCACACGCCACCCTCACTCACGCTCTTGGCACATGGCACCCAGCTGTGCTGTCAGCTCCCACAAGCCGTTAATTACTCGCCTACCTACTCATTTCCCGTCTTCCTTCGCAATGGATCACCCTCCTCTTTCCAGTGCGTTGAGCCGACTCTCCCTCTGCGATTTGGATTCATCCCCTTCCCGTCCCCATCTGCTGTCACCGTTCAATTTTGGCATAATGCAAAGTATCTTGGCGGCTATAGCCGCTCTGAACCGCACTATGGTAGACATCAAGTTATCGGTCTGCAGCATGTATAATGCAGTCTGTACCAGTGTGAAACAGAATGAGGAAATGGCTATGGATCTTAACCACACGGTCTCCCAGCTTTCTTGCCAGGACTCCAGGATTGACGACTTGGAGAAGAATTTGTTTGAATTGATGGGCAAAGTAGATATTCTGCAGGAATACATCGCCGTTCTCACCGGGAAAACTCAGGGAAGCTGTGTCCAGGAAAATCCAACGATCAATCAGGAGATTAAGCAGGAAATGATGGACGCAGCCTCTGTCCATTTCAAGAATTATGGATAATTTACAGTCTTAGCCCAGGTTCCACATTTTTGTTTATATATAGTGTCTATGTTTTTTTGTATCCTTCTCAACAAACAGTTTATCAGGGTCTATCCCTGCTCTATTTTGAACAGATTTAGAAAGACAATGCTTAGAGCATATACAGTCATGCTGTTAGAAATTATAGCTGCAATATTTCAGACATTTGCTCCTCTGTCAAATATTTTTGAAAGCTTGTAATGAATGGCTGTGCACAGCCTTTATAAATACATCATCTTCCCCTGTTACTGTTAAAAAAAAACATATGACCTCTGAGACTTAGGGGAGGCAAGGGAATGATCACTCATTCTAACCAAAGACATTATTCTGCCCAAAATTTCAACTGCACACATAGAAATATAAGGTATGATGTGAAATAATAACACCTACAATCCAAGTATACAGTACCGCTCCACTATTTTTAGATTTTTTTTTAGAAATGATTATAATTGTTTTCTAAACAAATGAAAGAAGAAATCAAAACTCAAGAAAAAGGGAGAAAACCAATCTCAACCATGATACCATGACTTGTAACTAGAGAAATCATATTAATTCAATAGCTATGTTAACCAGGCAATCCATGCCGCCTCAAACGTAAAGCCTAAAACTATGTAGAAGAGAAAACCAAAGAATCGGCACCCGATAGAGAATATAGAATTACAAAAATGATTCCCAGGAATTCCAAAGGCCGCAACAACATTTAAACATGGATTACTCCATGCTTTGTATTTAACAGCCGAAAATTCCCTTGTCTGGAACTAGAACCGTAACCCTAACATGGCATTTTTCGATATTCCAAAAAAATATAGAATCGAGTATTGGCTTTTGTTGGTTTAATAAATCCATTTTAGTTTCTTATATAGTTGGTATTGATCCAAAAGAGGATATATGATATCTTATAACCCTACATCACGTGCTTTGGATCACCCTAATAAAATATTTAGCAAAGAGAAGAAACACTTACAAATATCCCCTTGTTCTACTAGAGAGAAAACACAAAAAATGAAACCCAAAGAACAAAATCATTCAAAGAGAAAATACATTCTTGAATCCCTAATCAAACACAGGGTATTAAGTGTTGTGCCTCAGAGGTAGTGACAAAAAGCATTCAACATGCATTTTTTCTGATGATACATGCTACATTAACACATCACCGGCACAACATTACAAAACATGGGCATTCAAGAGATATGGTAACCACACAACTCCTGCCACTTAAAAAATTCACACCAAACCTGTATAGAAGAAAATACAATGAATCAACATATCACTGATGCCAAACAATTTTGAATAAAGGATTTGTAGATCATTACCTAACTGCCTGTCTATACTGATATTCATGTTGAGTGTGGAGTAGAATGCCCACTGGACAATATTTTCTCCTCGTCCTCTAGATATGCAAGCTGCAATAGTGTCATGTCATGTCCCCAATGCTCTTTGTTCCCTTGGGAGCACAGGATACCATTTTTTTTATTACTGTCCAATGTTACATATTGTATTTGAAACCAATCCTAAGACCTCGTATTTGGCTTGCTCAATTGCACTTAGGATGTTGTAATCTCTAGTAGCCTGCAACTCTTTCCACAACATCGTACATGCCAAACCAGGTTCGTTGGATATCGTGACAGTAAGAACAAACACATATTGCCTCCCCGACCATTTTCTATGCCCGGACTCTCAAAGACACATTGAAATCTTTCTGAAACTAATCATGAAAATAAGATTCTTTAAAGCCAGATATCTGCAACTAATGCTACATCTGTAGGATATACAAATAACATGACATGCAAACAACACGTTTCATTAGTTTCCTCGACTGCACTGCATCGAATCTGTCAAAAAATGCATGCCATCTCCTCCATTGAAAAGGAAAATCCTCCAACTTGACTGCAACTATGCCATAGAAAAGGGGAATGTCTGCCAGGGCCAACAGGGTCAGATTGTCAAAGAAAAATGAAAAGATAAATTCCAGAATAAGACGACCAACCGATAAAACTTAAGGAAATCATGGAGTATAACTTCAAAAACTATAGTTTAAAAACTTGTGTTGCACAAAGTTCAAAAACCGTTCGATTCCATAATTCCCAGCACGACAGGCAATAATAAATTAAGAAAGCATTGAAGATATGTTTTTCTTCTATGGCACACATTATTTTTACGATGATTGTAACGAAGCCAGATATTAATGCTAACTTAGATGACTGTGATTTTATATTTTAAAGAAGAATTTCAATAGTAATTAAGATTGTAGAAGTTAATTTCCTTTATGTCTGAAAAATTGTAGAAGTCCATTGCCTGTCTTTCTGGTATTCATAAATGATGGATTATGAAGTAATTATTGACAAACATAATTAAGTGATTAAGTGGATTAAACGTGACAAGTTCAAAAGGGAGATAATGTTATATTATTCTGTAATTTCGAAGGCTACTAAATGCAAATACTATTTAACAAACATGTTAACCTTGATGCCTCTCAACTCAACCGGATCCCTATGCATGTTGTCAAAATCACTAGGAAGAAAATATTTAAGTGTTAACATTTGCAAGTTTAAAGTGATATTCTATTTTCATTTTATTTTTATTTTTCTTAATCCGTGACAATGATAAAATTTGGCTTTTCAAGCACTTTCCACCAATAAAACTTACACACTTATTAAAATATTTTATTAAATAAATACAAATAAATAAATAAATTCTTTCAACTTTAGATAAACTATAGCCAAGTTTTAGAAATACTTTTGTGCTAGGTAAATTAATAGTAAAAATCGGAACATATAGTCTCTTCCTATGATAGGAACTAACAATAAATGGTAAGATGAAATATAAAATAACATCAACTTATCAAGAATGGATTATTTAACAATCATTAACTTAAAGGTTAATAACTTGAATTTAAAATTTCATTTCAACATATTCTAAATTGTATTTTCAACATTCATTTAAATAGTTCACATATAGTTTTGATCTAACTTCCATAAATCATTTTTTACTGAAATTATAATGCTTCATTCAACATCTTGATAGTTGTGAAAGAAGAAGAACAAGAAAAATATACAAGAAAAACAATATAAAAAATATGACGAGGCATAACCATCATGTTTTTTAAAGGTGAAAGAGGATATGATTTTCAATGTAAAATGGCAAGATACATAAAAATAACTAACTTAGCATTTATGTTTTTCTAATATCGTCATCCTTTAAATTGTGTTTTTATTTTTTTATTTAACTAATTTATATATATATTTTTATGTTGATTTCCATTAATCAATTATTGATTGCATATGTAGTTGCATTAACTTTATCTTTAAAGGTTTGTAATTTTCCATTTAATATAATCCAACAAAAGAAGAAAGAATTTTCTATTTAATATAATCGTTATATATATATATATCGGAATTTTTATACATATGATTTTGCAATTGAGAATAAAGTATAATCATGTAGGGAATTACGTAATCGATCGGTTTTAGCATGTGAGCCACGTGCAATCTATATTTTTATGCTATAGTTTGACGCTTAAATTAAGTAGTTCTCCTGTAATTTTAGCCTCCAAGCTCTTATTGTGTGATTTCCTTTTCATTTTTCTCTAGGTTCTGACATCCACATAAATCTGCACCTACAATGGAACCCTGCCTAACATCTCTCACTACAGTTGATGGAACCTAAAAAACTTGCACCTGCATTGACAACCCACCTAACGTCTCTCACTACAGTCGATGGAACCTTCACAAACCTGCACCTGCATTGACAACCTACCTCACATCTCTCACTGCAGTCGATGGAACATTGCATGCAGGGTTCATGCACTTGCGGTGCATGCAACACTCCACTTGGAAGCGATGCTTGCTCTACATGGAATGCAAGGTGGTGTAAACCTAATGCTATATACACAACGTTATGGTCATTCCATTGTTGCAGTCCGCTCCATTCCCACTCCTCTATTGTGCCCTACAATCTGCACAGAAGGTATCCACTGTATTTTGATTCCTCACTGAATGCAGTCTAGGTGGAGCATTCTGGCGAGCTCTTTCATGCTCAGGGTTAGGTCGGTATTCTTGGATGGGATGTTAGTCAGTGTTGGTCCCTAAAGCTTGATCCTCCTTTGGTGGACCTTTGCAAGTTGGCTGCTACGGTTATCCCTTGCAGGGGATCATTTGAGGGCTACATTCTCCTTTGCTTGGCATAACTCTTGGTAATATGGTGGAAGAGTTGTAAAGTATGGAAATATTGGTATCTATTAAGGAGTTTGTGTATGAAAGAGCATTGTACATCGTTTTCATCAATTGAATACCGCACTACATGGTTTATTCGAGTATAAACAAATTCTAGATTAATCCACACATACACTTAACATTCTGAATGCGGTGAGCAAATCTTTTGCAATTGGTGTGTCAAGAGTTCTGTGAAATAACGAAATCAAAATTTTAGAATACTACGAAAAATGTAAATGTTTGTATTTGTTGCATACACCTAACATTTTGAATGTGATGATAAAATCTTTTGCAATTGGTGTGTCGACAATTCTATGAAATAAGTAGCATACCCCGAAAGAGAGGGGAATGAAACGTCGACAAGAATTTCAATATGTTGTAAAATGAAATAAAGTTGTGTGTACGTAGACAATAAAATTTGTGTCTAGCTAATTTATGGTAGGGATGGTAGTCGATGAAATTGAAAGGAAAACTCTCTTGCGAGTACTAATAAGTAATAAATAGAAACCCATGTAATGGATGGCAAGTAAAATGAATTGTACATTAATTTTTCATATGAAAAAAGTATACATATGTGGGTAAAACAATAAAGGGCTAGATAGTGATCACTTGGTATGGATAGTGCAGGGATTAAGGATTGCAATTTTAAGTGTGAAAGGGATAGAAAATTAAGGCGTGCCTCTTTTTTTTTCAAAGTGAGACACATTAAGTGTTTTTCATCTTTGTATAGCAGTCGAAGGATAACGATGGTGCAATTCGCATTCCTTCCAATGTTGTAGTGCGTGACATTTTCATGAACGTCAATCCTTGACGTTCAATGTTACCAATGTCAATGGTTGACAATTCTCTTCTTCCACTTTCCAACTTTGCATCCCTGGTTATATGACCATTGGTGTGCAAGGTCTATAAGGAAACTGGAGGGCATTGCAAGTACGCATCTATGAAACTGGATCTAGATAAGCAATCACCCGAGTAAGGATATACACGGAGAAATACTTGGCAACCAACATTTAGCTTCGTGAAAGCCCAACTACATGTGACAAGGGGTAGTTTTTGCAACATATGTCAAGTTTCTTGAGCACTGATGTCTCAATCAACAATTGCTTATGAGTGCAAGTGACGATAGGAATATGAGGCTTGGTCCTGTGGAGATGATGTAGTTGTGATTTTAGTCAGCATATCATGGTAGGTATTTGATTTTCCTTCTTCTTTGGAAGCATATTTGGATATTTATTTCAAGACAACATAGCATGAGAGAGCTGGTTGGAAATCCACATTTGCTTGCCATGTATGAAGTATGTTAAGATTATGGATGTCCAGCCGAGCATCATTGTGTGTAGGGTGATATGTTTTTTTGACCATTTTCATGATGTGTTAGTTGGTCATGGTTAAAGGGTTTGTGAGTTAGTGGATCAATCATAACGAGATGTGTTAGTTAATGAGGTTAATGGTGAGGGGCTTACTATAAATGAAGAATGAATTAGAGGGTTACTGAATTCCGAGTTAGAGGTTAGTGAGATAATGAATTAACAATTAGAGAATGAGTTCCAATATACAATATTAATTTATTTAAATATAAGTTTAATCTTAATATACAATATAATTAAATTAACTAATTAATTAATATTCAAATATAATAAACATTATAATTTCAGGGATACTATTCTCAGCAGTGCCAAATCATCATATAATTTCAGGGATATTATTTTTAGCACTGCCAAATGATCATGGGCCTTTTATGTAAATGACTGCAACCGTGGATCTATGGTAGGCAGTCGTAACCGTGGTCTAATACCAATCATGCCAATCCCCTGGTAATATGCATTATGTGCCAAACCCCTGGTAATATGCATTATGTGCCAATCTTTATATCGATCATGCTATGTTTGTTTGTTCTTCTATATTTCTTATTCAAACATGAATTTTACAATGAGAACAATGTTCATATAAAGTGCCACATTCTTAAGTTGCTCAACCAACTGAAGAATTTTCAAGTACCACAAGTAAAAATGAATTTAAAAATGGTAGATAGTTTCCGATTAGAGCAAATTCAACCAACGTACAGCCGAGAGACATCATCGAATGATGAGTTGATTGAAAACCTCGCCAATTCACGCAATTGACTCATGAAAACAAAATCTCAAATTGAATATGACCTCAACCTTGAAGTTAATATGATCTTATTGCGTGTTGGGTTTTATAAGCATGTCCATGTGTTAATCTAGTAAGTATACAAAAACATTTATACCTGTATCCATATGTTTCAATTGAAATATATCTCAAAGTGCATGGCCACCAAGTGTCTACACAGTCGCCGATATGTTGAAATTCGTAGAACATTCTTTTCTCATGAGGCAATCACTGACTAGTATGGGGCAAAGTGATTCGACATCGGGCCGTGCTCACCACCAGGTTAATGTCCTCCTGCAATTTAGTCACAGGTATGCACTAAAAGTTTGGAAGTTTCGATTCTGGCTATTGCTAGAGTCCAAATAGTACAACCACTTTCAACCGCATTTTCCTTCTCGTGGACACATTAGAAATGCTTGAATTTATGGTGAAATCTAGAAGCTTTACAATGGAATTTAAATTACATTTTTTAGAAATTGTGGAGTTGTAGGAAATGATTGAGATTACAAAGAAATTTAATCTTTAGTGGGAAATGGAAGTAGGATTTAGAGTTTTAAGATATTATAGGTATTGTTAGCTCTGTTATAAGGTCATTTTGGCCTTATGCTTTTGATGCACATCCAAGTACATTGAAAATTTGTGGTTTTTCGATGCATTTACTGATATTTGCCACAGTTGTAAAGATGCGTGGTTCTTTTGTTTGTAAAGATGCATTGTTCTTTTGTGAAAATGCTCGAGAGAAGTGATTACTAATTGGAATCATTTGACGAAATTTGATGGAAATTGGAAGCAGTGATGAGATCTGACTGAATAAGGCTCAGGCCTTTGGCATGAGGCCCTACCGAATAGTCAATTGATGTGCCATAATCAACTCATTGGAACAGAGGATAGATTCTTTGTCTCTTTAACCAGTGGTTTACATGCTATTGTTTATAGATTTAAGCGTTGGATCTATTTCTTTATTCCTGTAATAGATATTTAATTTCACTGCGTGAATCACGGGATGATTAGAATTATTCAAATTTGTGTTTGTGTGAAATGTTGTTTTGAATATAAATCTATTTAGATAAGCACATGTTGTTTTTAAAAGATAAATTTAGCATGGAATCATATTTGTTGTTTTCAGTTAATAGATAGTAGATCTGTGACAATTTGTAATGAACAAAAGAAATTGAAACAAGTTCTAGAGAGAAGATGAAATTCACACGTGCGGAAGCTCTGAGTAGGACTTGTGGAATGTTAAGAAATGATTGCAATTTTTCAGGTAAGAAGACGAACTTTATAACAGAACGTGAATATTAGATGCATTTATGGGCTACTGGTTGGATCTATTTCCTAGAGACGTTTGGAGACTACATCTATTTCTTTCTTGAATAGATATTTAATTTGACTAGGTGGGTCACAGAATGATCAGAGTTATTCAAATTTGTGTTTCTGGGAATTTTTGTTTTGAATGAAAATATATTTAGATGTGAATCTTGTTTTTAAAGATAAATATAGTATGGAATCATATGTTGCTTTGTTGTTTCCAGTCAATGGAGAAGAGATCTTTGACAATTTGTAATGAACAAACAAAATTGAGGTAAGTTCGTGGAGAGAACATGGATATCACACGCGCGGAAGCTCTAAGTAAGATTTGTGGAAGTTCAAAAATGATTGCAATGTTTCAGGTAAGAAGACGAGCTTTATAGAAAAACATGATTATTAGATATTTTTACAGGTAAAAAGACGAGCTTTATAGCAGAACGTGGTTAAAAAATCCTTTATTGATGCAACATTTGTTTGATTTGTGTCTAACTCTTTTCATCTGGATCTCGATCTAGATTTACGATGGATATGGGACGTGTACAAATGGGTTGCATACTTTTCAAGTAGACTTCCGTGTGAAAAGGCTTCACATTTGTCTTCTGGGAGGAGGCCGTCTAATGTGTCCCTAGTCCCTTAAGCTTGACAATGTTGAAAATGAGAAAGAGGTAATCGATGGAAAGAACAGGAAGGACAGTCACACGGTAGCTGGAAATGGCGATGGGTTGTCGAAAAACAAGAAGAGGGAAGGGCGGTTCATGCCAGGTGATTCAATCATTAGACCAAAAAACGTTCTGAAGCATATTGAGGAGGGAGCAAGTTGCGGCTGATTGGCCTACTTGGTGCAGAAGCCATCAAAGTCTAGATTCTACGTAGAGAAGACACTTAAAACCCTTAAAACCCGTCTTCCCTGAAAATCCAAGTTCGATGACTTGGATTTTATTGTTTGTAAGACACTTCACATGAGCTGGCAGAGACGGATTCCACTCCGAAATAGGCTCACACAGGCGTCCTCTCATAGGCTCGTGACATACAATCGAGTGGACTAGAGCCGCATTTCTCTTCATTTATTGAGTGGATAGGTGGTTGCTCTTAATAGGTTCTGGACAGACGACAAAGGCTATATAGGGACTGAGAAACGCCTTCGCTGTAATTAATTCACAATTTTACTATATTTTGAAAAATGTAAATACTTGTATTTGTTGCTTTTTTGAAGATGATGATTGTAATTTTCAAATTGTTTCATTTATAAGAAACTAAACTTATGAGCAGATTCTTTGACCAAGGATGGTGTGCAGATGACACAAGAAAGCTGGATAAAGTTTTAAACAAGGGTGCTTTATAATTTGTTTGACTTATTTTTGTGAGACTTCAAAGCTTTGATTGTATGTTCGAGAAAGCGGTCATATCTCAAAACTATTTGTAGAATGTCAAGATATTGTATATAGATCCCATAGGCATAAACAATTTCATTTGAATGATGCAAGGAATTGTTGTTTTTATGATTTTAATGTATTGGTTTTCAAATCAAAAGGATATATGATATTGGAATACAAGTTTAGTAAGAAGTCCGTAGAGGTAGCATGAAAGTTGATAAATAATAGTTTTAGCCTTCTACCTTCAGATATGAATGCTCAAAGGCATGATTAAAAAAATTATTCTATTAATAATACAATTGGTAATTAAAAGTTCAAAGGCCGTGATATTGAAAATCGAATGTGAACTAGTTGAAGCAAATTTAAACCTATCATGGAGTTATAGTTGAGTTAAATCATATCCAAATTATATAAATGGGAATAGATCTTGAAGCAATATCTTATATGATTTGAAAACCCACCGTTCACTCCCACCAACGACATTAGTTAACATAGAAGGCCACCTTTGAAATTAACCACCTTTAAAATTAGTTGTTGCTACTTGATTGGATGAGCCACCATTAAAACTAGATGTTGCTACTTGCAACATTAAAAATTGACAACCCGGGTAGCACTCAAGTTAAAAAGATTCAATAATGTACATTGACATTCTCTGTTCTGTCATAAACCTCCTGGTTAAAACCTCCTGGTTAAGACAAAAATATGAAAACACTTAACAATCCAACAATAGCCATAAAAACAAGACTACCGAAAAATGCTTTAAGATGTTTTAACATTTTGATATTTTTTTTTAATATAGAAACAACATGAAACAACGATCTATCTGATATCATTGAAGAATCTAAAAAACAATCAGGTGCAACATAATAGAGACCCTGAAAATAAATCACAAAATAACCCAAAAAAATTTAAACAATGACATATTAAGCTTTCACACGTAAAGCCATGGAATATGAATCTTTGCTCCTAAATCTTGTTTCAAGGTGAAAAGCACATGATTTTCAACACCATGCAAACTTTGAGTTTGTTTCAAGGTGAAAATCACATGATTTTCAACACCATGCAACTTTGAGAACGAAGATGGAAAGTATAATATAATATTTTTAGCCAATGCTCATTACCTTTTTCCATGAAATCTCTAATACTTAATGTTGTACACCCAAATTGCATGCCATTAAATTTACCAACAAAGCATATACGGTTGTCCTTTTTATGTGTACACCAAACCTCATGAAATAAAGTTTGAGTGGAATCCTTCATTCTCGTTCAACATCATTTCAAAAGGTTTGTCGCATTCTAATATATAAAATAATAATAGATTTTTATGATTTTTTTATTAAAAAATATTATAATTTTATTAATAAAAAAAAAAATTACATTTCTCATAAACCGCAAACTATTTATACCTTTGTCTATGAACAAAAAAAACTGCTATAAAATTAATAAAAAATGCTTCATAAAATTTTAAATTTCTCATAACCACATATGCATGATGCAACTAAGCAGATTGCTTCAAAAGAAACTAACCAAAATGACTCAACATAATTACTATATATAGACAAAACAAACAGTTCAAGAATTTCCATAAAATAAGTTGATCTTTCAACTTGACAGAATTGTCACTAGGCATACAAAGATCCCGCTCTCTCTCTCTCTCTCTCTCTCTCTCTCTCTCTATATATATATATATATATATATTCAATGGAACACATTATGGGAAACCCTCAAGTAATTCCCCTCATTTCGAGGATGGTACCCAAGGTAAACCATCGGCCTTGATTACGGGGCCTAACCCGATGGGGATATCAAGAGAGGCCCTTGCATAGCCACTCGGGGATTTGAACCCAATACCTTTTTCTTGCAATTACAACACTCGACCACTGGAGACCCACAAGGCTATATATATATAATTTCATAGTAAAAAAAAAATCCTTTTGGGATACTAGATCTAAATCACAAAAATGGAGTATGGAGATAAATGGATCTAGTTCCCGCTTGTTCTTCTAAGATATGCCATTGGCCCATCTCCATATTTACTCCAAATTTTGAAAGTGGATTAGCCTTGCAATTCCTTTCTCTATAGATATAACTAAATTATATTGCCTCCAACTACCACTTTAAATTTTTATTCTCCTCCATTAAGGGCCTAAGAAAAATATTATGATATTGCTTTCATTATGACAACTAGTCAATTACAAGCTTTGTGTCACCAAAAATATAAAGTCTCTTTAAATTATTCTACACCACTGATATAAGTAAGAGTTTAAGGGCATACAATTCTATGATATTATTCCTTCCTTTCTCCAGGCTTGCCCTGAATTATATTTTGAACTACTTGGATAAGTATAAAACCCCACCTGAACCACTCTATTTATGCTCACTCTTTTCTGCTCCATCAAAGTACAACAAACCGTTGGATGCTCCATTTTATTAGCTCTTCTTTCAACTAATGAATTCCGATGGACTTAACAATCCGTGGAAAACTGTGAAGGATGGCTAGAATCCTTCTTGAACATACATGGTTAGGGTAAATGAATATGCAAACAAATAATATCCATTCCTAGTTGTCCATACTTGCCAGGCTAAGATCAAAGGAAAAAATCTAATCTTTGTTAGGATTCCGTGTCAACCCTTCTCTTTACTTTGTTAGTATATTGTTGTTGGATGCATATGCTTTGTAAGTCATTCTGTAGTATTATATGTTCCATGGTATTGATCCTTAGTTTGTATTAGCCCATAGTATTATTTGTTCTATGGTATTGATCCATAGTATTGGATGCATATGCTTTGTAAGCCGTTCCGTAGTATTATATGTTCCATGGTATTGATCCATAGGATTAGCTCATAGACCTAGTATATAAGTATGTATTGAGGCCAATGAAGTCACATAGAAGTTATTTGTATTGATCTTGCTCAAAGGAGGTTGCCCCCTCGAAGTGGCCCGTGATCAATACATCTATTATGTGTTATGTTATTTATAATATATTGTGCATTTTCATTAATTAATTGTTGGAGGTTCCTCACATCTGGTACCAGAGCACTTTCTTGGGCTCGTTGGGTGGAATTTCTACCAATTTTTTTTTTCACATCTGTATTTGTTCCTATCAATTGCATGTTCAGATCCAAAAATAATCCCTATCCGCTTAACTATGCGAAGTACTTGGGCATAATCCCTAAAACTAATTGTGAGGAGTACCACAGGAACCCTGAAGTAGTTGGCCCATTGAGAGGACCTGTCAGCAAAAAGGGAAACAACCCCTACCTAATTGACTAGTTCCCACCCGTGAGGTAAACCAAGAGTTGTCATTTGTGGAAAAGTGGTTCTCAATTTTACTTGAGCCGTGGAGTGAGGGGTACTGCCCTAATATGCAAACTGTTAGACATCATTGGTGGCCGAGTGAATCCCCTGAACCTTTAGGAAGCCGCACATATTGGGGGTCCATATCTATTTCCAGCTGATAAATCACATATTACATCTATCCAGAACTGTTGCCGATCACTTCCGCGTCATTGTAGATCCATTCCGAATTTTTTTTTAAAAAAATAATGTTTTTTCTCCATATCTTCTTTTCCTTAACTCTGTTTCCATTGAAACTTCACTGACACCCTTGCAATCCCATTCTGCATATTTCATTCTTGACGACCCTATCCCAACTTCCACTTCCCGAAGCGAGAAATCCCACATTTGTCTATTTTTAGGGTTTACCATAACTTCTTCAATTTTCACCCAATCGCCTTCAACTTTTGCCACAATGTTCATTTCCTATTTATTCTTCTTTGTCCCTCTTTCAAAAAAATTTCCATTATTTCACCCCACTTCTGAAATCCCCATTTTTTGCTTCCCTGACCATTAGAAAGTGTCCAAAACCTAGTCAAACCGGAATTACCCATCAGAGTTTTTCCCAAATCCAAATTTCCCTTTACTAAAGAAACTTTTTTTTTTGTTTTTCTACCCATTCACAAAAAAAAACTCTTGGTTATGGTTGTTGACCTCCATATTCAACATTCAACCATGAACAATAAACAACAACCAAAATACTCTGCAGACATTGAGTTCTCTTCTTCTAGCAATTTTTGTGGTCTGAAGCTTGATTTTCCTCTCTTCAATGGTAATGATTCGACTGGATGGATATACTGGGAAGAAAAATATTTAAGTCTGCATAATACTTTTGATGTCCACAAAGTTCCACTTGCATCCTTTAATTTAGAACATGAATCCCTTCAATGGTACCGTTGGTACATCAAGGTTCATGACGAGCCAAAATGGACATATTTTTTCCAACTCCTTTTGCAACGATTTGGTCCTAGTGCTTTTGATGACTTCGCATGAGCACTCACTAAAATTCTCCGAATTGGCACTGTGAGAGAGTATCAGACAGAAATTGAGAAACTGACCAATCACACAGAAGGATTGTCTAATGAATTCTATGGCAGTTTTTTTATCAGTTGTCTCAAGGATGAAATCTGCTCAAAGGTTAAAATGTCCTGTCTAAACATAATGATGGAAGTCCGAGGGTTGGCTAAGTTGGTGGAGGACAATATCACAGCCCAAAAACGCTCCAAATCCATTTTTTTTCCATTCAGAAATATGGTTTCCCAATGACCTCCCATCACGCCAGCTCCTCGACCAATTCCAATCAAGAATTTGTCTGAAGAAGAGATGCGGGCACATAGGGAAAAAGGGATTGGTTATAATTGTGGTGAGAAATTCATTCGGGGACATAGATGTGTTGAGAGACAACTCGATCTCTTGGATGTGGATTCTCCGCCTGGTTCAGAACATGATGAAGAAGCTCCAGATACAATAGATGATCAAGTCAACATTCATCAGCCGCCTGTTGACCCTTCGTCTTTGGATGACCACTTAGAGATATCTCTCCATGCTATATCTAGAGTCACCACCCCACAAACATTGCAGGTCAAGGGTTACTTGAAGAAGCTCCCTCTTACAATACTCATTGATTTTTGTAGCACTCATAGCTTCATTGACCCTTGGATTGCCAAAAAGGCTGATTGTTTTGTCCATCCTTGCTCCAACTTTGAAGTCATGATTGCCAATGGGGGCACCTTACATTGCAAGGGGAAGTGTCACAATTTGCGTATCTCTATGGAATATTATAACCTGTGCTCTGACATGTTTTCCTTGTCCTTAGGAGGATGTGTTGTGGTTTTGGGCGCTTAATGGTTACGCACACGTGGCCCGATCTTATGGGATTTTGCTGAACTTTGGATGTAGTTTTCAACCAATGGGAAAAAACACACATTTATGGGCTTACAACCAGGGTCTCTCCACATCATCAGTTCATATCACCTGGAAAAGATGTTTAACAAGAATTCACATGTTTTCATCGCTCAACTCCATTCCATACAAATTCACCCAACAACGGTCTCCACTACTCCCTTGGATCTACAACACATTTTGGATAGATATGCAGGTGTATTTGTTGAACTAGTGGGATTTCCACCTTCAAGAGACCTTTCCAGTAAGAATTTAGCCGCCTCTACATCTGAGAAGGAAATGATGGCTATTTTTCATACAGTACAAAAGTGGCAGCCATACCTATTAGGGAATTATTTATGCATCAAGACTGATCACCAGAGTCTGAAAAATTTCCTGGAACAACGGATCTCCTCCTGAGCACAACTGAAATGGGTTAGCAAGATCATGGGTTATGCCTATGAGATCACTTACAAGAAGGGCAAGGTCAATCTGGTGGCATATGCTCTTTCTCGCACATTTGATGACCAAGTTTCTCTTTCAGTTCTTTTTATGCCTGTTCCAAATTGGTTGCAATCTGTTCAACATGGCTATATCTTCTATGAAATCCATGCTTCTCCATTGACAGGGCACTCTAGGTTCCTCAAAACATATCAGATGGCACAGTGTAACTCCTTTTGGCAGGGAATGAAAAGGACAATTCAATAGATGGTGGTTGAATGTGATACCTACTAGGTCAACAAGGGTGAAACGACACAGATTTGGACATATATTCTATGGATTTCATTGATGGGATCCCTAAATATGGAGGGATGATAGTGATTTTGGTTGTGGTTGCTTGCCTCTATAAATATAGTCAATTTTGTGCCCTCAGCCATCCCTATACATCCTCCTCAGTTGCCCAAATTTTCCTGGACCTGATCTTCCGTCTTCATGACATCCCTTCTTCCATTGTCTCGGATCACAATGCAAATTTTACTAGTCATTTTGGGACAAAACTATTTCGCCACGCTGGCACCAAACTAAAGATGAGTTCAAGGTCAATGGAAGACATAATTACAAATACATTAGCGCACCTGGAGTGTTTCCGCTTGAAATGAAATGTACCATTTCCACAGCTTCCTTGGAATTGCTCGCTCAACTGATTAATTTCATTCCTAATGCGCATAAGCCTTCGATCTCCCAAATATCCATCGCTTGTATGTATGCTTGTGCCTCATATCCTTGCTGTATGATTATCAAATATTTCACATTTTTATCGGACTGCGTTCTGGAGTGTCTCTTCATAAGCTTCCACCATCTGCTATTTATCCAACATCGCAGTAATGATGTGCTGAGTGGTCTCCCATTTGCGAAACATCGATAAGCACCCAGTTTTTTCCATGCTTCCACTCCCAAGTGCTAACTGTCACCCAGTTTTTCCATGCTTCCACACCCGTGTGCTAACTGTCAACGACCATCCATCATCGTCATGCTTCCACTTCTGTGTCATTATTATTATTATTATTATTATTATTTCGCACTTCGTTTCTCAGCCTCTATGCACCTGGTCATGGCAATAGGGTTTCAACTGATTCCCATTTATGAGCTTTGGAAACAACATGCCATCTAAACTTTTTAACTGCACCACACCTCCACAAGTGAAAAAATCTATTGTGTAAGGACCCAACCAACAACTAACTTTAGAGGTGGTTAATTTCAAAGGTGGCATTCTATGTTAACTAATGTCATTGGTGGGAGTGAATGGTTGGTTTTGAAATCGTATAGGATATTGCATCAAGCTCTATTCCCATTTATAGAATTTGGATATGATTTAACTCAACTATACCTCCATGATAGGTTTAAATTTGCTTCAACTAGTTCACATTTGATTTTCAATTTCACGACCTTTGAAATTTTAATTACCAATTCTATTATTAATAGAATAATTTGTTTAACCATGCCTTTGAACATTCATATCTGAATCTAGAAGGCCGAAACTATTATTTATCAACTCTCACGCTACCTCTATGGATTTCTTACTAAACTTGTATTCCAATATCATATGTCCCTTTGAAAACCAATACAAGAAAATCATAAAAAAAACAATCCCTTGCATCATTCAAATGAAATTGTTTATGCCTGTGGGATCTATATACAATCTCTTGACATTCTACAAATATTTTTGAGATATGATCACTTTCTCAAACATACAATCAAAGCTTTGAAGTCTGACAAAAATCAGAGAAACAAATTATAAAGCACCCTTGGTTTAAAACTTTATCCATCTTTGTTGTGTCATCTGCACTCCATCCTTGGTCAAAGAATCTACTAACAAGTTTAGTTCCCTATAGATTGAATGAAACAATTTGAAAATTACATTCATCATCTTCAAAAAACAACAAATACAAGCATTTACATTTTTCAGAGTATAGTAAAATTGTGAGTTAATTATTTCATATAACTGTCGACACACCAATTCCAAAATATTTTCCAATCGCGTTCAGAATGTTAGGTGTATGCAACAAATACAAGAATTTACATTTTTCAGAGTATTGTAAAATTGTGATTTCGTTATTTCACAGAACTCTCGACACACCAATTGCAAACTATTTTATCACCACATTCAGAATGTTAGGTGTACGTGTGGATTAATTAGGGTTTGACTAGGTTTTGGACACTTTCTAATGGACAGGGAAGCAGAAAATGGGGATTTCAGAAGTGGGGTTTGCTTCATACGGATTCATATTAGATGCAATATTGTACCACCATTGAGCGAGAGAGAGCCACTTCTCCCATTGAGGTTTTTGTTCTGAGGTGAAGCAACGAAGATAAGTTTCCAAACATTTATTGGTACCCGACATAATTTTTCTTTCATCAATCAACAACAAAGTATCTCCCTTCAAAGGCCTTCTCTCATCATCTAATCGTTGATAAATTCAATCTCTCTCGACATTTGGATTTTTGGTGGCGATAAATATGGTTAAAAAAAATAAAATAGAACAAAAAAACATGGCAGATAGCTGATACGATGCTTTATGCAAAGAAATTTCTAACTATGATTACTTCCATACTGGATTATTGTTTCTCTCTCTGGTATGTGGTTGTTTTCTTACTTATATTTTTGTTATGTCAGAAACCAACCTGCTATGGGAAAGGGAATGTTAAGCATTTGACCCTGCAGGAAGAATCCACTAGACATATCAGAGCAGATCCATTTGCGGTTCTGTGCACTAGGTGTTGCTTATTGTTGATGTATTTGAAACTTCGAAATGTATTTCATATATGTATATTGTATCCCTACAGAGATGTTATTATTCCTTTGTATGGAAGTGTCCTCATTTGTATTTACAAGTGTTGTAGGTTGCATTGCGTTTACCACAACTTGTATGTGATGGTTATTAGACCACCAAGTGTGGGGTCGGCCCTAAGTTGAGTTACCACGGGTTATTAGACTCTCCTAGAGAAGTCAACCCTGTTAGGTTATTAGGAAATTCAAGTCATTGTATAAATAGAGTGAGGGTGTCACTCTATTTGATCATTCACTTACTCATCTATTCTCTCACTTGAGTTATGCACACTAGTGGAGGAGGAGAAGCTGCTAAGGAGACTATCTCTTGTACTTGGGTTTTGTATCATTGCTCTTTCTATCTCTGAGGAAGTTGCAGGGTTTTTCACCTTCTTGGTTTTCCCCAAGGAAACTCTGTGTCTATTGTCTCTTGTGATTGATATGTTGTACATGTTATTCCCTAAGATAAGATCCTAGATCATTTTGAATTAATGCTCAAAATCTAACATGGTATCAGAGCTAACCTAAGAAGAAGACACTGTGCAGTTGCGGAAGCTAGGGATTCTTGATTTTTGGGTTTCTCTCCACATATCTCCAAAGGCAGAAGGCTAGATTGACTCTCCTATCAAGGGCACATCTTTCTGTCGAGACAGATTTCAATTCTGAACATTTTCTGTTTTTGACCTAAAAATTAGGGTTTCTGCAAAAAAATTGAATTTCTGAAATTTGAGACCACAGCTAGAAGCTCCTATGAAAAATTGAAGTTTAGAGCTTTGGATCGAACTTTTTGGTTGGGTGAAGCTCCGGGAAAATCAAACCCTAATTCAGGGTTCTCTCCAGTCAATCCAGAAGTTTCAAGAGCAATTTTGAGCGGTGAAAATTTGCAGATTTCAAAATCAGAGTATACTAGCTTGACCAGCTCCGCAAGGCGCATATTTCTTTCCTTTCAGAAAGTTGAAATTCAAAGTTTGAATATTTAGGGTTTCTCTGATAAACCCTAATCCAACTCGAGATCCAGTTTTCAACAAATCAAGTGGTAAGACCTAATAAACTTTTCTATTTCCATTTGAAGTACTCTTTAAGATGTCTCACCACACCAATCTTGAGGATAAGCTTGAAGGGGCTGATAACTGCCGAGCATGGAAGTATAGGATTGGGTTAATCCTGGAAGAAAATGGATTGGACACCTACATAAGTGAAGAGGTTCCAGTTCCAGAGGGAGAAGAGGCTAAGGTCTTACACAAGAGAAACTTGGTCAAGGCTAAGAGGATCATTGCTGATTCTATTAAAGACCATCTCATAGCACATGTGTCATCTCTGAAGACACCTAAAAATATGTTTGATTCCTTGACCAAGCTATTTGAAGGGAAGAACATAAATCGGAAGATGACCTTGAGGAATCAACTAAAGAATGTCAAGATCCAGAATGCGGAGACAATGCAATCTTATTTCTCAAGGGTCTCCCAGATAAAAGAAAAACTTGAAGATGTGGGAGAAGATATAGAGAATGGAGAAGTGGTAATGACCACTCTTAATGGCCTTCCTAGGTCATGGGATTCCTTCATCCAAGGAATTTGTGCTAAGAAGAAACTTATCACATTCAACAGACTGTGGGAAGAATGCTCACAGGAAGAAGCTCGGATTATAGCTCGAGAAGAAAATATGGGGAATGAGGATCAAGCCCTCACAACACACTCCAAGAAGTATGATGACACGAAGGTACACCATCATAGTAAGAAAGAAAGTCACCACCATCAGAATTAGAGAGGTAACCCCAAACCTTGAAGAAACATGTCCTATGTCTGATGTTATACATGTGATGAGAAGGGACACTATTCCAGGGATTGTCCCAAAAATAATAAATATGGCTCTCACAAGAAGAAGAGCAACAAAAGAAGACATCATGCTCACACTGCAGAGGATGATGAAACTCCTAGGAAGAGGGCTAGGGAATAAATTGAAGATTCTTCAAGTGACGAAGAATATGTTTTGATTTCTTCCCTCACTGGTACTATTGCTCATGGAAGCAATGATTGTCTTATAGATAGTGGGGCTTCCAAACATATGGCAGGATTCAAGGAATCCTTTGTGAACCTATCTGAACATGAATCACCCCACAAGGTGAAACTTGGGTATGACTACCAATATCCCATAAAAGGAAGTGGTGAAGCCTCCTATAAGCTAGACTCTGGAGAATCTACAAAGATGAAATATGTACTATATGTTCCCGGTCTCAAGAATAATCTTCTCTCCATATCTGCCTTGGATGCAAAAGGCATATGGGTTGCATTTATAGATGGCCAAGTTCTTATGTGGCCAAAAGGTAAGACCATTGATGATGTAGTAGTGATTGGAGAGCAAGAGGGAGGATTATACAAATTGAAGAGCCAACCAGAACAAGCCTTGGTTCATGACTCATTAGAACCAAGTGAACTTTGGCATAGAAGGCTTGCACATGTGCACTATAGGGTACTACCTATTGCAAGCAAAGCAGTTGAAGGTCTTCCTGAAATCTAGACAAAGCAGGAAGGCATTTGCAAAGGTTGTGCAAAAGGAAAGAACACAAAGAAGACATTTTTCAAGTAGTGAAAGCAAGGAAAAAGGAATCTTGGAGATTATCCACTCTGATGTATGCGGTCCAATGTCATCCAATGTTCTAAGGAGACTTCATGAAGCTATGCAGTGATTCAGGGATTAAGAGGGAGTTGACCACTCCTTACAATTCACATCATAATGGAGTTGCAGAAAGGAAGCAAAGATTGAGAGGGAGTCTACCCAACAAACAAACAAAGATAAGTATTTGTATTGTCATTTCATGTATATTCTAATTATTTAAATAATGTTGTATATACTTATGTCCCTAGACTTAAGTTGTGTATTATGCATATTAGAATAATTGCATTAATGAACAGTATACTACTAATATGCATGTGATGGATAATTGGCCTATGGCACTATACAACATTCCATTGCTACTTATATAGAATGAAACTCTTTGTTGACATAATGAGAGTAGTGCAAACTCTTAACAATGTTCTAGTAGAGATGGAAGGAATCTAGAAAGTTACGGTATATGGATGAATGTTGTATTGAAGCAATGGCTAAAATAATTGCATGACTGTACAACATATATATTCTTATGTGTAAGATTTTGTTCTGAAAACTATGAGAAGTTTCTAATCATGCAATTGAATTTGACTTGTAGGAAATATCATGTACAATCACCTACAAAAGAAGTACTACAACGTTTGTTCTAGCAACGAAGCTATCTATTGAAGATATTGAAGTTCCCAGGATGCGGGATGAAGTAATGGAAGAATGCCATGATCGAGGAATACAGTCGATCATGAAGAATGATGTTTGGGATGTGGTCCCAAGACCTGAAGGGAAGTCTGTTGTGACTTCCAAGGGGATCTATAAGATCAAGCATGCTGCAGATTGTAGCATAGAGAAATACAAGGCGAGGGTTGTAGCTCGTGGCTTCTCCTAGAAAGAGGGGATAGATTATGAAGAGACTTTTGCTCCTAAAGCTAGATACACTTCCATTAGAATAGTACTTGCTCACGCTACAGTGATGAAATGGAAGATACACCAAATGGATGTCAAGACAACTTTCTTGAATGGTGTAGTCGAAGAGGAAGTGTATGTGGAGCAGCCACTTGGTTTTGAGACACATGATAGGGAGTCATATGTGTGCAGGTTGAAGAAATCCTTGTATGGCTTGAAGCAAACTCCTAGGACTTGGTATGGTAGGATAGTCAGCTTTCTATCCAACTTGGGATTTACCAAGAGTAAAGTGGATTCCAACCTTTACTACAAGGTTGAGAAAGGAAATTCTGCCATACTACTACTGTATGTGGATGACCTGCTTGTGATAGGAGATGACAGATTGATTTCCGATACAAAGAGGAAGCTTGCTGCCGAGTTCGAGATGAAGGACTTGGGGATGATGTACTACTTTCTAGGCATGGAGGTGTGGTAGAGTGCAGATGGAATCTTACTTGGACAAGGGAAGTATGGAGTAGAGATCCTGAAGTGGTTCAGGATGATGGACTGCAAGGCCATGGAAACACCTATGGCATCGAACCTGAAGCTTCTGTATGATGCTTCATCTAATCCAATTGATGTCATAGTGTAGCGTTAGATGATTGGGTCCTTGATGTACCTGAAAAACACGAGACCATATATTTGCTTTGTGGTGAACACATTGAGCCAGTTCCTGATGGATCCGAGACGTGTTCACCTGGTTGCTGTAAAGCATATTCTGAGGTACCTAAAGGGTACAGTTGACTATGGGCTCAAATATGGTGCGAATCACAATTTCAACCTAGAAGGTTATGTTGATTCAGATTGGGCAGGCAGTGCCATTGATCGGAAGAGCACTTCGGGGTGCTTCTTCATTATGGGATCCGGTATGATCTCTTGGTTTAGCAGGAAGCAGTCTTGTGCGGCACTAAGTACAGCCTAAGCAGAGTATGTTGCAGCTTGTTCGGCTAGTTGTGAGCCAGTATGGCTTAGGAAGCTACCGTCTGAGTTATTTGATCTCCCGTTGGATGCTACCTGTATCTTCTGTGACAACCAGAGTTGTGTGAAGTTGTTTGAGAACCCGGTGTTCCATGACAGGTCGAAGCATATTGAGATCAAATATCACTATATCAGGGATATGGTGCAGAGAGGAGCAGTGAAGCTCTTGTATGTTGCAACGGACGAGCAGTTAGCCGATCTGTTGACCAAGGCGCTAGCCAAAGTGAAGTTTGAATACTTCAGAGAGAGACTTGGTGTACTTCAGATCGAGATTCCTTCCAAGGGGAAGTGATGAGTCTGGAGACACAAATGCACACAAGCCATTCTCACATTATGGTAGGAAAGTCCTCCTATGGTGTAGATGTAAGGGCTAGGTCCATTCTCACATGGTGGTAGGAAAGTCCTCCCATGGTGCAGATGTAAGGGTTGGGCCATTCTCACATGGTTAGAGGAAATTCCTTCCATGGTGAGATGTAAGGGATGGGCCTGCATTTTCTGACATGGTTAGAGGAAATTACTTCCATGGTTGTTGATGTAATTGCCGTGGCTTTTTCGATATGGTCAGTGGAAAGTCATTCCATGGTTGTTGATGTAATTGCCGAGCTTTTCCGACATGGTCAGAGGAAAGTCCTTCCATGGTCATTGATGTAGTTGTTGTATCCTTTCCTGCATGGTCTAAGGAAATTCCTTCCATGTTCGTTGATGTAAGTGTTGAGCCTTTCCTGGATGGTCAGAGCAAAGTCCTTCCATGCCGGTGAGTGTAAGTGTTGTGATGTGTGTGCATCTGGGTTGTGCTCCGTGGACTATGAGGTGATCTGAAGACGATGATATGACAGTAGGGTACACAGGTTTTGTAGAGGCATATAATCAGTCCTAAGATGCTCTTGCAGGTTTTGCAGAGGCAGTGTAATCCGTCCTAGGAGATCTTACAGGTTTTGTAGAGGCAGTATAATCAATCCTGAGGTGTACCTACTTGATGGCTTGCTCGTAGAGATGATGAAGACCTACATGGAGGCTAGGCCTACATCCAGCATTAAAAAGGGCTGGCTCTGTAGAACTTCCTATGATGAGCAGATTGGATATTTATTGAGATAGTAGTAGGTGTGACGATGACGATGATCCAGAGAAGAAGACTTGTGCTAGAAGACCTGTGTCGAGAAATACCTTCCTAGTTAAGAGGGAGTGTTGATGTATATGTAACTTCGGAATGTATTTCATATATGTATATTGTATACCTACAAAGATGTTATTATTCCTCTGTAAGGAAGTGTCGTCATTTGTATTTACAAGTGTCGCAAGTTGCATTGCATGTACCACAACTTGTATGTGATAGGTTATTATGTTAGGATATTTAGACACTTAGGAGTTAGTTAAGATCAACTTGTGTAATATATCCGTTAGGGATAGTGTGTTTCTTTAGTATGCATTAGTATGCATTTGTAAATACTTAATCCGACGGTCACGATATGTTTCCGACATAGAGTGATCCGACGGCTCAACTTCTCTTAGATCAAACCTAACCTTGATCCGTGGATTAACACCGATTGGTCCATGATCTCTATTTAAAGAGCATGGAGGGTCATTGTTTAGTTGATCGATTATGAGAAGCTCATTTGTAACTTTCTTTCTTTGCATAATAAATTGTCCCGTAGAAGCTATTTGGTCGGGGTCGTGGAGTGTTTCCCTCAAGAGGGTTTAAACCAAGTCAAAACATTGGTGTGTTGATCTGTGATCTGTTTGTGTGAAGTGGTCTCTCTTGGTGTTCATTCCTTTGGTAGTACCCTGTGTACCCAAACATGGTATCAGAGCTTTTATGAAGTGTCGCTTCCGGTTATGATCTAGATCTTGAACTGTTGTTGCCGAAACTCAAAAGGGTTTCTATTTATAGTATTTATGTGCATTTTTGGGCTGTGGGAGGTGTTCCATTGCGTCCGGAGCGTCGTTTCCATTGGGAAATAGTTTTCGTTTGATCGAAAACGGTTCCCGGTTGCTCCAGAAACGCGTATTTCATCAGATCTGAAGGTATAATGTTACAGTGACGCATTTTTTTATTTCATTTTTTAATAATAAAAAAAAATCTCATATTTTATTTTTTTTTACTGTTAGATTTTTTTTTTGTTCGGATTGTTGCTTTCCTGTCTGCGTATGCTCTTTGCCGTTCACCTTGAGCGATCTCGGCAAATCAGAAACAGAAAGGGTTTTTCTCGGCTGTGTATGCTCTTTGCCGTGCACCTTATGCGATCTCGGCAAATCAGAAACAGAGAGAAAACCTAGACTTTCCGGGAAAGTTAACAAGATCTAACTCCACAAGTGTGAAAAATTTTTTTTGTTTCGTTTTGTGGTCTGTTTTGCAGGAAAAAGGGCAAGCACGCAAACCAAGCAAGAAGAGTTAAAAAAAAAAAAAAAAAAAAACCCTTCCTCATTTCCATATTTTACATACCTTTTAATCTAGCTCACTTGGTTCAAAGTTGCTTTATTCCTTAATAGGTCTTGAGTTCAAGTCTTAGTAAGTTACTTTTAAAAGGAAAAGTGCATGCAATTTCTATTTTCAAGTTACTTTATTGTAAAAGTGCATCTCACTTAAATAATAAAAAATAAAAATACAAGTGAGTCACTTAAGTTTTTTTATTGTTGCACTATTTAAAAGTAATATCATTGTAAAAGTGAAATCACTTATTTTACAAAAGTGGTTCAATTAAAGCAACTTTATTGTAAAGTGATTGTCAAAAGGTTCATCTTGGGAAGAGGGGGGTTCTTTTTTTTTGCTGGACATTCTCTAGCTGCCACGTCACTATTGGGGACATCTTCAACAGTTTCTTTGTTCAAGCATAACTTCATCATACAGAGTCAGTTTTCAGTGCTGTTTTTTTTTAAACCACCTATTTTTTCGAGCTCTTCACATCTAGACTATTGGTTTCTGCTTTTACAGCCATTAATTTATAAATATGGCCGCCCATTGTGATATTCTACTTAACAGTTCCAACTATTTCTCATGGAAATCTCGTATGGAGGATGTTCTACGAAGTAGGGGAGTTTTCAGAATTACCACAGAGAAAGAAAAAGAACCCATTGATGATGATAAGAAAATAAAATGGGCAAATAGATGTGATGAAGCTCGTGGATTGATTGGGATGTCAATCTCTACTGATTTGCGATTCCACATATCTGGAATTGATGAACCTAATACTGCTTGGGACAAGTTGGAAACTGTGTTTGATAAACACAATGAAATTCGAGGTCACCAACTCGAAAATGAGTTGATTTCTTTAAATTCAAGTGACTTTTCATGTATTCAAGATTATTTATCTAAGTACAAAACTCTTAAACTCTTATGTGCAGAATGTAAGATTGAGAGGGAAGACAAACAATGCATTTATCATATTCTTTCCAAACTTGGACCTGCATATTCTGTTTTTGTATCTACATTTTACTCTATGAAAGCATCCTTGAATGCAGCTAGCTATTAAGAGCCTAGTCTTGAATCCTTTTGTGATTCCTTGATTAGAGAACAAGATAAACTCATTCATCTTGGAATAATCAACAATACAGATACATCTGGGAAAGCCTTATTGTCCCAACAGAAAGAAAAGTCCAAGCCTCCCAAGAAACAAAATTTTTGCAATAATAAGTCAAACAAGGGTCCAAAACCCTCTCAGTCAGCTCCTTCTTTAAAAAATGACAAAGGATCCAAGCCAAAAGGTAAGAAGACTGAGTGTCATTGCAACTATTGCGGGAAAGATAATCATGATGAATCAAAGTGTTTCAAGAAGATGGCAGCCTTGGAAGTAGCAATGAAGAAGCACCACATCAGCCTAGATTCGCCTTCAGAATCTACCTCTCATGGACATGCACTTTGTGCTTCTGGTTATTCTTATAATGCATCTTCTTCTTCTACTTCAAATGAATGGCTCATTGATTCTGGAGCATCTTATCATATGGCTAAGGATCAAGCCATCTTTTCTACTATGCATGAATGTAACACCAAACAAATATTTGTTGGTGATGATAGATCTCTAAGTGTTGTAGGAGCTGGAACAGTTCCAGTAGATAATGGTCATTTTAGTGATGTACTATGTGTTCCAAGAATTTCCTGCAATTTGTTATCAGTCTATCAGATCACTCATTCTGGTGAAGGTAAAACTGTGACCTTTACACCTCACCAAGTTGTAATCAAGGATTTTAAAGATCCTCAACAGGTCCTAGCTACCGGAATTGTTGATGATATTACCAGGTTGTACAAGTTTAACAACTTTGGGTCATCACCTTTCCCTTCAGTTTTTGTTGCTCATAGTGATAACTTGAGCAAACTTGGGCATGAGCGATTTGGTCACTTAAATTATCGCTCATTGCAACAACTATGTAAAGAAAATATGGTGACAGGTCTTCCGATGGTATCTTGCAGAGATGGTGTTTGCTCCGGTTGTGTACTTGGAAAACATCATCAGGACAGTTTTGACAAATGTGCCTCTTGGCACGCCTCGGTTCCCTTGGAGCTTGTGCATAGTGACTTGTGTGGTCCTCTTCCATCTGCTTCATTTTCTGGTTTCAAATATTTCTTAACTTTCATTGATGATTACACCAGACGCACTTGGGTTTATTTCCTAAAACTTAAGAGTGAAGTATTTAACATGTTCTTAGCCTACAAGGCCCTTGTTGAAAAATAATCTGGTTATCAAATTATTAAGTTAAGATATGACAATGGAGGAGAATATGTTAACAAATAGTTCACTACTTTCTGCACTGAACAAGGCATCCAACAACAACACACTGTTCCATATACACCACAACAAAATGGTGTAGCTGAGCGGAAGAACCGCACTTTAAAAGAAATGGCTAATTGTATGATCCAATATAAGGGACTAAGTCTTCAATTTTGGGGTGAAGCCATAAATTGTGCAAATTACATAGTTAATCGCACCCCCACAAAATCATTACAAGGTATAACAATGGAAGAAGCATGGAGTAAAATTAAACCTGATGTAAGTCACTTTCGTGTGTTTGGTAGTGAAGCATGGGCTCACATTCTGGATGAAAAACGGAAAGCATTGCAGCCTAAAAGTGAAAAGTGCATATTTGTTGGATATTCTGAAGATGTAAAAGGTTATAGACTTCTTCAACCACATTCTCATGCCATAATCATTAGAAGAGATGTTAAATTTGATGAAAATCTCTTGGCCTGCGAGCCTAACTCGGTGATTGTGCCATCTGTGGCCTGCGAGCCTGATTCGACGTTTGTGCCTTCTTCTTCTTCTTCTTCTTCCAACTTCCTTGACAGATTTCCAACTCCAGTTTCTGATGATGACAGTGAGGATGAAAATCCACCTCCACCTGCTCATGTTCCTCCAGTTGCACCAGCACAAGTACTTCCTCGATGGGTCCGTTCAACATGTGAAGCAGCTGGTGATCTTGCCGGTGATCCTAGAGATCAACGTCGAACACGTTATCAGTTTCAGTGAGCCTCTTCTCTTTTGGCTCAAGTTTTCGATAATCATGATCCAGAAACTTTTGCAGAAGCTTCAGGGAATCCAAATTGGGATGCAGCCATGGATGAAGAATATCGTTCCTTAATGGTGAATGATACTTGGGATCTTGTACCTCTTCCAAAAGGAAGAAAACTTGTCAAATGTAAATGGGTCTACAGAACTAAGTATGCATCAGATGGAAGTGTTGAAAGACTTAAGGCAAGGTTAGTTGCCAAAGGTTTTTCTCAAGTTGAAGGGATTGACTACAATGAAACCTTTGCTCCTGTCGCAAAAATGAACTCCATCCGCCTTGTTCTTTCCCTTGCAGCCTTACACAACTGGGAAGTCCATCAAATGGATGTCAAGTCTTCCTTCTTACATGGTGATTTACAGGAGAAAATTTACATGGAACAACCTCCTGGCTATGTTCAGAATAACTCTAGCCTTGTCTGTCGCCTTAAGAAATCCTTATATGGCCTTAAGCAAGCTCCTAGAGCTTGGTATGCCAAAATGGATAACTTTCTCCTTGACCCTGGTTTTTCTAGATGTCATTCTGACCCCAATGTCTATACCAAGAAAGTAGGAAACCATCTCATCATACTTGTTCTATATGTTGATGATCTTATTCTTACTGGTAGTGACCCTAAGCTTATAACCCATGTGAAATCCAGTCTTAAACAAAATTTTGAAATGTCAGACTTAGGACATTTGCATTATTTTCTTGGTCTCCAAGTCATGCAAACCAAAGAAGGAATCTTTATTTCTCAGTCTAAGTATGCTTGTGACCTTCTTTGTCGCTTTCACATGGAAGATTGTACACCAGCCCCTTTTCCCTTCCAGTCTAGAGTCAAAATTTCTGCCACTTGTACTTCACCTGAAGTCGATGCCACCTTGTATCATCAGCTTGTTGGTAGTCTCTTATACTTGACTCATTCCCGTCCTGACCTTTCCTTTTCCATTGGTCGAGTTGCCCGTTATATGCAGACACCTCATGAAAGTCACTAGAAAGCAGCTAAAAGAATACTTCGATATATTCGAGGTACAGTTCAGTTTGGGATTCATTACCGTACAGGGGGGAAACCTTTGTTGGTTGGTTTCACTGATTCAGATTGGGCCGGCGATCCTAATGATCGAAATCCTACTGCAGGTTATGTTTTCAGTCTGGGATCTGGACCTATTACTTGGGCTTGTAAGAAACAACAAGCTCTTGCTCTTTCTTCAGCAGAAGCAGAATATCGAGCAGCTGTCAATGCCAGTCAGGAAGCTTTATGGCTTCGACAGATCCTTTCAGAGTTTGGATTCGAGCAGCAGCAGCCTACTCCACTTTGGTGCGACAATCAAAGTGCCATCAAGCTTGCCAAATATCCAATTCTACATCAACGCAGCAAACACATTGAGCTACATATGCACTTCATCAGAAATCTTGTTCATGATCGGGTTCTTGAAGTGCTCTTTTTCCCTACAGATGATCAAGTTGCAGACATCTTCACTAAGTCTCTTACAGAAGCAAAGTTTTCTAAACTTTGATCTATGTTAGAAGTTCAGGAACTTGTCATTAAGGGGGGATAGGCTCTAATGCCTCCTTCCTTCTCCTAATAGTGTCACTTTTGTAAATCCTTCAATCCTATCCCAAGTTGTTCTTAAGGGGGGATGTTAGGATATTTAGACACTTAGGAGTTAGTTAAGAACAACTTGTGTAATATATCCGTTAGGGATAGTGTGTTTCTTTAGTATGCATTAGTATGCATTTGTAAATACTTAATCCGACGGTCACGATATGTTTCCGACATAGAGTGATCCGACGGCTCAACTTCTCTTAGATCAAACCTAACCTTGATCCGTGGCTTAACACCTGATTGGTCCATGATCTCTATTTAAAGAGCATGGAGGTTCATTGTTTAGTTGATCGATTATGAGAAGCTCATTTGTAACTTTCTTTCTTTGCATAATAAATTGTCCCGTAGAAGCTATTTGGTCGGGGCCGTGGAGTGTTTCCCTCAAGAGGGTTTAAATCACGTCAAAACATCGGTGTGTTGATCTGTGATCTGTTTGTGTGAAGTGGTTGCTCTTGGTGTTCGGTCCTTTGGTAGTACCCTGTGTACCCGAACATATTAGACCACCAAGTGTGGGGTCGGCCCTAAGTTGAGTTACCATGGGTTATTAGACTCTCCTAGAGAAGTCGGTCCTGTTAGGTTATTAGGCAAGTCAATTCAGTGTATAAATAGAGTGAGGGTATCACTATATTTGATCATTCACTTACTCATCTATTCTCTCACTTGAGTGATGCGCACTAGTGGAGGAGGAGAAGCTGCTAAGGAGACTATCTCTTGTACTTGGGTTTTGTATCATTGCTCTTTCTATCTCTCAGGAAGTTGCGGGGTTTTTCACCTTCTTGGTTTTCCCCGAGGAAACTCTATGTCTATTTTGTCTTGTGCTTGGCTCTTGTGATTGATATGCTATATATGTTATTCTCTTAGATAAGATCCTAGATCATTTTGAATTAATGCTCAAAATCTAACACTTATGAGGAATGTCATAGTACACACGCATCTTCTTAAATAAAATAGATATGATCAAACATGAGTAACATATCCCTATCAAAGAAGACTTCACACATTGGATTGATTTTACTCAGAGGAATAAATCTATCTACACCCACAAATAGATGTAGATATGCAATTTAGTGTAGATCTGCATATTCTTTTATATCATTGTGGTGCTTGAAAGGCGATCGATTTTTCCTAGATCCATATTGCAATAGTGTATATGAAAAAAATATAAACTATATTTTGTATGATAATTTGCATACTAAGAGATTACAACTAATTCTAGACCTAATGACATGCAATCAATTCATGTTCGAATGAAGCGGATTACAACCGAGAGGTACACTCTCATTGTACAGTGATTTAACAATTAATTTTAGTTATAAATGGAGAAAAGCTAGCACATTTCTTTAGTCGTTTTCCCTAACATCATATAGGAAATAGTTTGACATGTGAAGTCTAAAATATTTTCTTTTCTTTTTGATAACTAGGTAGTCAACAAACTTTGTAATCTCAAAGAGTATGATAGGATCATCTCTAAGAGCTTGTTTTACATCTACATTGGAGAGATTTGTTTTCCATCACATTGACCAAGAACCAAAGATAAAATTTGGACTTGAGCAATGCCAATTTTATTGGTTAATGAATTGCAATATTTTGTATGTAAGGCTACTTAAAGAAAGCATATTTTAATACCAATTTTTGTAGGCAATAACAATTCCAAAATAACAATTTCATGCCATTTTCACTAGATCTCTTTGAAAACCTCAATTTTCAACTTGTGGAGCAATCTCACTACCAAGGATATTAATAAATAAAAATGATTATGTTTTCAGATCTTTTGAAAACATAGACCTCATGATTTCCTCTTTCTCTTGATGCAAAGATAAAAATAACACAAGATTCATGATTGGAACAATATCAACGATGAATTGCACTTGAAATCCAAAAGAGAAGAGACATAGAAATTTCTTATGCTAAATCTTCAATTAGAAAATAAAGCCATATTTTTTTTAAACCTATTTAAAAATAGATCTATTATGGATACAATCATGCAAATATACTAGATCTAATAATGTAGATCTACTAGATCTATTAAAATTCTATTAGACCTAACATAATTATATATAGATCAAACCAATACGGGAAGGGTCCATGGGCCATAGGGTTAAAACCTTGACTCTGTTACCAAATGTAAGGCCTCGATGGACTTCAGAGAAAAATTTCATGAGCAAGTAGATCTAACACATAATATATCATCACAACGAATTAATGGAGCAAAGAAGAAAACATACCTATGATTTAAAGAATTTATGAAGGATTTACCTCTATTTCCACAAGCAATGAGGGGAAACAATGTGTGGGGGATGACTCTCCACTCAATAAACCCCTCAATGAGACACTGAGGGGCCCCTAGACCCTAAACAATAAATTGTAGCAATATATATTCTTTTCCCTTCCATAACCATAATCATACCCATTTTCCTTCAAATCTAAGAAGAATGAATTCCCTTCCTCTCCAATCCTCCTCTTTTTTATAGGTTTTCCTCATTTTCTTTGGAATTTGAATCTAGTATGTTTTATTAATTTAGTTAGCAATTTCCTTTTATTTATTAATTATTTAATATTATTTGTCATAGTTATCCTATTCATGGTGATAAGTGTTCCCTTTTCTTTATTTAATTAATTTATTTTAATATTTAATTTCGTTTTCCTATATTTTTATTTATAACTAATTTAAATAAAACCCTAAAGCCATTAGTTGGAAAAACATTCTCTTATATCAAGGACTCTTCACATTTTATGAATGAAATAAAAAGCTTAAAGTTGCAAGATGAAGACACCATAGTAATCTTTGATGCGGTATCACTATACACAAAGTTTTCGGTATTAGAAGTGATCATCATAATAATATAGATTACAAATGATGAAATTACAAACTTTGTGAAATTTTCTAAAATCAACCTATTTTACATTCCAGGGAAAAATATATTAACAAATTGACAGCTTGGAAATGGGATCTCCACTATCCCCGATAGTGGAAAATCTATATATGGAACACTTTGAAAAGAGAGCTATTGATTCTTATCCACAAAAACCACCATCACCAAAACTCGAATGTCTCCAAAGGCAACGTCCCCAAAAGTAGAGGTGATGTGGTGACATTCAAAGTTCATCACTAATAATGATTATTATGATGGATTGTGACCCTCACCGATTTATTTGAAGTTTTGGTGATTGACCTATTTTGGGCCTCACCATTGATGCATATATGGGTACGGTCATAAACTAATCATTAGTGAGGGTAAAAAAATGTCACCATAAGCTCATCGGTGATGGTCAAAAGGGCCTCCATCACCAAAAACATGAGTGTGATATCCCTCCTTTATGACCTATTATGTTAAAAATGAAAATATTGCTGTACACTTGGTTACTAGTCACGGACTCAAGGCCAAGGCCCCACTAGTAAACTCGGTAACTTATGAGGTTTAATTGCTAGTTTGTAAACTTAAGAGGCGGTGATGCAACTAATCGACGACAACTAAACTAGGGGGAAGAAATGAAAATCTGTGGATGCACAGTGACCATGGGATGACAAGAGGAATGGTCATCAGGGTTAATTAATTTTATTGGAAGTTTGATGAAAAAGTTTCCCTAAAGAGAAACCTATAGTTATCAATTTAATTAAGATCAATATTAAGAAATGGCAAATAAAAGTATCATGTAATAGCGAGTATTTAGTGAACGTGTATTAGGCACATAATAGCTTAAATCCTAACTATTATTACGGCCACAAGCCTAAGTGAGACTAAGTTACAAAGTACCATTTTGTACTACTTCAAGACATGGATACACCAAGAAGATTATATTGGTATGAAGACATCCATATGAACTTTTATTGAGAATAAATAATTTATGGTTTAAAATGCCATTCATTCTAAAGTAGAATAATATAACTATCCAGAAATAAAATAATACGTGGCTTACAATGCCATTTATTCTAAAGTTGAATGAGGATAGTATATTTATCATGGGTCATGTGTTAGCATATATATAGAAGACAAATAATAATACTAGTGGAGTGGTCTAAATGAAGTCATTTATTGAATCTCATATATTAGTTGATCAAAGAAAAGTAAGGATGAATGCTCGGATGGTCTTTGACACATACGCATAAGCCTGGTTATATCAAACACGAGAGATGGAATTATTAAAGATTGATATAACGTAGTGTCATCAAAAGTGTTACGAGATAACTAGTACTTAAAATAAGTTAACAATTATAGAAATTAAATCCAGTTGATCTTGAGCTCCCCATGTTGAGCAACATGGAGCACTTGATGTAATTATTTAGCGGTTGTATCTAAGCGTTAGTGTTCCTTAAAAAGAGGAATCAAGCTTCAGTGAAGGGGACATTTTCCTTACCTACCGAGATTCTCCTCGGGTGTGTTTCCTCCATCTTTCTTCCACTTGGAAAGGAAATCATTGTTTCTTCCACCACTTGGCACTCAAGTGGAGTTGGAGTCACAGCTTTTCTCTTGTTATTTATTTGGAGAGATCTGAGTGAGAGAGGGGGGGGGGGATTTTCCCTGTTGATTGAAGGACTGCGTGAGTCTCGAGGAGATGATCCCTTCTCTATGTCGTTGGAATTCCAGGCGATCATTGTTGGTTATGCCGGAATGGGGTCGCATAGGATCTGGGCATTAAGCGAGAACGATCTCTTGGCCAACCCACTATAGATCGGGATGAAGGAGACTGCTCGGGAGGACGATTCTTGGATTTCAAGTTACAGTTGCTGCTCTTAGCCTGCGATCCATAAATGTATGTATATCCTTTGCGCAGTTATTTATCATAGATCTGAATTGACCATTACCAGAAAAGTGCTATAAATATATTTAGCTCGCTGTTGAAAACGTCAATTTTTATATTACAAAGATATTCGACAACTCGCAGTAATATCGGAGTATATCTTATAGTTTAATTATTACAAGGAGTATAGTTATACTTCCAAACAAGCCGCGGTATTACTGGATGGTGGAAGATAGCGGTTTACTGATGTAGGAGTTTGCTTTTAGTTGGACTCCTTGAGGGAGTGCCAAATGGTTATCAACGGAGCCGCTATTTGTCCCTACGAGGGGATGTTAAGTGTTCCTTCTTTTGGCCATTTGTCTTGTTTTGGAGAAAAGCCCATCCTTCTTAAGAAGAATGGAGTTCGGGTGAGAAGGGGGAATCACTTTTGGAGAATTCCGGTTCATGCTAGAGCTGGTTGAAAGTACACTCTTGTGGGTCAAGGACTTACAAGAGCAGACAGAGGCGAGTGGTATCGGTGCTTACTTCTCAGCGCTCAAGTTGGGTAATATCTGTGTGAACAAATTATCGCAGGTTTGCTTTTCTTCATAAATCCAAACCTATTAATCTTGACGCATGCTGAAAGGGATGGTAGTTTAATTTCTCTGCCTACTATATTTTGGTGGAGCAATTACTAAAATCGCTATTTATATACTGAGATCGCTGTTTATAAATTGTTGGTTAAAGAATTCTTGGCTCTCATCTAGCATTTACTGGAATATTATATATTGCATAGAACCTTTGAACCAGGTAGCGCCCGGAAGGTAGGATCTCTGTGGAAATAGATTTGATTATTAATTTTTTTTATATACAGTGTCGAATCCTGTAGACCTCTATTTAATGCTACCTGTAGATCTCCGCTTACTACCACGGTTGGGTTATACCAATGGCCGCGATCTTATTTTCGGATTTCCATTTTTGTTACGTTTTTTCATGAAGCCATAAATCCTTTTTACGGCCATGATTTTCGTTGAATCTAGCTCGGACTTGGTTAAAGCTTTTGATCTCTTTATTTGTGTTTTCCTTGTGGTCGCTATCTTTAGTTTCCAACTAGTATGGGTTATTGGTATTAGGAGAGCTATTTGGTTTTATAATTTCTGAGAATACCAATTTAATTCCTTGTCAAAATAGGTTATTGTAGATTAACCACAGTAATTTATAAATAAGGACAAATAAATCCCAGGGTTAGGATCTTTCTATATAGAGACATGCTACAATTTTATCTTTGATACATTTATGCAGTCTCATAACTTCAGGTATAAATCATAAGCATGCCAAATGAGAACGTTGATGCCTGGATCTCTTCTTGCTACAACTTTTAGTGGATGCTTGGATCTCTGTTTTAATAGTTGAGCTTGAATCTCTTAACACTCTATAGATGTTGAAGCTAGCATGGTAATGCTTGGAATGATAAGGCAATGGCTAGATCTTGGTTAAAATCTCTTTTTAGTTTGTGTCGGTAGAAGGAAGGAAGGGAAATCACCTCAGTTCAATCCGTAGGTTAAACATTTTTGTATTATGTACTGACAGAATGTCTGGAAGAAAACGCAGTAGATAGATTCTTGGTTTATTCACATTCGTCTCTATTTTGTTGTATGAATAGAATGCTAGAAATTAAACACCGCAGTACAAATCCTTTTGTTAGAATACATTTATCTCTATAACCTTTTGTATTGATATAATGTATGGAGGAAAAAAAAACGCAGGCGCTTAACTCCTTTGGTTAAAAATACCTTGATTTCTGCACTAAGTTTTAATAGAATACATGGAGTTATTATTCTACGAGAGATTAGATCGAATGTTTTGGAAGTGCTTTTTTTTTTCGAGAAGCTCGGGAAAATGAAGATTGAGTAATGCAACGATTCTGTTGCCAATGTAAACCTCTTTTGGATGAATAATATATGATGCATATGATGCAACACCATTTGTGGACGTAGCCCAGAGTTGGGTGAACCACGTGTATATTGGCCTTTGTCTTATGTGATGTGTACGATGGTTTGTGCATGTAGAAATGTATGTTTATGCATGTAATTAGGAATGCGTGAAAATGATACTTTATATTATTACCAATATTTTTTATGTTACTATGAAGATAGCAGTCTCATGCTTCGTGACCAAGTAAGTCCCATCTTAAATGGAGAAATTAAACCTTGGTAAGTTTTACTATCTTTACATTTGGGTTTTTCTATGTTAAGTTAATAGGCATGGTTAATATGATTGGTGAAACCATAATACAATACATTTAATTTCCTCTAGGGGATCACATTAACCTACTAGTCTTATCTATGATTTTCATTACAACGGAATCCATTCCAACAATTTCATGCATAGTGTAGTATAAACAATACTTTGAGTTTATAATTAATCATTATGAAAAGTTTTTACTAATTTGGTTATTATGGGTTTGTTACAATGAGCGTGACCAATGACTTATGATGAGGGGCTTTCAATGATCCTCACTATTGATGTTATTTCCATTATCATATCAATGGTGACAAGCTCTATGAGATTGTCACTGCTTTTCATTTTGAAAATATTTTAATGATGCATAATAAAATATTGTTTCCATTTCAATTAAAATTGTAAAAAAAAAATATACTGGTCCTTAAAGGATAATGGTGAAACGTCACCATTGCTTTCCACAATGGTGACAATATTTGGCATGTATTGTTACCCATGAAGATGGATAGTAGCAATACGTCCATGTCGATTGTAGCTTCAGTTGAACTTCAATTGGTACTGTTTGTGTTTCACCTCAAGAGTTCTATCTAGCACTAGCCAATGAAAAATGAAAAGAAATGAAATGAAATTACATAATTGAGGAACTCACCATATAGACAGATGGTTTTAGGAAAGAAAGAATAAGGCCATGTTTAGTGTAAGAATGTAAAGCAATTTTCAAAACATTTGCAAGCACATTTGATATATCGATTGTCCCAACGTAAATTGTTTTGTGATTGACACAGTTTACTTCAACATTATTTCTATCATATCATAAAGCATCCTCACAATATCCACTCAAGAAAGACAAGGGTGTAAGTGCAAATAAATCACCAAATCCTGCATCATTGAATAGTTTAGTTTTTTTATCACTGTCCTTCAAACATGAAGGGGATCTACACTCACCTTTAGGTATAACTAGGTAAAATGATCAACCCAAAGAATGTTAAGCATATAATAAATCCATTAATGCACTATCACAAAATGGTAGCAAAGAATTTTAAAGCTCAAAATTAGGGAGCTTTTGAGGTTGAAAAGTGATATCAAATAAACTACTGACTTGCTGACCAAAGGAGTGGATAAGACCATTAGAAGGACTAAAATAGATACAATAATAAAATGCATTGATGGCATAATTAGATGGATAATATAAGATAATTATATTAATGTCCAGCAAGCAACCACATGTTGGTCAATGGGACTCAAAAGTACAACCAATGTGAATAAACAATGGGAGTGCAAAAGAAACTTATATCACTATTTTTCTAAAAGAAAAGAGATAAGACATTAGTCAATAGATCTTTAAGTTACATGAGGTTGCATCATGTTAGTACCGAAATTTACACATCAAATTTCCGTTTCCAGCAGTATATTGACTGGAAAATCTAAGGAAAGCGCTGTCGGAAGCTCATAATCCAATAGTGATTTTGCCAAGCCTCCAAATTCTTGCATTAAGTTGTCGTCAAGTGGTTCCTATATCTTCCCAAGTTACAAACATATCATTATATGGATCTCATAATTTATCTTTGATCATTCACATGCCTAGCCCATTCTCTCTTAATAATCAATTTTTATTTTCCTTATAAAGTCACACTCCTAATTAAGTCAAAGTTCCAAGAGGTATGAGATAAACTTTTTATTATTTTAAGAGGTTTTGGATTTTAAATTATATATTAAAAAGGTTGAATATATATTATTTTATTCATATACCTTTTATAATATAAAATTTTAAAATTGTATGCCTTCATAATCCCTCTTATGTTAAAGGTTTTGGTTAAAGTCTTTATAAGAATGTTTTGGCACGTGAAATTAAAAGGTCTTTGTTAAAGTCTTTATAAGAATGTTTTGGCAGGTGAAATTAAAATATATGGAGTCTTTTTAGACCATTTCCATCGTACTCCATACGTAACATTAAGCATCTATAACCATGTTAAGTCAATCACCCATGTGCCAAGACAAGCATTTAGACCATTTCCATACTAGTGTTGGAATAATGTAGAAATGATAGGCGTATTATGCTAGATTGAGTTGATGTGTATTATCCTTTGTTAGTTTGAGATCCACATCTTATGGATCTAGAATTGGGTTTGTTATTGTAAGCTACACCTATATATTGTAATCTCATTTCAATAGTTAATTGAATTGGTTTAATACCAAAAAAAAAAAAAAAAAAGGGAGGATGTTGGAATAATGTAGAAATAGGATTTTAGATATTGTGAATCTTCTAGATTTGATGAGTTGTTTAAGATCCAAGTTTATAGGATCTAGATCTAGGTTTGTTTGAGATAGCATAAGCTATTTAATGTAATCATCTCTTCATTAATAATTGAATTGGTTTGATACCATTCTTGTGTGTGTGCGAGCCTTTGGCTCTGCGCTTCCTCTTCTCTATTCTTATTTTGGTATCAGATCCCATAGTGGCTTGTTGGTGTGAAGAGCCCAAAGTGGCCTGTTGTGAGAAGCCCATTGAGGCTGTGAGAGCCCTTAGTGGCCTGCTGAAGCCTGATTGGCTGTGAGAAGTGCCCATTGTGACCTACTGCTGTGAAAGCCCATTGAGGCTGTGTGAGTGCCTGATTGGCCTATTGTTGTGAATGCCCATTGTGGCTGGCTGTCATTGCCTGAAAATCCGTGGAAGTTGAGAATCCCATTGAGGCTGTTGTGAAAGCCCCTGCGGCCTGCTGTGAGAGCCTGCTGCCTCCTGCTCATTGAAGTGTGGTGCTGAAGGGAGATCAGGAATCGTTGTTGTGTGAGGAGCTGCCGAAGTGAAAGGTGCCGCTAGGGAAATTGTCTAGAGTGAGATCCGTGAAGATCCCTGCCCTGAACCGAACGAAATTCTGTCTAATCAATTGCTGATCAGAACGTGAAAGAGATCGTTGGGTGTATATTGCTGGGTGAAGAGATCATTGCTTCTCACCGTCAATTTCAAGAGCACGCTGCCCAAAAGAGACGCTGCTCATTTCCATTACTGTGAGTCGCCATTGGGTGCTTAGTATCGACAGAGATCCGCACAGCCTGGACATTGGTCTCCTCCCCCACTATGTGATAAATTCAATTTATAAGAATTTATATCAGATCTCGGTGGAGATACTGCAAGAGATCACTGCTGTGGAGAAGTCACGGCGTGTTGCTTAGTTTACGACGTTTACCAAGTTTGGTGGAGAAGTCAGTAACGCTGTTGTGTGCGATTGCCTGCCTGTTGTTGTTAGAGGAAGCCACCTAGACATTGCTACGTGAAGAGGAGGAGGTAGCTGCTGCCCGCGCAAAGGAGAACCTGCAAAGTGAAGAGAAGCTTGCCCACCGACAACTGAAGAAGGGATACGCTGCCCCATTCAATGCGTGAGAGACTCCTGTTGCAAACCGCATGGAGAAGACTGTGGCCATTCATCTGCAAATCTCGTTAAAGTAGATTGTTGGAGAACGTTGCCAATTGTGTTGAAGGTAATTCTTCTTTCATATATGGACAACTTCATGAAGATTGTTGGTGAACCTCGCTATGATGCAAAAATTCTAACTGAGCTTGAACAGATTGCAATCAAGAATGAAATGAAATTGATTCTTATAATGATGAATGGTGAAGAAGGCTCATTATCTGCAGAATGTAATGGTGATGCCAATGCTATAAATATTGTTGAAACAATGAAATTTAAGATTGCAGCTATAAGTATCCATGATGATGTTGAAGAAGAGTTTTATGAATTTTATGAAGAATTGGAAGCAATATTGAATGCTGCAGAAGAAGCCAAAGAGATTAAAATTGATATGTTAGTTAAAGCTGACACCCATGTTGATGCTGTAAGTGACATCAACATTGATATTTTCGTGAGAAATATCAATGTTGAATTTTATCCACAAAATAGGAGCATATATAAGCAAATGATGCAGCATTCCACTGAACAAGTCATAGCTGAAGGAAAATCCATAACAGTAGTACTGCAACCGAGTTCCATAAGGCATGGAGATTTCAAGATCTAGCGGAGGAAACCTAAGAAGAAAAAGAAGTACGAATCGACGGCAACTAAGGTCAAAATGAAGCAGATGGAGGATTGTAGAGTTAAAAGGTTGGAGTCCCAGAAGATTAAATTATTAGATTGCTTTGATGATTTGTAAGCTTGGAATTACAGGCATATTGTGATCCATTTCTACATTAAGGGAGGATGTTGGAATAATGTAGAAATAGGATTTTAGATATTGTGAATCTTCTAGATTTGATGAGTTGTTTAAGATCCAAGTTTATAGGATCTAGATCTAGGTTTGTTTGAGATAGCATAAGCTATTTAATGTAATCATCTCTTCATTAATAATTGAATTGGTTTGATACCATTCCTGTGTGTGTGCGAGCCTTTGACTCTGCACTTCCTCTTCTCTATTCTTATTTACTAGTCCGTCTGTAACATTAAGTTTCCATAGCCATGATAAGTCAATCGCCCCATGATAAGTCAATCGCCCCACTGCCAAGACAAGCATTGGGAAAAGCATATTAAACGCTAAGGAATTAAAATAGATTGGGTCTTTTTAGACCATTTCCATCTTAGTCCATACGTAACATTAAGCTTCCATAGCCATGTTAAATCAATCGCCCAAGTGCCAAGACAAGCATTGGGCAAAGCATATTAAGTGCTAATTAGGAATAAGTTCATCCAAACTAACGTCAAGGCAAGCCAAGCGTCCATCCCAAGCAAACTTGTGTCAAGTTCGCTTACTTAGAGGACCACAGATCCAATTTTGTACACAACGCGTCAATGGAGAGGAGAGACATCATGTATATAAACATTTTAGAGTTACTTACCTTAGGCATGTTGAATATTATCCACTGTACAAAACAAAAGGGCACCTATCCAAATGACAAGCACCGAGATACATCCAAGTGCATAGCATCGTCAGCATATCACAATGATCAAGGTAAGCCTGCCGATGTCAAGAGGGTTCCTATTTGTCCATCATCGACAACAAATATAAGCATGCGAGAATTAGTCCAAATGCCAGGCAGTATTGTAGAACCAAAAATGAAATTTCAAAATACAAACGATCAAAGAGAACGCCAAGTGCCAGTAAGGATTAATTTGCATAATATTTGAGACAAATCAACTTGCTAGTGCTTCCTTGTGTTGAGCATACTCCATTTATTGCTGTGTTTTCTCTAGAATAATATCAATTCCTTACCACTGTTATACAAGCACAAACCCTACAAAAATTCACTTACCATGAAAATTATAATAGAAAGGGATTTTGTTTATTGTAATTCATAATGGTAATCGAAAGACACTGATTGAATTTCTATGTGCAGATGATTCCTTCCAAGGCAGTTTTTGCGCTCTTATGAGAAACCATTTGGTTTAATGATCATATTTTTTTGCATAAATAACTTGGCCACTCCCCAACCTTTTTTATTTTAGTTGAGTAATGGAATCTCTTTGGGAGATTATTTTAAATACATCTATAGTGGATTTGGTAGAAATCCATCTTTGGTAGAGATCAAGTAGTTTGCTAAGAACCAACCATTTTGGATTCGAGGGAATGGGAAAAGGAAACACATCAAGCTTGTATAGCATCAACTCTACCAAGCTTTGTTTATGGGCATAGCGTTCATCATATTTTTGCTAGACTTTTGAATATGATGTATTAGAATATGAGTAAAGGAGTATCTACATTATTTACTACTGAAACATTTGATAATCACAGCCTAAGTAGCAGCTCATTTGGTAGTAGCTCATTTGGAACTGTAGAAAAATTCATGCGTCTATTCCTTTTTCCATTAATTCATTTCTGGCTGCTTATGCACATGGATGGATTTATCCCCAAGACCTTTATAACCCGAGTTGATAAAGGAGAGTTTTTAAAGAGTGGAAAAGATGTAAAATAGATAATATTTTGGAGCTTAGAAGACATGTTTCTTGTTGATTTGTAGAAAAAAATAGCCTATACACAGATTTGAGACCTCTCCCAACTATGGAATTTTTTTAGGATCTCATTGAGCTCTAGGTGTAGCAGAAAAATACTAAACATTCAATTGAGAATTTTTTTTGGGTGTGTTTGTATGGCTATGTTTTCTTTCTCACATAGTCCAATTGGTTCTTAGGTTTCTAGTATTCATTCTTAGGCTCTACATTTTCTGCCCTCAATCGATATCTATGGAAGCAACCTATCGATATCTATGGAAGCAACCTATCTGCTGTGTTTCTTTTGTGGTGACATGCTGTGTACATTTTTTTTTATTTGATAAGATTATTCAAAAAAAAAGTTCATTACTGATGGCTATGGTTTCCTGACAATCATGATTTCAGTCTACTGAATTCTGAGCAGAACCTGTCCATTGAACTATAGACTAGAGATTGAGATAGGGCATCACCATGATAACCCACGTTCAAACCCTACAGGACATAGAGCTATGTTCATGTGCATGAATTGGAAGAGTTTGTCTGAGCAGAACCTGTCCATTGAACTATAGACTAGAGATTGAGATAGGGCATCACCATGATAACCCACGTTCAAACCCTACAGGACATAGAGCTATGTTCATGTGCATGAATTGGAAGAGTTTGTAGACTAGAGGTTGAGACAGGGCATCACCATGATAACCCAGGTTCAAACCCTAGAGGACATAGAGCTATGTTCATGTGCATGAATGGGAAGATTTTGATAGCACGATGTTAAAGTGGGATTTACCACATTAATGTGGAGTGGCTCATTGCTCTCCACAGATTAAAAAAATAGGTTTACTATTACAATAAAAACAAAAATAATTGAATGAGCTAGCACATGCTTCTAAATAAATAAAATAAGCGTGTTCTCTGATATTTAAATATTTTTCCCAAGTTTTCTTTATAGTTTTAGGACAAAAAAAAGAATTAGGATTCGAGTTTCGGGATGACATTGATGTTTCAAGGCAAATTGTCGAGTCCCTGTATAATCTATTTTTGTTTTGAATTTCTTTATTTTCAGGGTTTCTGATCTCTGGTGCATAGCTTTTCTTCTTGAAGCTTGGAAAGAATCTTTTAGATTTGAATTTTCCTTTCGGTGTTAGATGAAGTATGAATTGAATTGAGTTTTTTCTGTGTTAAAATTGACATTTCTTCTGAGATATATTATGAGAAATTGTATCCATTCTATGGCCATAAATTTATAATTGAAGTGCTTTTGTGTTCAATTTCTGCATTTTTAAACTTGAAACATGATAAAATCTAGAACTTTCCATTAGCCTCTCTTCTGAAATTCCAAATAGTTTAAAGTCAAATATTCTTGATTTGTATAATTCTGGTTTGAATTCCCATTCAAACCTTTTAGCAATAAAATCTACCCAGTCAAAGTTCTTGACCTCCTGCCAAGAGTGCTCAAATTTCGCTAATCCTGTCATCACCTTACTCATCATATTATCGTCATGTCAAGTTTCTAACCCGGCTTATCCCTCAATGTATCCCTTCTCTTCCATGAGTCAAAATCCAGCCTATTATTCCATTTTTAAATGCCAAATTGTCCTTATTAGATTTTATCCAAAACTTAAACAATAAAAAATTAAAAAATATTATTTTGAAACAATTTTGAAACAAGTCTTAAGATTTCTTTAAAATACAAACACCAAGCTATGATCGACACCACACTGTAATTTCCAAAAGCGCCAAGTCCAAAATTCAATTTTTAAACTAAGAAATCTCATAGCAGAATTCTTATTGCATGAGCTAACACATCAATTGAAACAAGAAATAGAGGCGGAATTTCCAGGTAGTTGTTTATTAAATTTTCTAATTAAGATTAAAAAGGAGGATCGAGGATTTTAAGGAAGATGATTAGACATTGAATCATTTCCATATAGGAGGACATTTGACAGGTCAACAAATTTATCTGGTATCTGATGAAAACAAAGGAGATAGCTATTTCCATAGGTGATAAAGTATTTAAACAGCAGGTATTTTCTAACATCAATTAAAATTGACTACCTAAGGTGTCAACTTGTATAGCTAGCTCATCCTTAGTCTATTTTGAGAAACTATTTCATGATTGAAGCAATCAAATTTATCCATCAGATCTTCACAAATATTGGCTATCCATTCTAGATTTAAGGCATAAGATTAACATCAATCCCAGATTTCAAGCAATACCAGCAATCAAATTTATCAGAATCTCATTTCCAGGCAATAAAGTCTATCATTTGAGTATTTCCAACAGATGGAAGAGCATTTAGTTATAAGCCGATGATATGAATCGTTTGAAATATTCTACAATTGCTATTTTTGGTAAACAACTCCATATTTGTAGGCAGTCATTCAACTTTGTAAAAGGCATATAAGGAGCAGCAAAAGACATTAAAATACAGAGGAAGAACTTGGCAGCAAGGCTATGCACTTTTTTTTGTAATCCTATAGGCTATTATATGTTGTAATTTCTCAGATCCAAGGGATTTTTCTTGGGAAGACTTCGATAAAATAGAGCCTTGTTTCTTTTGCATCTTGTTTGTTAAGCTTCTTTAGCTATTACCCATGTTCTCAGCTTTATAAACATTTACAATGTAAAGGTGTATTAATGTTGAAGTAAAAATCTAGATTGTGTCACAATCAGGTTTTAATTTTTCTTTTTATATAGAGTGCCTGTATGAAACAAAGAATTTTAGAGGGAAATTTTAAGTGCTACTGACTCGTTTATCTATGCTTTTGCATTTATGCCCTTGTAAATTATATTTATGAATGTCTCATATCTGGATTGTTTCTTAAAATTCCCAACTTCCTTTGGATTCATGTTTAGGTTTTCCCAAATTTTGCAGTTCATCACACCTTTTTCTTCACAGACCTTCCAAGATTGCATTGCTCTCTATTTGGTATGAGAATTAATGTCTTGTTATATTCTTCCACCTTCCATCATCATACTTTGTGATTTTCCCTTCGGGACTCCATTCCCAATGGATACTCCTTTGATTATCTGATATTTATACATGGTTTTTATTATAGTTCTCTGCCTTTTCCCGTTCTCACCCAGTCCATTACATTCCAAATCTGTCCATCGTGCTAATATTTATGCTGATGTTTAGTGAGTCATGATTCATTGAGGGATCCCCCTCTGATTGAAAAGGCCAGGTTCTAGTCTAAAGTTTGTTTCAGGATGTACTTGGCATGTTCTTTTTGCAGCCGGGAACATCTCAACCGCTAACAAAAGCCATCACATCCATTGTTCAATCTGAAATTTAAATTGTAGATATAGGACATGCAGTTTCTTGGTATGTATCCTTTCCTATCAGTGTTTCAATGTTGATGATATTACATGGTAGCTCATAAAAAAATTTCCAGTGTTTATGTGCCAAGGTGGAAAAGAAAATCCCCAAATTTTCCCAAAAAAATTTCCCTAAAGAAGAATGTGACTAAGAATAATACTTTTAGAGAAATGAAATCCGCACAGGAAATGGTCAACTATATTGAGGTTCAACTATATTGGCAATGGATATGAGGGTGAAATTGGCACATTAAATATCTTCTAAGCAAAACTAGAGATAGCAGTCTGGAATCAATGATCAATCCACCTTTTGCATGCCAACCATCTTCAAACTCAGGAAACATGGAGCACAAGGTCTTTCCATTCCAATCTTCATTTGAATCCCATAAGCTATCAAATATACATTATCACCTACACCAAATTAGAGGAATAGAATTCCTGTAACCAGTGCAAGGTTCGAGTTTTGGCATAGTGACTGGGGTTTATTAAATCAACAAAGGGTTTATATGAGCCCCCTAATATATCTGCAGATCATTTTACCACACTATTCCTTCTAAAAGTATGGACACATACCTTAATTTCAATGTCAACCAAAAGGAATAGAATGATTTCCATCGCCCTGCTATGTACATTGTTGAGAATAGATTGATTGCACCTCCATATTTGTGATTTCCTGCAACCTCAACCAATCCACGAAATATAAACACAAGTTTGATCAATGGCATTTTATGCATTGCAGAAAATATTTGATGCACAAAGGATAGGATATCAACACGTGACCACTCCATTATCCTGATGTTCCTATAAGATAAGGCAGAAGAATGAACCGCGGATGAAAAAGTCTCTCATTCTATGGCAAAAAAACCTCCCTCCTCTACAAACAAAAGAAGAATTGAAACGTGAAAATATTAATTCTTAAAAGAAACAAAAGGAGGGGCAAATTTTTCCACATTTCTCTTAATTCAAACAAAAAAAAATACAAAAGTAGGGAACAACACATTCTATTATATTTTGAAAATGTGAAAATACTAATTCCAAACAAAAAAAAGGAGGGAAAACACATTTGATCATATTTCCAATGTATTGATTGTGGGGTTTAATATTGGTATTATCAGTACAAAATGATGGGGTTTAAATATTGTTATTATGTTTGTGTGGGATTTAAATATTAGTTTAATTTTAGCAAAATCAACTTCAGCCTTCTTCCTCGAGAGGGCAAAAAAAGTCTTTTCAAACAAGGAATAAATTGTTCAATTCGATTTTTAAAATGATTGAGCACAAAGATGATGGGGAACATCCTTTGGATCCCATACCTTTTCTCATTTGGTTTCCATAAATCCATCACTATAACCCATACCCTACCCTACTTCATGGGGCAGTGTGGTGTTTTTGTATAGTGTGTATGGTATATGAGCACTAAAATCATATTTCTAGTCTTTTAGTGTTGTTGTTCCTCCTTAAATGATGTCTATAAAACACTTGCATACTAAAGCCTACATGGTCCACAAGCAATCAAATATTATTTTACAACCTAGAATATTATTGTTCCTCCTTGGACAATATCCAAGGGCCCAAGAACAATCCTCAGTGCACAAAACCTCATAATGATTCCCTTACAAACGTTGTAGACCGAAGATTCATTTTACATCTTTTTTTGGTGGTTTTGTTCAATGTGCAAGGTCCATGATCCATAAAAACATCTTTTAGGACCTAATACTTTTGTGTTCCTTCTCACATGTGCCTAGGGCCTTGACAAGCATCCCTTGTGTGGAAAGCTTCATAATCACACCCATATGACACATGTAGGAAAATATTATATTTATAAGGGTTCTGTGGTGGTTTTGGACCTTATACATGGATGAGCACTAAAAGCCTCTTTTACACCCTAAGATGCTAGCACTCGTTCCTCCTCAAATGATGTACATACAACACTTACAAACTAAAGTCTACATGGTCCACAAGCAATAAAATATTATTTTACAACCTAGAATATTATTGTTCCTCCTTGGACAATATCCAAGGGCCCAAGAACCATCTTCAATGCACAATACCTCACAATGATGCCCTTACAAACATTGTAGACCAAAGATTCAATTTACATCATTTTTTGGTGGTTTTGGTCAACGTGCAGGGTCCATGATCCATAAAAACATATTTGAGGACCTAATACATTGGTGTTCCTTCTCACATGTTCCTAGGGCCTTGACAAGCATCCCTGGTGTGGAAATATTCATAATTACACCCATATGACACATGTAGGAAAATATTATACTTATAAGGGTTGTGTGGTGGTTTTGGACCTTATATATGGATGAGCACTTAAAGCCTCTTTTACACCCTAAGATGTTAGCACTCTTCCTCTGACCATGTCTTAGGCTTTGGGGTCCATCCCCAATGTGAAAAACCTTTAACATTTTTTTTGGGGCTCGTGGGCCATGCATGGAATGACCCTAGGCCACCACATATACCCTATATAACAAATCTCTGTACTATGAGTTCGATAGGGTGGTCATTACAAGGCTTCACACATTACGAATGGTTCTCATAGCCCAATCTATGATCCACCATCGGAAAACAAAGTCTTAAATGATTAACATTAACCTTTGGGGTTCATGGGGCATGCCTAGTGCTCTAGGCCATCACACATGCACTGTATATAGAATATTTGCCTTGTAAGTGAGATATGGATCCTATTTCGAGGTTTAGAGTGCTAGATATTGTTTTTGTGGATTAAGTCATGTTACATACCAAAATATAGGGTCTTAGGACATAACATTCATCTCTAGGGCTCATGGGCCATGTGTAGGGCCTTCGGCCAGCACAAATACTTTGCATAGGGAATCTTTAGCATGCGAGTGAGATATGGTGGTCATTTTGAGGTTTAGTCTAATAGAGATGGTTTTCATAACCCAATCCATGGTGCAAGGTAAACACCAAAGTCCTAGCCCATTTTTTCTCCTTTAGGGATCATGGTCCATGTTGAGCCCCTAATACATTGCATAGGCCGTACATATCAATGTTTTGGCTTGCATAGCACCATGGATCATTTTGAAGGTATGAGGCATGCTACGATATTGATAATCAAGGTTCAGGGCTATGTAATTGAAACCAGGTCTTGTAGGCCATGCAAAATGCCCCCAACCACTGGCCAAGCCTTACATAGGGAGTCTTTAGCATGATGCATGCTTACATTTTGAGAGTTAACACATTAGATATGGTTCTTGATGCCCATGCCATTGTCCATTGCCAAAAACAAAGGTATTAGACCATTATGTTTGTGTACAAGGCTCACAAGCCATGTGTTGAGTCCGAGGGTATCATATATTCATTGAATATGAAATATTTTCCCTGCGAGCTAGATATGCTAGGAATTTTAAGGTTTGCAGAGACACTAGTTATGTTTCTAGGGGATTTTTCCATGGCATGGGGACAGATTTAGGGTCTACTTCTATAACATTTTTCTCTTATAAGGTTCATAGACCATGTGTGGGGTTTTGAGCCACCACATAGGCCCCACAAAAAGAATATTTTGAATGTGAGTAAGATGTAGTCTGCATTTTAAGGTTTTTCATTCCAATGAATATTCTACGAGCCCAAGCCATGGTTTAAGGTCCTATCGAGGAGTTTATACAAAAATAGTAGACACCTGGTCATTTATCTCTCATTTTCTACTAGTGTTTAGAAGGATAAAATATACTGCATTGTGTTGTTTTTGTCAATTCGTGAACTAGATTATTCAAATACATTTCATCATCAAATTGGGAATTTGAACTAAGTACGCCAATAGGCGTTTCTCTTTCAAGTCCGTTTTGAAAACACCTGTACTTTTTAGTGGTCCCTCTAACAAATCCTTTTTTATGGGTGTCCTCCTGGATGTCCATTGGGTTATTTTTGTTTTCCCACAGTTGCTTCTCCAAGTTCTCTGGTCTCTTATATGTTCTGGCTCATTGTTTACGGAGCAGTTAGATTTCAATTAATGCGCAGGTGCCAGTTGATCACTGATCCATTCATGGTTTCACCAATTTACTCTAGGCTCGAGCAGTAGCGATTCTTAATAAATGCATTATTGTAATTTTTATTTGGTAGATGAGTCCCGATTACCATCGATTTCATTTCAATTTTCCATCCTAAACCCGATTCCCAATTTCTAAGTCCTGACAAGACTCAAGACTCCAGGAAAAATGAGTGGGAACATGAAAACCCTAACCATGAGAAAGCTAAGGAATCAGTCACTCAAGACTTCAGGAGAACCTTGCATGTCATTAATTTCTTGCAGGCAAATCGAACAACGTGTTTTCTTCGTCCATGCTCCCAATGGTCATTAGTTCAAGTTGGCTACCAAACCCTTTATGCTTCAACAACAATTTTCTTGCAAGGTAAGTCTTGGTAACAAAATATTCCCTATCAAAATTTCTAGATTCTGGCAGAGCGCATGCAAAGAAGAACCTGAATTCCGCTCCCGGAAAGTCCATTAGCATTTTTTCCAAGACTATGAGCATTCCAGTCAACCTATTCAGTCTTTCTTATGTCAAATCCTTAACTTACCGATGTCTTATGATTATCTTCAAAAACTTTAACCTTTATTAAATCTTGAGTTAATTTCATCAAAGTTTCAATTCTTGCGTCAACTTTGTGGAAGTTTTTCATAGTCTTGAACCGTCGATTTGATCAAATCTCACATTTACCTTATTCTCAATTCTTTGATTTCTTTAATCATATTCAAAATACCAAGTTTCTTTTTTTCCAAATTCTCATCTCTTTATAAAGTCTATTAGTGCTCATGGTTGGGTACCATTCCCAAAGGACATAAGTAGACCTTTTATAATGTCTATTAGTGCTCATGGCTGGGTACCGTTCCCAAAGGACCTAAGTAGACCTTTTATCATTTAAAAAGGTTTTAAATTATGCATTTTAAAAGGTTAAATGAATATTATCTTAATACCTTTTAAATGATATAGTTTTTTAAACCTTATGTTAGATGGTATTTAGCAAATAAAAAGGGGTTTCATATCCAAAGCCACGCCATACCTTATAAAGGATTTCTTATTTAAAAAGTTTACCTTTTAAAACCTTTATATGTCTTGTCTTTATTGTAAATCTTGCCAAAACATGATTATGTGTCTTGTCTTTATTGTAAATCTTGCCAAAACATGATTTTGGGATTCATACCCAAAGGCTCAAATTTAATCCATACTCCACGTCAAAGCATCAAAGAAGCTCCCGCAAAAGTGCCCACGAGAAGAGCCTACGATCCCTGGCTCGTGCACCACGCGTCACATGCCGTTCAAAAGCATGGTGTTTCTAAATACGTGAATAATACTTTTCCTCATGCATGTGGGACAAAGATCAAAAGAACTTGCAGGTGTCCAAAGAGCATCCAATGTACAAGCACCAGAGTAATGGAGAGAAGTACCAAGGAGAATGTTAAGGAATGGGGCTTGGTTTTGAAAAAGTGTTAAAATATATCATAATGTATTTTCAAGTCGAGTGACTATAAGGAAGTGCTCATACATGGAACGCTCATTCAAGCAAAGAATCCAAGCATTCCAGTATCCGATAACCATCCGACTTCTTGTGTAACGCCCAACTATTAAGTGCTTTTCCAAGTGCTGAGTTAGAGGCTTATACGATCAGTTTCCAAATAAATGCGAACCACCAGTCTTAAAATTAAGCTACAAAGAATATAAGAGAGAGCGCCAAACATTAATTACAAAATGTACAGTTGAAATCCAAGGTGCCAAGAGTGAATTCTCAAATGCTGTTGGATCCATCTCGAGTTGAATTCAGATGTTAACAACTTAACACAACAAGTTAAGCACCAGAATCCAAACTAAGTCCAGATAAGCCCTCAGATGCCGAGGAGATTGCTCAAGGCCAGTAGTTATGCTAAAGAATAAATTGTTGAGAAGCCAAGTGGCTTGGGGAAATTTATTAGTGTTTTTCAGTATCAAGTCTTATTATGCTACTGCACAAGAAAGTTTTATTTGCTACAAGTGTCCCGTTTCCTACTAGTTCAAAGCTTAAAATCTCATCGATTCTTATTTTCATGTGATAAGAAAATATCACAAGAATTGATAGCATTCACAACAAACTCCAGCATTTCAAGGTTTGAATATAATAAATGCACAGGTGGAGGATTACTTGGCGAGAATTGAGAAGCAAGTTTCGGATCCAGAATTTCCAAGCACAAAATCAACATCGAAGATTATTCTCAGAATTCTCAGGAGGCAGAGCATAGTAGATTACTGATCAAATTATTTCCAAAATTTAACTTTTAATAGATTCACATGTCCATTTGGTATTAGATTGAAAAATATTCAAAGATTTCAATACCAGAAATCATTATTCCATCAGAACAATTTCTAATATGAAGGTAATTCTGCACATCAAGGCACATGGTCAGTTGAAGAATGCAACATCCGATAGTAATGAATGGTAATCAAAGCACATTGCTGGAAAAACACTTGGCAAGAGAATTCCAACTCTAGATGTTTCGATACTAGAATGATCATTTCCCGATCCTAATATTATGTAACAGATTGCTATATTTAGTTATTGGAAAAATTTGATCCCCTTAGATTTTGAATCAAAGAAGTGATAGGCATTTTATATATATTGTAAGGCAGATTAGAAACGAGGAGCAGGGAATTTTCCATCCAAGGAGGCTGAGAGTGTTATAGGAAGGATGGAGATCCAGTGGGCCATATACTGGAAGGTCTGAGGATTTTGGTCTGTAATTTCTATTGAACGACTATAACCTGAGATGGGATTCCATCTGTTATAAGTTTGGTTTAAACTGTCTTTAAATCTGAATACTGTGTAGTTATGTTTTAACTGGTTTTAGTTATGTATTTTTGAGCAACAATGTTTTTGTTGTGATTTCCCATGTTCAGATTTAGTATTTCAGATTCCATGTTTAGAATGTTTTTTTGAACAAGGTTCTTTATCTTAGCATATGATGAACTGTTTCTTCGATGTATTAATAATCAAATTGAGCCAGACTCATCATTGATATAACTCTTGTTTTAGTCCTGCTACTCAATTTCTTTCACAGAGCCTGATGTTTTCAATTAGCTTATGCCTTCTATTATATTCTCTTAACTCCATTGTACAACCACATACCCATTCAATTCAAGCAATTATTTTGCCCCGAACATTCAGATGTGCTAGCCATGCTCTCTCTGCATCCGGAATGCATCTTTTAGCACTAACAGTAAGAACATTATGCAAATTCACCTCAGTTTGAGCAATTAGTGGCTAGAGATTCCATTCACACATCTTTTAGCGACCCCTTTTATACTCTATTTTTATTCCCATTTTTCCATGCTTGGATGTATATCTATTCTGAAGTGAAAATCGAGCCCGTACTACTGAATATAACCCAGAGATATGAATTTCATTAGCTATGGATCATCGAGACTATAAAAAAATAGTCTCAAACGCCTTACTTTCCATTAGGATCCCTACCTTAGCTCTGTATTTATTCCCCTTGATCCATTAGGATCTGGAGCTAATTGATAGGAGCCAACCAAGGTAAGGAAAGCACAACCAGACTGGGGAAGGAAACAGTTCGATCACACACGGTAGGATTGTCATGTGCAAGACGAGATTGGTAACTAATCAATAGCACACCAACTGGTCATATTGAGGTCTGTGTGAGATGGTATGAGACTGAACGAATTTTACTACATAAGTCTAATCGGCTTAGAAATGAGTTGTAAGAATTCCAAGATGTCCTAGCTGTTATGTTGCAGTAAAACAAGTAATCAACTATTGGTTACCAAACATAATCTACTCTAACTCCATTCCACACGGCCTAGGTTCTGGCCATCTCTTCCTGAAATTTATAAGTCAGATGGGATGGCGCTACCAGTGCCAATGAAATGGGGAGGGTCGATTGAAAAGAATATTTATTTTTCATACATTCAAAGTGTGAAATTAATTAAAGTAAAAACCATTATCTCATGAAGAGTCACAAAGCTTACAACCCACAACACGGATTACTAATTAAAAAGATTGGAAATAACATGAAATGCATCAATTTCAGAGTACCATCCAAGACATGAATATTTATAACACTAAACTGCTAGAAATGCAAATGAACATCTACAGGAATGCAAACAACTAGTTAACATAAATGGAAGTGGAATAACAGTGATTCTTATGATCTCCCCTTGAATGGGCTCTACCCAAGGTATCTTCGGAACCCTGTAGTGTTGGGTGATGTCTCTACGAGCATATTATCCCAAGCCAAGGGATATGTATCTAAATTGGTGATGGGTGATGTCTCTACAACATGGGTAGAAGAATATATGGAATTGTGTCTATAGTGTACATGGGTAACCCAAAAAATGTAGTGACATCTTTTATCTTAAAGTTAAATTTCTGTTCACCCAAATCACCCCAAAGCTTCCTTACGCTTAGTATACCCTAAGTTAAAATGGAGCTATTTTGATTGCATAGAGGGAGGCTAGGTGCAATATACCCTTGGGTGGAATAGAGGTATCGTGAAATGTAACATGTGTTAATTTGAATAAATTAAATAGAAAAAATATCACGAAAAATAAAATAAAAACGAGAAAAGAACTAGCATATAGCTCTCTATCTTAATATATAGAGATTTTAACCATAGGTTTTCATTGGAATATTTTCCCTCTCAATGCTTAATATATCCTTTAATGTTGAGATAGATATTTTGTAGCAAATTTGCAAGTGGCTTAAATTTTAGGTTAAATATAAAAATTGAAATAAATATATTAAAAATTAACTCAATTAATTGCTTCACATAAACCGTCAAATCAAATAGTAGTAGGAATTATGCCTGTTGGTACTAATTTTGACCCCTTTCATTTTATGAGCAATTGAGCCTTAAACCAGGCACCTATCTACCTGCTAAAATTATCTTGATGTCTTGGATGGTCTAAATTCACATATTTCATTTGTGAATTAAAAATCAAGAGAAAGGTTAATTTTCCTTTTTTATTATATTGTAAACTCTTTGTGGAAAAAGGTAGATCATGAGTATCCTAGATCTACGGATGTCATGAATTCAGGCTTGAAAAGCTGCAAGGAAGATAATCAAAGGAACATGGTCTTGAATGCAAAACCACTATGATGATGTGGCAGGAACTCATCGATTCAGTGTCCCAAAAGTGGTAATTGGAAACCGCTTTTTTATGGCCCTGAAACCACCATTTGATAAAGGTTGTTTTAAGAATCGCGCACCTACAGGAGACATGTTTTCGCGCGAGCTGTTCTGGGAAAACCGTGAGGAATTAGCTCAAACGGTTGAAAACCCACTTCATAAATGTGCCACTTTACCTTTCTCAATGGGCCATTTTAAAAAATAATGCATCAGTTGTGAGATATTCAGGACCTTTTGAGACGGATTTTTCCAGAAATGTTTCTATTACATCCAGCAGTAAAATCATTTTTTTGTCATGATATCTTGTCTCTATTTGCAAATCATGATCATCCCAGATCAAAATCTCTCATGAATTCATGCATGGAAAGTTGCACAAAAGATAATCAAAGGCACATGGCCCTGAAGTCAAAACCACCAGTGTGACATGGCAACCTCTCATCGATTCAGGGTCCCCAAAGTGGTAATTGGAAACCATTTTCTTGTGGCCCTGAAACCACCAAGCCGATAAAAGAGGTTTTAATACATGTAGTAATTTTGTAAAATCCTTTTTGTAAAAAGGTAAATCATGAGCATATATAAGGTTCTCATGAATTCAGTCTCGAAGAGTTGCATGAAAAATAACCAGAGGCACATGGGCTTGATTTAAAACCACTATGGAAATGTGGTAGTCAAAGAGCTATTCAAGGGGCTTAAAGTGGTTTACCCCAAACTACCTTTTGAGGGCCCTGAAACCGGCAATTGATAAAATATATTTTGAGAGATAATTTGTCTTTTATGTTTTTTTTAATGTAAAATCTTTTTGTGGAAAAAGGAAAATCATGAACATCCCAAAAAATAAGGCTCTCATGATTTCAGGCTCAAAAAGTTGCATGAAAGATAACCAAAGGTGCATGGGCCTGATTTAAAACAACTGTGGACATGTGGCAGTCACAGAGCTATTCAGGGGCCTTACAATGGTTTTCCCAAACAACTTTTTGAGGACCATGAAACTGCCAATTGATAAAGATAGTTTAAGACTCATGCACCTGCAGGAGACATGTTTTTGAGTGAGCTATCTTGGGAAAACTGTGATGAATCAGCTCAAGCGGTTGAAAACCCCACTTCAGAAATGGGCCAATTTACCTTTCAAAATGGGTCGTTTTCAAAACAAATGCACAGATTGTGAGATATTCAGGACCTTTTGAGATGGATTTTTCTAGTACCGTTTTCTGTTACATGCAACTGTCAAATCCGTTTTTCCTGTTACAAACTCTTCTCTCTCTATTTAAGCAAGGACAACTCGAATTCATAAAGGCAATGAATTTTCTCAAGAAGGAGGAGGGTTGATCCATCCATGGCCAGCAGGCGATATTGTAATTCTTTTCAGTGGCGAGAAACATATCATTGGATTCATGATCCTGATAGAGGAGTAAATGTAGTGTTTTTTTGCAGAGATTAAGATCATTGGATGTAGCAGCTTGTATTTCTCTTGTATTTCCACAATGTTTTCCTCTCTGCTGATCATTCTTGAAATAAAAGATTTGAGCAATAGTTTAGAAATTATTCAGAGTTTGGGATATTTTGTTAAATGATACATATGCATCTATGTTCGGAAGGGACTACAATCTTGGTTGGATTTTTGCTTAATTATATATGCATTGTGTTTTGCTGAGAAGTTGATTCATGAAGATTTTGCAGCCTGTTAGAAACTGCTAACTATTCTGATTGAGGCTCAACACGTTATGCTTTCATCAAGACTTTCAAGACTTTCAGGAATTTGTCCAAGAGGCACACCTTTTAGTCTCTCCTTGTCAACTTTAGACTTTTAGGAATTTGTACAACAGACACTCCTTTTAGTCTTCTCCTTTTCACCTTTTAAATCCATCCTCATTTAAAGCTCGTTCACTGTTCCATTCAATAAAATTCCTTTGCAATTGATATTATGTCCAGATTAGTTTTTAAAGCTTTTCTTTTTGACTCCATGCCCAATGGAAAGGCCTTTGAGCTGAGAGTTTCCATATCTCAGCCCCCAACTCTACTAGCAATCGCTTCCAACCAAATTCCATATTAATTTCTTGTTAAATCTGGTTTATTCTTGAAGTTCTAATAACCTCTGTTTCTCAATAAGCAGAAAGTGTTAGATCAATAATTTTGTGAGGGAGCCCCCTCTAATCTTAGTGCCAGCTAAATATTGGTTGAAATATGTTCTTCGCTTGATCCCTTACAGCCAAGAATCAACTGGAGTACTAATAATAACCATGTTAAGCATTAAATGGTTATATTTGTCTTTAACGTACGATCCATGAAATTTAACAACAATATTAGGGTTGATAAGGATGGGATTCACTTGTAATCTCCTTGCTTGAGCTCAAAGGATTCTCAACATAGAAATAGCTAACCCTAAATTCTAGAACTTGTCTTTTTGGTGGAAAGAGGAAGAGGAAGTTATGTCACATCTCTAAGGGTTCATGAACAACATAAACAACTTTGTGCATATGCAGACAGTGTTCAAATTGACAATTTTGAGTAGAATGGGAAAGAGAGTTATAAAGGGGCTGCTTGTAACGACCTTGCATTGAACGCCTTTGGCAAGGTGGTGTAGAGGGCGTGTCGGGATGTGCTATTCAAGAGCACATGACGAGCCTATGTGTTGGGATGCACTATTCAAGGGTCCACAGTGTGCTCATAAGATTTGGTAGCCTTGGTGGTCGGCTCATGGTTGTAGCCAGAGATGGAAAGGATGGTGTACTAGCATGTTGGATCAATAGGAGGACCAAGGGATGATGTTGAGTCAAGTGACTTGCATCCCGATGAGCATCTGCATAGCAGGCTAGATAGAGGATAATGTGACGAGTATTGCGCGTGTCTAGGATTTCGGACGGTATGGGATGCTCGAGATGGATGGAAAGGCCTAGGCCCGTGACACTGTTGGCTTATGGTGTAAGATACACCACCTCAAGACTTTCATAGTTGGTCACAGATTTGCAATCTTCATTTATACCTTATTGATATAGCCTTATATTTGCAAATGGAGGCTTACAAAAATTAGAGTCATCAAGCCAGGTAAAGCACGTATTATGTTTGAAAATATTAAAATGAACTCTTTTTTTCCATATAGAAAATAGAATTTGAATTCTAATAATTTTACACAACATTGAATTCAATGGCCCATTGAAGCTTATCCCTAGCATAGTGGCTTCCTAGGAAATGGGGGATGGGAGAATATGGATACATAACACGTAATACAATGGAAGGATGTTTTAGCCAAGTTATAGATTCATACATTTATTTTTACTCAAAAAGTGGGCACTTGATTTCATGGAACTCAATGGCCAAATGAAGTTTACCCCTAGCATATAGAGTGGCCTCCTAGGAAATGGGGGAGGGGATAAGATGGATACATAATTTTTATATCGAATACAAATATGTTTTGGCCAATTCATGGATCATAAAATGCACTTTACAATTTATTTATTCATAGAAAGAGGGAAATTTAGTTGAGCCACACTTAGATAGTGAAGGCATTATCATTTATAGGCTATTGAGGGTCAAATATTAAGAAAATAAACCATAGTGATGAACTTCACTAGAGAACTACGTAATTCCCATGGTTCTAGCAAGGAATCTAGAGATGAACCAATGACCAAGGTCACCAGGTTATGGTTTATATATTTTTTGTATGAGAAACCAATAGAGATTGCTTATAGATCCATTTTGGAATGGTTATACATTTCTAGTGGTTTCTTATAGAAAGCCACTAGAGATTGCTTATAGATCTTATGAGTGGGTACTATGACCAGTATGACCTTGGAAACATATAATTACAAATAATCCATAATAGTGCTAGTCTTAAACCGCTATCTTTTGTCGAAAAATATAGCAATGGTCACATAGTGTCATCAAACACCCATTAGACTGATCATTGGTGACAAACATTTTTCTGCAATCACCAAAAGTAACATAAAAGAGTATTGATGAGGGATAATAAAAGATTGTCACTAGAAGTGTCACCAAAGAGAGAATCAATAAAAGGCCTTTAAAAACCCTCACCAAAAGTGTCATTGAAAAGGGATTTGGTGATGAACCTTAAAGGACCATCTCAAAAGGCACTTATAATGATGATGTTTTAAGGATCGTCATCATATGCGACATTGGTGATGACCGTTAAAGGTCTGTCACAAGCATGACCGTCACCAATGACCTTTTTTCTTGTAGTGTAGGTACCTACATGCTAATTCACACCATCATCCTTCCCCAAAACTAGGCATCCTCACCACCCTCGCCACTCGAGCAATAAGAGTTTTAGATAAAGAGCATCTAAATGAAGAATTAAATCGTCTCTCAAAGGTCCTGCAGAATAATGGCTACAATAAGAAGGACATCAAAAAGGCTTTCAAAGTGTCGCAAGATTCAGAAAACAACTATGAAAAGCATAAACAAGACTATTTCAAAAGAGCAATTCTCCCTCACATCCAAGGAACTTCTGAAAAGATTGCTAGGGTCTTAAAGAGAAAACAAATAAAGACGATTTTTCTTCCACCAAAATCATTAAGAACCCTTCTAGATAAAGCAAAATATAAGATCGATCCAAAACTAAAGAAAGGTGTATACCTGGTTCCTTGCTCTTGTGAGGAAGCTTCAATATGTGAAACTGGTCTCTCTATACGAGTTAGACTCAAAGAGCATGGTGTAGATATTAGATATCGTAGGTAAAATTCAGCTTTGGATGAGCACTCATTAAGAACAAAGCGTCAAATACACCTAGGAGATGCAAAAGTCATAGCCTTAGAAGATAATTACAATAAAAGGAGGATAAGGGAGGCCATTAAAATTGAAAAGCATCCATATTTTGTTAACAAAGATGAAGGATTAATATTGTGAAAATCATTCAGGAAACCTTTGATACACTCCCTAAGAAACAAAAGATTAAATAATCACGATAAAAATTAATTTAATTAAAAATAATAAAAAGTAAATAAAAACAAAAAAGTAAATAAGAATAATACAAAATTAAATAAGAATAGAAAATAATATTATATTAAAAATAGACTAATAAGAATTGGATTCTTAATGTTGAGGAATTTTTATTTAAATAACAACAATAAAAATTAATTTAAATAAAAATAATAAAATTTAATTAAAAGATCAAAAGTAAATAAGAACAACAACGAACTAATTGAGAATTAAAATAATATTATTAAAAATTAGGTTGAGAAGAAATGGAAAATAAAACTATATTAAAGAACTACTTGTCGGTTTGGCTTTTAGTTCAAATCAATAAAACGTGTATTTATGGTTTCTCACTAACCTAGAAATCCATTCAGACACCATTCATGATGATGGACTTAGCTTAGAGACCGAAACGCACGTAGAGTTGAGAAAGCCACACACAATATCTCCATATCTATCTCCTTAACCATAATGACGACCTGTGAAAGCATAAACCAAAGCGTAATTTAATAGTATTTTCGGGTTGTTACACACACACATATAGGGTTCATGAGTTATTGAGTTGCATGTTGATTAAACACGTTGAAAAACTTCAACATTAAATCATTCAATCAATGATTTCCCGATTTGATTAATATTTGAAAACTATGTTTGGATCGACAATCCATCAATGATTGCCCAATTTGATTAATATTTGAAAACTATTTTTGGATTAATATTTTAATCCAAAATTAATCAAATTGGGCAATCATTGATTGAATGATTTAATATTGATGTTTGATTTAAATACACAACTCAATAACTCATGAACCCTAAAAACAATACATAACATAAGCACAACTAGGAACCTACACACTATGAAAAATGTACCAAATCCAGTATAAAACTCATGTGCTAGTAGGCTCCCCCATAATAGTTGAGTCTCCATTGATTTTATTCCAAGTGGGGAACATGGAATTTAAACATTATTTTTATTAACTAAACAACATTTTTAGGTAGGGCACAAATGATTCATATGAGGAGATTACTCATCTCTCAAAGAGCAGGTTAGGGGTATACAATTGATTAGGGGTATGCGAGATTATAAAGGTTTGGAGTTAAGATTAATTGAGGGTCAATGCAAATATAATGGTTATAATCATTAAGGTTATAATGGTTAGGGGTTTTTGTCTAAAGGGTTTGTGTGTTTACATGGGTTAATACCAATTAAGGTCAAGGGAGTTTTATGGATTAGGGATTAAGAGGGATAGATAGGTTAGGGTGTTTGTGGGGTTTTATGGTTTGAAGCTTTGGGTTTAAAGGTATCAGTGGGTAGTGGTGTAATGGTCATGGATTAGTTAAATAAGATTTAGGTCCAAGTTAGTGGGGATGTATTCATCAAGGGATAAGGATGCTTAAAATTTTATGGTGTTACAATAGTTAGGAATTGAGGCCAGTTAGGGGAAAGTGGGTTTATAATGGTTTTGAGTTAATTTCATTTTGGGGTTAGTGGGGTTCTTGGGTTCATGGGGTTATGGTTTAATAGAAAATGAAATGTCACATGGGTGTTAAGAAATTGATCAACTAACCATTTGGGAAATTTTTCCCTTCATGGATATTGATTCACAAGTTTGACTAGTGAAACGCTAGTAGCACAAATGAGCTACACATTTTTCAGCAAAAAGTGATATTTTTTTCTAAAATTTATTTTTACACATGGAATACTCTTGGATTGAGCATAACTATCCATGTATCAGGTGTAATGACCAAAATAGAAAAGTTAGATATTAATTTTTACATAGTAATCCTTTTTGTTGACCCTCGAACATATATAAGAACATTCAAGATCTCCCAAAGGAATCTATAACTAATCAAGGGAAAAAATATAAGCACCTATGACAAATTTTATTCAACTAGTAGAAAATTTCCACAGGAAGAACCTAAAAATGCATAACAAGGGAAAATAATGATCTAGACCAAGGGGCTTTCCTAGGAACTACACATAAGAAAAGGGGGAAAACCACACTCATACCTCTAGACCTAGTAAGGTGAAACACAAAGAATCCTAACTAACATATATGAACCATCATTGAGAATGAGAGGCCTCATGCCATCCACCGTTGTTGGGTGCATGGAAATTCCTTAGAAATATCACCCATTATTATAGTTTTCAAGGGTTGGGTGTATGATGAGACCCAAATGTGAGATCCATATAGTACACAATGGATGGTGGAAATGATAGATATTATTCGTATGGTAGACATGTATTATCCACTTCCTTAATGGAACCAAATAATTTTAGAAAAACACTAGTAATAACTACTTTTAAAGTATACACACACACACATATTCATTAGGGAAATGAGAGAATATATAGATCATTATAAATATAGTTCATATAGGATAATTATCAATATGTCACCTAGATATAGCATTCTAGATGCAAATATTGCATGTAGAATATAAAACTTTTAGGTTGCACAATATTGTGTACCACCTAGAAGTGAGGATGCTTTATCTTATAGAGTTAGTAGTGGTGTTCATGAAATATTATGATAGGGTGTATGCAAAATTATTTAAAAAATATCATGAAAAACATCTCAAGGATCATGTTCATTAACAAATTTATGATAATTGCAATTCATGGTTTCTTTGTTACATGGAAATTTTGTACTCATCATGATTATGAACCATGTACACTCCATCCTTTATTAGATACCTGAATTAATTAACCAAAATCCTTAGAATATGAGTCATGAGTTTTTTTCCCTATAAAAACCCTCTTTAGAGAGATCGACACACCTTGCATTCTAACAATGTGCATCATTTCCTGATCAACGCACCTTGCTCCACTACAAAGCCTGTCATCAATGCATGTTTCTAGTGTCTCGGGTGCGCTGGTTCCTGTACAAAGGGGAAAAAGAGAATTTTTGAGAAGTCTCTTGAAGGAGACCGTTGTGGAGGATTATACATTCCATATAGGGTGGATCTTACTCGCCTCCCATCTTAGTAGGATCCCACCTCCTCCTTCTCCCTAATCCTCTCCTCTCCTCCTCATCTCTTTTGGCCTATAAATGAAGCTCCTCTTCATGGGATAGGGGGGTTGAAATGAGGGTAGCCAAATGTTGTAGAAATTGAGCCAGGAATCCAGTCTTCCATGATTGGAAAATTGAGGCAAGGTTCCATTGGAAAGGATATTCAACACCAAGGATTCACTGGTTGTAAATGTTTCATTAGAGAAAATTTGGGTAAAAAAAGGTCCTCCTAAGGAAAATAATAAAATAATAGTAGAGAGAGAGTAAAAAAATTACTTTTTTTGGATCGTATTTTCAACTTATCTCCTTGTACGTTTACTCAAATTTCAAGCAAGAGGACTCGTTGGATGCATAATTAAATTATGCATCCGACGAGTACCCATGTTGCATACTTTTAACAACATCCACACCATGAAAAATTGAAAATACATTTAAAAACGTGTTTCTAGTGAGAGAAAACACGTTTTTTAATGTATTCAATTTTTCATAGTGGGGATGTTGTTAAAAGTATGCAACATGGGTACTCGTTGGTGCATAATTTAATTATGCATCTAACGAGCCCTCCCACTTGAAATTTGAGTAAACCTACAAGGAGATAAGTTGAAAATACGATCCAAAAAAGTAGTTTTTATTTTTTCTCTCCAATTTTCTTAGGTGCTCCCTTTTTTAATTTTAAAGCATTTTGATTAGCTAATACATGATGACATAGAATTTGAATTATTTTTGGAAGGCCCATTTTAAATTGAAATTTCCTCTAATGCCTCTATTTTAATTAATACATCAATGTATTACTTTCCCATAAATGATGTGTAATTTCATTTGTAGTAGTTCTCCTTGGTCAATTGCTTAGATGTATCATGTTATCTTGTGGTTTCTTGTATTTGTCCTTTTGAATATTTTGCAGGTAATCTCTTCATCAACAAGCAAGATTGTGAAAGCTTGAAGCCACAAGGACGACCTTCGTAAATAAGGTATGGACTTGACTCTTTTCATTCAAGTAATTTGATAGATCTAGGGAAAGGTTTTCATTCTTGTTTTGATTTGTTCTAGATCTGAATCATTCGGACTGGGGATATCAGTTGGTGTTTGCACCAATAGATTTATCCATTAAAAAAATTTGCCACCACACTAGGGAACGAATTATTTAAGTTGTAAATTTCCTCTCTCTCCTTATTTTTTATTAGATTTGGCTTAATTTTCACTTGGTAGATCACATCCAATTGGTAGATTTTATTGTCTACATGCCACTATATAATTCCCTTTAGATCTCACACCCTGAAGTCTATTGATTTGGCTTGAAAATATTTCTTTTTTCAATTTTATGGGTCGCCGATGCACTTTACCTTCATGTATAGTGTGTTAGCACCCAAAATGACCTCCAAAGCTGTGGAGAGGTAAATTTGGGGTAACCACTAACCACTTTGGACCCGTGCCATTGACCCAACACGATTCAAGAGGGCTCTCTCTAAACATTCATAAAATACTGAAAACATTCAAAATATTTCGCAATGATGAAAGTACATAGTCTTCAATAGAGGACCAAAAATAATATCAATGAGGAAAACACAACCCTCTTACCCGAGATATTCAATCGATTCATAGGCAGAAGGTCAGACTTCTGAAGAAACAATTTGGTTTAAAGTTTGGCGAGATAATCATAGGAGAGATGTGGGCAATGAAGTCATGATATAACGCATAAATCGAATAACAAAACCGTAGTGTGAGATACCGAGATAGAGGAAAGGTAGCCACCCGCTTCCTCTCGAAATGCTAAGTTCAGGTGGTAAAAGAAGAAGGCGAGAACATGCCATCGATATGAGAAACTGGCATGGATGAATTCAATATTGACTTTAGTTGAACTGTTAAGTGAACATCTGAAACAATAGCTAGAGCCTGTGGTCAAGAATTCTATGCTACTATACTCTGATTTCACACATGAAAGGGAACATATAATGGAAATGAATAACAGGAAGTACAATCACACTGGAGAAAGAAGATAAACAGACTGTAAGCAAAGCGACACATGAATCTCTAATAGGACCTCCATTACAAACGCTGCAAATTCTATTAAGAAAGATATTACAGAACTACAAAACCAGGCTCTCCCAGGCCTTGACCAAATGATTTTCCAACCCATTGACATTCCTTTACATTGCTATTTATAGGCCCTCGGCCTTGGACTGAGCATCAAAATGGTCACAAATCAAGCTATGACTATGCTTCCAGCTAGGCCATTCAGTTAGTTGCTCTTGATAGCGTATTACAAAATGTAGCGATGACCATCAGACAAACCATGACCGACGATACATATGTCTCTTTGTAAGGTTTAGACAACAGTGATTTCAAACAACAGGTAGGCGCAAACTATGCTACAGAACGGAAGAAAACGATGTCCATACATTTAGCTAGGAAATAGACTTGCCGGAGAAAATCAAAGAGCATGCGAGCGGACCGTCACCTCATTCAGGAGCCTTCAACTCTCCCTGAGGACTGAAGAAGTTTTCTATCTTTAGTGGATCATCTGTCGATGCTCCTTCAGCCACGGGAGGAGGTGTCGTTGTCTCATTGGGGAGGATGTGATCCTTAACCATCTCCATGTCTGGGCATGTGTCATCCCCGCTTTCAGAGGTTCGCCTCTTCTTTAACCGACGTCGCTCTTCTTTTATTACCTGCAAACCCTCCCTTTCCTTTGGCTTGCTGGCTGATCTTTCCTCCACCTAGTCGAGAATTATTGGAGATGAAGGAACCAGCTCTTCCTCCACCTCAGACCACACTTGTTCAGGCACGATAACTACCTCGGTATTCTGTCTTTCCTCCATCACTCTACTCTCAACAGTAAGATGCCCGAATGGTCGAGCCTACCACCTTTGTGGTATGGACCTAGGCTGCGCACCATGGGTGGCCATGCTTTATAACTACCGTGACAATGACGACAGCCTTGAGAAATCATTCCGCCATGATGACCTAAGAGGATCTCCTACGCGAATTGGCATGATGACTGACATCAATACTGGCGTGAAAACGTACCAAACCATGTCTTCTCTATGAATGGATACACATATGATGGCGATGAGACTGCCTCCATCCACCTGGCACGCATTACTTCGTACGCGAGATTATTTTTCTCTACTTACACTCGTGATTATCTTAGGGCCATAGATTTTGATCCGGATTTCATCTGAGCCGTCGAACAATGCCTCCTTTATCAACCTCGCGTATTCAGAACCCACCGCTTCATCACACAAGTAACATCTGCAAAGCTGCTCACGGCCATAGATATGCTCCTCACGAGATCTGGACCGTCAGAAGATGCAAGGCTTTAACCTGAGTTCACAAATATGAAATGCAGTCTTTAATGCGCATGTGAGAAATGCGAACTCCTTTCTGACCATTGATCTCGGTGATCAACAGTTGATTTTCTTAGACATGTGTGCCAGCTAACGCCTTCGTTAGAGTTTAATGATCAGTCAACCCCCATCGCGATGGTCATTTACGATCCTCGATCCTTTACAATTTCTGATTGCAACCGTCCGTATGTATTTCCACATGCAGCAGGGGTAGCTTGTTTCAGTTTTACTCACCTAATTACAGCAAGAAGCCTTAAACATTATCGGATTCTTCAGTCTTTGGACCAAATCCATCATTCAGGATTTAGTCTTTTGGATTGTCTTTTGGCCTATGGATTTTTGGAATAGTGCTTCCCTTAAGCATTTCTATGGGCATAACCCCCCCCCCCCCCCCGCCCAAACGCTTAGCACTAATTTAGTGTTAACACAGTGCATCACTGTCAGCCTGAAGCACTTTTACTTCAGACAGAGTGCGTCGATGTCGTGATTTGCTCCTTATCAGACCACTTCAATCCCCCACCGAAACTCTAGTGTATAGCTGCATCCCACGTCGACATGTTGATTTTTGGCTTGATTTTCTGCCCAGACCTTTTAGTGCCCTGATGCTTGGTTTGTGACTGGGTTGGTATATTGTTTTCTGATTTCTACAGTTGAAGAGAAGAAAATCTTTTGTTTCTATCTTAGTTTAAGGAAATAAATTTATTTTCACTTTCTTTCTTCGATTTGAAATATTTATGAAAATTCCAAAAAGATTTTTTCTTTTGGGTAGTGTTGTTTTGGTTCAGATCTAAGTTTTATAAAAGAAAAAGAAAACTACTTTTATCTTTTGCATAGCTAGGGGTTAGGAATTTTCTTTCTTGTTTGGAAATATAAATTAGATCCCTTCTTCTTTTCATTAAATATCTACTCTCTCATTATTTTCTAAAGAAAAAGAATTTGTCTTTTTTTTTGCTCTTCTTGAGATTCAGAGCCATGTTTGGCCCCTTTAGTTAAAACTAGTATTTTGCTTGCATTTTTAATTGAAATGAATTTCATTTTTGAATCGTGTGTCCTATAGTCTCTTTGACCCATATTAAGGTTTACAAATAATTTTTTCTTTGGTGTGGATTTGCTTGTTTTTACCATTTTTGAAAAATTTAAAATGGCATTTGCGTAGGGTTGTTCACTTGAGAAAAAGAACCTCTTACTCTCTCTTTAAGTAGGACTTCATCAAAAAATGAAAGATTTGCATTTCATTTAGATTAGTGGTTCATCTTGTTTAATATATAAGTCTACACTTCATGCATCCACTTAACCGCATACGATAAAATCAAGTGCTAGTTAAGAAAAAATATTTAGCAACTTCAATAATAGGTTAAAGATGTGTTCCAACGTCTTAAAGCGTAGGATCTATCATTATTTTACTGCACTGCATACTGGGGTCTATGTGGTTCTTCCACGTACTCATTGGTATATCGAATGGCCTTTCACGTACTTTTATGGAATATCGAAAGGTTCTTTTATGTACTTGATGGTATATAGGAAGGCCCCTTTCGTACGGTTGTGCATTAGACAACACTACCATGGATTTGAGCTCCCATGTATCTTGTGTATATCAAGAGACCCCTTTAGCATCCTGGAACTATCTGAGTAAACCTATTGGCCGGCTTATTGTTTAAATACACCGAGAACAACACTCAGGGAGATTACTATGCATGTACTATTAGGTATTTGGGTTATGTTGGAATAATTAAATCCATTGTCTATGCCATATTAATACATTAGTAGCATTAATTAATCATTCATGATTAATTACTATGTATTAGACTTGATAGTTTCCATATGAGTCATTGTGTGGACCACAAGTTTCCTAAAACCACTAGAGACTATTCATGGATGTCTTTAAATAGATATTGGCTATTTTTAGAAATTTCTGAGTTAGATTGGTGCACCTGCTGCTTTTACTGCTTTTTACCACTTTTTGGGTGAAAGGTAAAAGTTAGTTGTCTAGGGAAACTATTTCTTGGACCACTCATCCTCCATGATGTTTCTTCCTTACATGTTTGGGATTTGGAATGTTTTTTCATAATACATCACTATCTGATCACTAAATCAGAAATTCATGAGAATTTGGTGTGACTTGGAGAACACACTTGCCACCTAGGGGGGATTTGCATTATTTTAGTAAGTCAGCTTTTGTGTGAATTTGAATGGAATATTTATGCATTCGAATCTATGATGTAAATTTATATAATGACATCCATTTAATTTCCCATGGTTGGCTGATGTATTATTATTCATTTGAGTAATACAGTTTGTATCTTCTGTGAGTAAATTTCAGTGTTCTTGACTAGTTGTGTGAGATCTTTTGTTAGAGTGTGTAATTTATTGATCAGATCTTGGTGTGAACTAAATTTCACATGGTATCAAAGCTATCAAGATATTCCTTTCTCCTTCTATTGTCTTGCAGGATCCAACAAGTCTCAAGGAGGGTGCATTAATTCATACACAGGGTGCATTCTATCATCCAGAGGGTGCAACAAATCATCTTTGGGTGCACCCAAACCACTCCAAAATCTAATTCAGAGATTCCATGGATTAGTCACATCATATCATCCTCACTCCATTCAATTAATTTGAATGGAAGGCGCAGATGGAGATCTTGTTGAGGAGAAAATGCCTCTACAAGGTGACTATGGCAACTGAAGCTGAGCCAACCTCAGCAATTGAGAAATCAAAGTGGAAAAATCGAAGAGATGAAGACTATGGCTTACTGTGTCTCACTACATCCAGGGATATTCTATTCCATCTCGACGGTCTTACCTCTCCTAATGAAGTTTGGCTAGAGATTCAAGAATTGTTTGGAAAGACTGATGAATTAAGAGGCCACCAACTGGATGATGAACTAGTTTCATTGAGTCCACATAATTTCAATAACCTAGAGGATTTCTTCTCTAAATTCAAGTCACTTGTTCTATAGTTGAACTAATGTGGCATTGATAAAAAGGATGCACAACTAATCTTGGCCATTCTCTCCAAAATTGGCCCTGATTACTTAGTCTTTGTTTCGACTTTCCACTCCACAAGGAAGGAAGTTAAAAATTGGAAGAGCCCCACACTCTCAGAATTCATGGAGTCTCTTACACAAGAACAAGACAAATTGGTCTTGATGGGAGCCATTAAAAATCCATCAAAAGACCAATGTCTGAATGTTGGAGATTCAAAGAGTTCGAAAGGGAAGAAGAAGGGCAATTTCAGGAATCCCACTAATCAGAGGAAGGACAAGCAGAAATTCCATGAAAACTCCTCTAGTTTCAAGAGAAATCCAAACAAGAAGAATGAGAGGACAAAGTGCAATTATTGCAGCAAGGGATTTCATCCTGAAATCTCTTGCATGAAGAATACCATTGATCAAATGGATGAACTCCTGTAGAAATCCAACATTCCTCTTCTAGAGAGCGCAAGGAGGAAGGATGGGGGACAAAATTATGAAGATAAGGAGTGAGTACATCCACTGATGGCAAGCACATCAAGGCCTACCTCATTCATCATTGAATTAGGAGCTTCAAGGCAGATGGTGTCCACAAGAGAAATCTTCTCATCTCTTGACTCTTCCAGTGGCCCAAAAATTATATTGGGTGATGATTCTGAAACTTCAAGCAAAGGTAAAGGAAACATTGATCTATATTTTGGTAGATTCTGTAATGTTTTATATGTTCCAGGACTTGCTCCTAACCTTTTGTCAGTATACTAGATGACTCACACAGGATCAACCAAAAAGGTGGTCTTTACACCTAATGATGTTCAGATTTGTGAAATGTCAACAGGCTGAATTGTTGCTTTAGGTTATGTTGACCATAGCTCAAGAATCTATAGGTTTTCTCATTTTGTGACATTCCCCTCACCTTCTGCTCTATTAACCCATGCCAATGAGCCAAGCCAATTATGGCATGAAATATTTGGTCACCTAAATTATAAATACCTTTCCCAACTCCATGAGAAATAAATGGTCATAGGGATGCCCAATATCATTTTTTCCAAAGGTGTCTATCAAAGTTGTATCCTAGGAAAACACCCTGAGCATAAGTATCCAAAACTAATCGAACCTCAACACCCCTGGAGCTTATTCATAGTGACATATGAGGTCCATTTTCCCATGAGTCTTTGAACCATGCCAAATACATCCTTACCTTCATACATGACTTTAGCAGATACTGTTGGATTTATTTCATCAAATTAAAGTATGAAGTGTTTGATCTGTTCAAGCTTTTCAAGGACTTAGTTGAGAACCAGTCTAGTAGACATATCAAGATTATCAGATATGATAATGGTGGGGAGTACATCAAATCTGAGTTTCAGCAGTTTTGTGCCTCTTCACGCATTCAAATGCAACACACTGTTCCATCCACACCTCAACAGAATGGTGTTGCTGAGAGGAAGAACATATCATTGAAGGAAATGGCCACATGTATGCTTTAGGCAAAGTCTTTATCTACAAGGCTTTGGGATGGGGCAATAAATTGTGCTACATACATTCAAAATAGAGTGCCTCACAAAGATCTTAAAGGAATCACTCCTTTTGAGGCTTGGACTGGGCACAAACCTGATATTTCTCATTTCAGGATCTTTGGCTCCAAGGCTTCGGCTAGGATTCCACTTGAGAAGAGGAGGGCTATGCAGCCCCAAAGACAACCTTGTATTTTTGTTGGCTATTTAGAATAATCCAAAGGCTATAAGTTGTTAAACATGACTACTAAAAAATCCTTCATTGAAAGAATTTTTCAATTTGAAGAAGAGCCCTCTCAGAATGTTGAAATTGGAGAACCATCTTCACCACCACCTGAAGAAGTAAGTGATGTTGCTCTTGAATTTTTTGATTCCGATATTTATGATGATGAGGACCATTTTATTACAAATCCTAATTCACCAAGAAATCATAAATGGTCTTCTAAGACTTTGCAAGCAGCAGGTGAACTAGTGGGAAATCCTCAGGACACAAGGAGGACTAGATCACAATTTGAGACTGCTCTCAATGTGAATGACCCCAATCTATCTGAGAGATGTTATATGATGGTGTATTTTGATCCTTAGACATATGAGGAATACTCACATGACCCAAGATGACATGATTCCATGGATGAGGAGTTTCATTCACTGCAGAAGAATGAGACATGGCAGCTAGTCAAGCTCCCCCCAGGCAGAAAATTGGTAAGGTGTAAGTGGATCTACAAAACCAAGTGTGTAGCTGATGGTACATAAGTGAAATGTAAGGATAGGCTGGTGGAAAAGGGATTCTCCCAAGTCCATGGCCTTAACTACAATGAGACTTTTGCACCAGTTGCACAGAAGGATTCGATAAGACTAGTTCTGGCAATTCTTGCATCCAAGTACTGGGAAGTGCACCATATGGATGTCAAGAGTGCATTCCTCCATGGAGATATTGAAGAGGATATTTATATGCAGCAGATAGAAGGGTATACATCTGATCCTAACTATGTTTTTAGGTTGAATAATTCCTTATATGGGCTTAAGCAAGCCCCCAGGGCTTGGTATGCCAAAATTGACAACTTTCTCTTGTCACAATCTTATGTGAGATGCAAATGTGATCCTAATGTTTACATGAAGTTGATTGATGGTTCAATTATGATTATATTGTTATATGTTTATGATATACTAATCACAGGTATCCCTATTGATCAAATAACTTCATTAAAGACTGCTTTGCATCAAGCTTTTTCTATGAGTGACTTGGGAATTCTTAAGCCATTTTTGAGGCTTGAGATTCCTCAAACATAGAATGAAACTAAGGTATCTCAGTCCAAATATGAATATGAAATGCTAAATAATTTCAATATGGCTGATTGCAATCCTTCAAAGACTCCTTTCCTTTCAAGAGTTAGACTTGAAGAAGCAGAATCTACACCCTTGGTTGACATCACCTTGTATAGGCAGCTTGTTGGAAGCTTGTTATACTTGACTCATACTTGACATGATATTGCATATGTCGTGCGTATGGCATCAAGGTACATGGAGCAGCCGCATGAGATTCATTGGAGGGATTCAAAGAGAATCATTCATTATGTGCAAGGCACCAAGACTGATGGGATTCACTATGTTGCATATTCTGGCCTAGATCTTCTTGGCTTTATCGACTCAGATGGGATGGTGATAGCCTTGACAGAAAATCCACATCTAGATTTGTATTCATGCTTGGAGGCAGTCATGTTTTCTGGTCTACCAATAAACAAAGTGCAATTTCACTGTCTTCATCATAGGCCAAGTACGGAGGAGCAGTGAATGCTGCTACTTAGTGTGTGGTTGCAGGGTATTCTTTCAAAGTTTTAGATTTCCTTTAGTACTCCTACTATCATCTTTTGTGACAATAAGAGTGCCATAAGGGTATCAAGTGATCTAGTACAGAGACATAGGGCCAAGCATATTGAGGTCCATTGATCTATGTCATGTCCAGGAAGCACGAGGGGGACAACAGTTTGACCGAATGAGTCGATTCTGTTATGGCGGAAGCTTAATAAATAGAATGAGCGAAAGCAAGATTACACAATACAGATAAAAACAAGTATGCACATACAATATGTAGGAATGCGAACGGTTCTTCTATTAGATGTAAAACAGATCAAAAACTTATGTGTGTTACAATGTTATACATGCTTATATAGAATTTTGAGACGCTTGGGTGCCTTCCCATTATGTTTAGTTACAAAGAAGACGTTACAGTTGAATGGAAGATAGAGAGATAGTATGTCAAAGTTCGACAGTCCTTGGTCGCATGTCGATGTCGTGAACAGTGAGGTCGCTGAACATGTCGCAACATGTCGAAGTGCTGAAGTTGTCGAAGTCCTGTCACGTCGAAACTTGTCAAATTTGTATCAACCGCGAAGACTTAGTTGAGGAAGTGTTGAAGTTAGCATATGACAACAAATGCCAACTACAATGTGGATCAGACCTCCTTCCTTAATAAACAATGGACCCCCTTGTTTGCCCGTGAAGGTGAGGAAACTTGTTGGTCACTTCAGTAGCACAGTACCACTTTCCTTGATATGGGATCTGGCCAGCTTTTGCAACCTGAAACAAGGGAATTGTGTTCGTCCTTGTAAGGTGTACTCATCATCCCACAATGGTGTCTTAAGGAAGAGGCTCCTGAAGACTGGATGCAGACCCAGGCAAGCCAGAATGTTGAGCGGGAAAGCATTTTCGCCAATTTGTCGAAGAATACTATATGGACCATATCACAAGGGTTTTAACTTCTTGAAAGGACCTATGAAGTGCTCCTTCTTAAGATGTAGCCATACCTTATCCCCAATTTGGATTGTATGAGGAATGCAATGCTTGTCGTGTCAGGCCTTATATTTCTCGTTTGCTCTGTGCAACATATCTTTTGCTTGTCGCTAGATGTCGCAAATCTGTTCTTGAAACTTGACTGCTTTATTAACTTCTTGCTGGCTGTAATTGGTGTCAGAGTTTGTCTGAGTCGATCAAGTCGATGGGCGCTGAGGGTTGAAATACGTAACAAACTTGAAATGGACTCTTTCCTATAGAGCTGTGCTTATCACAATTGTAACTATGCTGAATTTATGGAAGACTATCATCCCATGTGCATCAATGCTTGTGATTGCACATGCGAAGTAGTCGTACTATAAGGCGATTTACAACTTCCATCTGTCCATCGGTCTGAGGATGGAAAGCTGTCAACAATGAGATTTGCATGTCTAATTGTTTCTAGACGGTCTTCCAAAATATACTAATGAATTTGGCATCTCGTTCGGAAATGATGATTGTGGGTAAACCAAAGTGTTTCCAAACATGTGTAAAGAAGAGCTGCGTGGTCTGCTGCGCTGTCATGGTCTTCTTACATGGTATGAGAATGTCCATCTTGGAAAATCGGTCGAATACTACTGATATTGTGTCATGTTAATGTTTGGTAGTAGGATAACCCGTCAAGTAGTCCATATAAATAGATTCCCATGGTTGACTAGGAACTGGTAGAGGTGTGTACAATCCCTGTCGTCGATTAGGTGGCTCAGCAATGGCACAAACCACGCATGATTGAATATACTTGTTGACGTCAGATTTAAGTGTAGGCCAGAAGAAATACTTCTACAGAATAGCAAGTGTCTTTGCTACCCCAAAATGTCCTGCAGTCTTGCTCTAGTGTGTGTCCCAAATGAGCTGCTGTCGATTCTCACTGGTCGGTACACAAATCTATCCAAGATTGTATAGCAAAGTGTCTTTCAGGAAGTAGTCGGATTCTGAGGTCAATGACTTATTAGTATGTAACTGTCGGTAGACTGTTGAGAAGTTGTTGTCATCCTCGTACAATTGTTTCCAAGTGGTCGTGTCGTATCCCTGCATACTCATCACTATCAAAAGGAGAGTAATGGGTAGTCGATTGAGGCAATATGTGGTGGCATTAGCTTTTCATTTCCGATACTTAATCACGAACTGAAATTGTTGTAGGTAATTAATCCACTTGAGTTGTCAGTTTGTATGCAACTTTGATTGTGTCAGAGTGAACTGTAGAGGCTTGTGATCAGTGAGAATGACTGTTTCCTTTCCAAGGATGTAATGCCTCCATTGATTGAGATCTTGCACAATGGTGTACAGTTCTTTTTTGCATGTCAAGTATCTTCTAATGTGTTGTTAAAAGTTTCAGAATGAAAAGAGATTGGGTGACCAGACTGAGTGATCACTACGCCCAAGGCATAGTCCGATGCATCTGTCTCAATCTCAAAGGGCTGATGCAAATCAGGTAACACAAGTACTGGTGCAGTGCAGAGCTTGTGTTTGAGCTATTCAAAAGATGCTTGATGTGTGTCTGTCTATAGGAAGACATTTTTCCCATATCCCTTTGTCGACTGATTCAAGGGATAGGCTATGTGACTCAAGCCAAGTATGAACCGTCGGTAGAAATTTGCCAAACCAAGAAAACTTCTTAGTTCTTGAGTGCTTGTAGGAATAGGCCAATCTTTGAGGATCTGTACTTTGTCTGGATCGACGTGAATGCCTGCAGAGTCAATTACATACCCCAAATATTTGATGTTGGTCATCGCAAAAGAGCACTTTTCCATATTTAGATAGAGCCGATGTCGCTGGAGAGTGTCGAGGACTTGTCGAATATGTCCGACATGTTCTTCCCATGATCGACTGAAAATCAATATGTCATCGAGGTAGACAATGACCCATTTGTCGATGAAAGGTCGAAGAATGTTATCCATATGTCGCATGAAGGTTGTAGGTACGTTGGTTAAGCCAAAAGGCATGACTAACCATTCGAATAATCCTTCCTTGGTCTTGAAAGCAATTTTCCACACATCTGAGGGCTCGATTGGAATCTGATGGTATCCCGACTTGAGGTTGAGCTTAGTAAAGAATATAACAGCTTTCAGACAGTCGATGAGCTCGTCTATCTGTGGCAGAGGGTACCGATTCTTCATCGATATTTTTTTGAGAGCTCTGTGGTCGATGGACATGCACCAAGTCCTATCTTTCTTCGGAAATAGGACGACTGGACTTCCACAAGGAGAGGATCTGGGGCGAATATGTCCTTTGTCGATTAATTCTTGGATTTGTCTACGAGTCTCTTCATTTTCGAGAATGGATATTCTGTAAATAGATGCATTAGGAAAAGAAGAACCAGGAACAAGTTCAATTGAGTGTTTTACCTAGCAATGATGAGGTACTCCATCTGGAGCTTGGAATAGGTTCTGGTACTCATCAAGAATATGATTGACTTGCTGCTTCTACAGGGAGTTGCATTGGTTGGTAACTCGACTCGTCGCTGCAGTCTTCATAGAATGTTGCGGCTTGATCATGATTAATGCAAAATTATGAGCATGATTGATGAGCTTCTTTGTATGTTTGGTAGATAACAGTGCAACCGTTGGTGTGGGTTGACGCTCTGGTATGCTGAACCATCGATTTCAGATTCTGACAATCACCTTCTAAGGCCATGACTAATAACTTCCATGTCTATCCTAGAGGTAGGTTTCCCAAACAGGGTGTCGGCTACGGAGAGTGGCGCCATGTCACAGAGTACTTCATCTTCAAAAGGCTTCATGAAGTAGGTGACCTTGCATTGTTGAGTGATCTGTAGTTCTTATCCATCCTTCATCCAACTGATGTTGTAAGGATGAGGATACGGAGTGGTAACAAGACCAAATTTCCTCACGAGATCTTCAGAAACAAAGTTCTTCTGACTCTCGTTGTCCACAATCAGATGTAACGGGTTTCCTTGGACCCATATCCATGTATGGAACAGGCGTTCTCATTCCTCCTCGTCGACGATAGTTGAGGCTGCTGGAGTGGTCAAAGTCAAAAGGTTCGTTGCATCTGGATCCGATTCTTCCACCGTCTTGTCGAACGCATCGGAGGTCGACACTTTTGTCAGAAATGTCTTATGAGATTTGCATTCAGACGTATTATGCCAAGATAAGTGGTGGTAATCGCACCATTTACCGGTCGGTGGTTGCTTGCTATGTTCCTTTTTGTGAAAATGCTTCTTACCATTGTCAGGCTTTGGTGGTATCGACTGAGAAGATTTTGACTTGTCTAAGTCGGCTGGTGCCTTCTTGTCGGGTGGTCGTCTTGATGTCGGCTTTGTCATGAAACATGTTTTTCCTTTCTGCATGGTTTCCAGTTTGCTGGCATAGTGGAAAGCATCCACAAGCATATTGATAGTCAGAAATTCCATCTCCTGCTAGATGTACTAGGACAATCCGCTGGTGTACTTCAGAACATGCAATTTCTCTTCTTGTTGGACGCCAAGTCTTTCCATGAGTTGGTAGAACTCGTCGGTGTAACTCTGTACTGTTTGGTATTTCCATTGCCTTAGATATTGCCATTTCTTATACTATTGTTCGAGGTATTTCGGTGGGTAAAATTCCTTTCGGATGTGTTCGACGAATTTTTCCCATGTGTCGATGGGGTATCCACTTTTCTCCATCTTTGTTAAGAGGTTCTCCCACTAGCAGTGCATAGAGGTTGACATCTTTAAGGATGCAACGATGAATTTTTCAGATTCGGAGAGTTGATTTACAACGTAATAGGATTCCAATCGCTGCACCCAATGGTCGACGGATTCCACGTCAATCTTACCTTCAAGATTTAGTATGTCCATATTCATTTGTACTTTGAAGGGGTAGATTTTATCTGAGTGAGTTCTTGTCGAGGATCCTCAGGATGTCGAAGTGAATCACAAGAGAATCTCATTGAACTGGGTGAACATTTCAGTCCGTTATCAAGCCAGAGCTTTCTCAATAAGATGTGTTGCCTCGTCGGTTGCATGTCTATCGTCTATTCCTTCTATCATTTCTGAATGTAGCATCTACTTGGGTTGCTGAAATTGCAAGCGAGTTTGAACTGGCATAAGTCAGCTAACTTCGAGAGAAGTGTATACACATAAACTTAAGCATGAAAAACTAAATGCGCTCTAATACCAATGATCCGGGTCGTGTCTAGGAAGCATGAGGGGGACAACAGTTTGACTGAATGAGTCAATTCTGTTATAGCAAAAGCTTAATAAATAGAATAAGCAAAAGCAGGATTACACAATATAGATAAACACAATTACACACAGACAATATGCAGGAATGTGTACTATTCTTCTATTAGATGTAAAACAGAACAAAAAATGATGTTTGTTACAATGTTATACATGCTTATATAGAATTCAGAGATGCTTGGGTTCCTTCCCGTTACGTTCAGTTACAAAGAAGAAGTTCGAGCGGCTCAACTGTTCAACCATTACAGTCGACTCGAAGACAGAGAGACAGTCTGTCGAAGTTCGACAGTCGTTGGTCGCATGTCGATGTCGCGAACTGTGAGGATACTGAACATGTCAGAGGTGTGGAACATGTCACAACATGTCAAAGTGCTGAAGTTGTCGAAGTCCTATCACTTCGAAACTTGTCGAAGTTGTATCAACTACGAAGACTTAGTTGAAGAAGTGTCAAAGTTAGCATCCAACAACAAATTCCAACTGCGATGTGGATCATCCATATGCACTACATCAGGATTTTAGTGCATGACCAGATCATTGATTTGCAGTATTGCCCAATAGGTGAGCAAACTGCAGACATCTTCACCAAAGCTTTTACTAAGAAGAATTTCAACTATCTTAGATCACTGCTTGGGATGGTTGAACATGTGGTGGAGTGAAATATTGATCAGCAATCTTCCAATTTTGATATGTCCATTTTTGAGGGAAGGTTTTTCCCATGAGGTTTTCCTTCTTTCCTTGTTTTTGTGGACCAGGCAGTATTGTACAAGGTAACCATGTCTTTTTACTGGGCCCTAGTTTTTATTTCTAAATTTTAGCACATAAATTCAGACTTATGGAGGGGTGTTGGAATAATTAAATCCATTTTCTATGTCATATTAATACATTAGTAGCATTAATTAATCATTCCATGATTAATTACTATGTATTAGACTAGATAGTTGGCATATGAGTCATTGTGTGGACCACAAGTTTCCTAAAACCACTAGAGACTATTTATGGATGTATTAAAATAGATTCTGGCTATTTTTAGACAGTTCCGAGTTAGATTGGTGCACATGCTGCTTTTACTGCTTTCTACCACTTTTTGGGTGAAAGGTAAAGCTAGTTGTCTAGGGAAACTGTTTTTTGGACCACTCATCCTCCATGATGTTTATTCCTTCCATTTATGGTATTTGGCATGTTTTTTCATCATACATTACTATCTGATCACTAAATCAGAAATTTGTGAGCCTTTGGCATGACTTGGAGAACACACTTGCCACCTAGGGGGGATTTGCATTATTTTAGTAAGTCAACTTTTGTGTGAATTCGAATGGCATATTTATGCAATCGAATCTTTGATGTAAAGTTATATAATGAAATCCTTTTAATTTCCCAAGGTTGGATGATGTATTATTATTCACTCAAGTAATCCAATTCGTATCTTGTATGAGTAAATTTCAGTGTTCTTGACTAGTTGTGTGAGATATTTTGTGAGGGTGTGTAATTTCTTGATCATATCTTGGTGTGAACTTTTCACAGGTTATATAGTCAGGGGTATGGTCCTAATTCTCCCTGGTTAGTGCTATGAAATATTCGGCCGAGTATAAATATTGGACCCTATAGTATATCGCGAGTTGCGACAATTTGATAATCCCATGAGAATTCGACTTATTTATCCATCCCTTCCATTCACTGCTTGTTGCTTTTATATTGAGTAGTGTTTTATTTGTGTGGTAATTTCGAGGTTCTTAGAGAGTTTAGACATGGAAAAATCTTCCGAGACTACCAACCAAGAGACCCCTTTTTAGGGTATGTCTTTTATTTCTCCCTCATGTGGAAGTGTTGGTTCTCCCTCCATGGCCACGTTGAGAATTCCTGGATTGACTATAGGATTACCAATATGGATTTTCTCCAATCCGGTTATCCCAAGTGCACTGATTGTTTCAGATCACAATTTTCCCCCACAAGATCATCAACCTCATGTTGATCCTTCGCCTTCTTCATCAAATGTTGAGTCAACTTCCCTTTATTCCTCTTCGCTTGCTGAAAACTGTGACATTCGTAAGCAGGTGGATAATAAGAAGAAGAAAAGGAAGGTTAAGAAGAATAAAACTAAGTAGAAGGTCAATATCCAACCTATGACCATCATGTTGGAAAACCGCCAGCCACTAATAATCATGTTGGGAGTATTGATGTATCTGTTTCGAATCTTCATAAACCTAAGTTCCCTTGCAGGATTTGCGAGGCGACCCATTTTCTTAAGGTTTTCCCTAGTATTCCCATGTTCTTAGAAATATGGTGGCAAGATTCAGAGCGACCCGTATCGTCATCCTCTGGACATCATACTGATGATACCTTGTCAACCAATGACTCTTTGGTTAAGAGTCAGAAAAGTAAAGTCAAGAATCCTTGCTTATTATGTAGGGACGTGCATCGTACTTACCTTTTTCCTCACATGGATGACGCTTCATGATTATTGGAAAGTGTTTATGTGTCTCAATTACAACCTCCAACTTGTTTTTGTAAATTTCCTCTTGACATGCCATCGGTTAATGAAGCGGCCGATCTATTTTCATCCTCGGTCGATCCCACTCCTCCCTTGAAGACTGAAAATCAAGTGGTCAATCTAGTTTCATCCTCAGTCAATCCCACTCCTCCCTTGAATATTGAAAATCAAGTAGTTGATCTAGTTTGATCCTCATTCGATCCCACTCCTCCATTGAAGAGTTAAACCCAAGCGGTTGATCTAGTTTCATCCTCAGTTGATCCCACTCCTCCATTGAAGAGTGAAACCCAAGTGGTTGATCTAGTTTTATCCTCGGTAGATACCACTCCTCCCTTGAAGAGTGAAATCCAAGTGGTTGATCTAGTTTCATCCTTTGTCGATCCCACTCCTCCCTTGAAGAGTGAAGCCCAAGTGGTTGATCTAGTTTCATCCTCGGTCGATCCCGCTCTCCTGTTAGAGAGTGAATCTAATACTGCTCAGGTTCTTCTGGTTAATACAAATTCTACCATGCAGGGGGGCATTACTTCTTCTATTACAAGACCCACCCAAGTAACTAGGATTACAATATTCCACCTTTGGTTTCAAATCAGTTGATTTTTATCGATTGGAATAGACTCTTTGCACCTCACCTTCCTTTCCATATGCCTTTAGAAATCATTGTGCAGCTTGGTTGTATAGATGTACCTCATACTATAGTTGATGAAGGTGCTGTAGTTAGCATTTTTTCCTAAAATGCTTGGAAGGATATGGGTTCCCCATAGCTTGTGCCCATTAGTCAGAATCTGTTAGCTTTTAACAGAGGAATCAGTCAACCTTTGGGGGTTATGCCTCAGTTTCCTATTTCATTAGCTGGAAAAGCAGTCTTTATTGATGTTTTGGTAGTTCTGAGTCCTTTGGATTTTAATCTACTCCTCGGATGAGATTATGTCTATGCGATGAAAGCTCTCATGTCCACACTCTTTTGAGCATTGTCTTTCCCTCATGACGGACGCATTGTGACTATCGACCAACTTTCGTTTGTGAACTCTCATACGATCATTACCGATCATCCGACTTATGTCCATGTGGTATCTTACCTGCAACAGATAAATTATGTGGCATTATATCCCATGCTTCCAATTTCCACTGAACACATGCTACTCTTTGATTTCTTGTCTTCTTTAACCTTGGATTTGAGAGTTGACATAGTTTATCTTCCTTCCAATGAGGACCTCTTAGAATCCATGATCGAGTCTTATCCTTTGACATGTATTCCTTTTGGAGCATCGTCCTCTTGGAATCCATGAAGGTGTCAATGAGCATAGTTTTCGTTTCGTTTTAAGATTATTAAAAAATGAAATGGGTCCCTTCAAGCATAGTTGTTTTCTGTTTCAAGCTTGTGTAAAAATGAAACAGGTCCTCACAAGTATATTTTATCTTTGGTTACAATCTTGCATAAAAATGAAACCAACCTCACAAGCATAGTTCTATTCCTATGTCAAGCTCGTTAAAAAATGAAAAAGTTGACTATGAGTACATATTGGTCTCTGTCTCCAAGCTCGTTAAAAAATGGAACAGACCCGTACAAGCACAGTTTAGCTTTGGTTTCTAGCTTGTGTAAAAATGAAACTATTTCCAAGCATAGTTTAGCTTTGGTTTCGATCTTGTGTAAAAATGAAACCAGTCCCAAGCATAGTTTACCTTTGGTTTCGAGCTTGTGTAAAAATGAAACTGTTCCCAAGCATAGTTTACCTTTGGTTTCAAGCTTGCGTAAAAATGAAACCAACTTCACGAGCATGGTTCCTTTCCTATGTCGAGCTCGTTAAAAAATAAAATAGATCCCCTCCCTTTGAATTGAGTGTTTCACGAAATTTAATATCCAAGGCTTCATTTCATTCTCCTATGCTATTTAATATTCTTTCTTCTACCTCCCCTGGTGGATATATTCCTATTAGTAACCATGACTTTGATTTGATGAAGAAAAAGAGAAGGAAACTAAAATGAAGCTCGGGGGACATGTCTCTAGCCTATGGATATCATACTGGAGGTAAGCCATCATCTTCTTATGCTGGGGGCAAACTTTCCAACCTATAGACATCATGTTTGGAAGTAACTTGCCAATGGGCATTATACCGAGCATAGTTTATTTTCTTCTACAAGCTTGTTAAAAAACAAAGCATACATCATGAGAATTATTTTCACCTATCTTCGAGCTCGTTAAAAATAATAAGATGGTATTGAGCTTACTTTTCACCTTTTTCATGCTCCGGTTGAAACATGAAAAGTGGTTTGAGCTTACTTTTTACTTTTTTGTGCTCTAGTTCAAATATGAAAAAGATTCCGAGTTCTTTTGATGCCATTGTCTTGCTCATTAAAAAATGAGTAAAAGGGTGTGTCTAATGAGTATAGGTCTATCAGTTTATCCGGCCTCGCTATACTACTTACAGAAAAAGAAGTGTGCCGAGTTTACTTTTTCCTTTGTCATACTCAGTCATCAACCATGACAAAGTTTTACATGAAGTCCTCTTTAAGCTCTTTTCAAACTCCCAAAATAGGAAAAGATTACTGAACGAACTTGTTTCTTTCATGCTCGTAAAAGTTTTTGAAAGGATGTCTATTCGGTGATAGTTTATCCCTTTTTTCAGACCATTTAGACTATTTCAAAAAAGGAATACTCCAGTCAATCATGATTAGAAGAGTTCTCTCTCACGTTGTTTTATCCTTTTTTCGGGTGAGGAGACTAACGTTTACGAAAAAAACTGTTAGGAGTATTCTTTTGACTATTTCATAGTCTCTAAATCTGAAACATCAAGGGGTTTACCTTCTTTGAACTCGTAAAATTATACATGGAAGGACCCTTTTTTGGGACCGAACCCCTCCTTTATTAGGTTCGTAAAAATGTGAGATTTTACTCATCATATGATGAGCTACATCAAGCATTTGTTACCCTCTTCCATCTCATTAAAAAGAAAAGAGGAACTCCTCCATCATGATCGAGAAATTAAGGGAATAGGAAGATGAATTTGAGTATGTATTAATGGCATCTTAAAGTAACCTTTGAACATGGCACATGTCTGCATTCTAGTCAAATAGTTTCGTAGTCAGCTTGTATTCGAGTCATACCAATTCCATGAGTCATTCTACTCCTTTGGGTACTACGAAGAATGCTTCAGTCATTTGTTGTATTATGTCTTGGTCTCTGTTATGTTGAGTCAATGCTTCCAAGTCACTTATCGTGCCATTGAATTTTGAAAGGAAGTCTTTGGCCGCAATCAACCTTCGCAGTCATTAAACCTTTTGTTGTGTCAGTCATCCCTATTTACAGTTACACCTTTGTGTCAGTTCATAGTCATTTTATCTACCATCTTATATCACTTCCTGTTAGGGTTTTTGAGCATAAATTCAATATGATCTAGGATCTTATCTGAGAGAATAACATGTACAGCATATTAGTCACAAGAAACAATAGACATAGAGTTTCCTTGGGGAAAACCAAGATGGTGAAAAACCCCGCAACTTCCTCATAAATAGAAAGAGCAATGGTACAAGTCCCCAAGACAAGAGATAATCTCCTAGCAGCTTCTCCTCCACTTGTGCGCAACACTCACATGAGAGAATGAATGAGTGAGTGAATGAATGAATAGAGTGACATCCTCACTCTATTTATACACTGAATTGACCTACCTAATAAACTAATAGGGTTGACTTCTCTAGGAGAGTCTAATAACCCATGGTAACTCAACTCAGGGCCGACCCCACACTTTGGTGGTCTAATAACCCATCAAATATAAGTTACGACACTTGCAATACAAATGACGACACTTCCAACCAGAGGAATAATACATCTCTATTGGGGATACAATAAAGTACAAATGTAATACATACAATATGCTAGTGAAATACATTCCGAAGTTACAAATACATCAACACTCCCTCTTAACTAGGAAGGTATTTCTTGACACAGGTATTCAGCACAAGTTTTCTTCTTTGGATCATCGTCACTGGATAATCGTCATCGAATCATCGTCATCATCACTGCTGCTACTATCTCAATCAATCTCCAATCTACTTGTCATAGGAATTTGTACAAATCCATCCCTTTTTCATGTTGGATGTAGGCCTAGCCTCCATGTAGGTCTTCATCATCTCTACGAGCAAGCCATCAAGTAGGTACAACTCAGGACTAATTACACTACCTCTGCAAAACCTGCAAGATCTCCCAGGACTGATTATATGCCACTACAAAACCTGCAAGACCGTCTTAGGACTGATCACATGCCTCTTCAAAACCTGTGTACCCTACTTTCTTCACATCGTCTTCAGATCACCTCATGGTCCACGGAGCACAACCCAAATACACATCACACAAAACTTACACCACCGATATGGCAGAACACATCTATCACCTTTCGGGGAAGGCCCCAATGCTTACATCATGACCATGGGAAGACAAACCTGCAACCATGTCAGAAAGGCACACCCAGCCCTTACATCTCACTATGGGAGAACACATCTATCACCATGTGAGAATGGACCAGCCTTTACATCTCAACATAGGAGAACACATCTATCACTATGTGAAAATGGCTTAGCCCTTACATCTCACCATAGGAGAACACATCTATCACTATGTGAGAATGGATCATCCCTTACATCTCACCATGGGAGAACAAATCTATCACCATGTGAGAATGGCTCATGTGCATCTGTGTCTCCGAACTCATCACTTCCCCTTGGAAGGAATGTCGATTTGAAGTACACCAAGTCTCTCTTTGAAGTACTCAAACTTCACTCTAGCCGGCGACTTGGTCAATACAGTGGTTATCTGTTCATCCGTCGCAACATATAGGAGCTTCACTACTCCTCTCTGCACCATATCCCTGATATAGTGATACTTGATCTCAATGTGTTTCGACTTGTCATGGAACACCGGGTTCTCCGACAACTTTACACAACTCTTGGTGTCGCAATATATACAAGTAGCATCCAATTGGAGACCAAACAAATCATACAGTAGATTCCTAAGCCATACTACCTCACAACTAGATGAATAAGCTGCAACATACTCTGCTTTGGTTGTACTTAGTGCCACACATGAATGCTTCCTGCTAAACCAAGAGATCATGCCGGATCCCATACTGAAGCAGCACCCCGAAGTGCTCTTTCGATCAGTGGAACTACCTGCCCGATTTGAATCAACATAACCCTCCAGGTTAAACTTTTAATTCACATCATACTTGATCCCATAGTCAACTGTACCCTTCACGTACCTCAGAATATGCTTTGCAGCAATCAGGTGAACATGTCTCGGATTCGTCAGGAACTAGCTCAAGGTGTTCACAACAAAGCAAATATCTGGTCTCGTATTTGTCAGGTACATCAAAGACCCAATTATCTGATGATACATCGTGGCATCAATCGGCTTAGATGAAGCATCACACAGATGCTTCAGGTTCGATGCCATAGGTGTGGCCATGGCCTTGCAATCCGTCATCCCGAACCGCTTCAATATCTCTACTGCATACTTCCCTTGTCCAAGGAAGATTCCATCCGCACTCTACCACACCTCCATACCTAGAAAGTAATGCATCGTACCCAAGTCCTTCATCTCCAACTCGGCAGCCATCTTCCTCTTCGTATCATTGATCAATCCATCCTCACCTATTACAAACAAGTCATCCACATACAATAGGAGTATCACTAGATTTCATTCCTCAACCTTGTAGTAAAGGTTGGAATTCGCTTTACTCTTGGTAAAGCCCAAACTCGTCAGAAAGCTATCTATCCTGCCATACTAGGTCCTCGATGCCTATTTAAAACCATAAAGAGATTTCTTCAGTTTGCACACATGTGACCCTCAGTCATGTGTCTCAAACCCTAGTGGTTGCTCCACATACACTTCCTCTTCGACTACAACAGTAAAAAAAGTTGTCTTGACGTCCATCTGGTCTATCTTCCACTTCATCATTGCAGCCAGAACAAGTACTGATCTAATGGAATTTTATCTGGTTACAGGTGCAAAAGTCTCTTCATAATCTATCCCTTCTTTCTAGGAGAAGCCACGAGCTACAAACCTTGCTTTATATTTCTCGATGCTACCATCTGCAGCATGCTTGATCTTATAGATCCGCTTGGAAGTCACAAAAGACTTCCCTTCTGGTCTTGGGACCACATCCCAAACATCATTCTTCATGATCGATTGGTATTCTTCGATCATGGCATCTCTCCATTCTTTCTTTTCTACCTATTCTTCATAACAGGAAGGTTCTTTGTTCATTATGTCACAGAGTAAAGCAACATAGTTGGTGTGTGATCTTGTCCTTTTCCTTTCTGTGTGTTCCTCTTCTAGAATGCCATATCTTTTTGCATCTTGGATGAGCTCTCTAGCCCATGTTGGTTTCCTCTTGTGAGAGTTATTCTCATGAGGTGGATCTACAGGTTCTTGTGGATCTTTTATTTCACGATCTTCTTCAGGAATTGCTTCATTCATAGTGGTGTCTTGTGTTCTAGATATTTTTGGTTCTTCATTGTCTTCAACAGGTGCCTTCCTCGATTTGATGTATGCCGAGTCTTCATCAAATGTTACATCCCTGCTGATGTCAATCTTCTTGAATCCTGGAAAGTAGATTCTGTGCGCCTTCGAGCTTTCACTGTAACCCACAAATATGCCCTGCTTTCCTGAAGGATCTAGTTGTTTCCTCTTTTCTTTTGGATTGTGTCTGTATACCGGACAACCAAATATTCTGAAATGGCTAACTTATGGTTTCTTACTAGTGAAAAATTCTTCTTGTGTTTTGTTGTCAAGTATCTTATGAGGTGTTCTGTTTTTGCACATATACAGCTGTCCTTGCTGCTTCTGCCCATAAGTGCATAGGAAAATCTTGGTCATGAAGAATTTCCCTAGCTACTTCCATGATTGTTCTATTCTTCCTTTCGGCAACCCCATTCTGTTGTGTATTGTAAGGAGTAGTCAACTCCCTTTTAACCCATGAATCATTGCATAGCTTCTTGAAGTCTCCTGAAGTGAATTCTCCGCCATTGTCGGATCTAAATATCTTGATATTCATAGAAGTTTGATTTTCTATCAAGGCTTTGAATTCTTTGAACTTGTCAAACACTTCATATTTATTCTTCAAGAAATAAAACCAAGTCTTAGAGAAATTGTCAATGAAGGAAACATAATATATATACCCACTCAGAGAACTGGATGACATTGGACCGCATACATCGGAGTGGATAATTTCCAAGATTCCTTTTTCCTTGATTTCACCACTTGGAAATGTCTTCTTTGTGTTATTTCCTTTTGCACAACCTATTCAAATGCCTTCATGCTTTGTCTATATTTCAGGAAGACCTTCAACTACTTTGCTTGCAAGAGGTAGTGCTCTATAGTGCACATGTGCAAGCCTTCTATGCCAAAGTTCACTTGACTTCATTGAGTCATGGACCAAGGATTTTTCTGGTTGGCCCTTCAGTTTGTATAATCCTCCCTCTTGCTCTCCAATCACCAGTGCATCATCTATAGTCTTACCCTTTGGCCACATAAGAACTTGGCCATCTATAAATGTAGCTCTCATACCTTTTGCATCCAATGCAGATATGGAGAGAAGGTTCTTCTTGAGACCTGGAACATATAGTACATATTTCATCTTCATAGACTTTCCAGAGTCTAGCTTATAGGAGGCTTCACCACTTCCTTTTATGGGATACTCGTAGTCATCCCCAAGTTTCACATTGGGGGTGATTCATGTTCAGATAGATTTACAAAGGATCCCTTGAATCCTGTCATATGTTTGGAAGCCCCACTATCTATAAGCCAATCATTGCTTCCATGAGTAATAGTACTAGTGACGGCAGAATTCAAAACATACTCTTCATCACTTGAAGAATCTTCACTTTCTTCCCTAGCCCTCTTCCTGGGAGGTTCATCGCCCTCTGCAGTGTGAGCATGATGTTTTCTTTTGATGTTCCTCTTCTTCTTGTAAGAACCATCTTTATTATTTCTGGGACAATCCCTAGAGAAGTGTCCCTTCTCATCACATGTAAAGCATCTAGCATTTGATATGTTTCTTTGAGATATGAAGTTACCCCTCTGATTCTGATGGTGGTGCCTTACTTTCTTACTGTGGTGATGCCCCTTCTTATCATCATACTTCTTGGAGTGTGTTGTGAGAGCTTGGTCTTCATTCCCTAGCTTCTCTTCTTGAGCTATAATCTGAGATTCTTCCTGTGAGCATTCTTCCCATAGCCTACTGAATGTGATAAGTTTCTTCCTAGCACAAATTCGTTGGATGAAGGAATCCTGTGACCTAGGAAGGCCATTAAGATTGGTCATTACCACTTCTCCATTCTCTTTGTCTTCTCCCACAGCTTCAAGTTGTTCTTTTATCTGGGAGACCCTTGAAAAATAAGACTGCATGGTCTCCGCATTCTGGATCTTGACATTCTCTAGTTGATTCCTCAAGGTTATCTTCCGATTTATGTTCTTCCCTTCAAATAACTTGGTCAAGGAATCAAACATATCCTTAGGTGTCTTCAGAGATGACACATGTGGTATGAGATGGTCTTTGATAGAATCAACAATGATGCTCTTAACCTTGAACAAGTTATTCTTGTGTAAGGCCTTAACCCCTTCTCCCTCTAGAACTAGAACCTCTTCACTTATGTAGGTGTCCAATTCATTTTCTTCAAGGATTAACCCAATCCTATACTTCCATGCTCGAAAGTTATCAGCCCCTTCAAGCTTATCCTCAAGCTTGGTGTGGTGAGACATCTTAAAGAGTACCTCAAATGAAAATAGAAAAGTTATTAGGTCTTACCACTTGATTTGCTGAAAACTGGATCTGGAGCTGGATTAGGGTTTATCAGAGAAACCCTGAAAATTCACACTTTGAATTTCAAACTTCTGAAAGGATGAAATGATGCACCTTGCAGAGCTGGTCAAGCTGGTATACTTTGATTTTGAAGTCTGCAAAATTTTACCCCTCAAAATTGCCTTAGAAACTTCCAGATCTTCTTGACAAGATCCCAACCTAGGGTTTGATCAAGCCCAACCTTATGCCCAACCGAAAAGTTCAATCCAAGGCTCAGAAGTTCGATTTTCCTGAGGAGTATCCAACCATGGAATCAGATTCTAAAAATTCCAACTTTCTTCGAAACACTAATTTCCCGCAGGAGTGACGGCCAAAAATTGAAACTGCTCAAAATTATATTTTGTCTGGATAGAAAGATGTGCCTCGCTTAGCAGAGTCAGCATAGCCTCCTACCTTTAATTATATGTGTAGAGAAACCAAAAAATTAAGAATCCCTAGCTTTCGTAGCTGCACAGTGTCTTCTTCTCAGGTTAACTCTGATACCATGTTAGTTTTTTTTAACATAAATTCAATATGATCTAGGATCTTATCTGAGAGAATAACATGTACAACATATCAATCACAAGATACAATCATAAGAGACAATAGACACAAAGTTTCCTTAGGGAAAACGAAGAAGGTGAAAAACCTCGCAACTTCCTCGGAGATAGAAAGAGCAATGATACAAGTCCCCAAGACAAGTGATAATCTCCTAGCAACTTCTCCTCCTCCACTTGTGCGCAACACTCACATGAGAGAATGAATGAGTGAGTGAATGGATGAATAGAGTGACATCCTCACTCTATTTATACACTGATTTGACCTGCCTAATAACCTAATAGGGCCGGCTTCTCTAGGAGAGTCTAATAACCCATGGTAACTCAACTCAGGGTCGACCCCACACTTGGTGGTCTAATAACCCATCAAATATAAGTTATGACACTTGCAATACAAATTACGACACTTCCAATCAGAGGGATAATACATATCTGTTGGGGATACAATAAAGAACAAATGTAATACATACAATATGCAAGTGAAATACATTCCGAAGTTACAAATACATCAACTTATGCTATCAAAATTATGTAATTTTTTTGGCACATTGCAAATGTGGATCGAAGTTTATTTTATGATTGTGTTACACTATGAGATATCTAGACTATGAGGAGCCTAGGTGCTTCGATATACAAACATTTAATACTAAGCTTGGATACTAAGGGTGAAGCAAAAAAAATGTTCAAAACCTAGAGAACTTCAATAATGGAAAACTTGAATAGATTTCAAATATTAATCAAATCAAGCAATCATTGATTGAATCATTTAACATTCAAGTTTGTAAACATGTTCGATCAACATATTGCATATATTTTTTTAACATGAACGAGAAGTATAATTTATATATTGAAAACATAATTTACAATCCCCGCCAGGGAATAAAAAAAGAGTTCAAAAAAGAGGTCCAAGCAGGATAATTCCATGCATTCATTTGCCCCAGTCTACTATTTGATATATAATATTCCATTGTTTTCCAGAAACTACTCTACTTCCTCTAACTATGTAAACTCTAATGAACTGTCCAAATATATATTGGAAATAAAACATGACAAAAAACTAAAACAGAGACAACAAAATTCATTCTTGAATCGGGTCTTCATCTGCAGCAAGTTGGATGGTGGAGATTTCATCCATTGGGGATGTCTCTTCTTGTTCGCAAGAGGGCCCACTATTCCCTCTGTACAGGCTGCTAATATCTACCTGCATTTCCTCCATTATGTCCTTCAACTAAATAAAACAAGCCTCGTTTCTTTCTTTTTCATTCATTCTCTACTCCTATAGGAAGCGCTTCAATTCCAATACAACCACACTCATCTCCTCATGCCTGGACCTCAATGTCCTTTCCATCTCCTGCAAGTCGCGATTGATATCCTTAACTTCACCAGCTTGAACTCGGTACCATCCTTCAAAATCCTCCACTCGAGAATCGATACAGGTTATATCCAAAGGAATTCTCCTATTTTCTTTCATAAACCTTCAAAACCTCGAGAACACATCTCAACATATTTCTGCACTCTACCATGACGTTTTTCAGGGCCCCAATATATTCCAAAACCTTATTCATGGCATTTTCCTCTGTAGAGGAAGGCACATCTGTAATTTTCTCCATTGCACTATCACATCTGTGAAATCCAACCCAGCTCAGTTATTAATTCTCCTAGAGACATGCAAAATGCAAAGTTGAGTCTAGACACCTCCTAAAAGAGTCGGTTCATACACGAGCAAGTGATCCTCCATATCCAGGCATTTATCCATCGTGCAAGATCTTATGCATTAAACTTGATTTGGTAAACATGAATTAAATGAATACTGGAAGAAGCATATAATTCTCACACCCACCCACCATCGCAGTGGGCCATTGACAAGTCCTTCATAAAGATGAGGTTACAGATGCTGCAACCATCCCATATCCACATCCAATGAGGCATGGGGTAGACGAACATAAAGAATAATTTTGGAAACCACTTGTCCATTTAACAATTGGAATAGAGTTATCAATCGAAAATTCCCCTTTCCTTAACTTGGATCTAGTGTTGGAAAGTCTATCTGCTTCTTTATTGTTTTGGCATTTAACATGAAAAAAATTGATTTTTGAAATGTCCAGAAAGAAATCCAGAATTTTTTTTAGACTTTTACCACTTCCTTCTCTCTGAAAGACTGAATGACTTGCATCAATTGGATGCCAATCTAAGAGTCTCCAATAACATGGAAGTTTTCTATGTTTAACTCTGACATTGTTTCCACACCTTGCATTAACACTAACCATTCTTCCTAATTTTTTTGTTCTCTTGCGCAGACCCCATGCAAAGGATTTAGTATTTCTTCCTCCATGGTCCAAGATGACCCCTTCTGCACCTGCCTCCCCCATCACACTTCTTGTAGAACAAATAATTCACATTTAAAATTGTTTAAACATTATATAATGACATTAAATGATTACAAAATAAATGACATTAGATGATTTTAAGTAGAGTTAAACATTATGTTGCATCTCTAATTTAGAACAATGATACACAATACATTTTATAAATCAAGCAACATCAACGTGAAATGAAAAGAGATATAAATGTGTATGATCAATATTGACATGATATGAAAATGTATAATATATATAAACAATAATATCAAGATCAATATGTGTGTTTGTGTGTGTGTGAAATATACATCCCAAGTCAAATATATATGTAAAAGATAAATCATAGTAATCAAATATATGTGTGATCCATAAATGCTATGAGCCAGTGACCACCACTAGAGATAAAGGAATTGATACCTCCATCACAAGAACTAGATAATAATGTAGAGTGGAAAAATGGTATCTGATGCAACCATTGCGTCTAAATCTCTAGCGAGTTGATAATTGTGTATCGCAATTTGTCGGTCACATTGTGGACAAGAAGAAGGTGGTTGGTTGAAATGTGGAAGAGGATAAGGTGTTTGGTTGGCATGTGGAAGAGGATAGGGTAGTCGATCAGTCTGTGTTTAGTTGGATCTGTGAGAAGGAAAGGGTGGTTGCTTGGCCTATGGAGGAGGAGAGGATTATTGATTTTCTTAGTGAGGAGGGGAGGGTGGTCAATTTCCTCTTGGAATAGAAGAGGGTTGTATATTGAAATATAGAGGAGGAGAGGGTGATAAATAATATGGATGAGGAGGAGAGGGTGACCAGTAATATCCGTGAGGAGGAGAGGGTTTTTGCTCGACCTATGGAGGAGAGGGTGGAGGAGGAAGATGAGATTGAGGATGTGGATGATCCCTCATCCTCTTGGGTATCCCAATTGCATTGAAAATATGATGGATCAATAGCATCATATCATGGGGAAGGATCACCTATATAGTTGCAATCTCATGGTCCTCTATCTAGGCATCTCACATAGGGTGCACTCTGTTAGTTTTTCATAATTTACTTCAATCTGATCTAGGATCTTAACTGAGAGAACAACATGTACAACATATCTACATCATATCAATCATGGACATAATAATTCAAGCACACAAGAGACAACAGACAAACGTAATTTCACTGGGGGAAACCATAAAGGTGAAAAACCCCACAACTTCCTCAGAGATAGATAGAGCAATGATACAACCCAATCATAAGAGATAGTCTTCTCCTAGCAATAGCTTCTCCTCCTCCACAATTGCGCCACTCTCTAATGAGAGTATGAGTGAGAAAGTGAATGATCAAATAGAGTGCCTCCTGCACTCTATTTATACTTGACTTGCCTAAAAACCTTTACTAGGTCGGCCTTAACTTAACCACATAACATAATGCTGATAGGGCCGACCCCCAATAGGGTGGTCTAATAACCCTTTGACCCACATGACTTATACAGGGCCGACCCCACCAAGGTGATATAATAACCCATCAAGTATAAGTTACGACACTTACAATATAAATGATGACACTTCCGTATAGAGGAATAATAACATCTCTATAGATATACAAACACTTATGTATAGAGGAATAATAACATATCTATAGGAATACAATATACATATATGAAATACATTTCGAAGTTACAAATACATCAACACTCCCTCTTAACTAGGAAGGTATTTATCAACACAGATCTACTAGCACAAGTCTTCTTCTCTGGATCATCGTCACTAGATCATCGTCATCGAATCATCGTCATCGTCACTGCTGCTGCTATCTCAATCAATCTTTGAACTACTCATCATAGGAATTTCTACAGAGCCAGTCCTTTTTCATACTGGATGTAGGCCCAGCACCTGTAGGTCTTCATCATCACTAGCCATACTGTGGAATCCCAAGGACTGATTACGTGCGTTAAGCCAAAACCTCGAAAGAGCATCCCGGAACTGATTACGAGCATACTGCTCAACCTATCGAATCTCCTAGGATCTTTTACATGCAACTACAAAACCTGTCCATGGCCATGGAGTATCATCCTAATACTCATGATCATACTGATCATGTCATCTCAGCGAGCAAGCCATCAAGTAGGTACACCTCATGACTGATTACACTGCCTCTGCAAAACCTGCAACATCTCCTAGGACTGATTACACTGCCTCTGTAAAAACTGCAAGGGCATATCAGGACCAATTACATGCCTCTGCAAAACCTATGTACCATACTGTCACCTCATTATCTTCAGATCATCGTCATCGTCCACGAAGCACAACCTAGATGCACACACACAACACTTACAGTCACCAACATGGGAGGACCAACCTACTACCATCTGTGAAAGGCCCATATCACTTACATCAACGACCATGGGAGGACCAACCTACCACCATGTCAGAATGGCCTAGCAATTACATCAACGACCATGAGAGGAATCTCCTATCGCCATGTCACCATGGAAGGAACTACCTACCATCATGTCGGAAAATCCCAACAATTACATCAACGACCATGAGAGGACTATCCTATCACCATGTCACCATGGACAGAACTACCTACCATCATGTCGAAAAAGCCCAACAACCCTTATATCTCACCATGGGAGGACCTACCTACCACCATGTGAGAATGGCCCTATCCCTTACATCTGCACCATACGAGGACCTACCTACCACTATGTGAGAATGGCTCGTGTGCATCTGTGTCTATGGACTCATCACTTCCCCTTGGAAGGAATCTCGATCTGAAGTACACCAAGTCTCTCTCTGAAGTACTCAAACTTCACTCTGGCCAGCGGCTTGGTCAACACATCGGCTATCTTCTTCGTCCGTCGCAACATACAGGAGATTCACTGCTCCTCTCTGCACCATATCCTTGATATAGTGGAACTTGATCTCAATGTGCTTCGACTTGTCATGGAACACCGAGTTTTCACAAAACTCTGGTTGTCGCAATATATACAAGTAGCACTCAATTGGAGATCAAAACAAATCAGATAGTAGCTTCTTAAGCCATATTGCCTCAAAACTAGCCGAACAAGCTGTGACATACTCTGCTTCGGCTATACTCAGTGCCACACAGGACTGCTTCCTGCTAAACCAAGAGATCATACCGGATCCCATACTGAAGTAGCACCCTGAACTGCTCTTTCGATCAATGGCACTACCTACCCAATCTGAATCAACATAAACCTCCAGGTTAAACTTTTGATTCACCTCATACTTGAGCCCATAGTCAATTGTACCCTTCAGGTACCTCAGAATATGCTTTGCAGCTATCAGGTGAACATGTCTCAGATCTGTCAAATACTTGTTCAAGGTGTTCACCGCAAAGCAGATATTTGGTCTCGTATTTGTTAGGTACATCAAAGACCCAATCATTTGACGATACATCATCACATGATCATCTTGATCATCATCATAGCATCATCCTGATGCATATCATCTGGAGCAACACCCTGAAGCTCATCATCCATGATCATCTTGATCATACAGTGCATCCACTTGATGCATACCAAGTATCTACCTGATGTATATCGTCATACATGATCTACCTGATCATACAATGTATCCACCTGATACATATCATTATACATGATCTACCTGATCATAACAAGCATCCAACATGATGCATATACATATACATGATCCAACTGATCATAACAATCATCCAACATGATGCATATACATATACATTATCCAACTGATCATAACAAGCATCCAACATGATGCATATATAGATACATGATCCAACTGATCATAACAAGCATCCAACATGATGCATATAAAGAACAATAACTGGAGCATCGTTCTGATGCTCATCATCCAATGCTTACATCCACGGCCATGGGAAGGATCCTCCTCTCACCATGCTTGGAATGGCTACAACAAATGTGTCCATCACTTCTTCCTTGAAGTGTCATCAATCTGAAGAACACCAAGCAAGAAAGCTGTCTTGACATCCATCTGGTGTATCTTCCATTTCATCACTTGCTTTGTATTTCTCTATGATGCCTTCTGCAGCATGCTTGATATTATAGATCCACTTGGAAGTCACAAAAAACTTCCTTTTAGGTCTTGGGACCACATCCCAAACATCATTCTTCATGATCGACGGATCATGTCATCCTTCCATTACTTCATCCTAGATCCTGGGAACTTCAGATCCTTTAATAGATAACTTTGTTGCTGGAAAAAATGTTATAGTCCTTCTTTTGTAGGTGCTCATATACGATCTTTCCTACAAAACAAGTTAAATTGCATGATTAGAAACTTCTCATAGTTTTCAGGGCAAATTCTTACACATAAAGAAATATGTCATACAATCATGCAATTATTTTAGCCAATGCTTCAATACAACATTTATCCATATCCCATAACTTTCTAGATGCCTTCCAATCTCTACCAGAACATTGTTAAGATTTTGCACTACTCCCAACATGTTAGCAAAGAGGTTTCATTCTAGATAAGTAGCAATGGAATGTTGTACAGTGCCAAAAGGCCACTTACCCATCACATGCATATTAGTAGTACACTATTCATTAATGCAATTATTCTAAATGCATAATACACACCCTGAGTCTAGGAACATAAGCATATACATCATTGAACAATATTATTTAAACAAACAAATATGCAAGAAATGACAATTCAAATACTTATCTTTGTTTGGTTTGTAGGGTGGTCTCCCTCTCAATATTTGCTTCCTTGCAGGAACTACTGGAGTGTGCTCCCTCTTGACCTGGATTACCTGTCTTTGAACTTATATGCATCCTCGATCACTATGCATACTTACTAGTATCATCATTGTGTTATCCTCGAGATCTCATACATACATTGATTAGTATAATCTTAATACTATAAAAAACATTATGATTCTAAGTAATCTTAAACATGTATGGTCAAGATCATTTCATACACAGATAATAAACATTAGTATTCAAGGTTTCAAGGAATACTTCTTTTACTCATGCATATTCTTTATTTGACCAAAAGACTTTTTTGGTTAGTCATATCATCAATCAATGTAAGAGACATAATATGCATAAACCCTTGATTACTTACATTTCTAACTTCGTGAATAATCATTATCAACCATACAACAGTATAAGATCCTAACACAAGGTAGGATTCTAACTTGATATAGGAAAAACATACCTGGATTAATGTGTTAGTTAGTTATGTCTAACATACCCACATGATGTCTTCTTGTTTTCTTCAATGACTTGTGCTAGTAACCTGCATATATCATAGGTTAAGAATTGTAGAACCAAATTACGCATACCTCATAAGTAGAGCTTCTATGTGATCCATGACAATGGATGAATCTTTGTCTTCATGTCACCATGGTCATATGTTCTTGAACTAGAACATGATTTGTATTTCCTGATGTACCTTTCATGTTAGCGAACAACATCAACCTCATACAACACCACAATGCATTAGTACAATCACAAGTGTCAATACCCTAATCAATGAATATCTGCATTCATAATTTTATTAAGGTGATACAACAAGTCTAAAGTTAATCAAGATTGTACTAACCTTAATGAAGACAAACATACCATAAACTTAATCATCAACAGATCTCGAAACATACCTGGATAAGTCATACCTGTTAAGATTGCTTGTAATCTTCTTATGTAAGGCCTTAGCCTCAACTCCCTCTGAAAAAGGAACTTCTTCACTTATGCAGGTGACTAATCCATTTTCTTCTAGGATTAACCCAATCCACTTGATTTGCAGAGACTGGATCTAAAGTTGGATTAGGGCTTGTCAGAGAAACCCTAAAAATTCAAACTTTGAATTTCAAAATTCTGAAAGGATAGAAAGATGTGCCTTTCTGATTTGGTCAAGCTGGTATACTCAGAATTTGAAAACTGCAAAGTTTCACCCCTCAAAATTGCCTTTTAGATTTCCAGATTCAGTAGGGAGGACCTGAATTAGGGTTTGAGTTTCCCGGAGCTTCATCCAACCAAATAGTTTGATCCAAAGCTCTAAACTTCAATTTTTCCAAGGAGCTTCTAGCTATGGTCACATATTTTAAAAATTCCCATTTTTTCAGAAGCCCTAATTTTTCATTTTTCTGATCAAAGTCCCGAACTAGGGTTTGATCAAGCTTGGCCTTCTACCCAACCAAAAAATTTGATCCTGGTCTCTAAATTTTGATTTTGATGAGGAGTATCCATCCATGGTCTCCGATACAAAAAATTCCAACATTCTTCAAAACCCTAAATTCCCGGAGCCATGAATGAAGGTGCTCAAAATCCAATATTGTTTTGACAGAAATATGCACCTGATTGTTTCTGATGTAACTCTAAAATTTCATATCTATATGGTCTTAAAACGCTACTTGTGGTAGCCTGACCTGTTAACTTTCCAACTCCATAGGTTTGACCTCAATTGGATTCTCGGAGAGAGAGTTATTCCAAGTGTCGCAATGTGACCTGTTTCTGGGATAAAACATGAGAGTAAACTTGTACAGAGTGCCACGTGTCACTTGTTCACTTTCAGCCTCTGAACCTTCGGCCTTTGAAAGTACAGTCTGTTCCCTACTTGTCACATTTTACTAAATTTTATTTGGAGCTTCCTAGCCCAAGTTGTGACCTTTTTTCCTAGGTCACCTGTTTATGACTGAGATCTGGAAGAGGCCAAAACCCTAGATTGTACAGATCACAGAACACAAAGTACAATGAATTAGAAGTTGTGCTTTGGACACAAGGTACATTGGGATATTTTCTTCTACGTATAAAATTTTTAGATCCGGAAACTTCTCCAAAATGGATTTATAGCGAAAGTGCTACGATGACTAGTTTTTTCTACATCAAGCCCTAGCTTCGCAAGTGCAAAAAGTGTCATAAATGCCATACCATGCCTTCTTTCAAGCTAGCTCTGATACATGTTAGTTTTTCAGAATTTACTTCAATCTGATCTAGGATGTTAACTGAGAGAACAACATGTACAACATATCTACAGCATATCAATCACGGACATAATAATGCAAGCACACAAGAGACAATAGACACACAGAGTTTCACTGGGGAAAACCATAAAGGTGAAAAACACCACAACTTCCTCAGAGATAGATAGAAAAATGATACAACCCAAGCATAAGAGATAGTCTTCTCCTAGAATCAGCTTCTCCTCCTCCACAAGTGCGCCACTCTCCAATGAGAGTATGAGTGAGAAAGTGAATGATCAAATAGAGTGCCTCCCGCACTCTATTTATACTTGACTTGACTTGCCTAAAAACCTTTACTAGGTCGGCCTTAACTTAACCACATAACATAATGCTGACAGGGCCGACCCCCAATAGGGTGGTCTAATAACCCTTTTACCCACACGACTTATATAGGGCCGACCCCACCAAGGTGGTCTAATAACCCATCATGTATAAGTTACGACACTTACAATATAAATGAAGACACTTCCGTATAGAGGAATAATAACATCTCTATAGGGATACAAACACTTCCGTATAGAGGAATAATAACATCTCTATAGGAATACAATATACATATATGAAATACATTCCAAAGTGACAAATATATCAACACACTCCTCATTGAGCCAACAATCCATATAACTGATCTATCAAATCTTGAAAGGATCTACGATCTGACTTGCATTGTAGGATAGGTATCTCGATGTAAGCTACCATTTCAACCTCTTACATGTCCTCATCCTATTGGGGAGGCACCTCCCCAATATGCATATGATGTCTGTAAAATACTAGACAACAATAATTAGACAATTTGATCAAGAATTAGATAATTTAAAGAAAATGTTACAATAAATTACATATGCATTAAATAGGGTAAAAAATAAACTATATTAATCAAAACATAACATTAATATTACCACTATCATCTAGTGGCTCATCTTGTGTAAATAGGATGTTTGGACATCCTCACCAGTCTAGCCTTGCATATATGTACTCCACAAGATCCATGGTATGATCATCCTCACTAGCAAGCATATCTAGTACATCTAGAGCGATCCTATAAGGGAACTATGCATGTCCCCTCTTGGGAACCATTTTCCCCCACATGGGCATATGTGCATTGATCCTCAGCCTAAGAGGGAGGCACTTGATTGATGGTCTAATGACAAGAAACTAATAAACATATAAGCAAAATATATCTGAACCAAATGGAAATCCCATCTTACCAGTTATAAGCATAGAATGACAATGATCCATAGCTAAATAAATCTATCAAAAAATGTGATAGACCATGTAATCAATCTAGGTCTCTACACTACAAAATATGCATAGTACAATCGAGAGCAACTAATTCTCTACCTATCTGAGTTATAGTGGGCCACTATCGTGAACATAAGAAAGAGGCACCTAACCTCTTCTCCACTGAAAGTCACTAGGGGAAATGATGTCCTCACTAACATATCATTGAAAATATGCAAGTTGGATCCCTCCTGCAACACTAGGTGGAGATAGAGGAAATGTGGAAAATCTTCCCCTCTTCTAGATAGAGTAGTAATGAGGTATATGTCATCCTCCAAAGGATGAAACCATAGATCGGGATTAACTTTAAATGCTTTCCTTGCATGATTTTAGCAGTGGATCAACTACATCAATAAGAGAGCATTCCCACTAAGGGATGCATCTCATCATGAAACCTAAGAAGGCCAACAATCCTTAAGAGTACATGAGTCTCTGTTCCAAGAGGGTGAGGGTACAAATCCTTATATTCTCTAAGGCCTCCTAGTCTGATACAAATTTCTATGGGTCAACTATTGTTGCTACTACTTCTATCTCTCTTGTTGCCGCTCTCTCTGATTCACATACAAGTTTCATTAGGTGCACGCACACACACATAACATACAAAAAATTCTATTAAATAACATCTTTTATTTATTAATAATTGAAATAATTTTCTTTGCAATTAAACTGTGAATATAATGCTATTTTTTTAATAGTCCTCATTGCATTTTCTGCCAAGCTATACATGAAATGGTCCCATAATATGTGCTACTTTAAATCATATATGTCTAATATGACTTAATTTATTAATAATTCAAATAATTTTTTTCTTTTCAAAAAACTATTTCACACAATCAGTGCGCCATTAAAACTCCAAACCACTACTTATGATGCTTATTAACATCAAGTGCATTGTATATGGTGCACAAAAAAAATACCGAACCATTAATACTCAATGGAATTTTAATATTTGTTATCCGTGCTCATGTTAGGACTCATTGTTAGGATATTTCTATACTCCATCCTAGTCCCACCAGTATTTTGATCATTTACATTTTCAGTGATGCATGCACTTTTAGGGTTTGCATGCATTATTTAGGGTTTGCATGCATTTGCATGCATTCCAGTCATTAGTCCAGCACCTAGCCCTTAGTTAGCCAACCCCCGAGAGCTTCTCTCAGATCAGTTTTAGCCCTCCTAGAGCTTAGTGCACCCTTCCTCCTTGATTTAAGGAATCCACTCATCCTTTCTCACCTACCAGTCCAGTTTACTTTAGTTAGCCACCAGTCTTTCCTTGATTTGAGGCCAGACTGACTCCGCACTACTGTTATCACTCTGATTGACCTCTGATGAGACATGACTACCTATTCTGACTCTAGTTAGCTCCTCATGCGCCCTCCACTGAGCCTCCTTCATTCAGTTAGTGTCTCCATGTTCCAGTTACATTCAGTTACACCTACCACACTCAGTTAGACTCAGTTTGACTAACGGTTGACAGTTACTTGTGCATTGATGACTCCACCGATGATGAGATAGACTACTAGTTGTGCTCTGATGACACTCCAGTGATCTTTTGATCACTCCATGAAGATTAATTCAAATTGCCACCTTAGTCATTTCAATCCTCATGCATTGTACTATTTATTTGTCCATATTGTGATTAATTAATTAGTGTGTGTAAAATATTTTTGCTTCTATCTGAGTTCTACTTTATTATTATTATGTTGCTCATTATACTGCATTGACCACTCTTCTTCTATTTTCTTGCTTAATCAATTACTTTATTGTGAGGTATACATCATCTCTTAGATCTTCTATGAGGATTTTCACATGGTATTAGAGCATGTTGAGAGTATTGTTTATCTCCATTCCCGAGAGTTTTTTGCAGGTTATTACCAAGATTTCGAGTGCAGCAGTTGCAGCAATTTCTGCATTTTTGCAACAGTAGCAGTTGTAGATATTCTCTATTGTTTTTGCACGTCTTCTACATCTTCAATGTATTCAAAAGAAATCCCTCCTCTTTCTCTATTCAACTATGATGAATGGAAACAAAAAATGATAGCATATTTGAAGAGCCATTGTAATTTCCCCATTCAAATAAGTTCATAGTAAGACAATCCCATCAATCCTACTAGTTTCCTAGGTTGGATGGGCACATGTGGGATGGTAATAAGGAAACTAATAAATGATATTTAGACATTAGAAGGGTTCAAGCATTTAATAAATATGATGAATAAATAAATTCAAGAGAAATTCTAGGTGGCAAGTGGTTTTGGAGACATATGGAGGTGGTGGGACCCACACTAGCTTGATTTTTCAATGACACATGGCAGCTCTCTCTTGCCAATTCGAATTCATGGGAAGGTGAACACTCTTGGGTGAGTTGGTAAGTCATAACACATGGCATTGAGAATATTAGGTTGAAATGGGAAGGAATAGTAACCTCCATGGGAGAGGAAGAGTCAAATTGGAGACTAGTGGACACATGGGCTAGATTCCCTAGTTTTATGACAACAATAATGAAGCATCTATGACATTTTATGACAAAATTCAGACCTGACTTCTTACACCTGACCATTATGACATGTCAGCCCCAAAAATAGGCTCAAGAAGGCGCTCATGGAGTTGGAGGAATCTAAAGAGACTCAAATTCGAATTTGGGAGAAGATGGAAGGTTGGAACTAGGAGACAAGTGGCAAATGAGGAATATTTTCTAAATGGAAAATTATTGAATCTATTGAGAGGATTTCGACCCCTTGAAGGCTAATTTTGGTTATAAAATGTAGAAATAAAGTATGAGAATGGCTTTTGATGATTTGAGAAAAATTGCATTTGTGAAGAGAGAGCTAGTGGATGACTGGTTTCTTGCCTTAGCCAATTTCGAGGGTGAAAGATTCCCATCCAAGTTGGTGTTTGGAGAGGCCACTCAGGTCTTTCATGGTGCTTTAATGGAGTTTGTATTTTTAGGTAGCAGCTATAGGAAGTTTCATGGTTTGGTTTAGTGTAGCACTTTCTCTCCACCGTTTCCAGTTTTGAAGGCATATTCGTGCTCCTTGAGGGAGGGCGTTTTTGGTGAGCACTTGTGCTTCTTGAGAGAGATTATCATTATATATTTATGATTGTAATAGCTTCATATCCTCTTTTATTCATATTCAGAAAGTATCAGGTCAAAATACCCACTGGTTGTATGCAAAACTATTGATTAATGAGCAAACAATGTCCATTTCCCCAATGCATTGATGTATGACACTATAATGTTGATTATTTCGAATGGATGGATGATTCTCTCATATATTTGTGATAAATATACTGCCATGGATGTCTTCTACAAGTTTCATGTACTGTACTTGAGCATTTGAAGCATTTTTACTCAGTTTAGTTGTATTGGGAGGTGAAATAGTGCCATTTCCCCAAGGGTTGAATTGGGGGTTTTTGCTGTTGAATGTGAGAGAGTTAGAACAGTATTAAAAATCAATTAATGGTTCATATGAGACCTTAATCACATACTTAACAAATTATATACCTCTGTTCATAAATTTGTGGGAGTTTGGAGGCATTTGGAAGGCCATTTGCAGTGTTACCTGAGGGGGATTTGATGCACAAATTACTAGTCAAAATTACATATATTGATCAGAATACAAATCAAGTTTGAAGAAGTATTTGGAGGGCCATAAAACATCCATGAACATTATATTCAAGTCTAAATACCATTAATACACTCCTACAGAAGATTTGGGATCATTTGGGTTGATTTGGAGGTCAAAACAGTAAAACTAGTCAAAGGTCGAAATTGGGGAAAAAAGTGGAAAATTGGGCATTTTAATAAAATTTGAAAAAGGGATATTACAATAGGTATTAGAGCATGGTCTTGGCACCTGATGGTATTAATAAGAAGCCAAACAAATAAAACACCACCCTTTGAATCAGTAGTTGAAGAAGTTTTGGTTGAAGAAGAGATAGTAGCAGAAAACGAGTTTTTTTCTAAAACAATGGGTAGAGAGGAGGAGGAAAAATTAAGACATAAGGAGGAATTTATTGAAGCCTTAAAACCATGTTTTGAAGGACTTACCATGGTTATGCTAGATATGAATAAACAAATGATGAAAGGTTTCGAATTGTTGGGTGGCCAACTTTCAGGCAAAGGGATGATAGGAGATAATAGTGGTTCACACTCAGGGGAAAAGATGAAAGGGAATGAGCATATTTTCTCAAGTACAGGAACTCATAATAGACCTGATGAATTTCAAAGCACACAAAGGCATACTGCACCTAAATTTCTCACACCCAAAGAAGAGCCCAATCTTGAATTGGATTACAGGAAACTAGTAAATGATTGGAATGATTTGAATGAAGAGTGTAAAAGAGGTGTACCACTCAGTGACTACATTGATGCTATGCAAAAGATTAAAATGAAGGGAGATAATAGGAGTCCATTCCAAAACAAAGAATTGAATAGTGCTATTGGAAAAATGTCACTTCCTACTTTTGATGGTTCTTCTCAAAATTCTGCTAACACTTGGGTGCAAAAATTGGATGTATATTTTCAGCTGAATCCTATGTTGGAAGATGATGCATTAAAAATGGCCATTTTGCATTTGGAAGGAGATGCCAATGAATGGTGGTTTCATGGGATGAAAACCTTGGGTCATAATCAGGTTAAAACATATGGAGAATTTGTTGACAGGGTACTAGAAATATTTGAACAAAAAGATCCATAATTGCCTTTCAAAGAACTAGCTCAATTGAAGCAAACTAGGTCCCCTACCGAATATATGTTGGACTTTAAAAAATTATCAGTCAAGGTGGCTGATGTATCTATGGGAAGATTAGTATTGCTGTTCACTGAAGGTTTGGCTGAACCCTTAAGAGGTTTGGTCAAATCCCACAAACCAACTGCATTAAAAGATGCAATGAGCTTGACTAGGGATCTCCAAAATGTGCTTCCTAGAACGAGATTTCCTCCTAAGCCTAGCTATAAATTTGAAAAGAAACCTTGGCAAAGGGATGGATATGATAAGAAACCTTGGCAAAGAGAGTCATTTGAGAGGAATAAAAAAGAGGGACTAAACAGGGATGAACTTAGAAAAAAGAAACTATGCTTCACATGCTTCCAACCATGGACACCGGGGCACAAATGTACCAAAGGAAAGGCTCAATACATAGAAGTATTTTCTGATAATGAGGGGTATGATGGGGGCATGGATGAAGATAGACATATTTCATATCAAGAAGAGGCATATGAGACAGCAGTAGAAGAGGAAAGACAAGAAGAAAATCAGCCTTCACCGGACAAAGCAAGAATGGCAGTGCTTTCAGCAGTACCTCGCTATCATACTATCCGATGCAAAGGTGTGGTACAAGGACAAAGAACTTCAGTTTTGGTAGATGGAGGAGCCACTCATAACTTCATTGATGCAGAGATGGTAGAGAAAAGAAAGATACCTATTAAACCATTTGATGGCTTCACAGTTGTCATTCCCGGTCACAACACAATGCAATGCAAAACATGGGTTCCAAAGCTGCAAGTCACCGTAGGTAACTATACTTTTGTTGATAGTTTTTATGTGGTTGATGTTGCTGATACTAATGTGGTTTTGGGAGTGAAATGGTTGTATTCAATAGGAGAGCATACAGTAAATTATCAAATTCCCGAAATGAAATTCCAAGATTCAAAAGGAGTACAAAGAGTTGTGAGAGGGCAACACACTTATCCAGATCAAGTAGTGACTTGCAATAACATGAGATCTATATTGAGGCATGGGGATATAGAATGGGCTGCTGAATGTCATATTACATCTCCCAAGCCAACTATAAATATTGTCAAACACCCAAAGGAGATAGAGAGACTTTTGCAAAAATATGAAAAGGTTTTTAGAGACCTTCCACATGGTAGGCCACCAGATAGGGGGGTTGAGCACAGTATTGTTTTGGAGGAGGGTACTTCACCCATTCAGATACCACCTTATAGACATCCTAAAAGGTTTATAGATGAGATTGAAAAATCTATCCAAGAACTCCTAGAGTTGGGGCTCATTAGACCAAGCTCTAGCCCTTATGCTTCTTCAGTAGTGCTAGTGAAGAAAAAAGATGGAACATTGAGAATGTGCATAGATTTTAGAGCCTTGAACAAAAAGACTATTAAGAATAGGTATCCTATTCCTAGGATTGATGAGCTCATGGATGAGCTACATGGGGCCAAATACTTCTCAAAAATTGACCTTAGATCAGGGTATCACCAAATTCGAATGAAAGATGAAGATGTGCAAAAGACCGCTTTTCGATGTCATTTTGGCCACTTTGAATTTCTTGTCATGCCTTTTGGCTTAACTAATGCTCCAGCCACCTTTCAAGAATGTATGAATAGGATATTTTGCAAGCAACTAAGAAGGTTTGTTTTGGTTTTCTTTGATGATATTCTCATTTACAGTAAAACATGGGAAGAGCATTTGCAACAGTTAGAGATTGTGTTGAAAATCTTGCAAGAAGAGTCCTTATTTGCTAAATTATCAAAATGTGAGTTTGGGATGAAAGAACTACTGTATCTTGGGAACATTATTGGGCAAGAAGGAGTGAAGGTACACATGGAAAAAATCAGGGCTATCTTGGAATGGCCATCACCAAAAAATATTATCGAATTGAGAGGCTTTATTGGCATATGCACCTACTACAGAAAATTTGTGAAAGGGTTCTCCAAGTTGACTTCTCCACTCACTGATTTGACTAAGAAGGATGCTTTCAAGTGGGATGAAGAGGCTGAAAAAACATTCCAAAAAATGAAAGAGGTAATGAGTAGTTGTCCCATACTTGCACTTCCTGATTTTACTAAACCTTTTGTTGTGGAATGTGATGCTTCAGGTGGAGGAATAGGGGCTGTCCTAAAGCAAGGCCAACACCCCATAGCCTTTGAGAGCAGAAAGTTGCAGCCTCATGAAAAAATTTACTCCATCTATGATAAAGAAATGCTGGCCATTATGCATGCATTGGCCAAATTCAGACAATACTTGGTGGGCAGCAAGTTTGTGGTGAAAACTGACCATAATAGTCTAAGACACTTTCTCACCCAAAAATATCTAAATGAAAGGCAACAAAAGTGGGTAAGCAAGATTCAAGCTTATGATTTTGATATTGAATATGTCAAAGGAAAGAATAATATAGTAGCAGATGCTTTGTCAAGAAGGCCTTCCTTTTCTCTCATGGATATTGCCAAGGATTGGAAAAACATGCTACTAGTTGAATATGCCAAAGACAAATTTGCTTGTGATGTGTTGGATGGAATCAAAGGGGATGATAATTATAGGATTTTGAATGGGCTGATATATTATAATGGAAGAATTTATTTAGTTCATAACTCCAAGCTCAAGTACCGAATTTTGCAAGAAGCACATGATTCCCCACTAGCGGGCCATCCGGGGATCTTCAAAACTTATAGACACTTGAGGCAAAGATTTTTTTGGAAGGGGCTGAAGGAAGATGTTCAGAAGTATGTGAATGAATGTAAAGCATGTCAACAAAACAAATCAGAACTTACATGTCTAGCTGGCCTATTACAACCATTGCCCATTCCGGAGCAAAAATGGGACAGTATTTCCATGGATTTCATCACCGGATTGCCTAAATCCTTAGGTAAGGATTATGTGGTAGTTGATAGGTTGAAAAAATTTGCTCATTTATTTGCTGTTACATCATCTTTTAGTGCTGCTTAAGTGGCTGATATTTTTTTCAAAGAAATCTTCAGATTGCATGGGCTCCCCAAGAGCATTGTCAGTGATAGAGATAGTAGATTCATGGGTGCTTTTTGGCAAGAACTTTTTAGATTGGTAGGCACTCAATTGACTCCAAGTACCAGCTATCATCCACAAACTGATGGACAAACAGAGAGGGTAAACCAATAGTTGGAAGGATACCTAAGAAACTATGTGGGAGGGCAGCAAAAAGCATGGGCAAAATGGCTACACTTGGGTGAGTTTTGCTACAACACCGCTTATCATATGTCAATAGGAATGTCTCCTTTCAAAGCATTATATGGTTATGATGCAATTACATTTGTTGACATTATATTTGGTGATAGCAGAGTCCCAAAGGATAAAGATTGGGTGGAAGAGAGCCAAGAAATTTTAAAGCTCTTGAAAGACAATTTGCAGGTTGCTCAAAATCAGCAAAAAAAATATGCTGATAGACATAGAGAAGAGAGAAACTTTCAAGTCAATTATTTAGTATATTTAAGGTTGCAGCCCTATAAACAAACATCTCTCAAAAAGAATGGAGCAGAAAAATTCAAACCAAGGTACTATGGGCCATATAAGGTAGTGCGGAAGGTTGGAGAAGTAGCATATGAACTAGAACTTCCGGAAGGGAGTAAAATCCACAATGTATTTCATGTTTCTTGTCTTAAGAAAGCTCTTGGTCAGCAAATCATCACATCAGAAATACTTCCTCCTTTGGATGATGAAGGTCAACTCACACTTGTTCCGGAAAAGATTTTGAAGACACGGGAAAGAAGGTTGAGGAGTAGAATCATCAAAGAATATTTAGTGCAATGGAAGGACTTACCACATGAAGATGCCACATGGGAAGAGGAGATGATTTTGCAACATACAAATTTGAAATTTCTTGAGGACAAGCAATCTTGGGTGGGGAGGACTGTAATGTCCCCATTCAAATAAGTGCATAGTAAGACAATCCCATCAATCCTACTAGTTTCCTAGGTTGGATGGGCACATGTGGGATGGTAATAAGGAAACTAATAAATAATATTTAGACATTAGAAGGGTTCAAGCATTTAATAAATATGATGAATAAATAAATTCAAGAGAAATTCTAAGTGGCAAGTGGTTTTGGAGACATATGGAGGTGGTGGGACCCACACTAGCTTGATTTTTCAATGACACATGGCAGCTCTCTCTTGCCAATTCAAATTCATGGGAAGGTGAACACTCTTGGGTGAGTTGGTAAGTCATAACACATGGCATTGAGCATATTAGGTCTAAATGGGAAGGGATACTAACCTCCATGGGAGAGGAAGAGTCAAATTGGAGACTAGTGGACACATGGGCTAGATTCCGTAGTTTTATGACAACAATAATGAAGCATCTATGACATTTTATGACAAAATTCAGACCTGACTTCTTACACCTGACCATTATGACATGTCAGCCCCAAAAATAGGCTCAAGAAGGTGCTCATGCAGTTGGAGGAATCTAAAGAGACTCAAATTCGAATTTGGGAGAAGATGGAAGGTTGGAACTAGGAGACAAGTGGCAAATGAGGAATATTTTCTAAATGGAAAATTATTGAATCTATTGAGAGGATTTCGACCCCTTGAAGGCTAATGTTGGTTATAAAATGTAGAAATAAAGTATGAGAATGGCTTTTGATGATTTGAGAAAAATTGCATTTGTGAAGAGAGAGCTAGTGGATGACTAGTTTCTTGCCTTAGCCAATTTCGAGGGTGAAAGATTCCCATCCAAGTTGGTGTTTGGAGAGGCCACTCAGGTCTTTCATGGTGCTTTAATGGAGTTTGTATTTGCAAGTAGCAGCTACAGGAAGTTTCATGGTTTGGTTTAGTGCAGCACTTTCTCTCCACCGTTTCCAGTTTTGAAGGCATATTCGTGCTCCTTGAGGGAGGGCGTTTTTGGTGAGCACTTGTGCTTCTTGAGAGAGATTATCATTATATATTTATGATTGTAATAGATTCATATCCTCTATTATTCATATTCAGAAAGTCTCAGGTCGAAATACCCACTGGTTTTATGCAAAACTATTGATTAATGAGCAAACAATGTCCATTTCCCCAATGCATTGATGTATGACACTATAATGTTGACTATTTTGAATGGATGGATGATTATCTAATATATTTGTGATAAATATACTACCATGGATGTCTTCTACAAGTTTCATGTACTATACTTGAGCATTTGAAGCATTTTTACTCAGTTTAGTTGTATTGGGAGGTGAAATAGTGCCATTTCCCCAAGGGTCGAGTTGGGGGTTTTTGCTGTTGAATGTGAGAGAGTTAGAAAAGTATTAAAAATCAATTAATGGTGCATATGAGACCTTAATCACATACTTAACACATTATATACCTCTGTTCATAAATTTGTGGGAGTTTGGAGGCATTTGGAAGGCCATTTGCAGTGTTACCCGAGGGGGATTTGATGCACAAATTACTAGTCAAAATTACATATATTGATCAGAATACAAATCAAGTTTGTAGTAGTATTTGGAGGGCCATAAAACATCCCTGAACCTTATATTCAAGTCTAAATACCATTCATACACTCCTACAGAATATTTGGGAGCATTTGGGTTGATTTGGAGGTCAAAACAGTAAAACTAGTCAAAGGTCGAAATTGGGAAAAAAAGTGGAAAATTGGGCATTTTAATAAAATTTGAAAAAGGAATATTACAGCCATGATCTCTTTGATTGTTATTTTGAAAGAGAGTTCGAATCCTCTGAAGAGAATATTGAATGGTTGAATAAAGGTGACATGGACATTAGAAGAATGATGATTACTATGCCTGATTACATATTGTACCCAATCATTATTGATATTGAAACTCCAAAAGAGCTATGGGCTCACCTGGATGAAAGATTCGGAAAATAGAATGAAGGATTTAGTCCAAACCCTTTCGAGAACAAGCAAAGTGATGCATTCGCCCTCCTTGATGATCTCATTGATCATGAACTAGTATCAACCACATCTCATATTGAATTTGTCCACAAAGACGAAGAACTTGCATATTCTACACTCATGCTCCAACTTTCTTCTCTTTCTGTGCCAGCTCACACTCTAGATATTGCAGAAGGTACTAAATCCTCTCTTGAACAAGAGTCTGTTGGTTTGCATCATGATCACATGATTATTTTGGAGGTAAAATTATCTATTGGAGGTAATACATTCGCTCTCCTCAAGCAATCACCTCTTATTTACTACTATATGATCATTATTCCATGCTTTCAGAAGGTTATTGAAGAATATGGCCATTGTCATTCGCTTGGGATGATTTCTCATGCATCTACTGGTTTTGATCTCACCTCTTATGGTTCAAAGGAGATCTCAAGAAACCATGATTCAAGTCTTGGATCTAATTTGGATCCATGATTCAAGTCTTGGATCTAATTTGGGTGAGATCAAAAACATTACTTGAGATAATTTCTCATGTATATGATGGTTTTGATCTCACCCCTGCTGGTTCAAAGGAGATCTCAAGAAAATATTCTTCAAATATTAAATCTGATTTGGATTTCAAGCAATCCTTATTATTTGATGGTTCTTTTTGGCATAATCTCACCCATGATGGTTTGAAGGAGAAGACAAAAGACTATTTGCATATTCATCTTTTTGATCCTACCTCAATTGATTCGATTCACAGGTTCAAGGATCATCCTCATACTTTTGGATTTGTTCTCATCACATTCGATCTGAAGTGTAAGTACAAGCACACGCTTTCCGAGCATGATCTACTTCTTCCCAAGAAGAAGATACCTCCAGACATATGACCAAGCATCACACCTGCTTGAGTTTGGATCATTTATTTTTGTGTGTGCCTTACAGTCTGTTTTGAGGGGGGGTATTTTTTCCATGAAATATTCCCCACTTCCTTGGTTTATTGACTGGTATTATTCATTGTATTGGGTGACCTTTGGTCTTAGTTACCAGGGCCCAAGATGGATTAAGGTGGGGTGTTAGGATATTTCTATACTCCATCCTAGTCCCACCAGTATTTTGATCATTTACATTTCTAGTCATGCATGCACTTTTATAGTTTGCATGCATTTGCATGCATTCTAGTCATCAATCCAGCACCTAACCCTCAGTTAGCCAACCCCGGAGAGATTCTCTCAGATCCGTTTTATCCCTCCTAGAGCTTAGTGAACCCTTCCTCCTTGATTTAAGGAATCCAATCGTCCTTTCTCACCTACCAGTCCAGTTTACTTTAGTTAGCCACCAGTCTTTCCTTGATTTGAGGCCAAACTGACTCTGCATTGCTGTTATCACTCCGATTGACCTCTGATGAGCCATGACTACCTGTTTTGACTCTAGTTAGCTCCTCATGTGCCCTCCACTGAGCCTCCTTCATTCAGTTAGTGTCTCCATGTGCTAGTTACATTCAGTTACACCTACCACACTCAGTTAGACTCAGTTTGACTGACGGTTGACAGTTACTTGTGCATTGATGACTCCACCGATGATGAGATAGACTACTAGTTGTGCTCCAATAACACTCCAGTGATATTTTGATTACTCCATGAAGGCTAATTTCAATTTCCACCTTAGGCATTTGAATCCTCATGCATTGTACTATTTATTTGTCCATATTGTGATTAATTAATTAGTGTGTGTGAAGTATTTTTGCTTCTATCTAAGTTCTACTATATTATTATTCTGTTGCTCATTATACTGCATTGACCACTCTTCTTCTATTTTCTTGCTTAATCAATTACTTTCTTGTGAGGTATACATCATCTCTTAGATCTGCTGTGAGGATTTTCACACTCATGTTAAACTGAATGTGTTACCTTTAGGTTCTTACGATGTTCTGATTGGAATGGATTGGTTGGAAAAGCATAGGGTAGTATTAAATTGGTTTGAAAAGACTTTTATTTGCTTGAATGATGAATGTGAAACTGTAACAGTAAAAGGAATTCCTAGAAAGACTTCTGTTAGACAAATTTTTGCTTTACAAGTTAAAAAGGTTGTTCGTAAAGGATGTAAGTTATTTGTTGTAAATGTAATTCATGACAAACAAACAATTAAAGAAGATAAATTAAAATTGTAAGACATACCCTTTCTAAAGGATTTTTTTGATGTATTCTCGGAAGAAATTCTAGGACTACCTCCGAAAAGGGAACTAGATTTCACCATTGAGTTAATACCGGGAGCGGTACCAAACTCAAAGGCTCCTTACAGAATGAACATTCTGGAGCTTAATGAACTTAAATCACAGCTTAATGAAATGATTGATAAAAACTATGTAAGGCCCAGTGTGTCTCCATGGAGAGCACCTATAATTTTTGTTAAAAAGAAAGATGGAACTATGCCTTTATGCATAGATTACAACTAGCGATATAAAATGACAATAAAGAACATATATCCTTTGCCCTGCATTGATGATCTGTTTGATCAACTACGCGGTGCAACGATATTCTCTAAAATAGATTTAAGGTCGGCGTACTATCAAGTTAGAATTAAAGATGAGGACTTCTTTAAGACTGCTTTCAGAACTCGCTATGGACATTACGAGTTCGCGGTTATGCCTTTTGGGTTAACCAATGGCCCAACAGTTTTCATGTGTTTAATGAATAATGTATTATATAAGTACTTGGATAAACTTGTAGTAGTATTTATGGATGACATCCTAATTTATTCTAAGACGAAAGAGGAACATGATGAACATTTAAAGATAATTTTACAACTGTTAAGAGAACATCAACTTTATGCTAAGTTCAACAAATGCGATTTCTATAAAGATAAAATACAGTATCTAGGGCATTTGATATCCAAGGATGGGATCGAAGTAGACCTAGACAAGATAAAAGAAATTAATGAATGGCCTGCCCCTAAAGACGTAACTGGTGTACGATCTTTTATGCGAATTACAGGTTACTATCGTAAGTTTATAGAAGGGTTTTCGCAAATAGTGAATCCTATAACCTCTTTACAAAAGAAAGGTAATAAATTTGTTTGGGATAAAAAATTTGAAGAGGTATTTAAGAAAATAAAATAATTATTAACAACAACACCTATTCTAAAAATTGCTGATCCAAACAAGGATTTCATAGTCTACACTGATGCATGCAATGATGGACTTGGCGGTGTCTTAACACAAGTTACACAAGTGCGGGTAGGCCATTCTTCTATGGATTCAATATTCTCGGGGTCAACTGCTATCCCCTTCTCTGAGATGATGTTCCCTAGGTACTGTATCTGGGGTTTGTAGAAGTCACACCTGCTAAACTTGGCATATAGTTAGTGTCCTCGTAGTATTCGTAATACAATCCAGAGGTGTTCTTCGTGTTCTTCTTCATTCTTTGAATAGATAATAATTTAGTCGATGAAGACTAGAACGAACTTGTCTAGGTATTTACTAAAGATGTTGTTCATCATGCACATAAAGTTGGCAGGTGCATTAGTTAGTCCGAAAGGCATGACCACGAACTCGTAGTAGCCATATCGGGTTCGGAAAGCGGTCTTACTGATGTCTTCATCACGGATTCTCACCTGGTGATATCCGGACCATAGGTCGATCTTTGAGAAGATTTTCTCTCTCCCAACTTTATCAAACAAGTCATCAATTCTAGGGAGTGGGTAATGGTTCTTGATGGTCAATTTGTTGAGTTGGCGGTAATCGATGCACATCCGCATCGTTCTATCCTTCTTTTTGACAAAGAGTATTGGTGCTCCCTAGGGAGACACACTAGGTTGGATATAACCCTTCTCGATCAAATCTTGTAACTGAAGCTTGAGTTCCACCAATTCAGGAGGACTCATGCAGTAAGGGGATTTGGAAACTGGTACGGAACCGGGTGTTAACTCTATGGAGAAATCTAGGTCCCGCTTGGGTGGTAGCCCAGGTATATCCTTAGGAAATACATCCTTAAATTCTACAAGGACTGGAAAGTGTTAGATCTTGTGTTCCCTATCGGTTTCTATGGTTCAAATGTTGACTGCAAAGAGTTTGCAGCCCTTCCTTATGCACTTCTTTGCTTGTAAGGCAGATATCTGTCTTACGGAAACTCTCTTAGGGATACCTTGAATGGTTTTTTGATTCCCTTGGTTATCCATGCATAGTAGGGATTTGTTCAACCAGTCAAGTAGGGCATGATGTTCTTCTAAATAGTCCATTCCTATAAGTATGTCATAGGATCCTAGTGGTAGGATGTTTAAATCCACCCTAGTTGGAAAACCGTTTAGGTCTATCTCACAATTTTTAACTACTTCAGAGACCTTTCATTTGGTACCAATGGCTAGTTGTACCAGCAATGGTTTCTTGTGGCTCACTTGGTTTAACTTACAAGTATCAAAGACCTTAGGGGAGATGTAACTTCAGCATGCACCAGGGTCTATTAGAACTGAAATAGCTGTGTTTGATATCTTACCCTCAATTTTAAGCATAGTGGCCTAATGGTCTGATTGCCGGCCATCAAGTGCCGCACAAATTCTGGTGTTCTTGCCATGTCCCCTACTGTAGGGTCTCCCTTGACATTATGTAGCACTTCGTCTGATTTGTTGGGGCAATCTTTGAAGTAGTGTGGCCCTTGGTATTTCGAACAAGTAACGGTTGGTGGGGTAGCCTTTGCCCCTTTGTTGAAGGTTGGTTTGTTGGTATGTGGTGGGGGTGCATTTGGTCATGCCCGATGTCTATTCAAGCCTCTATTGGGAGGGAAAATTTTGTTTTGTTTCCGGTAAGGTGGTGGTCTAAAACCCGGTCTGCGGTTGTCTAAAAAGGTTCTAAACCTTTCCTTGTTTCTGTTTATGTTATCATTCATTGGTTGCCCATGTTCATAACAGAGTCTTGCTTTGTGTAAAGTCACATCTAAGGTTTTGGGCATGTCAAATTCAATCTTTTCTCTGAAATTTGGTGGTAGACATCCCAAGAATTGTTGTATCTTGACTTTTTCATCTTTGATGCATGGGACATAATGCAGCAGATCTAAGAATCTGTTTATGAATGCTTCCATGGTTAGGAAGCCCATTTTCAATTCATGGAATTCCTTAATCTTCTTGTCAAAGAATCTTTCAGACATAAATTTGTCTTGGAATTTTTTGTTGAAAGAATCCCATGTTATGTCCCTCAACTCTTTCCCTTTGGTGTGTTTCAAATCCCTCCACCATCTGGCTGCTTTACCATTTAAATTTTAAATGGCCAGTCGGGCTTGCATTTCACTAGAATAGTTGTGGAATTTGAAATACTTCATTCCTAACAACCATTCCTCAGCCTTTTCCCCGGTATTAATCTCTCTGTCATATATTGGGGCTTTTATCTTTCTGAATTCTCCGTGTAAATTGTCGTCACTCTTCCTCCTTTTCTTGCAAGGAGGTGGGGACTTGTCATCGTAGGAAGAGTTCTTACAGTCTTATTCCATTGATTCTGGTAGGTGTTCTCCTTGTTCCTCTCCTTTAGGACTAATAGATTTCTTTGTGTAAAAGTATCTCACTTTAGAAATATTGACTGAGAAAGTGGGTTGTCCGAGCGGTTTTGCACCTATTAAAGTTTGAAGCAGAGATTCATTTATAGCTTGTTGTTCTCATCTTTCTTGCATGTTATCATCTCTGAAACTTTGGAATTCTGCCTTTAGATTTTGAATAGATTTCACTAAATTTGAGTTTAATTCCACCATGATTTCTTGCTCTCATGGTGGAGAGTTCAAATTCCCATGTATGTTGCTGCCTTTTTCTGTGCTCATTTTCAGACAGTGATTTTACTTGGTTGTCATAACAATGTTAAGAATAGAAATTTGTTAGTTCATATGCGCATTAAATTTATAACTATATATTCCTGATTTCTATGTATCTACGGCGGATGTTTGTAAATGAGCCCATTAGGTCACTTAGTGTCATAGCTAGGCTCTGATACCACTTGTAATGTCCCTAAAAATAGTAAAAATATTTTTTTTCTCTTCTAAAATGCCTAAGATAGATAATGTATGTATGAATTAACTTCAGTACTTAATTTGCAGCGATAAGAGTTTATGAACCCTTAGCAAGATAGTCTCGTCAGTTATGTTTTCTTTCTACGGAAGCGATGTGGTAAGGTAGATGATGTTTTCTTTAGGGCATGTTTACAAATGCTAGAGTAATAATTACGATCCTCCTTTACTTTTAAGAATCAGAATGCATAATGAGTTTATAAAAAATGTCTAATTGGTATCTTCAGGCATGATGTACCTTTGTTGAGGGAAGTTGGGGTCGCCATTTGGCTAGACCGGTTAATGGATGTGTCTAATTCATTTTAATGGGGATAATCCTGGAGGGTTTCTAGTTTTGATGCAATGGTTGGGCCATTTGGCTCTGTGGAGCTCTACGCCTCTTTAAAGGGGATATGTACCCACATTGTATAAATTTGGATTTTTTGGAAAAGAAATATTGTTACTGGTGAAGTCTCCTGCGTTTCATTTATTGAACATATATGAATATCATTTTAATTGTTTTGTCCTCTACATTTTTCTATTGAATATGTATGGTTAGTGCTTATTTGAACTCTGCATTGGATTATTGTTGCTCTAACCTAAAGGAAATCGATTTGGTATTTTTAATAAAAATCTTAAGAGCATAGCTCTGCTATATTTTGTGTTTGTTTATGCTCATGGTGTCTCTATCTAATATCTAGTTAGTTTATTTTTCTGGTGATTTGGGATACTCCCTATTAGTTCATTTGTATGGGGAATGCCTATTGTTTATTGGGTAGTAGATAGGTCTGTGACTTTAAATCATCTTCTGCATTTATTTGAACAATGTTAACGTAACCCTAGATGCTAGTGAATTCGTTTGCTTGAGACAATAAGCTTGTGTCTTAATGTTGTGATTCGGGCGATTTCAATGTTAGCAAGGGTTGTGAATCGATAGCGGGTATCGATCTCTTGACCTACGTCTTACTGTGGTAAAAAGAATGTGTTTAAATGCTAATGTATCAATTTCGTTTGATGTGGATCCGACTCTTGTTTTGGAATTGATGCCCGTCAGGGTTTTGATCAAATGTGTAAGAGTTTGATGAGATGTCTAAACTTCTGGAATCTGGGTTAGAGAAATCGTATTTGTTAAGGATCTACTTGACTGTGGAAAGAACAAAAGAAATGATAACTAATGAGTGGTTTAAACTTCTGGAAGCTAAAGATAGAAGAAACGTGTTGTATGCATACTCTTATGCTTTTCGCTTTGGTAGGCAGAGATTAGCTTGATGATAATGGACAGCTAACTTCGTAGGCTAGTAGTTTTGATATGAAATCGTTGGTGATGATAAGATTTAATATTTTAATAATGTTTTGCTACTGTGGATTGCATTCAATAAGACATGGGAATTTACAGTAATGTGATTTATTTAAAAAGAAAATCCTCCAATCATGTCTGCAATTTTCTTTCTAAGTTTAAAAGAATGGTAGAAATTGTAAAAAGGAGTTGACCCTACTTATATGTAAGTGTGGAAAATATAGTATAAATTGTTAAGTTTAGCCTAATTTAACTAGCAAGATCACTGAAAGAAACAAAAACACAAGATAGACAAAGATTTACCTCGGGAAACCCTCATGGGGTATAAAACCTAGCAAAGCTTTCCTCAATACAGATAATCAACCCAATACAATGTGTAGTCCTCAACAAGAGCTCCTTCTCCTCCTATGTAGACCTCTCTCTCTCTTGTGCGCTAATCACAAGTGGATGAATGAATGAGATAAGTGAGGAACATCCCTCCTCTACTTATACTTGTTTCCCGACTAAATTTTTACCCTGATGGGGCCGACCTCTTCTAGAAGAGTCTAATAACCCCCAAAAGGTAAACTCAGAGTCGACCTCACATGGGAGATTTAATAACCCTAGTTACCACACTCTCTCAGAGGAATAAAGATCTCTGGATATACAATAGGGTCACCATGGAGGAATGTACCATCTCCGGAATAATAAAATACAAATATAATATTCTTTGAAGTTACAATATTTCAACACTCCCCCTTAACGAGAAGGATATTATAACAACATCTGCAGGAGCAAGGAGTCATCAACTACATGGTACATGATACATCTATAAATCATTGGAAGCTTTCTTTATACATCATCATCAATAACTCATATAGTTACTGGAACATAATCAATACTAGAACATCAATATCTTCAATACCGAGTCTTCATCTTGTACAGCGCTTGATTATCTATAGAATCATCATCATCTCGATCATCATCATTTGGATCATCTCGATCTACAACATCTGCTTCATCTCGATCTACAGCATATGGATCATCTCAATCATCACGATCAACAACATCGTCATCTAGATCATCACGATCAACAACATCGTTATCTAGATCATCACGATCAACAACATCATCATCTAGATCATTACGATCAACAACATCGTCATCTAGATCATTACGATCAGCAGCATCGTCATCTAGATCATCATAATCAACAGCATCGTCATCTAGATCATCACGATCAATAGCATCGTCATCTAGATCATCACGATCAGCAGCATCGTCATCTAGATCATCACGATCAACAGCATCGTCATCTAGATCATCACAATCAATAGCATATCTTGCAACACACATGATCCCTCCTTTTGGAATTATGGGATCATGGACAATCCTTCCTTTCGAAATTACGGGACTCTAGTCCATCAACGCTGGTGATCCTTCCTTTCGGAATTACGGGATCCTAAACAATCCTTCCTTTCAGAATTATGGGACTCTAGTCCATCAAATCTGGTGAACCTTCCTTTCAGAATTATGGGATCCTAGAAAGTTCTTCCTTTTGGAATTACGGGACTCTGGTCCATGAACTCTGGTGATCCTTCCTTTCAGAATTATGGGATCCTTGAAAGTCCTTCCTTTTGGAATTACGGGACTCTAGTCCATCAACTCTGGTGATCCTTCCTTTCAGAATTACAGGATCCTGGACAGTCCTTCCTTTCAGAATTACGGAACTTTGGTCCATCAACTCCGGTGATCCTTCCTTTCAGAATTACAGGATCCTGGATAGTCCTTCCCTTCGGAATTACAGGACTCTGGTCCATCAACTCTGGTGATCCTTCCTTTCAGAATTACGGGATCCTAGACAATCCTTCCTTTCAAAATTACGGGATTTCAGTCCATGAACCATATCTTAGAAAATCCTTCCTTTCGAAATTATGGGATTCTTAGTCTAAGGATCAATATTTAAGACTATCCTTCCTTTCAGAATTATGGGATCACTGTCTAAGGATGATCAATCCTACACAATCCAAGGATAAACTTTTAACACTATCCTTCCTTTCGGAATTACGGGATCACTATCTAAGGATGATCAATTCTTGATCCATTTAAGACACCTCTCATGTCTATGGACGATGCAGTCCAGATCTATTTACAGGATGATCAATCTTGATCTATTTAAGACACCTCTCATGTCTAAGGATGATGCAGTCCTCTCGTCCACTTAGATAAATTCTAAGGACCACACATCGACTTCATCGTCGGTATCACCAATATAGGTATCCACATCATCGACCTCATTGTCGATGCAGGCAATCTCATCATAAATGACCACATCACTCCCCCTTTTGAGGAGGGTCCTTCTGAACTACACCAAGCTTGTCTCGGAAATACTCAAACTTTACTCGAGATAGAGGTTTGGTCAATATATCAGCAACTTGTTCATCCGTGCTTACATACTCGAGCTTGATAGCTCCTTTCTGCACCATATCCTGCATATAAAAATATCAGATCTCTATGTGCTTTGACTTATCGTGGAACACTAGATACCAAACATCATTCTTCCTTATTGACCGGTACTCCTCAGTCCTTGCCTCTACCCACTCTTTCTTATGAACTGCATCTTCATAACTAGTAGGTACTTGATCTACAAGATCACACATAAAGGCCACATAGTTTGAGAATGTCTTTGGTTTCTTGCTCACCCTAGTGGAGCCTTCAGGAGCTCCATATTTTTCTTCTCCTAGTATAATGTCTCTTTCCCATGCTGGCTTTCTCTTCCTTTAAATTTCCATGACAGGGGGTTCTTGTGGTTCCATCATGTCATGGTCTTCAAGAGTTGTCTCTTTAGGGGTGGGTGCAGCTTTTGTAATTATGGAAGGTGCCTCTTCCTCATATACTTCTTCATGTTGGCACTTCCTAGATCTCTTGAGAGCTGCCTCTTCATCAAATGTCACATCCCTACTTATTTCCATATGATGGAATCCCGGGATGTATATTTTGAATGCTTTGGATGCTTCACAATATCCAACAAATATTCCTTTCTTCCCAGGGGGATCTAGCTTGGTCCTCTTTTCTTTTGGAATGTGAATGTATACTGGGGATCCAAATATCTTGAGGTGATTTACCTCAGGATTCTTCCCTGTGAACACTTCTTCTGGGGTCTTGAAATCAAGAGGACTATGAGATAGTCTATTTTGCACATAGACTGTTGTCATGGCTGCTTCAGCCCATAAATACATGGGTAGGTCTTGATCATGTATCATTGTCTTTACTGCCTCCATAATGGTTCTATTCTTTCTTTCCGCAACACCATTCTGTTGGGGATTGTAGGGAGTGGTTAGTTCCCTCTTGATTCCAGCTTCCTTACAAAAGACTTCAAAATATTTTGAAGTATATTCTCCGCCATTATCTGTCCTGAGTATCTTAATCTTCTTTTCTGAATGGTTTTCTATCAAGGCTTTGAATTCCTTGAAATTCCCCAAAACTTCATCTTTTCCCTTCAGAAAATAGATCCAAGTCTTCCTTGAGTAGTCATCAAAAAATGTAAGGTAGTATTCATATCCACTCAAGGATGTGAATGGCATTGGTCCACATACATCTGAGTGAATCAATTCCAATGTACTCTTAGTCTTTGTATCACTCTTTGGAAATGGGTTCTTGACATTCTTCCCTTTTGCACATCCTTTGCAAGTGCCATCATGGTCAATATTTAAGTCCGGTAATCCTATGACTACTTTGCTCACACGAGGTAGTGCTTTGTAGTTAATGTGAGCAAGCCTTCTATGCCATAGCTCACTTGGGCTAGTGGCTTCATGAACAAGGGAAGCTTCTAGATGGCCCTTGAGTTTATATAAACCTCCTTTTTCTTCACCAATAACAATTGCATCCTTAATTGATTTTCCTTTGGACCACATGAGAACTTGTCCATCTATGAATCCAACCCTATAACCTTTCTTATCTAATGCTGAGGTAGAAAGTAAATTATTCTTCAAACTTGGTACATATAAGATTTCCTTCATCTTCAATGGGGTTCCAGAATCAAGCTTGTAGCTTGCTTCATCAATTCCCTTGATGGGATATTGATAGTCATATCCTAGGGATACGTTCTGTGGAGAGGTCTTTTCTTCAAGTCTTGAGAGAGTCTTCTTTTGACCTGTCATGTGTTTTGAAGCACCACTATCAATGAGCCATGTATCTTCTCCAGGTGTTACTGACCCAGAGAGTGCAGAGAATAGAACATACTCTTCTGCATCTTCTTCTACTACTTTAGCTCTCTTTCTTTTAGGCTTTTCTTCTTCTTCTTCTTCTTCACTATCATCTTCTGCAAGGTGTACATGACGTCTTTTGTGAAGATTCTTCTTCTTTCTTGAGGGACAATTTCTAGCAAAGTGTCCGGGTTTGTGATAACTATAACATTTCACTGAGGAGAGATCTCTTTCCAAGCTTACTCCTTCTTTCTTTTGAAATCTATGTGGAGGATGAGATTTATTATGGCCATTATTCATGGAGTTGAAGTGACTCCTTCTTCTTCTGGTATGAGTGGCCAAGGCTTGGTCATCTTCTTTGAGTAGGGCTTCTGTATTTGCTACCCTAGCCTCTTCCTGAATGCAATCCTCCCATACTACATCAAATTTCATACTTTCCTTTCTTGCACACATAGTTTGGATAAATGAATCCCAAGTTCTAGTGAGACCATTGAGTGCAGTCATGACTAGTTCATCTTGATCAAGGGTGTCTCCAATAGCTTCTAGTTGTTCCTTGAACTGGGAGACCCTTGTGAAATAATCTTGAATACATTCTCCTTTATTCATTTTGGTATTCTTCAATTGAGTTCTTAGATTCATCTTTCTGTTGATGTTCCTCCCTTCATACATTCTTCCTAGGGAATCATACATTTGCTTTGGAGTCTTCTAGGATGACACTTGGGGAATCAAGTGGTCTTTAGTAGAATCAACGATGATTCTCTTTGCCCTAATCAAGTCCTTCCTATACTTCTCTTTGGCTTCATCTTCTTCAGGTTCTGCAACCATATCTTTAATACATTGGACAAGATCATTCTCTTCAAGAATGAGACCAATTCTGTATTTCCATGCCCAAAAATTTTCTATACCCTGTAGCTTGTCTTCAAGCTTAGTGCTTGGAGCCATCTTATCCAGGAGGTCACAGAGATTGAATTTTCAAAAGATAGAATAGTACTTACCAGGAGATGATCTTTATTGAATTGAGAATTCTGGTATGATCAGCTTCTGGGAACTTCAACTTTACACCTTTCGGATTTGCGATAGAATTTTTGGTTTTCTGGTCTTCTCTTTTCTAGTTTTCTGGTGCACAGGTTCACAGCTTTTCTGGTTCACTAGTGCACAGTTACGTAGCTTTTCTAGTTCTCTGGTTTTCTGCACTTTTGGTCAAACTAGGGTTTGACTTTCCTGGAGTTCTACCCAACCAAAAATCTCAATCCAGGGCTCAAAACATCGATTTTGAGGAGGGATATCCAGCCATGCAATCAAAATCCAAAAATTCCAACTTTTGCAGAAACCCTAATTTTCACTGGAGGAGGAGAGAGAGGTATTTTCACCTTGTGAAATATGTCCTATTTAGGCTAGCTCTGATACCATATTAATTTTAGCCTAATTTAACTATCAAGATCACTGAAAGAAACACAATCATAAGATAGACAAATATTTAACCTGGGAAACCCTCATGGGGTAGAAAACCCAGCAAAACTTTCCTCAATATAGATAATCAATCCAATACAAGATGTAGTCCTAAACAAGAGCTCTTTATCCTCCTATGCAGACCTCTCTCTCTCTCTCATGCATTAATCATAAGTGGATGAATGAATGAGATAAGTTAGGAACATCCCTCCTCTACTTATACTTGTTTCCCGACTAACTTTTTACCCTAATGGGGCTGAACTCTTCCAAAAGAGTCTAATAACCCCCAAAAGGTAAACTCAGGGCCGACCTCACATGGGAGATCTAATAACCCTAGTTACCACACTCTCTCAGAGGAATAAACATCTCTGGATATACAATAGGGTCACCACGAGGGAATGTACCATCTCCGGAATAATAAAATACAAATATAATATTCTTTGAAGTTACAATATTTCAACATAACTTTTCAGAATTAAAATGCAATTTAAACATAGATCTTGCAAGAGCTCAATCATCAATTTACGTATTAATTTGGAATTCTAAGTTTATTTGCTGACCTTAGTGTCTAGCATAGGCTAGATAGGCTAGCCCTGCTAGACCTCTAGTTGGTTTTGGTTCAAACTCATGGTTATAGTGAAGATAATAGTTATGTTTAAGGGAACCAAAATAATCCTACCATGTAACCCTGTGAGCCCATGCCCTAAGGCCCTTGCTCTATGGAACAAATAACATTATAAATATTTGGGGAAAATACAATACTATAAAATAAATCCTAATGTATTAATCCTAGCTTCTATTGTAAACTAAAATGGAGAATTCTAGTTCATACCTAGTTATATTGAAGTTTAATCCTCCTCTGCATGACCTACACACTCAAACAATAATTAATGCAGAAATCTTATGGACTTGGCTGACCTGTAGAGTGATCTTCTAACTGGATAAATTTGGGACTACCATGTTCCTCCAAACCATGACCCTTAAACCATTCCTGGTCTTAACTGGATCCCCCCGAGCTGGTTCCAACATGCAATGAGAGAAGTAGAGGCCCTAGGTTCAACTGCTAGATTAGATCTGGATATTAATGTGGGACTGCTTCAGTTCTTGCAACAAAATTCTCCTTTATTCTCATAAGAGAATGATAATGAAAAGATGATCCCCTCTCTTGGGATATGCCCTCTTTTATAAAGGGGAGTTTTGGAATATAGTTGTTTCAATAATTATTTAGTTTCTTTAATTAAATTAATATTTTTACTAAATATCTAGTCCTTGTTAAACTAGGACTTTTATTTGTTTTAACTAGAAGTGACTTTAAATTACTTCTTACATAATAATAAAAATAGTAGTTATATTATATACCTAATATTAACAATACTATTTAATAATACATATGAATAGTATGATAATGTGATAGCCCTCTATGCATGGACTTTATGATATATATATATCTTATAAACAATTAATAATAACATTATTAGTAATACTGTTAATAATAATATTAGCTTTGGGACCCTTATGTAAGTCATGCACATAAGACTATTCTTAGTCATTTCATACTTATGTTATGGTAATTTTATTTTATTTATTTATGTATCTCTCATGATAATTCTTTTTAAAATTAGGGACAAGGTCCAACTCTTTGGACGTTCTTTTGGTAGGCTTCGATAGGCACCTCTAGGTCTCTCTCTTGCATGTCGGATTCCCTCATTTAATATGGTAGTTCCCAGAGTACTTGATGATAGATATAAGATAATTTATTAAACCAAATTAAATAATTGTGATGAAAATAGAAATGCTATTCAGAGTCAGCCAGACTCAACACTTTTGAGACTTAGTAACCCCAAGTGCTCTTCAGAGCGTTTAACTCAACACTTTCACATGGGCGTTATGCTAGTGCAATTCCAAAGCCTCTTGCTCAACACTAGTGCTAGAATGTGGTTGTGAGGCACATCTAGGATATTCAAGTGGCCTCAGATCCAGTATTCATTTATCAAGCTTGGGGTGCTCCAGAGCTCCTACCAAACACTCAATGTACATCGGGGCTTATGCCCAGTACATAATAAACACCTCTAGGTCTTATGCCCAATAATAAAAAACAAATCATATGTGTTGGGGCTTTAAGCCCAATATATAACATCAGAAATAGTTAGTCAAAATTTGGGATATTACATTGACGAAAAGGATGAACAATTAGTTTTGGCCATTATCTCCAAGCTTGGCCCTGACTATTCAATCTTTTGTCTCGACCTTCCATTCCGCCCAGAAAGCAATTAAAAATTGGAAGAGCCTGACACTTTTAGAACTCATGGACTCTTTGACACAAGAACAAGACAAATTGGTCTTGATGGGAGCCATTAAAAATCCATTCAAAGACCCCTGTCTAAATGTTGGAGATTCAAAGGGTTCAAAAGGAAAGAAGAAAGGCAATTTCAAGAAGCCCATCGGCGAGAGGAAAGACAAGCAGAATTTTAATCGAGAGTCATCAAACTTCAAGACGAATCCGAAGAAGAACAACGAGAGGACAAAGTGCAATTATTGCAGCAAGGGCTTTCATCCTGAAAGCTCTTGCATGAAGAAAACCATTGACCAATTGACTCAACTCTTGGAGAAAGCCAATATTCCTCTTCTAGAGAGTGCAAGGAAGAAGGATGGAGGACAAAATTCTGATGATAAAAAGAGAGTTCATGCATTGATGGCCAGCACATCCAAATCTTCATCACTCATCATTGATTCCAAAGCTTCAAGACACATGGTGTCTGCAAGTAAGTATTTTACTTCACTTGACTCTTCTAGTGGTCCAAATATTGTATTGGGAGACAATTCTGAAACTTCTAGCAAAGGCAAAGGTAGCATAGATCTCGAGTTTGGGTCATTTAATAATGTTTATATGTAGCTAGACTTGCTTCAAAACTACTGTCAGTCTATCAGATGACCCATACAGGGCTTCACAAAAGAGTAACATTTACCCCCAATGATGTTGAGATAGAAGAAATTTGAACAGGAAAAATTATTGCATTTGGTACTGCTGATCACTATTCTAGAATTTACAAGTTTTCTCATTTTGTGCCAAACCCCTCACGTGATGCTTTATTAACCCATGCCAATGAATCTAGAAAAATATGGCATGAAATATTTGGCCACCTAAATTAGAAATACCTTTCGCAACTTCATGAGAAAGAGATGGTTATAGGGATGCCCAATATCAAATTTTCCAAAGGTATCTGTCAATCTTGCATCCTAGGAAAACACCCTGAGCATAAGTATGGGAAATCCAATTCTGAGAGAACCACTCACCATTGGAACTTATACACACTGACATATCAAGTCCATTACCTCATGAGTCCTTGAATCATGCAAAATAGATTCTCACATTCATACATGACGTCAGCAGGTATTGTTGGATTTATTTCATCAAGTTAAAGTTATAAGTTTTTGGTTTGTTCAAGCTATTCAAAGCCTTAGTTGAGAACCAATATGGTAGCCATATAAAGGCTATAAGATCTGATAATGGTGGTGAATATGTGAAATCAGAGTTTCAGTAATTTTATGCTTCTTCAGGCATACATATGCTACATATAGTTCCATATACACCTCAGCAAAATGGGGTTGCTGAGAGGAAAAGTAGATCTCTTAAGGAGATGGCCACATGCATGCTTGACGCAAAAGCTTTGTCTCCTAAGCTATGGGATGAGGCAATAAATTGTGTCACATATATTCAAAATAGAGTGCCACATAAGGCTCTCAAAGGTGTCACTATCTTTGAATCTTGGAGAGGGCACAAACCTGACATCTCTCATTTCAGGATTTTTGGCTCAAAGGTTTAGGCTAGGATTCCACTTGAGAAGAGGAGGGCTATGCAGCCCAAAATACAACCATGTTTATTTGTTGGATATTCAGAGGACTCCAAAGGCTATAATTTGCTAAAAATGACCACTCGCAAAGCATTCATCGAAAGAAGTGTGCAGTTTGAGGAAGACCCCTCTCAAAGCATTGAAATTGGAGATTCATCTTCACCACCGTCTGAAGAAGAAGTAAGTGATGTTCTTGTTGTTTTTAATTCTGATATTTATGATGATGAGAATAATTTTATTTCAGATGCTAACTCACCTACAAGGCCTAAGTGGGATGAAAAAACTTTGCAAACAGTAGGTGAACTAGCAGGAAATCCTCAGGACCAAAGAATGACTAGATCACAGTTTGAGACTGCTCTCAATGTGAATGATCCTTATCTTTCTGAGAAATTCTATATGATGATAGATTATGATCCACAAACATATGAGGAAGACTCACATGATCCAATATGGCATATTTCTATGGATGAGGAGTTTCAGTCATTACAGGAGAATGAAACTTGGGAGCTAGTCAAGCTCCCCGCAGGTAGAAAGCTGGTAAGATGCAAGCGGATTTATAAGACAAAAAGTGAAGTGGATGGTACATCCATTAAAAACAAATAAATTATGGTAGAAAAGGGGTTTTATCAGGTCCAAGGACTTGATTATAATGAAACATTTTCACCGGTGGCTAAGAAAGACTCCATTAGACTAGTTTTGGCATTGGCAGCTTCCAAGAGATGGGAAGTACATCACATGGATGTGAAAAGTGCTTTCCTTCATGGGGAGCTTGAAGAAGAAATATATATGCAGCAGCCACAGGGGTACACTACAGATCCAAACCTTGTTTGTATGTTGAAAAAATATTTGTATGGACTTAAGCAAGCCGCCAAGGCTTGGTATGCAAAGATGGACAGTTTCCTGCTATCACAATATTATGTTCGGTGTAAATCCAACCCAAATGTCTATTTGAAGCTTGATTGTGGTTTTATAATGTTAATAGTGTTGTATGTTGATGATTTTTTTATCACAGGTGATAGCACTGAACAAATAGCATCATTAAAGACCACAATGCACCAAGCATTCTCCATGAGTGACTTGGGAATTCTTAAGAAATTTTTGGGGCTTGAGATTTCTCAAACAAAAGAAGGAACCAAGGTATGCTAGTAAAAATATGCTTCTGATTTGTTAAAGAAGTTTAAGATGGTTGATTGCAAGCCTTCTAAGACTCCATTCCTTTCTGGAATTAGACTAGAAGAAGTAGAATCCACACCATTATTTGAGAGCACTTTATATAGACAGTTGATTGCAAACTTGCTTTACTTGACACACACTCAACTTGATCTTGCATATGCTGTGAGTGTGGCATCAAGATACATGGAGAAGCCACATGAGCTACATTGGATGGTTGCAAAAAGAATCCTACATTATGTGCAGGGCACAAAGACCTATGGGATTCACTATGCTGTAGATTTGAGCCTAGATCTTTTGGGTTTCATAGATTCAGATTGTGATGGTGATAGACTTGAAAGGAAATCCACATCAGGATTTGTATTCATGCTTGGAGGTGGCCCTATTTTATGGTCTAGCAATAAACAGAATTCCATAGCATTATCTTCAGCAGAGGCAGAGTACAGAGAAGCAATGAATGCTGCTACACAGTGTGTATGGTTGCAGGGTATTTTATCAGAATTTGAGATTTCTTTCAATACTCCTATTGTCATCTTTTGTGACAACCAGAGTGCTATTAGAGTTTCATGTGATCTAGTACAGAGGCAGAGGACCAAGCACATTGAGATACATATGCACTACATCATAGGACTAGTGCATGATCAGATCATAGAGTTGCAGTATTGCCCCACAGGTGAGAAAACTACATATGTCTTCACCAAGGCTTTCACAGAGAAGACATTCAACTATCTTAGATCACTGCATGGGATGGTTGAACATGTGGTGGAGTGAAGGGTTGATTAGTAACCTTTCCATTTTGACATTTCCATGTTTTGAGGGGAAGTTTTTCCCATGTGGTTTTCCTTCTATTCTTGTTTTTGTGGACCGACAGTATTGTACGGGGTGACCAAGTCTTGTTACTAGGCCCTTAGTATTTCATTTTCTAATATTTATATCATTTAATTCAGACTTATGAGGGGGTGTTCGAATAATGAAGTATTCCTACCATGTCATTTAATTACATAAGATGCATTAATTAATCATTTCTGGTTAATTATATGTAATAGACTAGGAAATTGCCATTGTGTGGACCACAAGGAAACATGGGAGGCTCAAATACATCCAAGCTGTGGACCACAAGCCACCTAGGACACTTGGGTGCCTTCCTAAAATATTCTGGATAATATTTTACTCGAAAAGACGCATTTTCTAAATTTTACTGCTTTTTACCGCTTTTTAGTCCATGAGGAAAAGCTAGTCTACCTAGGAAACTTGTTTTTTTCACCCATGACTTTCTTTAATGAGTTTTCCTTCCAAATCTCGTATTTGGAATTTTTTTCATCCATACTTCACCTTCATATCACTAATTAGACAATTCATGAGCTTTTGGAGAGATTTGGAAAGTCTACTTGCCACCTAGGGGGATGAGCATATTTAGTAAGTCTGATGAAGAGAAGATTCTTTTGGCATATTTAGCCATTCGATTTTATGCTTTAATGCTATTTAATAGTATCCTATTACTTTCATAAGGTTGGCTGATGTAATTTTATTCATGAGAAGTTAATACAGAAATCTACTCTTGTGCATAATTTTTGTGTCTTTGACTAGTTGTGTGAGATTTTTCTTATGAGAGAGTGTAATTTCTTGAATAGTTCTTGAATGTGAACTTAATTTCACACTAAGGAAAGAAACTTGGTTTTCTTTAGGAAAAGGTTGGGTGGAACGGGCTCCTTTGGTTGTTTGTCTCTTCTATAGTTACCAGGTTCTAATTGTGTTATCTTATTTACTTTCCGTCCAATTATTTACTAAGGAAATGATTATATGATGATATCAGTTTTCTGTTTTAATTGTTAGTAAATGCTTCTTGAATTTATATCATTATATTTATGTTGAAAGTCCATTTATTTACTAAATTTAAAACTGAATGTGTAACTTTGATTTAGTTAAAATGATAAATTAGAGAGTAGAAATACTTCTTTGTATTTTTCCACATACATTATGTACGGTACTCTAGTACAGAGAAGTTGATTTAGAAATAGAGTACAGTGATTATTTATCATACACTGAAATGTTTCATAAAGATCTGTGTTATTGACACTATTCTATTGCATGTACAATAATGTCTTGTTTCTTTTATAAACATAACTCATTTTATACATAAATAAGTTAGGCAACAATTATAGTAATCATCCTGTAAATAAACAACTTTACTTAGCATTTCAACTGTTTTCTTCATGAGTAATCATTAAACCTAGTTTACTTTCAGAATTAAATATAACTTTGTTGATGATCATTTGATGTTACAAAACCCTAATTGCATTGTAAATTCAGGATAGAGAACATTTGCACAAACAGTCGAAGTTATAAATAATAATTGTAAACACATCTATACACATCTTGTATCGAATCATCATAATTAAACTATTTAAATCTTTCATGCAGAGTTTATCAAGATTTCTGTATCATAACGCAACTTATGAAATAGATATTAATAATTTAAATTGTACTAAAATTTATTAAGCACTTAGTGACTATATTTCCAGTCTATCAACTTTCCAGGGTTGAAAACCCTGTGCATAACTCACAATAGGTAACGTTGTAAATAACATAGTATTCCTTTGAATACGAAAGCAATATACAAGGCTAGGGTTTGACACCTGTAAGGGTTAACCCAAAACAGTCCAAGCTTTCACAATAAAATAAGTTATCAATTTAAAAACTTTATCATATAATGAGTTCAGGGTTCGAAACCCTTAAGTGTTTCCACAAACGAATCGTAAAAATGATAAGAAGTTATGGTAGGGTTTTAAACCAGCCTTACAGCTAACATTTACAAACAATTTATTTTTAAAAATAAGACATTACAACCATTCACCAATAGCGATGGGCCTTGCCCTAAAAACATAAGTTTCAAACATCATAACAAAGATTGCCGAGAGTATTCTCTTAGGTTCTACATTTCACTTCATTGAATATGGAAAAAACCTTATGCTATTCTACACATACAGTTTGAAAGGAAGCAACGAAATCCAAAGTCGAGGGTTGAACCCTCCCTAATATTCATAAAAACCGAACTGAGTTTCAAAACCTAATGACCAAGAAAATTTATAAAAACATTTCATCTTCCAAACTTATCAAAATGTCGAGAGTAAACTCATCAAAATATTTTCCAAGATAAACGTTGATCTTATAAAACCATATCTAACTAACCATAAAAATTATATAGTAAAACATTGAGAAACCAACGTAAAACAAGTTGAGGGTTCAATCCTCCCTGTGCCAAAATGCCATACGGCTTATAAAATTTTTACAACCAACTGTAAAAAACAAAGTTTATTTTAAAACCGAAAATCTCATCCAAACAAACAAAGATCGTCATCGTGCCAAAGCTTCACCAAAAGCATCTGAGTACAATATATACCCTTTGGGATGTCACCAAGACTTACTAGGGATTTTAAGTTCTTATCCTTGTCTAGTTAAGCTACAAACAAATGTCGAGGAAGAACCTGCTATAATATTAACATAATAATTGGTTAAACCTTGAACTAGCTCAAACTTTAAAATGCTAAACACTTGACGAAACCCAATAGGTCAACCATAACATTACCTGCAAACTCTCGCAGTATGCTTGCACACATCTGCAACGTATTAAGACTTCAACATCAACATTGGAGGTGCTTGGTTTCACCATCGAATCCAACAAGGGTAGCAACTTTGTGAAGGCTCGGCTCATATAGCCTACGAGTGACAAAATGTAAGCTACAGGTATTAGTATTGAACCCCAGGAGAGTTTCCTGCAAACTATTGTTACAAACCCTAAGAACCCGAGAGCTTGTCAGCCTCTCCACCCTCACTCTATGCAAAATGAATGCCCAGGTTGATGTCTCGGTGAGTAGTTCAAAACTCGGTTAGGGTTTAACACGTTAACCAAGAATCTTCATGTGGAGACCTGCCATGCGGGATGCCAATGAGCATTCCACCCATTTCCCATTTAATAACATTTAATTATCATAGCACCGGATGCACGATGCTTGCCAACGTAGAGATTCATCGAGCTTTAGTTATGGTCTTCATCATTGCTACATCATAAAGTATGTTATGTATATAGTCAAGCTTATAATCTATAGTTAAATTTTCGAAGGGCCATACTATGTATATAGTATAAGGTTTGTGCATATAGTGTATAGTACCGAGCATCAGTATTCCAGCATAAGATTTATAATATCTAACATTAGTATATAAGCTCATAGTTGTGATTAAGTCCTAACATATATGGTAGCGCATGGTATACAACCTTTAGTGTAAAGTTTGTGCATGAATACAAACTATAGTGGAAGTCTTAATTTATTAAGCCTTGACTAAATACAAAAGCGTTAAATTGGAAATGAGCATGATCTTGACTTTGGAACATAAACACTATGGAAATATGAATAATTATACGAGACGACAATGAATTTCGTATTTTGACTTTAAACTATTTAAAATAAAGGTGACATTATAAACTTGTAAAATCGATGATCGAAACCAAGGTAGATCTCAACCTGGAACAAGACAAGTCCTCTATACATTTTTATATCGAGACAATTTGAAGTTAAGTAAATTCTTTTGACAAACATCGATAATGCTTTAGATAGTGAACTCGCTCTTACCTGCGATCTGCGATAGAAGTTCAAGATCTTTAACTAATAGCTAAGTAAGCCTCTAGGTTCCCATAGGACCCCTTCATCAAAGTAAAATCGAACAGTTAGTACTTAGGAATAAAACAGTACTATAGTACATTGACGATGTTCATGCATCCCTAGAAGTAACCATAATTATGCAGAAAAACAAAATGGTACTAAAACATCCAGCAGTAAATGACGAAACATAAATACATTCATTTAACCTTTCAGACAAACGTAGTATGTAATAAACGTAACGTGTTTATAACATTGACGACCTTTTGAAGGAGGTGTCATCATAATACAAAATCAGGTTATCATTAATTGAGGGAATTATCATTTGTTATACTTCCATGTAACTAATATAAGCATTTATTGCTACTTAGAAAATTTTAAATTTTTATGAATTTATGGCATTGTTACACCATTGTATCCCTAGGTGTATTGTACAAATGCATCCTAGTACTAGTGTTGAGTGAGAGGCTCTGTAATTGCACTAGTGTAACGCCCATTTAAAAGTGTTGAGCATAAGCTCTGAAGAGCACTAGGGGTTACTTACTTAAAAGGTGTTGAGTTGAGGAAGACTATGAATAGAACCACTAGTCATCATACTTATTTAATTTGACTAATTGAATCACTACTCATCTCTCATCAAGGACTAAGGAAACTTCCACGAAATACGAGGAAATCCAACATGCAAAGGATCTAGGGCTACCTAACCTAATCAACCATCTAAACCCACCAAAGGCCTTGTCAAAAGAGTTTAACTTATTTAAATAAAGCATCAAAAATATAAATTCTATGTAAATACATGGATTAGTCAAAGTGATTAATTATAAAGGAGCCTCACTTTTGTACAAAATTATTATGTATACCTACTCGTATATATATATATCATGATCTAGGGCTACCTAACCTAATCAACCATCTAAACCCACCCAAGGCCTTGTCAAAAGAGTTTACCTTATTTAAATAAAGCATCAAAAATATAAATTCTATGTAAATACATGGATTAGTCAAAGTGATTAATTATAAAGGAGCCTCACTTTTGTACAAAAGTATTATGTATACCTACTCGTATATATATATATATATATATATATATATATATAAAGTTATTAGAATAATAAAAGACACATAAATTATAAAGTCTATGTATCCACAAGAATGGATTATGCATACATTTATATTATTCTTATAAGTTAAATAAATAAAATATAAAGTTTACAATAATGAGTTCAAAAAGGAACAAATTAAGAGTTCTAAATAAACTGAAGTTATAATTAAAATAAAGCCTTTTAATTATATGATATAATTCAAACTTGGAGTCAAACTGAAGATAATATTAAAAATATTAATATTAACTTAACTGCCCATTCCAAAGTTTTCCTTTAAATACAAGAACCAATTCCAAAGAAGGGATCTATATATCTGACTATCATTCTTTATGGTAGCAAGAGAGAAATTGTCCCCAAAACCTAGAAGAGGATTATACCAGGATTGAATTGCAATCAACTATCTCCCTTAGGTTCTCTAGGTTCTCTTGCATGTTGGAACTAGCTTGGGGGGATCCGATTTAGAACCAGGAACAGTTCCGGGTCAAGGTTGGGAGGAACGTGGCAGTTCCAAAGTTAAATGGTCATCATTCTATAGGTCAACTGAGAATAATTATTTTTCCATTAATTAGTGTTTGAAGTGTGCAGGTGTTAAAGGAGAACCAGTCAAGTATAGTTTAGGTAAGAGATTTACCCTCTGTTTTATATCAGATGATGTCTTCTATCCTCAATTTAGGTCACATGCTAAATGGTGTAATTAATAAATATTTCCATTAAAGAGCTGTAAATTCTTCCTGTTTAAACTTTGTTCAAGAATTTTACATTTGTTGGCCATCGAAAAACTTTTTTAGTCATGGCGCTTGGGTTGCATTTTAGGAAGTTTCTTTTATAAATAAACTTAGCTATGAAATGTTTATTTACATATTGTTTAAAATAGTTTTAGGATAGAATTCCTTTTCTGCTCTTTTATTTTAAGCCTAGAAATTTAATTCTTCAAACCTACTCAAAGAAAAACTAAACCCTACTCTTAAACCCTACATCTACTATCAACTTTTTGTACAGGATCTGTTAAACGCAAGAATCGTAGAAGCTCTTACAAACAACATTTAAACTTTAATTAAAATCAAAGACTTGGAGCCAAATCGTTTTCTTCCAGGAAATGTAGAAGCTCTTACAAACAACATTTAAACTTTAATATTTACTTGTTAATCTAACTGGAAATAAGTCATGCTAAACTAGAATTCAAACTAAAGTTTAAATCAACCTTGGACCGGCCTGAAGCAATTCGCTTCCTGTAGTAATACTCAATCAACATAAAATTTAAATAAAGGAATGATTTCGATTTTATAATGAAACCAATAATCAATGTAAGAAACGCAAACAGACTTTCCAAATATTTAAACCATAACACATTTTTATTTACAGTCGTAGTCATACAAACATCCAGCTCTTAATCTAACTATTTTAAAATAGGGCACACGTTAACCACAATTCACATATTCGAACCCTACCAGAACTCAGGCATGAGTTCAGGGATCGAATCCCTTAGTGAAATACCCTCATTCCCAGATTTCAATCCTCAAAACCCTACGCTCAAGCGTTTGGATGAGAGCCACGCTCCTTCAATTAATTTAATTAAATAAAAATCTTGACAGAGTAAGGGAAAACGCCCAGGCCTCTTTATAAACCCAACCAAGTAATAAAACTCGCGAAAGTTTTTTTAACCCTTACAAATCCATCATGGGTTTCCAACCACGCTTACCATTAAATGTTTAAACATAAAAACTAGATTTCATATAAACAGAGTTAACCGTAATCCAGTTATATAAAAGAAATAGAACGATGAATCAAAGATTATTTTTCCCATTCAACCATTTAAATTCTCTCTATAGTATCGAAATAAAAAGACAGTAGCTGATACAAAGTATAATAAAAATAAGAACCATTCCTAAGATTAAGACAGAAAAACAATCATATGAGTTTACATTTCCAGAACTAGGTTATAAAATCCATTGCAAGTCAAAACGCATCCTACAGGATCATTGAGGCTCTTACAACCATGACATCACCTCTAAAAAACTGGGCTCATTTCCATTACCAGTTTAAAGATCCAAAAATAGTAATTACATCAACAAAAACCAGAGCCAAGATTTTTCATAGGTTGAAAGCCAACGCAAGTCTCCACTATCAAAAATGCCTTTGAAGGCTTAAAATTTTAACTCATACATCACAATGATTCTTCCCACGAATTGCTAAATCAAGCAGGACATTGTTACAGACAGTGTACTTAACTTAAACCATGAAATACAAACACTTCCCAAAACACACAGTAGGGAAAATTCTCAACAAATTGACCCATCTTTACATCAACATTGACGAGGAAGAGGAAGGTCGTGAAAGACGTGGGCTTACAAACATTCACGCCATTGAAAATCCTCTATGCTAGAGTCTACCAAGAGAAGCCTTTGAAATCCCATGTAGTAAGTCTCTTATCCAAAGCAAACAGACCTGGGTGTTAAAATACAATTGGTCAAATCGAAACTGATAAGAAATGCAAAGAAGAAATAAAAAAACCGAGTATTGGACAGTCAAAGCTTTAAACACAGAGCTTACCTTGGAAAAGATTTGCGACCTCCATGCTATCCAAGCTCCAGGACAAGTGTAGACCATGAGCAAAGTCTTGGGTCAAGCATAGTTTTCCCCTTGGGCATAGAAGCAACGAGAGCCCTGCTCTCCATCCACCAAACCAACGAAATACAAATCAGTCGTTTGAACCCACGGTTTTTACCCATACTCCAACATGGCATCATGACCATGTGGCCATCACATGGACCACAGTAAATTCCATCTACCTCCACTATCATCACAATACTTACCCACTCCCTATAGTGGAGGAGTGGCATTGTTTACAAGTTTATTTTCCCATAACATTTGACCATAGCTTAGGTTATCTCCATATGTTACCATTTTGACAAAGGTCCTTTATGTTTAATTACAAACCTTAAGTGTTAGCTTAGGAACTTTTTAGGATGCTTGCAAAACCAAGTAAAGGCATGTTTTAGCATTTAGCTAAGTAAGCCCAATACCTCCGCCACTACTCCTTCACTCTTCAAGCTCATAAAGTTTACAAGTTACATCTAAGAAAAAAATGCACGTATTAAAATAAACTAGCAGATTTTAAAGGCATACATGCAATCAATGAAACAAATACTTAAAGTATATATAAACATTTGCATGCCATAGAGGGTTAAGTCCATCATTAAACAATACTCTTTAAAAAGTTCGAAATGGATTCATTAGCATTAATTGATTCAAAGCAGAATATCATAAACAAGATTATACCTTTCCATACAAATTATAAATGATAGATATTCCAAATAATTTACAGTGTTGAAGTTAATTTAAATAAACATTTGACCTGAATGACGATAATAGCCCATACATAATTTTTTTTAGAATTTATGGATTTTAGGGACATTACAATGTTGTAGATATGGTTTGGGTCACATGACCAATATATGTGTATATATATGTGTCATAGTATATTAAATTATATATCTCAGACGAATTTTGATTATGCACATGTTATGTTGATGTTTCTCTTGCATATGACTTATGACATGGTGCATAACTTAGTTAACCATCAACAATTGCGATATAGGGACCCATGGATAATAATTGTTGTGTGGATCAAATAGATGATCATGTTTTTATTATTTATGATACATGTTAATTGCATGATTATGCATACTTAACCTTGTAATGAGGAGGATTTGTCAGGGGACTTGAATACTTGCCAACATAAATGCTCAAATAAGAAATGTCTGTGGAATCCATTTATGTAGAATCAAAGTAACTATGGAAGTCACACATACATCTGTTAAAATGTAATTATGTTCATCTCATTATGAATTTCATTTGATGCTTTGGATCTATGAGATTGTGATATGTGCAGGCCTCGGAATAAGACCTTGCTAACAGACCTTCAGATGGGTGAGAGCTCACATTCAGTACCTTGAGGGAAACATGGAGTGCCAAAGACAAATAAATGAAAATCCATGGAATCTTAAACCCGCATGAAGATCAATACATGGAGTCTTTGATCTATTATCAAGGCGTGAAGTCTAGAATCTCAGAATTAGATCAGGGCGTGGAGTCCTGAATCTACTAGGGTGCATAGTCCTAGATACAAGGAAAGGGCATGGAGTCCTAATAAGTCTAGGGGGTGTGCAATAGGGGTGTGGAATCCCTATTCCCTAGCAGAAAATACCACTCTCGTGCATGAAACAATCAGGAAATCTAACATAGGGTAAGCCTTGAATTAATTTCATTTCATTTTTACCCACTTTGGAGGGGCTCTTAAGTTATAATAATATTCTAATGAAAAAGGTGAAATGTTCTTTATGAAAAATTAAACAATTAAGAATTATTTTACATGGACACATAGGAGGGGTGAATATTAGATAATTAAATAAGAAAATGGGAGAGAAATCCACCTCAAGGGGGGTGGTGAAAATTATTAATTTTGAACTTTATTTAAATGACTAATTTTGCATGAGGGGGGTGAGGTGTCAGCCCAATCAGAGGCGATAAATATAGAGGTACACCCATGGGTTTAGGGGAGACCTGGAGCATAACTAGATGTTGTCAAAATGAATCTAGAACTCTAACTCTAACACTTAACCAATTTTAACAATCTGAGTCATGCTGAGAGTGGTATTGTGAGGAAGATAAGTGAACTCTTCCTAATATTTCCTTGGATACCTCACTATATTGGAATATTGGTATTGTGTGTGAGCTCTTGCAACTTGGGCATTCTAGGGAGAGAAGTTCTCACTAGATATGGTTGGGAGGAAAACCGATTGGTCTATTCTAGTTGGAAAGGCATGGAGTGGTTTGGGATATTTCCAGTTGAACCTTGATGAGGAAATTTGGACAGTGATTATGTTGGAATTGGAGAAAATTAATGATATCTTAAGGGAAACTCCATGAAGAGGTATAGAGAAATTCTCTCTAACAGGGATAATTTCTTGTAAATTTTTGGTTAAGAAATTCTTGATTTTATTTGGTAAATTTGTGGATTATATGGCCAAGAAGTGGTTAAGGATGAATTTCACATTTTTTTTCTTTTTCGTTTGCTAATTTGTTTTAATAGCAAATGAGGAGAAATATGGTCCAAGTACACTTGGAAATTATCGAACTTGGTAAATTACCCAAATGGGTGGGTAAGTTTTTTTTTTTGAAAGAGAAATTTAGGTTTTTGATAAATTTATTTTAATTGTCAGTATCATGAAGGAATCTCAAGCATGAATAAAATTCATAGAACATTTAGTTTCTTTTTTTTAAGAGTTTGTAAAATTTGTAAAACCCTATTGTGTTTTCTTGCATAACTATAGGTTGTGAGTTTGTTGACAAAGTGTCTAGATTTTAGAGTGGGTAGCTTGTTCTATGAAATTGATAAACTCCTTAATTCACTTAACATTGGTGAACTTGTGTGAAAAGATGCATGATTTAAATGGATAATTGATAATAGGGTAGCTCCGGGTTATGTTTCTACATATATGGCTGTAGGTAGAAGTATTCACGCCTTATGATTGAGAAGATGTGAAACATAATTAGGAGGTTTTTTTTCTTAGTATTTTAAAAAATCGTGTTTTTAGACCATCTGATTGAGAATCAAATCAACATCTAGGGGTATCTATGCCATAAGGACCGAGAACCCCGATTTTGATTAAAAAAATGTTTTCCCAAACCAAGCCTTCAATCTGGGTAGTTTTGCAGAAACGCCTTCAACCTATGGTCTTGGTTCCGTGCCTTGGATTTGTGAATTTGAAGCCAATGTAAGATCCATTTTAAACCTATGATAGAATTCTGAAAATGTGTTGAGTCATGATTTCAATTTGTTTGTTCAAATCCCCAAACGGTTGTGAATGTTAATGCTTGCAAAATGTTTGTCTTAATATGTCAATGGCTGTAGCTTGTATGCATACAAAATGTTTTTCTTAATGCCTCAATGGCTGTAGCTTGTATGCATACAAACGGTTTTCCTTAATGCCTCAATGGTTGTAGCTTGTATGCATACAAACAGTTTTTCTTAATGCCTCAATGGCTGTAGCTTGTATACATACAAACTGTTTGTCTTAATTCCTTAATGGTTGTAGCTTGTATGCATACAAAATGTTTGTCTTATTGCCACAATGGCTGTATCTTGCATTTGTGCAAAGTGTTTGTGAAAGACTCTTATAGTTTCTAATCAATGTGGACTCTAGATGAAAAAAAGGAACTATGAATTTGGTCTTATAAATTAAATTTCATATCAACCTTATCTCCAATCCTTCCAATATGAAAAATCCAACCAAATAAAGACATTATGGACAACTCCAATCATAGTTCATCAAAGTTCCTTTTAGTCATAGTTACTTAGTAATAGTTCCCATCAATTAGAGCTACTATTAATCATAGTTCCTATTGATAAGAGTTTATATTGAAAGAAATTTTGAAAAGCATTAACTCTAATCGATGGGAACTGTGATTTACCATGAGCTGAGCTCTAATTGATAGTTGTCCATAGTTTCTTAATTTAGATGGAGTTTTTATAAGTGGAATACATGGAACTCAAACCAACATGAACTTTGAACTTTGATTAATAGGAGCAAATTCATAGTTCCTTTGTTGATTATAGTTCCTATGGTGATATTTCCTTCATGATAGTTTATGTCCATTAGAGATCCTATGGTTCATAGTTCCTGTAGGCTAGAATTATTTATGTCATAGTTTCTTTGCTAACCATAGTTCATATGATCATATCTATCATGTAGTAAAATTTCTTATGGGCTAGAGTTCCTTTTGGTTAGAGTTCTAAAAGTCAAAGTTCCTTTGTTTATGATAGTTACTAATGGTTAGTTAAAATCTCTATGACTATTATTATTTTCTTATATTTTTATTTTATAATTCCTCGAAAAAAACTATTCATTTAGTTTTGTTCTTAGTCTAGAAAGATGAATGTCTAGGTTTCATTTTTAACACTATTTGAATGACAAAAGAAAATTGAATTGTACAATTTAAATAGATTAGTTGTATGAAAAAATCTACATGGACTTGTTGTACTTTCATGACCATGTAGGTTTTTGCTCCAATATAAATTTTGATTATTGAGATTGCATTAACGGGTAAAGAGATCCTACAATGAGTGCCATGCGACATCTCAATTTAAATAAAGAGTAATTTTTTTCTAATACATTTTCTAAATATGATTTTGTGGATATAAGTGACCATTTTCATGCACTTGTATTTATGTCAAATTGGAAACTCAACACTCCATAAAGACATTACACATACCTAAATATTTGGGAGTCTATCTTTCACAAACATACCTCTAGGATTCAATAAGTTTCATCCACATGAATCAACAATTACCATAAACAAAGAACTTTTACTGAGACAAAAAGTATAATCAAAGAAGGAAATTTTACCAATGAATTTTATAGTTCCTTTGTTGGTCAAAATATCTATCGGTTTTCAATCCTTCATAGCTCCTTGGTCAACTTTCTTGGTTAGGAAGTTTTTCTAGAAATATCATGAACATGAACTCTAAAAAACAAAGGAACTTTGAATGAAGGAATAGAAGCATGAATTCAATCGGATTTCATGTTGGTAATGACTCCTTTGTTGCTTAAATTATTGTTCTTCATAGTTCCTTGGTCAAATTTCATGGTTAGGGAAGTTCCCCTAGAGCTCTAACCGATATGAAATTTGACCAATGTAGAAACAAGAAGAACCACTTTAACAAATGAAGAAATCTAACCAACGAAGCAAGTTAGAAACTCGATAACTCTAACTTATAGGAACTTTGACAATGAAGAAGTCTAATGGACAAAGAAACAAGAAAACGAACTTGGTCAAAGTTCATTTCGATCATAATTCATATTGGTAATGGTTCCTTTGTTGGTCATAATTCCTATCATTCGTAGTTTCATTTTAGTTCCCTAATCAATTCTTTTGGTCAAGAAATTTCCCTATAATGATGATTGCTAGGAAATTTGATAAATGCAAAGATATGAAGTCTAACTAAAAAAGTATCTTTGTTCATAGTTCCCTATAAAAAGTTACTAATAAAAAATGTTCATTAGAAATTTGATAGAGAATAACTTTAACCAAACTATGAGTGATGGTATCTCTAACCTAACTTTGATTGATGAAGGAACTCTCACTGATGAATGAAATTTTAACATAGGAATAGGAGTAGGAACTTGGTCCAAGTTCCCATCGGTCATATTCTATTGGTAATGGTTCCTTTATTTTCTAGGGTATTATCTTTTCTCATTCCCTAGTTAGGAAAGTTCCCCACAACTCTAACCAACAAGAATTTTAATCCACAAAGGAAAAATTTGAAATTTGACAAGTGAAGAATGCTAATCGATGAAGGAAATATAAATGAAGGAATAGGAACATGAATTAAGTCAAAGTTTCCATTGGTATGGTTCCTTTGTTGATTAGATTTCTTGGTCAATAATGTTTCCTTCGAACTTTGATATTATTTGGTCAAATTATAATTGATGAAACAATTGCATGAATATAATTATCTGCAATGGATATATGTGTGTGTGTGTGTGTGTGTGTGTGTGTACACACGTGCAAAAATACATACATACATGCTTGCATATATACAGTCTGTGTGGGCTTAATGGTTAAGAGTGTGTTTTCTCCTAGGAGGCCATAGGTTCAAATCTGAAGGGAGGTAGGATAAGTACACCTCCATAAACTTTAGCACTCAAATAACTAAGTAGAGGGGAGTCCATTGTCACACAAACAAGGGGGTCTTGTACACTAAATTAGTGTATGGTTTGGTTGTGACCTTATATATATATATCCACACACACACACACACATTATAAGGAGGTGATAAACCCTAATATAGAAAATCAAAATTATATCTTTGTATTACCAGAATAAAGAATAAAATAACTATTGCTAAATAATAAGAAAAAACTCTCATGAGCTTTGTAGTGAAGCAAGGTGTTGAAAATTTTGTAAAATATCATGGGAATTTATCATATTTGTTATACTAAGAGGGTTGAAGATGAAAATCACTTTCTCATACAATGTCTTGCTTACACCCACTAGAGCACAATTTTAAAATGTTTTCTACGATGTTGATCTCCCTAACCTTTTATCTCATTGTAACTATGGTGATCTAACCCTACTTCTCTTATGTCACGTCCCCTCCCATCCAACCAGCTAGATGGAGAGGATCGTGACGGTTAACCCGGGCATCCAGCCCCATTCACATTCAACAAGCATTCAAATCGAAAAGAATGTATACATATACAAATGCATAACAGATGCGATATTAAAATGGGCGGCTAGCCCTATGAAACGTTTAATCATAAGCATGAACATAGTATAACAGAGATAGATGGAGATGTATGGTTTTAAGAAAATCACAGCGGAAATTAAGAATTTCACATCCATCATACATTTAAGATGTTCATCAAATAAGTAATTGCAATTTAACACAGGAGAATACTTATCTTATACAAAAGTAATCCCACGCAACTGGCTATGCAACTGCAACGTTCCACCCAACCGTAGGCCAGTGTGCTCCTCAATCTCTCAGCACCACTGCCACCCCCGAGCTGGGCACGATCTCTACAAGGAATCAGGGAACAACAGACTCACACATAGCCAAGCATACACCAATATGAGCCAAGCCAATCTGCAATTGGGTTTATCAGGCTGCTAGGACATGGAAGGGAAGAATTGCTAAGCTAGTATGCTCAACCACAGAGCTGAGGATGTCCCTCCCAGATCTATTCAGCTTGGCACTCACAATGCCTACACACCCAACACAAGGAAGTATTCTCTTCACTGCCACACAGTCCCTCAAGCCATACCTCCCTTTCTAGTGCTCTCAGGGTGTGCATAGAAAAGTATCCAAGCCCTCTTGATCTTCTTGAGAGGCTACACTCTCTACTAGGTTTATCAAGCCAGTTCTATCCACTACCAGTCCAAAACTTCAGCTCACAGGTTCAAACCAAAAACGAGAATGCACACAACAGCAGAACACCATTATGGGGCAAGACAAAACGTTTTTACAGTGACGGGCAGGAAAAAGATCCCCTAGACTTCAGAAAAACGTGGGAAGGTTAAAAACGAGCAATGGAGGTTTGGAGAAAACCCCAGGTAGCAGAAAACGTTTTTAGGAAAAACGCCCATGGCAAATCGGGGACAAAACGAACTCCCTACAGTCCCAAATCGCACCCCCTCCTTCCCAGCTACTATCCAAAACCAAAAACGGGTTTTTGGGCAGGGAGAACCCTGCGTTTTTGCTCAAAAACGTGACTGTAACTCCTAGCCTTCTCTACCTGCGTGAATGAATGAAGACTGCCCATTCCCCATGGCTTTGGGCACCATTTCGTGGGTGGTTTCTTGCCCCTCAAGCAAAAACACGATTTTCCAAGTTGATGGCTTGCCCATGCACGAAAATGGCTTGCCCATACTCTTTCATTCCCAAGGCATTAACTGCCTTAACCAATTTCTTGGAAAAATTAAATGATTGGGTACATGAGACAAAATGGGTAGTTGGTGGTTTATGGGTTTCCCCATTGACACATGGATTAATACCATTGGCTCAAGGGTTTGATTAATTTCCCTCCCTATTCCTTGTAGAACCATGCCCCATCTCTTTTGTTGCATTGCATAGCCGGTTGTGGGTTTTTCATTGATAATTCATAATTACATGATGTCTTATATACATTGTGCCCATCTCGCACAAGAACCATAGGCATCTATTTTAATTGCCGATACATAAACGCTAAATCAATGGTGGGGCCTTGGCCTTGAGCTCCTCACCATGATTAAGTTACAATATTTACATCATTTACAAAGGGGGTCAAAATGGGGACGTGACATCTTAAATATTTTCAAGCATATAAATAAAATTTTGAAGAAAACCAAGTGATTCCTTAACTCTTTTGAGGTCCAATAGACAAAATTTGGTCTTGGTGGACATTAATAACCATCTTGATCACACACACACACACACACACACACACACACACGCAAGCGCACGTGCGTGGGCTCGCACACATGAACACATGCATGCATGCATACATACATACATACAAGGATCCATGATTTTCTTAAATAGTAGAAACCTTGACGAATCTTACTAAATCTTAAATTTTCAACCATTAAATATTTTGTGATAGTTTGTAAAAATATTCAAATTTATAAGAATTTTACATGGTTTCTAGATAGTTTTGGCATTGCTTAGAGTAAAATATTTTTATCCCATGCAATCTAGGAAAAATCATTATAGAAAAAATGGAAATTGGAAAATCGTTTTTTGGAAAAAAACAATGACAATTATTCCATGAGCTAAATTTGCCCCTAGAATTTCCTTTTCTTTTACTAATGTTATTTTTATCATATAATACATGGAAATACCTTTGTGTGTGTGTGTTTGTGTGTGAATAGTTAAGATAAAATTTCCTTGAAAATATCAGGAAGGATATTTAACAACTTATTTAGAATAACATTGAATTTCAAACAAACCAGTAAAAAGTTTTCAAAAGCAATAGTTGGAAAGAAATAGACTACTTTCTCAACCTATGTATATTGAATGGTTCTTAGCTGTAAAGTGATAGTTCTTAATTTCTATTATCATTCATGAAATATGAAACCATTTTAGCTTCCATTAGAGTCTCATGTACTACATAATTTTTTTTTATCTTCTTATAAAATACACAAATATAGACTTTTAAATATTTTTAGATAAAAGAGATAAGAAGGGAGGTTCTATCTTTCATAATTGGATATAATTACCAATATCATGGATAAACATGAGTTATAGAAATATATTTATACAAAAATATAACTTTACTATGATGAATTTTGCAAATAATATTATATATAGATAGGCTGTATATTTTACTTATTTCCATCCAGGACATCTCAAACAACTCAAATTCATCCTTAAAAGGTGCACATTTGTTTTGAAAAGCACCTAAATTAAAACAACCAACATTTATTAGCCATCGTAAATCAAATCCACTCATTGTGAAATAATCACCACCATCTTGATGAAAAGCACCATCGACATTGGCTTAAGAAGAATCAAATGCAAACAATGTGGAAATTCCAAGTCATGGAATCCTTCCTAATAGCAAAACCTACAAATTGGAATCCATCCTAACAACAAAACGTACAACTTGTGCACAAACAAGACAAACAATTAAATACTAACGTTGTAATATCCCGAATTTTGGACTAACTGTTTTATGATGTTATATTGGGCCACGACCCCAAAACCTATGATGTATTCTTTTGTAGACTGACATATTGGGCATGGACCCTGACTGAATTTCATTATTTGATTATATATTGGGCAAGGAAGCCCCAATGTTCTGATTATGTTTTCATATGGGTACAAAACCCTAATATACTGAGTTGACCTTTTTACTACATACTGTGCAGTGATGTGAATGACATAATTGACTTATGTGGTGTGTTGAGCGTGGACTCAGAAACACACAAATTACCTACATACTAGGCGAAAGCCCCGAGGTACCTAGATGAATGTTTATGTACTTGGAGTAACCCCTGATGTACACTGAGTGTTGGGCATAATCCCTAGAGCACTCCAAGCTTGAAAGAAAATGAATACCAGATCCGAGGCCACTTAAATAATCTAGATGTGCCTCACAACCACATTCTAGCTGTAGTGTTGAGTAGAGGCTCTGGAATTGCACTAGCGTAATGCCCATGTGAGAGTGTTGAGTTAAAAGGCTCTGAAGAGCACTCGGGGTTACTAGATCTCAAGTGTTGAGTCTGAAGGATTATGAATAGCACTTAAGTGTCTTATCACAACTATTCGAATTGATTAAATAAATCTTATTATCATCAAGTACTGCAGGAACTACCATGGTAAAACGAGGGAATCTGACATGCAAAGGGAGAGACTAGAGGTGCCTATCCTAGCTTACAGAGACCGTCCAAAGAGGTGGACCCTATCCTTAAAAAGATTGAAAAGAAGTATCATGTGAAGATACATAAAAGACAACATCACCACTTAAAGCATAATTTAACTAATAGTAGTTTCCTATGGTTAACATGCATAAAAGACTCAAGGCTAAGGTTCTTATTAATAACTTTAAAAATAATGTTGGTTTTATTTATTTTATATAGTTATGCATTTAATTAATAAATGAATGATGCATTAATTATTTAATTGAAATATAAACTTTATTACTACAATTATGAAAAGGCTTAAATTAGAGGCACTCTAGTTAAACAAGTTGAAAAGTCACCGTTCCAAAAGAACTAGTGATTAATTAAACAAATATTCTTTTGAAAATTAAGTTATTTAATTTAAAGAAACCAATTATTCCAATAGTCCTAATTCAATATTTTACCTACATAAAGAGGACAGGCCCCAAAGGTTAGGGATCATCTTTTGATATAATTCTCTTATGAAACAAAAGATAACCTCTCTGCTCCAAGAAGTGAAGCATTCCCACATCAATTTCCAGATCTGAATCAGCTATGAACCTAGGACCTCTATCTCTCAGTTTGCATGTCAGAACCAGCTCGGGGGGATCCATACTGAACCAGGAACGGTTGTAGGATCATGAATGGGGGGAACGTGGTAGTCCCAAAGCTATCTGGTTCCAGGATCAATTGTCAGGTCAGTTAAAAGTTCATCAGTTTTCCACTAATTATTTGACTGAGTGTGCAGGTCATTATAGTCAGGAGCAAGCTACAGAAATAAGCAAGTATGCAAAACTTACAAGACCTTCAAACAAATTATTTTCAGAATTTAAATTTATGTCAGTATTGTTCTCATTATCAGTATTAATTCAAGATTCTGCCCAGAATCCAGTGGCGTTGTCTAGCAGGTCTAGCCCAACTAGCCTTTTCTAGACATCATATATATGTCGAAAACACTTTCCCTTGGTATTATTAAAATGTTTAATTCTTATCCCATTATCTGTAGGGTAGATTCAGTTTTATTTAATGGATCTCTTTTACTCTGTAATTACTATAATCATTATCCTAGATGTTTCATTTCATTCCTTTAACTTTTTCAAACTCAGACATTGCATTCCTTTTTACAACTGAGTGTTATTTTGTAGAAACCCCATTATAGCTTTCCAAGACACGAGACCACACTTTCAAACGCAGCAGTTCAGTTATCAATGAATTATTATAGTCTTCGAGCACATCGAATTTCTAACCAAGAGATACAAAAACAAAATCCATATAAGACTTTTGGAGTGTTCTGTTATTCACCACATGACCCACAGTATAACCTCTTCCAAAACAAGGAACATGAACGATATTACTTTCTCTATGCTTCACTAAACATTATGATTTATGGAAGTAGCAATAGAACAATTTTTGTTCATCCAAGTCAGAGGGTCGAGTCCCTCTTTAAACTTTTAAGCAAACCCTTTATACTTCTTTTACAAACACCAGAAGATGTATCCAAACTTGTTAAGAAACCAAATCTTTGCATTTAAATAGACTGCTATTTATTTCGGGGTCATGATTCATCAATACCAACGCAATCACAATAAACCAACTAGGGTCTTAGAACTCATATTTTATTCATCCATTGTCCTTATACACTTCCATTGCAAATATGTAAACATCAAACCCAAAAAACCACAGGATGGACCAACAATGAAAGAGAAAATTATATAAATGCATACAGTCCCAGGATAGGGTAAAATACAAATCCCAATAGCAAAATGCAGGTATTTCCAGTGTGGTGCAAACCTAGAACCATACTTACATAGCTAACATCCGCTTACACATTTAGAATCTTCCATAAGGTTCAAATAGCAGAGATAGAGTACCGTATTTTTCTCCACAAAAACAAAACAGTATTTACATATGAACTCCAGGTCCATCCAAATGGTGACCTCCATGCCTCATTCAAACTAATGAGCCAAAGGCTCCATGAAGCCTACAAATTAACGATTCAAACAATATCCCTGTCATGACTACGAGAGGAAGGAGCATGTTGGATAGGACTGGGCTTACCATTAATTCATATGGCCTGGCGATCTTTAGCGAGCCACGCTAGAGTGCATGCCTTTCCTCACCTATCACACAACAATCAACTCGAATTAACCCTGAAAATTACAAATAACCAGACTTTCACATTGAAACAGAAAGGAGGAAGGATGAAACTATCACCTGAGGTTTGTAACAGGGGAGTTGCATTCTTTCATCATTTTTCGCAACTCCTTGGTGCCAGGACCATGAGCATAGCTCAGGTCCGGCGCAAAATCCTCCTCCAGGAAGAAACGAAAACATAGAGAAAAACCAGGGAGAACGAAAACACAGAGTGACCATACCAATCCTAAACCCCAAAGACCTCGAAAAGTGTCCAAGCCTGCTGGGCTCACCATACGTATGAACCAAGGGGCAGTTAATGTTCACCAACTCAACATTAATGAACCTAGAAAAAACCCGAAGTGCCATAGTGTATGTCGTGGGGTTGTGTGTAATCCATACTCCATAGTTTGGCACAATGAATTATAAATATGATCACCATAACCCGTTGTAACCATAGTTTTGGGTGTTAGGTCCTCCACTTTTTAATGTCATTACACTTTGCAAAAACCATGACTTTTACTCTTGTGGTGGAGCTTGAACAAGGAATAGACCCCCCATAGTCGCACCTATATAAAGAAAGCATATAATAGATACATTAGCAAAAATACTAAGTAAGACCAGAACCTTCCAAGGCCACCCTTACCTCTCGACAGTCCTGCCAGGGTTTAATTCTTTTCCCTTTTCTGTCACAACCATCGATGCCCCTTCATGGGCCTTATGTTCATTAACGTGAGTCTGATTTCACCTGAGATAACATTGAGACATTTATTTTTATTCAGGTGAAACTATAAAGTAGTGAGCAGGAAGTTCCCTTAAGATAATACGCTAGTTTGACGTAAAGGCCATAGAATTACCGTAATCATTTTTTATCACCTCCACAAAACCAACAAGACTCACAACCAAGTAAGATTATGATTCCAGAGAAACTTAAGCCTAGACAGAATACCGTAAACAATTACCAATGCATATTATCTACAGTGCTGAAGTTAATTTTATGAATATTTGTCGTATTATGCAGGTTAGCAAGTAGAAAGAATTTTTTTTTATTTTACTATTTATGGGACATTACAAGTGGTATCAGAGCTCAGTTCTAAAACTAAGTGACCTATTGGGCTCATTAACAAAACATCCGCTGCAGATTCACAGTCAAACAGAAAACATGCATTTCAATTTTATTTTGTTATGGGAATATTAACAGGAATTTTTGCTTCTGCTTTTGCTTGCATTAACATTATAGGTACAGCCATTATCTGAGAAATGAATGCAGAACAAGGGAGCAACATACAGGGAAATCTAAATTCCCCACCACGGGAGCAAGAAATCGTGGTGGAACTCAACTCGTATTTAATGAAATCCATGCAGAATGTATAGGTAGAATTCCAGAGTTTCAAAGACAAGAATATGCAAGAAAGAAGGGAACAGCAAGCTATAAATGAAGCCTTACTCCAAAGCTTAACAAGGGCAAAACCCCACGAACAACCTACTCTTTCAGTCAACACTCTTAAAACAGGAAACTGTCACACAATGAAATCAGCTAGTTACAAGATGGAAGAGTAGGAAGGACACAAACCAGAATCAATGGAAGAGGACTATAAGAGCTCTTCCAATGACAATGGTTCCCCACCTCCTTGCAAGAAAAGGAGAAAGAGTGATGATAGTTTGCAAGGAGAGTTCAGAAAGATAAAATCCCCAACCTATGACAGAGAAATCAACTCAGGGGAAAAGGCTGAAGAATGGTTGTTAGGGATGAATAAATACTTCAAAGTTCATAATTACTCTAGTGAAATGCAAGCTCGACTAGCCATTTACAACCTAAATGGTAAAGCTGCTAGATGGTGGCGGGACTTGAAACACACCAAAGGACAAGAATTGAAAGACATAAACTGGGATACTTTCAGCAGAATATTCCAGGACAAGTATATGTCCGAAAGGTTCTTTGACAAGAAAATAAAAGAATTCCATGAGTTAAAAATGGGCTCCTTGACTATGAAAGCATTCATAAACCGGTTCTTAGACTTACTGCACTATGTGCCTTATATTACGGATGAGAAGGTAAAGATTCAGCAGTTCTTGGGTGGGCTGCCACCAAAATTTAGGGAGAAGATAGAATTCGACATGCCCAAAACCCTTGATATAACCCTACATAAAGCAAGGTTGTGCTATGAGCATGGATAGCCAAGGAATGACAACATCAAAAGAAATAGAGACAGATTCAGAACCTTCTCAGACAACCGCAGACCGAGTTTTAGACCCCCACCTTATCAGAAACATAACAACATTTTTCCACCCAACAGAGGCTTCAACCGACCTCAAGCTCGACCAAGTGCACCCCCATCACCAGCCAATAGGCCAGCTTTCAACAAAGGGACAAAATCAGTCCCACCAACTATTTCTTGTTGGAAATGTCAAGGGCCACACTACTACACGGATTGTCCCAGCAAAACAGATGGGGTTTTACACAACATCCAAATGGAGCCTACCATAGGGGACATGGAAAAGACACCTAGGACTTATGCCGCTCTTGATGGCTGGCAGGTAGATCACCAAGCCTCCATGGTAGAAATTGAGGGTAAGATATCTAACACTGCCATTTCACTTCTAATAGACCCCGGCCCTTGCCGAAGCTATATCTCCCCTAAGATAGTAGACACCTGTAAGTTGAACCGAGAGCATCACGAGAAACCATAGCTAGTACAACTAGCCACTGGTACTAAACAAAGGGTCTCCGAGTTAGTTAAAACTTATGAGATAGACTTAAATGGTTTTCCAACTAGGATAGAATTAAATATTCTACCCCTAGGATCGTATGATGTACTTATAGGCATGGATTGGCTAGAAAAACACCATGTCCTATTGGATTGTGCAAACAAGACCCTGCTCTGCAGGGATGACCAAGGGAATCAGGAGATGATTCAGGGTATCCCTAGGAAAGTGTCCGTAAGACAGATATCTGCCTTACAAGCAAAGAAGTGCATTAGGAAGGGCTGTAAGCTCTTCGCTGTTAACATCCAAAACTTAGAAACTGAAAGTGAACAGAGAATCGAAGACTTCCCAGTCCTCGTAGAGTTCAAGGATGTATTTCCCAAAGAAATACTGGGAATACCACCCAAGCGAGACTTAGATTTCTCTATCGAGCTAACACCTGGGTCAGTACTAGCCTCCAAAGCCCCGTACCGTATGAGCACGCCAGAATTGGTGGAGCTCAAGATCCAGTTACAAGAGTTAATAGATAAAGGATACATTCGATCAAGTGTGTCCCCTTGGGCCGCACCGATACTCTTCGTCAAGAAGAAAGACGGAACAATGCAAATGTGCATCGATTACCACCAACTCAACAAGATGACCATTAAGAACTGCTATCCACTCCCTAGAATCAACGACTTGTTTGACCAAGTAGGAGGAGCAAAGATCTTCTCAAAGATCGACTTACGATCCGGATATCACCAGGTGAGGATCCGTGATGAGGATATCAACAAGACCGTGTTTTGAACTCGTTACGACCACTATGAGTTTGTAGTGATGCCCTTTGGGTTGACAAATGCACTGGCCAACTTTATGTGCATGATGAACAGTATCTTTAGTAACAATCTCGATAAATTCATCTTAGTCTTTATCAACGACATTCTGATCTACTCCAAGAATGAAGTAGAACACGAGGAACACCTCTGTATTGTGTTACGTATATTATGGGAACACTAACTTTACACCAAGTTTAGTAAGTGCGATTTCTACAAACCCCAGATCCAATACTTAGGACACATCATTTTCGAGAAGGGAATAGCCGCTGACCCCGAAAAGATAAAGGCTATCGAGGAATGGCCCACACCTACGTGTGTTTTTGACATAAGATCATTCTTAGGTCTGGTCGGTTACTATCGGAAGTTCATTGAGAACTTCTCACAAATCGCATGGCCCATGACTGCCTTACAGAAGAAGGCAAACAAGTTTATTTGGACGGTTAAGTGAGAAGAAAGCTTTCAGAAGTTGAAGCAACTATTGATTAGTGCACTGATTCTGTGTGTCGCGGATCCCAATTGGGATTTCGTTGTTTGCACGAATGCAAGCAAGGAAGAACTCGGGGGAGTCCTTATGCAAGATAATTTTTCCATATGCTACAAATCGAGGAAACTAAAAGAGCATGAGCAGAACTACCCTACTCATGACCTTGAACTAGCCGCCATCATCCATTCTCTGAAAATGTAGAGACATTATATCATGGGAAAGAAATTCTTATTAATGACTGATAACATGAGCTTGAAGTACCTTTTCAATCAACCTGACCTAAATGCCAGGCAGGCCAGGTGGTTGGATTTCCTTAGTGAGTACCATTTCGAACTAAAACATATAAAAGATAAGGAAAACAAAATTGCAGATGCCTTAAGCCACTGACCACATATGCTTTATGAGGTCACGGTGAGCCAAACCGACCCAAACTTACACCACAGAATTCGAACAGCATGTAAGAGTGACCATTGTTATACAGAAATCCTCGCAAAGATTCAAGAAGACAGACTCTTTCAACAATAGAAAGAGTATAAGATAGACGAATCAGGATTACTATGGTCGAAAGAGAGACTTTACATCCTCGAGAGTGGAGACATTAGATCAAACATCCTCACCGAATTCCACCAGAAACCCTATTCAGGGCACCCCAAATATCAAAAGATGATATTGGTAGTAAAGAAGCATTACTTTTGGCCTAAGTTGAAGGCTGACATCGCCATATTCATCACGAAATGTCAAGAATGCCAGTTGGTCAAAGAAGAACATCAACACCCCTCCGGATTAATTCAACTGCTACCCATTCCGGAATGGAAATGGGAGGTAATAAGTATGGAATTCATTACAGGCTTACCCAAGAGTAAGAAACTGAACGACTCCGTCTTTGTAGTGGTGGACAAGCTGTCTAAAGCAGCCCACTTCATACCAGTAAAATCCACCTACAAAGCGGTTCACATTGCAGAAATATTCTTGAAGGAAATATTTTGATTGCATGGGATACCCAAAGCAATCATTTTCGATCGAGACACGAAGTTCACTAGCAACTTCTGGAGAGCATTGTTCTCCGGTTTGGAGATCCAGTTACAATTCAGTACCGCATACCACCCCCAAACCGATGGACAGATGGAATGAGTAAACCAAATTCTTGAGGATATGCTGAGAATGTATGTCATGAACAATCCCACTAAGTGGGAAGACTATTTACACCTCGCAGAATTTGCATACAACAACGGTTATCAAACCTCGACCAAAATGAGCCCTTTCGAGGTGCTCTACGGATGAAAGTGTTGGACCCCCGTGACTTGGGACAGTCCGGTGGACAAACTTATGCTAGGACCAGATTTACTAAAAGGATTGGAACAACTAGTTTCCAAGGTGCAACTAAACTTAAAAGAAGCTCAAGACTTCCAAAAGAGTTATGCAGACAAGAAAAGAAAGGACAAAGATTACCAAGTTGAGGAACATGTGTTTCTAAAAATAAAAGCAAAACGAAGCTCATTGAGCTTGGGACATTGCGGTAAATTAGCCCCAAGGTTTTGTGGACCTTTTGAAATACTGGCCAAGAAGGACCCAGTAGCTTATGAGTTAGCCCTACCAAGCCATATAAAAGTTCATAATGTTTTTCATGCTTCATTAATAAACAAATATGTATATGATTCTAAACATGTCATTGATTGGTCCTTATTACTGGTGGAGCCTGAAGGGGAGTTCACGCCAAAATCACTCCACATTCTGGAAAAGAGAGAGGTCCAGCTTAGGAGGACCATTAATCAGCTGAAAGTGCAATGGAGGCACTTTGGACCAGATGAGGCTACTTGGGAGAATGAGGCCACCATGAAAGAGGCATACCCAGCCTTGTTTCATGACTTCATTCCTACTCCCTAGAAACACCGGGATGATGTTGTTCTAAGGGGGGAGGGATGTAATATCCCGAATTTTGGACTAACTATTTTATGATGTTATATTGGGCCACAGCCCCAGCACCTATGATGTATTCTTTTGTAGACTGACATATTGGGCATGGACCCTGACTAAATTTCATTATTTGATTATATACTGGGCAAGGAAGCCCCAATGTTCTGATTATGTTTTGATATGGGTACAAAACCATAATATACTGAGTTGACCTTTTTATTACATACTATGTAGTGATGTGAATGACATAATTGACTTATGTGGTGTGTTGAGCGTGGACTTAGAAACACACAAATTATCTATGTACTGGGTGAAAGCCCCTAGGTACCTAGAGGAATGTTTATGTACTAGGAGTGAGCCCTAATGTACACTGAGTGTTGGGCGTAAGCCCTGGAGCAATCCAAGCTTGAAATAAAATGAATAACATATCCGAGGCCACTTAAATAATCTAGATGTTCCTCACAACCACATTCTAGCTGTAGTGTTGAGCAGAGGCTCTGGAATTGCACTAGCGTAACGCCCATGTGAGAGTGTTCATTTAAAAGGCTCTGAAGAGCACTTGGGGTTACTAGATCTCAAGTTGTGAGTCTGAAGGATTCTGAATAGCACTTAAGTGTCTGATCACAACTATTCAAATTGATTAAATAAATATTATTATCATCAAGTACTGCGGGAACTACCACGTTAAAATGAGGGAATTTGACATGCAAAGGGAGAGACTAGAGGTGCCTATCCTAGCTTACCGAGACCATCCAAAGAAGTGGACCCTATCCTTAAAAAGATTAAAAAGAAGTATCATGTGAAGATACATAAAAGACAACATCACCACTTAAAGCATAATTTAACTAATAGTAGTTTCCTATGGTTAACATGCCTAAAAAGCCTCAAGGCTAAGGTTATTATTAATAACTTTAAAAATAATGTTGGTTTTATTTATTTATAAAATATATTTATTTTATATAGTTATGCGTTTAATTAATAAATCAATGATGCATTAATTATTTAATTGAAATATAAACTTTGTTATTACAATTATGAAAATGCTTAAATCAGAAGCACTCTAGTTAAACAAGTTGAAACGTCATGATTCCAAAAGAACTAGTGATTAATTAAACAAATATTCTTTTGAAAATTAAGTTATTAATTTAAAGAAACCAATTATTCCAATAGTCCTAATTCAAGATTTCCCCTACATAAAGAGGACAGGCCCCAAAGTTTAGGGATCATCTTTTGATATAATTCTCTTATGAGACAAAAGAGAACCTCTCTGCTCCAAGAAGTGAAGCATTCCCACATCAATTTCCAGATCTGAATTAGCTACGAACCTAGGACCTATATCTCTCAGTTTGCATGTCAGAACCAGCTCGGGGGGATCCATACTGAACCAAAAATGGTTGTAGGATCATGGTTGGGAGGAACGTGGTAGTCCCAAAGTTATCTAGTTCTAGGATCAATTGTCAGGTCAGTTAAAAGTTCAGCAGTTTTCCACTAATTTATGACTAAGTGTGTAGGTCATTACAGTCAGGATCAAGCTACAGAAATAAGCAGGTATGTAAAACTTACAAGACCTTCAAACAAATTATTTTTAGAATTTAAATTTATGTCAGTATTGTTCTCATTATCAGTATTAATTCAAGATTCTGCCCAGAATCCAGTGGCATATATCTAGTAGGTCTAGCCCAGCTAGCCTTTGCTAGACAACATATATATGTCAAAAACGCTTTCCCTTAGTATTATTAAAATGTTTAATTCTTATCCCATTATCTATAGGGTAGATTCAGTTTTATTTAATGGATCTATTTTACTCTGTAATTACTGTAAACATTATCCTAGATGTTTCATTTCATTCCTTTAACTTTTTCAAACTCAGAGATTGCATTCCTTTTTACAACTAACTGTTATTTTGTAGAAACCCCAATGTAGCTTTTCAATAAACTAGACCACACTTTCAAACACAATAGTTCAGTTATCAATGAATTATTACAGTCTTCAAACACATCGAATTTCTAACCAAGAGATACAAAAACAAAATCCATATGAGACTTTTGGAATGTTCTATTATTCACCACACGACCCATAGTATAACCTCTTCCAAAACAAGGAACATGAACGATATTACTTTCTCTACGATTCACTAAACATTATGATTTCTGGAAGTAGCAATAGAACGATTTTTGTTCATCTCAAAGTACCAAGACAGGTCAGAGGGTTGAATCCCTCTTTAAACTTTTAAGCAAACCCTTTCTACTTCTTTTACAAACACCAGAAGACGTATCCAAACTAGTTAAGAAACCAAATCTTTGCATTTACACAGACTGCAATTTATTTCGGGGTCACGATTCATCAATACCAACGTAATCACAATAAACCAGCTAGGGTCTTAGAACTCATATTTTATTCATCCATTGTATTTATACACTTCCATTGCAAATATGTAAACATCAAACCCAAAAAACCACAGGATGGAGCATAAGTGAAAGCGAAAATAATAGAAATGCATACAATCCCGGCATAGGGTTAAATACAAATCCCGATAGCAAAATGTAGGTATTTCCAGGGTGGTGCAAACCCAGAACCATACTTACACAGCTAACATCCACCTACACATTTAGAATCTTCCATAACGTTCAAATAGCAGAGACAGAGTACCGTATTTTTCGCCACAAAAACAAAACAGTATTTACTTATGAGCTCCAGGTCCAGCCAAATGGTGACCTCCAGGCCTCATTCAAACTAATGAGCCAAAGGCTCCATGAAGCCTACAAATTAACGATTCAAACAGTACCACTGTCACGACTACAAGAGGAAGGAGGATGTTGGCTAGGACTGGGCTTACCATTAAGTCATATGGCCTAGCCATCTTTGGCAAGCCACGCCAGATTGCATGCCTTTCCTCACCTGTCACAAAACAATCAACTTGGATTAACCCTGAAAATTTCAAATAACCAAACTTTCACATTCAAACAGAAAAGAGGAAGGATGAAACTATCACCTAAGATTTGTAACAGGGGAGTTGCATTCTTTCATCATTTTTCGCAACTCCTTGGTGCTAGGACCATGAGCATAGCTCAGGTCCAGCATGAAACCCTCCTCCATGAAGAAATGAAAACACAAAGAAAAACCAGGGAGAATGAAAACGCAGAGTGACCATACCAATCCTAAACCCCAAAGACCTCGAAAAGTGTCCAAGACTACTGGGCTCACCATACATATGAACCAAGGGGTAGTTAATGTCCACCAAATCAACATTAATGAACCTGGAAAAACCCCCAAGCGCCATAGTGTATGTCGGGGTTGTATGTAATCCATACTCCATAGTTTGGCACAACGAATTATAAATATGATCACCATAACCCTTGTAACCATAGTTTTGGGTGTTAGGTCCTCCACTTTTTAATGTCATTACACTTTGCAAAAACCATGACTATTACTCTTGTGGTGGAGCTCGAACAAGGAATAGACCTCCCATAGTCGCACATGTACAAAGAAAGCATAGAATAGATACATTAGCAAAAATGCTAAGTAAGACCAGAACCTTCCAAGGCCACCCTTACCTCTCGTCAGTCCTGTCAGGGTTTAATTCTTTTTCCTTTTCTGTCACAACCATCGATGCCCCTTCATGGGCCTTATGTTCATCAACGTGAGTCCGATTTCACCTGAGATAACATTGAGACATTTATTTTTATGCAGTTGAAACTATAAAACAGTGAGCAGGAAGTTCCCTTAAGATAATACGCTAGTTTGACATAAAGACCATAGAATTACCGTAATCATTGTTTATCACTTACACAAAACCAACAAGACTCACAACCAAGTAAGATTATGATTCTAGAGAAACTTAAGCCTAGCAAGAATACCGTAAATAATTACCAACGCATATCATGTACAGTGCTGAAGTTAACTTTATGAATATTTGTTGTATTAGGCAGGTTAGCTAGTGGAAAGAATTTTTTTTTATTTTACTATTTATTGGACATTACAAACGTATAATCTAAAATACACTACAAGTTTGTATTATTTCTTCCTTTCACATCTCTCCATGGAAGAAAAAAAAATCAAACTCAATCCTTCATTAATGACATGTAATTGTTGACCCATATATATATGAATGAGCCAATACCAAATGGTATTGACATATTTGGTATTGACATTATAGAACCATCTTTGTTTTATATATGCATTGTAGAAATCCATGTCTTTGTTGATGAAGTGATGCGGTTGATGTTGGCTTATATGGTAAGCATAAATAATATTGAGGAATAATCTAGTTATTGCATTTTTATTGTGGATACGATAGTCTTATGTAATTTTTCCTTTAATCATATCATTAGCATTCTTATTCTCTATTTCTACGAGAGTATACTATATGTAAATGTAGAGTTAGTACTTCACAAGAAATCAAACATAGAACTCAATAGATATCATGTGCATATCTCGCCTCGCAATTATGAAAATGATAAATATAATCTTGATTGCTAGGTGGAGCATTCAAAAGATAAAGTATAGCCTTGATAAATGACAGTCCATTTGTGGGAGTCAATTGACAGTTTTAATAAACTAAATTTCAACTAAGTAGTAACATCTATTAATTGGCATAATTCCTATCATTGGTTTATTTTTCTTATAGCACATGCAAGGTGTAATTTTTTTTCAAACTATTTATGTCTTGCTCTGCATTACAAAGAGAAGAGAATACGCATCATTGCATGAATTTAAAATACAAAGAGAAGATCATACCCATCATTACGTGAATTTAAAATAATAAAGAGAAGATATATTTGAAGGAGAATTTGTAGTCAAGTTGACATTGAGCAAAAAATTATCCTAAGCCATTATGAAAATAGTGATCTCTCCATAAAACTGAGAATATTGAACAGTTCTTATTTCTTCAAATGATCCATGTTGGTGAAGTATGTGGACTATAAGTCCATCATTTATGGATCACTTCCTCCATCAATTCTTATGGGTTGATGAAATTCTATTACAATTTTTAAACTATTCCTTTGAGATTTTTTCTCCTCCGTAAAGATTCATTGTTCTACTTAGTCACCCCTTCTCACTCAACTTTATATCTTATCAAGCATGTAATTATCTTAGATAAGTCAAGAAATATTTTTATTTACTCCTATATTGTATCTTCATCCAATCCATTTCCTCTTCAATTTTAAAATAAGGGTGAGATGAGATTTTACTAGGCTCATTGATTTTGAAGGCCACGGTGTTAGTGGGTGGTTATGTAAATGCTTGATAATATCAAGGATGATGGGGATTAATGGGTATATTGTGTATGTGGTCATAAATATTAGGCGTTATTGTATGCTAGGGGTTAAGTGTACCCATATTCAAAACATGTAATATCTTCATAAAATGTTGGGTTTCAATTTGACATAAATTACAAGTGCATGCAAATTTTTTTTTATATCCATGATATTATGCTTAGAAAACATATTATTTGGAAACTAACCTTTTATTCATATCGAGATATCACATAACACTCATTCTTAGATATCTTCATTCCTTAATTCAATCTCAATGATCAAAATATATAATTGTAGGTATGGATTCATCAAAACCTTATCTCTTATCTCATTGATATTAAAGAGTCTTTAAAGATTAAGTATAGTTTACCACCAAAATTTTTTCAATGAGAATAATGTTTGAATTCTAAAACTCCATGAGAAAAAATATATTGTGATTATTAAGTTAATATGGGTAATATATAGGCATATGAAATGATGTTCATATTTCTAAAATATCTAACATACTTGGAATGTAGAATATCTAATACAACACTAAGTAAGTAGAAAATGAAGTAACATTGATAATGATGTGACAGTATAATAAAATTGAATTTGGATTGCATAATTATTTAAAATAAACTATTATTAATACATGTTTTTATTCATTTTTGTTTAAAAAATATCAAATTTATCTTATTTTTTCCAATTTTATAAAATTGGTGCATCTTTATAATGATGTTCAATTCAATATTTACTATGAAACTAAACATATCATAGTATATGAAAATCATTGAGAATAAATTCTTTCATTCCATATTACAAGATACATGTACTATGAAATACACTTAAATTTCCACAAAATTAATTGACAAAAATAATACATACATATGGAAGATTTAAAAAAAAAAACGAATAATTTCAACCATTTCATAATTTACACTACGAACAAATAATAACAATGATAATATTTATGTGACCAATAAAATATAGGATATTAAATAAATGTTGCATATAAAAAAAACTTGTATGCTTATTAAAAAGTCTTATCTTAATTATTAAATTGCAATTAAATTAAATTATTTCTTAATATTAATTATTAAACAAAAAAAATAACAACAACTTCCTTATCAATTTTATTAATATCATTTTTAAAAATATTATTATATATAATAATATATTTTTGTTATTAAAATCAAGTATATATACCATTAACGTTAATATTATATGAAGAACATGTAAATATATACTATAGCATTAATACTATGTTGGTTTTTTTTGCCTAGAAAAAAATCATAACCCTTATTTAGCAAAAACGAAGATTGCATTTTGCATGGCGTAGCCACACAAAAAACAAAGAAATGTTCATATACACGAGTCTGATAAACTGTCCACAAAACAAGTCTATAAACGCAAATCCTGCAAGCCTTCTTAGGTTCATTAAAACATTTCAACAAAACTACCATACACGAGCCATCGAGCAAAATCAAAACTCGAAACCTGAGATCCAACTATTGTAACATCCCTCTTTTTCACTACTATTTTTGGTGTTTGAAATCAATGTAACAATGTAATGTTTTCTGGTGAGGAGTCCAAGGCCAAGGCCCCACCAGTAAAACTGGTAACATGAATGTTCAGTCCCTAGTTGAAATGATCATGTAATAGACTAAGAAACATAAGGTTATGACATAACTAACGACAGGGAAACCTAATCAACTAGGGGGATGCATAAATGACAAGGAAGTCATGAGAATCTACTTAGACTAATAGTTGTCTTCTTGGTGCGTCGAGAAGTTGGGTAAATTATTATTTATTACCCTAAGTTGAAGTTAGTAACTCCTCGATGCAAGTGGAGGGTAAAATGCTTATTGACATATTTAGTTAAGTATTATTGATAACCCCAAGGGATTATCCTAACTATTATTATTATTATTATTATTAAAAGCATTTCCAGTAAGAGAATGCTAAAGAGAGTGCTATAGAAGTATAATAGCTTCCTAAACTAAAAACTAATACTAGCTTAATTTCAATAAAGACTATTTTCCTTTTCTCCCTTATCATTATTAAAATGGCAAGTTAAGCCAAGATATATATTAAAAGTTACAAATGATATTAAGTTATAAGTGGGATTGCATTTTGTAATATCCCGAATTTTGGACTGACCATTTTTTATGTTATATTGGGCCACGGCCCCGACACATATGATTTATTCTTAGTATTGGGCATGAGCCCTAGCACATGTGATTTATCCTTTTATATTGACATACTGGGCATGGACCCTGACTGACTTCTTTATTGAGTATATGATTGGGCAGGAAGGCCCTAATGTGGTGTTTATGTTCTTTAGCATGTGATGTGGGTACAAGCCTTAAAATAATGAGGTGATCTTTTGTTACTTATTGTGCAGACCCATGATTTTACATGTTTTACTTCTATGGTGTGTGGAGCATGGACTCGGAAACACACAAGAGACCTATGTATTGGGCATAAGCCCCGATGTACCTAGAATAATGTTTATGTACTGGGAGTAAGCCCTGATGTACATTGAGTGTTGGGCATAAGCCCTGGAGCACTCCAAGCTTGATAAATTAATACCGGATCCGAGGTCACTTATATATTCTAGATGTGCCTCACAACCACATTCTAGCACTAGTGTTGAGTGGGAAGCTCTGGAATTCCACTAGCGTAATGCCCATGTGAAAGTGTTGAGTTAAAAGCCTTTGAAGAGTACTCAGGGTTACTAAATACCAAAGTGTTGAGTCAGAAAGACTCTGAATAGCACATCTACTTTCATCACATTTATTTAGTCTGGTTAAATGATTCATCTTTTATCTATCATCAAATATTGCAGGAACTACCATGTTAAACAAGGGAATCCGACATGCAAGAGAGAGACTCGAGGTGCCTATCTAAGCTTACCAAAAGACCGTCCAAAGAATTGGACCTTGCCCTTAAAATTTGAAAGAAGTATCATGGGAAGATACATAATTAAATAAAAGATAACTACCACCACTTAAAGCATAGATTGACTAATAGTAGTCTTCTATGGTTAACATGCATAAAGGCCTCAAGGCTAATATTATTATTAAGAGCTTTAATATCAATGTTGTTATGATTTATTTATGAAATATATTTACTTTATATAGTTTATGCATTATTTTAATGTATTAAGAGTCAAGTTGAAATATAATTATTGTGATTATAATTATTATGAAAAGATTAAATAAAGAATCACTTATAGTTAAAACAATTGAAAAGTCCTAGTTCAAGAGGACTAGATATTTATTAAATAATACCTTTTAAATATTAATTATTTAACTTAAAGAAGCTAATTATTCCAACAGTCATAATTCAAGACTCCCCTACAAAAGAGGGCAGAAACCAAGGTTGGGGATCTTATTTTTTTTCATTATCATTCTCTTATGGTAATCAAAGAGAATTTTCTGCTCCAAGAACTGAAGTAGTCCACATAAGTTTCTAGATATGAACCAACAGTATACCTAGGACCTCTCTCTCTTTTGAATGTTGGAATCCAGCTCGAGGGGATCCATACAAAACCAGGAATGGTTGCAGGATCATGGTTGGGAGGAACATGGTAGTCCCAAAGTTATCCAGTTAAGGAATCATTCTAACAGGTCAGCTAAGCATGGCAGTTTTTCCACTAATTATTGTTTGAGTGTGCAGGTTACTACGGGAGAGGAGCAAGACACAAGACAACCAGGTATGAATTATTAAAACAACTATTTCCAGTTATGTTGTCAACTAGGCCTATAGTTAGGCTCGTTATTAAAGTATCGATTTCCCTAAATATTTACAGCATTACTTCTCTTTTGGAGCTAGGGCCTTCAGGGAATAGGCTCCTGGGTTAAATTCATTTTAAAGGTAGAATTGCATGCCCAGAAATTTTGATAACCTTAGAAAATTATAACTTAGAAACCAGCAGAATGTCTAGCAGGTCTAGTCAAACTAGCTTGTGCTAGACATCCATGCAAACCTTAAAACCTAGAGTCCTTGCCCTATCAATTTTAAACATCAGAATGCTTTATTTTTCTGGTAGCATTATTTATGTAGGATGCTGCCAGTACCATATTCATGTATTTCAGTTCTATTAGTTCTTTTACATAACCTAGGAAGCAGATAACGCAGTCATAATAGAGATCTTTTCTTTAAAAGAAAAGGAAATCTCATTTACATTTATCTTTCTCCCGAAGCCTTATCAATCACATTGCACTGTAGTAAAAAAAGAAGAAAATGTATTACAGTAGTCAAGATTTCCAAACATTAATGAATTTACCAAAACCCTTAGTTATGATTCCAGCCAATAATTAATTCACTACACAAAAAAACACAACAAGCACTCCAAGGGATCAAGATTTCATTCATAGACTCAGATCATTTTCTGTTTCATTACACAACAAGCTTGTTCTTTATTTCATGGATCGAATCACATAGTGAAGTGTCGTATTTCATTTCTTTTAGCACATCGAATCACCAGTCAAGGGATCGAATCCCATTAACATCCCTAGGATTATTCTTACCCATACACAAATCGCCAACCACATAATTTTAGCATACATAATCCATTTTCTTTCAAGCAATCAAAACAACCGACTGCTAGGGTTACGAATCCACTCAAAACATAGGAGTATTTTACAAAGATTAAATCTCAACCAGAAGTCTGGCAAGCGACACAGAGCCATAATCCACAATCAACCAAAAATACGTTATCATTTAGCAACAGTACAGTTGTTCATTAAATACAAACGTAGAACAAGGATCGAATCTCCTGATTGTCTCTTCATTAAACCCTTTCTAGTTATTACAACTACCAGAAAACATAGCAGTAAGAACCAGAGACTAAAATTCTCAAACTTATAGTTGAGCCAATTGAAGAGTTACGATTTTTTCCTATCAATGCATCCTTTAATAAACAGTTAAACATTTCAAAGAATAACAAAACTACGATACTCAATCGAAGGTCTTCAACCTAAATAACAACGACATATAAACACTGGGGACAGAAAAATTATTAAACCTTTTAAACTTCATAAAGCAAACACAGAGATTCCACATTGCTGATTATATTTCAGAAATACATGTTCGAGGATCAATAGAAAACGCAAGTCATTGTAATGACTCCCGAAACCCCAAATTTATACAACAATAGCTCATAACTCATTTAAAAGAGGTTTATAATTTTCATACAACTAGAATGGTCAAGGCCATTACGTCTAGTACAAAAACCCTCTAGGGTTACCCTCCTTTGTAAAGCAAAATAACCTTTAACCGGTCCAGCCAATGGCTACCCACTCAGGATTTCTTAATTACATTACAGTGAGCCAAAGGGAAACAAGAAATCAAATCATAAAACGATACGCCCTCTAGGGAGGCAATAAGTAGGAGCAAGGGTTTGGAAAACCTGAACTTACCTTTTTTTTTCCAAGCCATCCAAATGCCAAAGGTAATGACCACCTGGTAGAAATCCATGCGGAGAGGCAGCATAAACCACCTGTCATCAACCGTATCACTACAAGGTTAAACTCCAGGGATAAGAAATTCCATGCTAGATAAAAAAATAGGAAAAGAGTGTAAACGAAAGGCATGACATTACCTGGTGCATTCATCCTCCTCTGTGACTTAAAGCAAGCAATACACAGGTGCTCTGACCATGAGCAAAGATCAGGTCAGAGCATAGACCCCTCAAACGCATCAAGCAGTGACCAAAGCCAAATGAACTAAGAATACGAGTTTTTTTGCTGGAGTAAAAACCAAGTAAACCCATCTGCAAAGTTGGCAGCAAACCATGTGGTTTCGTATTACTGCATTTAATGTCACTACCCACCTCCAAATTATTTCGATATTAACCTTGTTCTCTATACTATGAAAGCCATTTGTTCCCATGGTGATGATCAACAAGTGTTGCAAGGATCACAAGTATTACATGACCAACAAGTATTGCAAACCCATAAGTATTATTACAAGTGCCCACAAGTTTTATAGAGTCCAACAAATATTTCAATGAGCCAACTCTTCAACCCTTACAAACTCGGAGCTTAAATAATTGTTAGGAATAGAATTTAGAACCCAAGGTAGATGCATTCAAAAGCACACCTACAAAATAGAGTTACGATAAAATGCATTAGCGAAATTCGCTAAGTAAGTCAGAAGTTCCGACACTTGTGCCTTGCCTCTCGGCAACTCTGTTGGGGGGTATTTCTTATTTTTTTGAAACATCAATGTTTCCCTCTTGGGCCTCACACTTTATTCATCGAAGGTCCATCTTGCCTGAAGATAACATTCAGACATTTATAAATATGTACTTGAGTTCTTGAACAGTAAGTAAGAGGTAATTTTATAATTACTCTAGCATGTGCACACTTGGAACATAATTATATTAATCTACCCTACACATCGCTTCCCCAGATCCAAAAGATTGTTAGTTAGTGAGACTTTGATTACTTAGGAAAAGAAACTTAAATTCTTTATTTCTATAAAACAAGTATTGATGCATATCTTATTTTATTCAGTGCTGAAGTTAATTTAAAAATCATCATCGGTAAAATAGCCTTCTCTTGCAGTAGTGGAAATTTTTTGAATTTTTACTATTTTAGGGACATTACAAGTGGTATTAGAGCCCAGCTACAAAACTAAGTGACCTATTTGGCTCATTAGAAATAGAACATCCGCTGCAGATACTCAGTACACAGAAATAGAGATAGGTTTAGAACCTTCTCGAACAACCGTAGAATGGGGTTTAGACCTCCACCCTATCGGAAACATAACAATAGTTTTCCACCCAATAGAGGCTTCAACCAACCTCAAACACGACCAGGTGCACCCCCACAACCTATCAACAGGCAAGCTATCAACAAAGGGACAAAAGCTGTCCCACCAACCATTTCTTGTTGGAAATGCCAAGGGCCCCACTACTACAAAGACTTCCCCAACAAAACAGATGGATTTTTACACAACGTCCAAACAGGACCTACCATAGGAGACATGGAAAAGACACCCAGGATTTATGCCGCTCTTGATGGCTGACAGGCAGATCACCAGGCCACCATGTTTGAAATCGAGGGTAAGATCTCAAATACAACCATTTCAGTTTTAATAGATCCCTGCGCATGCCGAAGTTATATCTCCCCTAAGATAGTGGACACTTGTAAGTTAAACCGAGAGCACCACGAGGAACCATGGCTGGTACAACTAGCCACTAGTACCAAACGAAAGGTCTCCGAGTTAGTTAAAACTTGTGAGATAGACTTAAACGTTTTTCCAACTAGGCTAGAATTAAACATTCTACCCCTAGGATCATACGATGTACTTATTGGCATCGATTGGTTAGAAGAACACCATGTCTTACTTGACTGCTTAAACAAGTCCTTACTCTGCAGGGATGACCAAGGGAATCAAAGGACGATTCAGGGTATCCCTAAGAAAGTGTCTGTAAGACAGATCTTCGCCTTACAAGCAAAGAAATGTATCAGAAAAGGTTGTAAACTCTTTGCTGTCAATATCCAAAACATAGAAACTAATAGGGAACAAAAGATCGAAGACTTCCCAGTCCTTGTAGAGTTCAGAGATGTATTTCCCAAGGAAATACCGGGATTACCACCCAAACGAGAATTAGAATTCTCCATTGAACTAACACATGGGTCAGTACCAGCTTCCAAAGCCCCTTACCGCATGAGCACACTAGAATTGGTGGAGCTCAAGCTTCAGTTACACGAATTAATAGACAAAGGGTACATCAAATCGAGTGTGTCTCCTTGGGGAGCACTGATACTCTTCATCAAGAAGAAGGATGGAATGATACGAATGTGCATCGACTACCACCAACTCAACAAGATGACCATTAAGAACCGCTACCCACTCCCTAGAATTGATGACTTGTTCGACCAAGTTGGAGCAGCAAAGATCTTCTCAAAGATCGAATTACGATCCGGATACCATCAAGTGAGAATCCGTGATGAGGATATCAACAAAACCACATTTCGGACCCGTTATGGCCACTATGAGTTCGTAGTGACGCCCTTTGGGTTCATGAATGCACCAGCCAACTTTATGTGTATGATGAACAACATCTTTAGTAAATACCTTGATAAGTTCATTCTAGTATTTATTGAAGACATTTTGATCTACTCCAAGAACGAAGTAGAACATGAGGAACACCTCTGAATTGTTTTACGTATACTACGGGAACACCAACTGTACATCAAGTTTAGTAAGTGTGATTTCTACAAACCCTAGATTCAATACTTAGGACATATAATTTTCGAGAAGGGAATAGTCGTCGATCCTGAAAAGATCAAGGCTATCGAAGAATGGCCCACACCTACGTGTGTTTTCTACATAAGATCGTTCTTAGGTTTAGCCAGTTACTACTGAAAGTTCATTGAGAACTTCTCATGGATTGCATGTCCCATGACTACCTTGCAGAAGAAGGAAAACAAGTTTATCTAGACGGATAAGTGCGAAGAAAGCTTTCAAAATCTAAAGCAACAATTAATTAGTGCACCAATTTTGCGTACTGCGAACCCCAATGGGGACTTCGTTGTTTGCATGGACGCAAGCAAGGAAGGACTTGGGGGAGTCCTCATGCAAGATAACTTTGCCATCTGCTACAAATCAAGTAAATTGAAAGAACATGAGCAAAACTACCCTACACATGACCTCAAACTAGCCACCATCATCCACGCCTTAAAGATGTGGTGACATTATCTTATGGGAAAGAAATTCCTATTGATGATGGATAACATGAGTTTGAAGTACCTTTTCAACCAACCCGACCTAAATTCCAAGCAGGCCAGGTGGTTATCCTTCCTTAGTGAATACCATTTCTAACTAAAGCATATAAAAGGCAAGGAGAACAAGATTGTGGATGCCTTGAGCCATCGAGCACATATGCTTTACGAGGTCACGGTGAGTCAAACCGATTCAGACTTGCACAACCAGATTCGAATGGAAAGTAAGAGTGACCGCTACTACATAGAAATCCTTGCAAAGATCCAGGAAGACAGATTATTCCAGCAACAAAAGGAATATAAGATAGACGAGTCGGGACAACTGTGGTCGAAAGAGAGACTCTACGTCCCAGAGAGTGGAGACATTAGATCAAACATTCTAACTGAGTTAAACCAGAAACCCTATTCAGGGCATCCCGGATATCAAAAGACGATATTGGCAGTAAAGAAACATTACGTTTGGCCTAAATTGAAGGCCGACGTCGCCATGTTCATCACAAAATGTCAGGAATGCCAACTGGTCAAAGCAGAACACCAACACCCCTCCGGATTGCTTCAACCTTTACCCATTCCAGAATGGAAGTGGGAGGTTATAAGTATGGACTTCATTACAGGATTTCCTGAGAGTAAGAAACAGAATGACTCCATCTTTGTAGTGGTAGACAAGCTGTCTAAAGCACCCCATTTCATACCGATGAAATCTACCTACAAGGAAGTTCACGTCGCAGAAATATTCTTAAAAGAGATCTTTCAATTGCATGGGATACCCAAGAAAATAATTTCTGATCGAGACACGAAGTTCACTAGCAATTTCTAGAGAGCATTATTCTCCGGTTTGGAGACACAATTACAATTCAGTACCCCATACCACCCCCAGCCTGATGGACAAACAAAACGAGTAAACCAAATTCTGGAGGACATGCTGAGAATGTACGTCATGAACAACCCCACTAAGTGGGAAGATTATTTGCACCTCACAGAGTTTGCGTACAACAACATTTATCAAACCTCGGCCAAAATGAGTCCTTTCGAGGTACTCTACAGTAGGAAATGTCGGACACCTGTGACTTGGGACAGTCTGGTAGACAGACTTATGTTAGGACCCGACCTACTAAAAGACTTGGAACAACTAGTCTCCAAGGTACAATTGAACTTGAAAGAAGCACAAGACTGCCAAAAGAGTTACGCGGACAAGAAAAGAAAAGACAAATACTAACAAGTCGGCGAACATGTGTTTCTAAAAATAAAGGAAAAATGAAGCTCGTTGAGTTTAATACGTTGCGGTAAACTAGCCCTAAGATTTTGTGGACCTTTTAAAATACTGGCCAAGAAGGGCCCAATGGCTTATGAGTTAGCCCTACCAACACATATAAAAGTTCATAATGTTTTTCATGCTTCATTATTAAAGAAATATGTATATGATACTGAGCATGTTATTGATTGGTCTTTATTACAGGTGGAGCCCGAAGGAGAGTTCATGCCAGAACCACTCCACATCCTAGATAAAAGACAGGTGCAACTGAGGAGGAGGACCATCACTCAATTGAGAGTGCAATGGAGGCACTTTGGACCAGATGAGGCTACTTGGGAGAATGAGACAACCATGAAAGAGGCATACCCCGCCTTGTTTCACGACCTCATTCCTAGTCCCTAGGAACACCGGGATGGTGTTGTTTCTAAGTGAGGAGGGATGTAATATCTTGAATTTTGGACTGTCCATTTTTTATGTTATATTGGGCCACGGCCCCGACACATGATTTATTCTTAGTATTGGGCATGAGCCCTAGCATGTGTGATTTATCCTTTTATATTGACATACTAGGCATGGACCCTAACTGACTTCTTTATTGAGTATATAATCGGGCGGGAAGGCCCTAATGTGGTGTTTATGTTCTTTAGCATGTGATGTGGGTACAAGCCCTAAAATACTGAGATGATCTTTTGTTACTTATTATGCAGAGCCATGATTTTACATGTTTTACTGATATGGTGTGTGGAGCATGGACTCAGAAACACACAAGAGATCTATGTACTGGGCATAAGCCCCAATGTACCTAGAAGAATGTTTATGTACAAGGAGTAAGCCTTGATATACATTGAGTGTTGGGCATAAGCCCTGGAGCACTCCAAGCTTGATAAATGAATATCGGATCTGAGGTCACTTGAATATTCTAGATGTGCCTCACAACCACATTCTAGCACTAGTGTTGAGCGGGAAGCTCTGGAATTGCACTAGTGTAATGCCCATGTGAAAGTGTTGAGTTAAAAGGCTCTGAAGAGCACTCGGGGTTACTAAATACCAAAGTGTTGAGTCGGAAAGACTCTGAATAGCACATCTACTTTCATTACATTTATTTAATCTGGTTAAATGATTCATCTTTTATCTATCATCAAATACTGCGGGAACTACCATGTTAAACGAGGGAATCCGACATGCAAGAGAGAGACTAGAGGTGCCTATCCAAGCTTACCAAAAGACCGTCCAAATAATTGGACCTTGCCCTTAAAAGTTGAAAGAAGTATCATGTGAAGATACATAATTAAGTAAAAGATAATTACCACCACTTAAAGCATGGATTGACTAATAGTAGTCTTCTATGGTTAACATGCATAAAGGCCATAAGGCAAGAGCTTTAATAATAATGTTGTTATTATTTATTTATGAAATATATTTACTTTATATAGTTTATGCATTATTTTAATGTATTAAGAGTCAAGTTGAAATATAATTATTGTGATTATAATTATTATGAAAAGATTAAATAAAAAATCACTTATAGTTAAAATAATTGAAAAGTCTTAGTTCAACAGGACTAGATATTTATTAAATAATACCTTTTAAATATTAATTATTTAATTTAAAGAAGCTAATTATTCCAACAGTCATAATTCAAGACTCCCCTACAAAAGAGGGCAGAACCCAAGGTTTTCATTATCATTCTCTTATGGTAATCAAAGAGAATTTTCTGCTCAAAGAACTGAAGCAGTCCACATAAGTTTCTAGATCTGAACCAGCAGTAAATCTAGGACCTCTATCTCTTTTGCATGTTGGAATCCAGCTCAAGGGGATCCATACAGAAACAAGAATGGTTGTAGGATCATGGTTGGGAGGAACATGGTAGTCCCAAAGTTATCCGGTTAAGGAATCATTCTAACAGGTCAGTTAAGGAGAGCAGTTTTTCCACTAATTATTGTTTGAGTGTGCAGGTTACTACAGGAGAGGAGCAAGCCCCAAGACGACTAGGTATGAATTATTAAACCAACTGTTTCCAGCTATGTTGGCAACTAGGCATTTAGTTAGGCTCATTATTAAAGTATTGATTTCCCTAAATATTTACAACATTACTTCTCTTTTGGAGCTAGGGCCTTCGGGGCATAGGCTCCTGGGTTAAATTCATTTTAAAGGTAGAACTGCATGCCCAGAAAGTTTACTAACCTCAGAAAATTATAACTTAGAAACCAGCAGAATGTCTAGCAGGTCTAGTCAAACTAGCATGTGCTAGACATCCATGCAAACCTTAAAACCTAGAGTCCTTTCCCTATCAATTTTAAACATCAGAATGCTTTATCTTTCTGGCATCATTATTTATGTAGAATGCTGCCAGTACCATATTCATGTCTTTCAGTTCTGTTAGTTCTTTTACATAACCTAGGAAGCGGATAACGCAGTGATAATAGAGATCTATTCTTTAAAAGAAAAGGAAATCTCATTTACATTTATCTTTCTCCCGAAGCCTTATCAATCACATTGCACAATACTAAAAAAAAGAGAAAACGTATTACAGTAGTCAAGATTTTCAAACATTAACGAATTCGCCAAAACCCTTAGTTACGATTCCAACCAATAATTAATTCAGTACACAAAGAACGCAACAAGCACTTCAAGGGATCAAGATTTAATTCATAGACTTAGACCATTTTCTGTTTCATCACACGACGAGCTTGTTCTTTATTTCATGGATCGAATCCCAACACATAGTGAAGTATCGTATTTCATTTCTTTTAGCACATCGAATCGCCAGTCAAGGGATCGAATCCCATTAATGTCACTAGGATTATTCTTTCCCATAAACAAATCACCAATAGCATAATTTTAGCATATAGAATCCCTTTTGTTTCAAGCAATCAAAACAACTGACTGCTAGGGTTACGACTCTACTCAAAACGCACGAGTATTTAACCAAGATTAAATCTCAACCAGAAGCCTGGCGAGCGACACAAAGCCATAATCCACAACCAACCAAACATACATTATCATTTAGCAATAGTACAGTCGTTCATTAAATACAAATGCAGCACAAGGATCGAATCTCCTGATTGTCTCTTCATTAAACCCTTTCTAGGTATTACAACTACTAGAAAACCCAGCAGTAAGAACCAGAGACTAAAATTCTCAGACAAATAGTTGAGCCAACTGAAGAGTTGCAATTTTTTCCTATCAATGCATCCTTTAATAAACAGTTAAACATTTCGAAGAATAACAGAACTATGATACTCAACCAAAGGTCTTCAACCTAAATAACAATGGTATCCAAACACCGGGGACAAAGAAATTATTAAACCTTTTAAACTTCATAAAGCGAACGCAGAGATTCCACATTGCTCATTACATTTCATAAATACATGTTTGAGGATCAATAGAAAATGCACGTCATTTATACAACAATAGCTCATAACTCGTTTAAAAGAGGTTTATAATTTTCATACAACCAGAATGGTCAAGGACATTACATCTAGTACAAAAACCCTCCAGGGTTACCCTCCTTTGTAAAACAAGCAACACAACCTTTAACTGGTCCAGCCAACGGCGACCCCCTTGGGATTTCTTAATTACATTACAGTGAGCCAAAGGGTAACACGAAATCCCAAATCATAAAACGATACACCCTCCAAAGAGGCGAGAAGCAGGAGCAAGGGTTTGGAAAACCTGGACTTACCTTTTTTTTTCCAAGCCATCCAAACGCCAAAGGTAGTGACCACCTAGTAGCAATCCACGTAGAGAGGCAACATAAACCACCTGCTATCAACCATATCACTACAAGGTTAAACTCCAGGGATAAGAAATTTCCTGCTAGATAAAACAATAGGAAAAGAACGTAAACGAAAGGCATGACATTACCTGGTGCATTTATCCTCCTTTGCGATTTCAAGCAAGCAATACACATGTGCTCTGACAACGAGCAAAGCTCTGGTTAGAGCACAGACCCCTCAAATGCATCAAGCAGTGACCAAAGCCAAATGAACTAAGAATACGATTTTTTTTACTGGTGTAAAAACCATGTAAACCCTTCTGCAAAGCTTGCAGCAAACCATGTGGTTTCATATTACTACATTTAATGTCACTACCCACCTCCAAATTATTTTGATATTAACCCTATTCTCTATAGTATGAAAGCCATTCGTTCCCATGGTGACGATCAATAAGTGTTACAAGGATCACAAGTATTACATGACCAACAAGTATTGCAAACCCATAAGTATTATTACAAGTGCCCACAAGTATTGCAGAGTCCAACAAATATTTCAATGGGCTAGCTCTTCAACCCTTACAAAATCAGGGCTTAAATAATTGTTAGGAATAGGATTTACAACCCGAGGTAGATGCCTTCAAAAGCACACCTACAAAACAGAGTTACGATAAAATGCATTAGCGAAATTCGGTAAGTAAGTCAGAAGTTCCGACACTTGCACCTTACCTCTCGGTAGTTCTGTCGGGGGGTATTTCTTCATTTTTGGAAACATCAATGTTTCCCTCTTGGGCCTCACACTTTCTTCATCAAAGGTCCATCTCGTCTGAATATAACATTCATACATTTATAAATATGCACTTCATTTCTTGAACAGTAAGTAAGACATGATTTTATAATTACTGTAGCATGTGCACACTTGGAACATAATTATATTATTCTACCCTACATATCGTTTCCGCAGATCCAAAAGATTGTTAGTTAGTGAGACTTTGATTACTTAGGAAAAGAAACTTAAATTCTTGATTTCCGTAAAACAAGTATCGATGCATATCTTATTTTATTGAAGTTAATTTACAAATCATCGGTAAAATAGCCTTCTCTTACGGCAGTGGAAAATTTTAAAATTTTTACTATTTTAGGGACATTACACATTTATAAAGGGACAAATGAATAGTATTAGGTGTATATTTTAAATAGTAAAAGGTGAAGTGCATATGAAATAAATTATAGGTAATATTTAAATATAAGTTAAAGCACATAAAATTATAATTAAAGGGGAGTCCTTTTGGAACTGAGTTGGTCGAAGAGATCCTCTTTCGGTTAAAGAATCGATAGGGAATTTAAAGCATCGAGGTAATGATCAAGCACGATCTCTTAAGAGAACCAACCCATCCACTTGGCAAAATCAAACATTGGCATTTACGGGTTAAGACATCCATTTGGCACAAACCAGGCTTTGACTCACATATGTCAGGTGTCAGAGAGATCCAACAAGTGGGATGGACTCTTCAAGGTGGAAACTTGGGGGATTTCAAAGTTATGATTTCTTTGAAGAAGGGGGATCGATCTTCCACGTGGGCGAGGTTACTTTGGGGAATCCGTTGGGGTTCTGCTATTACTTATATGTAGCTTATGATAGTGAAAGGGGGGGGGGATTTTGATAAAATTGCAAAGGAAGAGCAATGGAAACAGAGTAAACAGAGTAAGGGGCAGAGCAATCAGAGGCAGACGAAGAACAGGGGATCAATTCAAGGTTACGGAGCTCTACAGCTTTTCTACATTCTTCCCAAAAAACTAAAATGAACAAAAAATACATTGAACATATGGATGCCTCTCTTCGTCCGAGGCTCATTTACTTCTTCACCTAATGGTATTAACTTCTTGTACGGTGGTTGGTGGATACATCAAGTTGGCGGGAGGAATTATCTCCAACACTCCCCCTTAATTCCGACCATAAACAAACTACTAACATCTAAAGCATACATGTAATGCCTTCAATGGCTTTCAACAAAAAAAACATTGAAACATTAATGCCTGCTAGTCTAAGTCTCAGCTAGGCTTACATTAGTTCATGTCAAAGCTCAAAATTATCTTACCATTCTTGTCTGCTGCATGCTGATGCAGCGGCTTCTTTTTCTTTCGTTTGCTCCAGACCTTGAACTCAGCGTTCTTCTTCTTCATTCTCACCTTCTTCTTCATGTTTTCTTTAAGTTCCATGGGCTTGAATCTTCCATCAATGTCTTGCATTTTCTCAGGTTCACTGATCAGTTCTTGGCACTGCTCATTCTTAACAGGTATATTGTCAACTGAATCATCAGCTCTCTTCTTTTGGCATTGTTCTTCAAAAACTGGCATATCTTCTGCATCTTCTAATTCCTTTGGTTCAATAGTCTTTTCATCACACATTTCATTCTTAAACACAAGTATGTCTTCGACCAAATTATGTGATTCTTTCGAATCAACGACTTCCTCTTGGCATTTTTCTTTGCAAATGGGTGCATTCCCTTCTACATGTTCTCTTTCCTTTGAAACAATAGTCTCTTCCTTACAGTACTCCTTTATAACAGTCTTATGTATAATGGCTTCCTCTGACTCTTTCGAATCAATCTTGAGCTGCTGCCATTCTTCTTTGTACAAAGGAAGTTGTTCCTCAAAAGATCCATCATCCATTAAATCGATATTTTTCTTCTCTACTGGCAACTGCACAAGATCCCAGGTGTCATTCTTTTCAATGGTTTCAATTTCCTCATTCATGGCATCAACCCATACTTTTTCCTTAACTGCTTCTTCAAAGTAAGTTGGCTGAAAAGATAAGAAGGCAAAGTGTGCTTGCTCATCTAAGGTTTCAGACTGATCATAGATATCACTTAGTCTTTTCGACTTCTGTTTTCTAAGTGAAGCAATTGTGGGATCTGATTCACTACTAGAAGATGGACTATGAGCTTGTCCTTCTTGTCTTGGTGATGTTTGTGGAGTCTGCATATGAGGAATTCTTTGTTCATTCGCGTGCTGTTTCAGACTTTCATCAAATTCAGTTACATGTGGAGAAAGCTGAGAGCTAGTCTTTTCTCCATCATTGTCATTCCAGGCTTGATCTTCAAGAAACTTGACATCTCTAGTCACTATTGTCTTTCTAGTGACAGGATTGTACAGCTTATAATCCTTGGAATGATCACTGTATCCCACAAAGATGCACCGTTCACTTTTGTCATCCAATTTCTTCCTTATATCTTCTGGTATGTGGGAATAAGCAACACAACTGAAGACCCTTAAATGAGATACATCTGCCTTCTGTCTAGTCCATGCTTCAAATGGAACCTTGTCTTTCACACTCCTGGTTGGAGATCTGTTCATCACATAAATGGAACATGAAACAGCTTGTGCCCAGTATTCATTTGGCAGATTTTTGTCTTTCAACATACTCCTGGCCATGTTCATAATGGTCTGATTTCTTCTCTCTGCAACTCCATTCTGCTGTGGAGTGTACCTCGTTGTAAACTGTATGTGAATGCCATGTTCTTTACAGTATGTAGCAAATGGTTTAGAATCATATTCTCCGCCTCCATCTGATCTCAGTACTTTAATAAATCTGCCACTTTGTTTTTCTGTGGCAGCCTTAAACTCTCTGAACATTGCAAAAGTTTCAGATTTGTTTCTTAAAAAGTATATCCAGGTCATCCTACTATAATCATCAATGAACGTTAAAAAATCTGAACTTCCACCTATGGACTCAGTTTGCATTGGACCACACAGGTCGGTATGAACTAACTCAAGTGGGGCTTTGGCTCGGTATGTGGCAGCAGTAGGAAATTTATCTCTTTTATGTCTTGACAGAATACAACTCTCACAAGGATTATGATATACATCTATGACAGGAAGACCTTTAACCATGGAATTTCTTTGTAACTCATTCAGACCTTTGAATGACAAATGGCCATATCTACAATGCCACAACCAAGTGTTATCTGAACTAATAATAGTTTGAGCATAAGACTGAGACAGACTTGCATTTTTCATGACTAATGGATACATTCTGTTTTTGGTCATTTCAACTTTGGCTATGACTCTTTGACTGGGAGGTTTATCTAAAATTGTACACAATGACCCTTCAAAGATGACTCTATAACCATTTTGACTCAACTGACCAACACTTAACAGATTATGTTTCAAATTTTGAACAAAGTAAACATTTGAAATATCTTTCTTTTCATTCTGCTTGGTCAAGACAAATATGGTACCTTTTCCTGAAGCGTTCACTTTGTGGTCATCTCCAAGTTTGATTTCAGATTGAATAGAATCGTCCAGGCTGGAAAACAGGGCATGATTTCCAGTCATATGATTGCTGCAGCCACTGTCCAGCAACTATACATCTTTGCTATTATATTCTTCGCCGACATGACATGAAATGAACATGGATTGGGATGTTCCTTCATCAGCATTTGTAACATTTGCTCTGTTCGTATGCAGATCTGACTGTTTCTTTCAACATTCACTCTCAAAATGCCCAAATTTCTTACAATAAAAACACTGTTTGTTTGACTTATCAGTCCAGCGTGGCTGATTTTGGTATCTACCTCTTCCTCTGAAGTTCTGAGAACGGTTCTGTCCATGCTCTGTCTGTTCAGAATGTGTTTGAGTATTACCAAATTGGAAATGTTCAGATTGAGAGCGTCCTCTGCCTCTTCTTCCTCTGCTTCCATATCCACGTCCTCTTCCTCTGTTGTAAGAGGTTTGTGAGTGAAAAGCATTTTTAGTTGATTCTGAATTTCTATTAATTCTGGACTCATGAGTTACTAATGAACCAGTGAGCTCTTCAACAGAAAGCTGTGACAGGTCTTTATACTCCTCAATGGCTGTAACTACCATGTCAAATTTCGCTGGCAGACTTCTGAGCACCTTCTCAACTATTTTCTGAGCTGAGATATCTTCACCACGTGCTCTCAATTGATTGGTAACATTCATAGTTCGAGTCATGAAGCTGTCCACAGTTTCTGTATCTTGCATTTGTAAAGTTTCAAAATTTCGTCTGAGATTCTGCAATTTGACATTTCTAACTTTAGCTGTGGCTTGATAAGCATTCTCTAGTATTCCCCAGGCCTGTTTTGCATTCTCAGCTGTGGCAATTTTGGGCAGAATTGAGTCTTCTACACCATTGTGTAAAACCATAAAGCTCTTGCATCCTTCTTCCTGCTATCTATCACTGCATTCTTCTGATTATTGGACATTGCCTGGTAATCTGCGAGGTCAGGTTCTTCAAATGCATGTAAGACAAATTCCCAACATTCTTGTGCTTTCAAAAAACTTCGCATCTTAAAAGTCCACATTTCATAATTTGAGTCTGACAGAACTAGGCTCTGAGATAGGTTTACATTGTTGCTGAATGCCATTGTTATCGCTGTGCAAGAAGCTCCCCCTTTCTTTTCTAAAATGTGACAAACTGTTGCAAAAACCAAACCAAGTTCCAAGTTACTCAAAAATCTACACTTTGAACTGTAAATATAACCTCTGAACAGTGAAGCCAGCCAATTTGACAGAGTTTGGCACCGTCGAGTCACCAGGCACAAAGCACTTCAACACTTGCTCCAATTCAGGTGACCACGCACTTCAAGGTTAAATCCTTGCTCTCAACTAAGATTGATATCAGCCAAGGTTTGACAACCACATTTCAATGTTCCACGACCATTTTCTTCACTAAATTTGTATAAATAATCCTTTCATTACGTGGTGTTTTGTTACTCTCAAATAGAGCACATGACACGAGCTCCTTGACATTTTTGTGTGAAAGGAATTTCCCCAAATTATGTAAAATTATCCGCAAATCATCTACCTTGATGTAACCAACTCTGTTACGATCAAAATATCGATATGCCTTCAATAGTTCCTTATCAATTATTGTTTTCTGAACGACAGTATCTGGCTTGATATCCTTGTCCACGAAGATGCCACGAAGATGATTCGGTCCCCTCTTAGAGAAATTACCCTACAAATTTGTCATATGCTTTAGCAGGAATTTTGACGGAGTGCCTCCCCTCTGCACAGGTGCTCTCCTCACTCGACCGACATTAGATTTCGACCAGTGGCAGCCGACTTCGGAGTAGAGGGAGCAACTGCAGCAGGCTTCTTCGGCGAAACAACATTCTTCTTTACCTTCTTTGCAAGGGGGGGCGCTTTAGCTTTACCCTTGGGCTTCGGCTTGTGGTTGTCAGCAGACTTCTTCACAACGAGCTTCTTAGGATTAGCAGTAGCTTTAGCAGTGGCCTTCAGCTCGTCCGAGAGTTTATACGAGCCCTTGACTTTGGTAAGCTTTCCACTCTTAGTCAGCCTGCGTAGCTGAATCAGAAGCAATTTCTCGTAGTTGGCCGAGAGAACGGCTTTGTATTTTGCACCGATGAATTTGGCTATCTAGAACTGGCTGGAACAGTGAGCAGCTCCACCATCACGATTGTGGCTAGGGTTTCTCTTCCAGCGACTGTGGCTGGGTTTCTCTCACCTTAATGGAGTCAGCTGCTCCTACTTCTTTCTCTGCAACAGGTTGGCTTGGCTAACCAACACTGGTTGAAACCTGACAACGCTGGGATCCTTCACATGGCTTGTGAAGAAGGATTCGCCACTACTGCTCTGATACCATGATAAAATTGCAAAGGCAGAGCAATGGAAACATAGTAAACAGAGTAAGGGGCAGAGCAATCAGAGGCAGACGAAGAACAGGGGATCAATTCAAGGTTACGGAGCTCTACAGCTTTTCTACATTCTTCCCAAAAAACTAAAATGAACACAAAATACATTGAACATATGGATGCCTCTCTTCGTTTGAGGCTCATTTACTTCTTCACCTAATGGTATTAACTTCTTGTACGGTGGTTGGTGGATACATCAAGTTGGCGGGAGGAATTATCTCCAACAGCTTTTAGGAAGCAAACAAGCCTGTGTTACTTTGGTTGTGTTTCAAGTTTTTGCTTGATATATCTTGCATAGCCAGCCCTTGCGCAAGAGGAGGAAAGGGGCTGGACAGCGAGTGGTTATTTTTATTTTATCTCTGCCCAAAAGGAAGAGCTGTGGAAGAATCCGTCGGGAAGAGAAGGACCCTACGAAGGAAGGACGTGGATAGCGCTGCCAGTAGAGTGAGGATGCGACATCGTACTAAGGATTTGAAATAAAAAACGCCGAGATATTAAGGAACAGAGTCTTTGCAAAAGCGTGGATATTATATACTCTGAGTTTAATCCGTTTTTATTATTATTGGTGCTTATGTATTAATGAAACTTGAAATACCCTACTACAACATTGAAGCTATTTTATATCTTAGATGAGATCTGAAAAACACAGTTATCTTAGACCCGATCTGGCAAAAACACAGATAATTTATATCTTAGATGAGATATGGAAAAACGCAGTTATCTTAGATTCGATCTGGAAAAAACGCAACTAATAGTTACCTTAGATCAGATATGGATAAAAATGTTGCAGAATTCATATCTGTCATGTGTAGCTTGCTTTAAGGAAAGGGGGTTCACTAAATATATATGTGTATATAATATATAGATTGGTGCTAAGGTTATAGATCTGTATAGTAAACTCCGCACTTGCGTTAAGGCAGAAAGGGAGTTCAGGTAGGGACAGAGAATTTATGTAACTATATAGAGTTATATATCATACATTTATTGCTAAGTGTCTTCTATAGAATTTTCCAATGGTTCTTAATTGAAAAGACAAAATATCCATACCCGGTTATGTACAAGAAGGGGATATTACCCTTAGTTAGTATGGTTAAAAGTAAGTGATGAAAAGGACATAAACGTTGTCTCGAATAGTCTAACTTTCTTGAGTATTATCAAGTAAACTGCTAAAACTTAATAAAGGTCTAAATTTGTGGAAGCATCAGGAAGATAGAAAGCGAAATTAGTTGCACATTTGTTTTTTTGTAGCAATCACACTTTTACACGCATGTACTGAATAGAGAGTATAGGATATGGATATAAATAATTATATTGTTACATATGGAGCTAAAAGATCATCTTTATTGAATCTATTATGGATATAAATAATTATATTGTTGCATATGGAGCTAAAAGATCAGCTTTATTGAATATATTATGGATATAAATAAATTGTTACATATGGAGCTAAAAGATCAACCTTGTTGAATATATTATGGATACAAATATTTTTATCATTATAACGAAGCAAATCTTAGTGTTATATATCTCTTGATACAGAGATGAAAGCAAATCTTAGTTTTATATATCTCTTGATACAGAGATGATACAGAGATGAATGTTTGGAAAGACATTATGGCAACAACCTTGTTGTCAATTTGTAACCCCTTATTTGGGGATAAATAATACAAGATATAACTTCTATTTGTGGACGTAGCCCGAGTTTGGGTGAACCACTGAAAATGACCTCTTTCTATTTATATCTTTATGTCTGTATTACTAGTCTCTATCTTATTTGCATTTTTAACTTTTATGCGCATTGGCTTTGTCTTATGTATGTGTTGTTGATTTTAGATATGTGTTTACTTTAAGATTTCTTTTTATATACAAAGAGGTTTTTATATAAATGGATTAAGATCTGATTATGTTAATAAAGTATGTCAGAAACTTATTGAATAAAGATCAAGGTGTTTCATTGATGTATCAATACCATTTAAAGAGGTTAGTGCATATTCTTGTAACAGTGTGTGATTCATTTCTTGGAAGTTGTTATTATTAGATTATTGCATAAATATTCTTGTAACAGTGTGTGATTCATTTCTTGGAAGTTGTTATTATTAGATTATTGCATAAAGATCAGGGTGTTCATTTATGTATGAATAGGGAAAACTTTGGTGTGTGACAATGCAGAAATGTGTTTTTGGTGAAGGACAAAATCAATGTTAAACATGTGTTGATCGTGTAATTGTCATACAAACATATTTCTTTCCCTTAGGACATTTTTGGTCACCACTAATGAGTGAGATTCTCATGAAGATGTTCATGGAAGGAAAAATGTTATCCAAAAATGTACCAAATTACAAGCCAGAAATGGGGTATGTTACAATTGCTTTTCTTTTTTACAAAAGAAGATCAAAACTCTAAAACCAAACAATCGGGACCTTGTAGAACTAGACAATATCCCAAAGAGTAACCTGTTGGCTGCCAGAGCAACTTCCCTCGATCACCTTTTGAATTATCCATTGACCACTTCTCAAGTCCAAACCCGCTTTGGAAAGTATATCAGCTTCTACGTTCTTTTGCCGAGGAATATGAGAAAAATATAACTTTTCCATGCCTGCTTTGAAAGTGTTTATCTCTGCTAAAATTGGTCTTAACCCCATATTGTGACACTCCTTACGATCATTTTCCCAAAAATAACAAGTTGCGAGTCTCCAAAGACTTGCAGGCACTTTACATCTTCCTTTTTTGCTAGAGTTAGCAAAAAAAGTAACGCTTAAAGCTAAAAACATTGTTCGAACCCGCCCCTAAACCTGCCTGGAACTTAAAAGATAACTTCTAATTTATAAAAAGGAGGCCCCATGCCCCAACTCTATTTTGATTCAAGGCACCATCGAAAAAAGACCAAGACTCCTCATGGTTTATTGCAAGCAACCCTGATGGTCTGATTACTTTTATAGTTCTTTTTTATTTTATTTTTATATCAAATCATATAAATTAAATCTTTAACTAACTTACTTTTATGAAATAAGGTAATATTAATTAATAAAAAAATGAAAACTTTTTATGAAGTTATGTATTTAAAAAATTAAAGTATATAAATGAAACCTTTATCTAAATTATTTTTTAAAAATAAAATAAATTAGAAAATTAAATGATTATGTTTCTAAAATAAAAATAAAGAGAACTCTCTTCAATATATTCATTCACCAATCTTGTTCAATTAATAATATTATGCCACTCATCCTAATATACAATATAAAATGCATTATTTCTTCATAATTTAAATTTTATATAATAAACAAATTACAAAACAAAAAAAATATAACTCAAAATTTATGTTTTTCCATTTTCTCCAATTTCTTCATTACAAATTATCATTAATTATATAAAATATCAAGTTAGCCATCTAATTAAATAGAAGGAAAATAATTCACAAAAATGCATATAGTCTCAAAATATATTTTTACAATGTCTATATTCGTAATCATAACTTTAGCCATTCATAAAAACTCCCCCTAGATTCAATTTTTTTTTGTTTTTGTTTTTTATAAACATGTGTAAACTATCATTTCTTAGACATTCTCCTTTAATATTTATTTCCCATCTCCATACATACACAAACAAGTATTTCAATGTGTTAAGCAATGCTCAAAGTCATTAAATTTAAATAATAAAAATATCTAGAAATCCTTTGTACTTAAGATAAGCACTACTCTTGTTTCTAAGTCTTTTAAGCCATGTATATGACCATGAGTGACAGCATAGGAACTTCATAATATATCTTTTGAGAAAAACAAGTATGCATGCAGTTCATAGAGGTTCCTAATATATCTAGCATAGCACAAATGAGGTTCCTAATTTAGGAAATGGATTATAGTACAAATGAGGTTCCTAGTTTAGGAAATGGATTATAGTACAAATGAGATTCCTAGTTTAAGAAATGGACCACATACAAAAAAATTAGGGATATAGGTCTAACATAAAACTTCTAAGGCTCCTAAACTATGCATAAGCCCCTGGACCATGAAAGTAATAGTTTGACACACTAAGGATATATCCGATGTTTCAAGACATGGTTTGTATATTTTATCAAAAGATATGTCCGTTGTTCAAAGACATGCTTTCTACTAGAATACAAGGTATTTGTCTCTAGATAGGAAATCTAAGACATATGAATCATACATGTTGCCTATATTATGAAACCTTAAGGATAAAACCTTTTGCCTAATAATATAATATGATCTTATTACCAGGCTTAGGCCACTAGAGTTAGGTCATCCTAAAACATTATACATAATTTCTGAGATGCCCTTTAGTATTCCAAGTAAGCCAAGCCAAACCAGACCAGTGCCAAGGCCCCTTAGTTGCAATTTCCAGTTTTCCAGCCAGACCGGTTTTATGGTTGTTGACATGAGGCGAATGATCATGGTGGCTTTCTACCATCTTCTCAATCAAGCAACACTAATAAACTAAAGAGGTTCGGTATAATTGCATATGTAAGCAGCTCAATAAAGCCAGTCTCATTGAAAGGAAGTTCTCATTGATAGCCGGTCATGGTCAACCGGTCTTTGACAGAGGCTCTTTGACAGAGGGTCTTAGCTGCACATATCCAAAGCCCACATAGCTGAACTTCAATTCCCTTTAAGTCCATTTGCAAAGGTCATATACTTTTGGGCAATCTCATATCTTATGGAGAATGCTACGGTCATATCTTTTTGGGGAGACTGCTACGGGTCAAAAAAAAGCTTCTCAAAGGCCTCTAGAGAGGTCCAAATTCATTCAAAAGTGGGTAGGATCTGCATAATATGATCTTCAATGGGTGGAACGGCGTCTCAATCTGCGACTAGAGTTTTCATTTTGCAGAGACCACTGAAGCTGACGAAGCTGACGAAGAATACCGAGAAGCTATATTTGGCAGATACAACTATATCCTGCCAGAGGGATTTATACTAATACTGACTTGATAACTAACCGAGCAATCATACCTATCAAGCCAGATCTAACCTGCCAAGCAAGCATTCGAACCTGCCAAGCAAGATAACATTCGCATATGATAAAGGTTCTTTGACAAAAAGTCTTTAATCCTTGGTGTAAAATTTATATACTAATTATGAAAATCCACATATAAGAAAATCCACATAGAACGATCAACTTCTTGTTATTTGCTATTTTGCTTGTAGTTTTGCATATGGCATATGGTATACTTGTTGTATAACTATAAAAAGAAATAAAAATCATCATCCCCAAATTTCTAGCTAGACATGAATGCGTTTGATCATCTCCGTCTTCCTCTGGGTGAATTCCAAGTAAACGCAGCGCTCAAGCGATTTCTATCAGCCCGGTCCCAGAAGTGAGTAGGGCAGTCGTTATTCCTGAATTGCATAATTACACTTCTGACTGCTGCACTGAACTTATTGCCTTGCTGCGATTGATGACCGCCTTCCTCCTCTGCAAGAATTCCCAGTAAACGCAGCGCTCAAAGCAACTTGTCCCGTTACTCGCCGTTAATGCATCCAGAGGATAAAAAACAGAGTCTAGATTGGGGGTGTAGAAAGTTGCTATGGATTGCCTCCGAACATTCGAATTTACAACAGCTTGATGATCCGCGCTCTTCAAAATACCGTTACTCAAAACCTGCATGATCATCAATGTAACAATTTATTAATTACTATTGTTCGAATTTCTGGCGCATTACTTTTATGTTTTATATTGGATCTCAGTTTCTTTTTATTTCAATATAAAGAATTTATATTACAAACAAAAATCAATAAATATAAATACTGACATGCAACTGGTCTCCGAGATTTACAACGAAAGCTCCTTCAATGGGTTCCACTGTAACCCACGTTTTACCGTCGTCTTTTGTGGCTTGAAGGCCTCCAACTTTGTCTTGCAGTAAAATGGTAAGAGTTCCTGGATCGGTATGTCTCTTGAGGCCTAACGCTAAATCGGGGCGGGGGCAAGTAGGGTAGTAATTGAAGAGAACCGGCTGTTGGCTCTCTCCGCAGGCTTTCTCGATTGCATCTGCTTCAACTCCAAGCGATTCTGAGATGAGCCCAAGTAACGTTTTCGCCAACTCCAACGTGGCATCGCTGTACTTGGCTAAAGCTTCCCTGCAAAGCAGATCGAGCATCAACAGGATAAAATATAAAATCATGGAGTATAATTTCAAGCATCGACTATAATTTCATGGTTACCTGAACTGAACTGGTTTTGCAGGCCATCTTTCGGTGTCCCCAGCTGGAGAGCACATGGCGAAGTATAGTTCTCTCCAGTCCATCAAGGTGTTATCGTTGATAAAACTCCCATTTCCATATCCCACGATCTGCCCGGCCTTTGTGGCGTACTGCATCTTCTCTTCCACGGAAAGCGAGAAGAACTCCTCCGCACCAAACAATAATTGAGAGTTGAGTTCTTTAGGGACGCCATGATCTTTGACCTGGAATATTCCCCACTCTTCACACGCCGCTCGGAGTTCTTTGAGTAGCTGTGCGCGCTCTGCTCCGCCGGCTCGTGCATTCGCAAGGGAAATGACGGGCACCGCTTTGCTGAAATCATTGTACGCCACAACTGGTCGTTCATGCTCGTTCATCACGTAATTAGCAGGTAAATCCGTAATTCCCATATCGGCTAGGGATTTCACAGTCATCACTTCAGCAGCCGCTGGTGCCATTTGTCTAACAATCACAAGTTACAACAGACCAGACACTCCGTAGCTCTACCAGTGTTATCAGAACACTCTTCTGGAATGTAACCTTCGTAATGTTACTTATGGATACCACCAATATAAAGTAAATATACTAATTTTATTTTAGATCCACTCCTTGCATGCCCCGAGGTTCCACTAACATGACGGCGGGATGCAGACGTGTTGCCACCAAATCTCGATGATGCCTTGGATTGAAACTTTTTACCATGCATTCTTTGTGCAACTTCCTTTACCCAGTTGAAATACCGGGCCATAACTAAATTATCCTCGATTCCCGTTCGAACTTAAACTCCATCTATGTTATCCAAGACATTATTTCAGGTTGACTCTCTTTCATATATTCTTATAATTAAAATAAATAAGGCAAAATAGCATCTATGTTATCCAAGACATTATTTGAGGTTGACTCTCTTTTATATATTCTTATAATTAAAATAAATAACATGGCAAAATAGCATGTTAAAGCATTATACACTATTTCCAATTCAATAATTTAATTTTTTACTTTTTTTACTATATCTTTAGGTTAAGGTCATTTTTATAATATATGATTTCATATCAAAGAATTGCGAATGATCTATACTTTTGCGGTTTAAATAATTTAATTTGTGTAGTCTAAATTAATATATATCAAACACATTAGTCAATAATAATGATTTTTTTATTATATATTTTGTAATAATGATCTTGTTTTCATCTATTTTAATAATTAAAATAAATTATAAACTAAAAAAACATGATAAAGCACTATATATTATGTCTAATACAATAATTTAAACTTATTATACATCGAACACATTATTCAATAATAACTTTATTTTATATATTCTAATAATTAAAAAAAATTATACGCCAAAATGGCATGAAAAAACACTATACATTATTTCCAATGTAATAATTTAAAATTAATATATAATAAACACATCATTCAATAATAATGACTTTTTTTTTATATATTCGAAAAATCGAAATTTTAATAGACTTAGTCCATACTTGATTCCCAAGAGGAATTGCACAGTATTGATATTTTTTTCATAAAAAATATTTTAATAATCAAAATATCGAATACCCAAAATAAAATAAAAAATCAAAATAAATACATTAAGTAAATAACTTAAAATAATATGTATTCAACACATTAAACTCAATGATGTAATCTAACCTTTATGATTTTTTCATATGATTTATATTTATTTTGAAACATGTCAAAACTTATAATAATCACCACCACTCTTAATTGTTATCACTAGTTGTTATTATTATTACTAATTAGTAGTTTATTACTAATTAGTGGTTAATTCAACGAATCCACTGTTTTGTCCCATGTCACCTCTGATCCAATTTGGAATGTCCTGGCTACGGTTGGTTTGGGTGAGACTTTCTTCCCCTTGCAGAAGGCGGGCTTAGATAAGCTGCTTGGCTTCATTTAAGGTCGCATTCTTTACGTCAAGTGAGAGGCCATTTAAGTCCTTTTCTGGACTTGCCTTCATACATTAATTATTAGTTTGCCCTAATGGTTATCTTATCACTTGTTGGTGGTTGGTTGTGTTTTGTTATTACTAGTTAGTATTTGTTGGTGGTTGGTTGTGTTTTGTTATTACTAGTTAGTATTATTACTAGTGGTTTATATTAATTGCTATCTTATCATTAGTTAGTGTTTTTATTAGTTAGAGATTTGTCTAAGGTTTTAGTTTTTTTAATATTTAATAAGATTTTAATTAAAATATATTTATATTTTTTCATATTATTTATTTTTGTAAATAAATAAACTAACCAACCATAAAAAATAATAATATGGCTTATCACACTTCATCTATGTTATCCAATATATTATTTTATATTAAGGTTTTTTCATATATTTTAATAATTAAAATAAATAACACGCAAATATCATGGCAAAGCATTATACACTATTTACAATATAATGATTTAAAATTGGTATACAACAAACACATTATTCACTAATTCTTTTCTTTTACATATTCTAATAATAATCAAAATATATAATATCCAAAATATTATGAAAAAATACAATACACTAAAATGCAATATTTAAAAAACTTAAAAATAATATACATTCAACATCAAATTCAATGATAGAATCAAACATAAATGATTTTTTTATTATATAAGTTTATGTTTTTATATTTATTTTGAAAGATTATGAAACTTATAATAATCAACACTTTTAATTGTTGTCACTAGTTGATATTATTACTTATTAGTGGTTTGTCATTATTGTTATCATATCACCAATTAGTGTTATCAGTAGTGAATGGTTTGTCCTGTTATCACCGGTTAATATTACGACTAGTTAGTGTTATCACTGGTTAGTGCTTTGTTTTGGATATTACTTTTTCTATTATATTTAATAAAATTTTAACTAAAATATATTCTTATTTTTGTATAGTTAAAGTGTTTTTTATTCTCCATCTTCTTAACATCTCATTATATTTTAGGAATTATCTACCTCTTTTCTTTATTACAACACAATTTCTACCTAAATTTAAATTTATATGAAATAATATTTTAAATTTAAATTTAAATTGCATATTTAATACATTTAAATTTAAATTTAGATTTAAATTACATATTTGATACATTTAAATTTAAATTTAGATTTAAATTACATATTTAATATTAAATTGGTTAAAATAAGTTAAATTTTACATAGATAAATAGATATTTGTTTTTTATGATGAGGATAATGATAATAGTTAAAGTTCATTAAAACTAATTTTGATTTTTACGACTTTAAAAATAAAAGATTATAAATTATCTATATTTTTATAATTTTGGTGATTTAAAATTTGAATGTGTAAAAGAAAGTGTTTTTTATTTTCCATCTTCTTAACATCGTTCTAAATTATTATTTTTAATCTTGTTTAATTAGTTATTTAATTGTTAAATAACTTTTTTTTTTGAAGTTAATAATTCTACACCATGATCTTGGAATTTAATCTTATTTAACTAGTTATTTAATTGTTAAATATTTTTTTTTTTTAAATTAGTAATTCTACACCATGATGGTAGAACTTTTAATTAATTTGATTTTGTTTGTGTAATTCGATTTATCATAAAATTTATTGTTAAATATTTGTTAACTTCTTTTTATTTTTTATTTTTCTTTAATATATATTTTTAATTACATATAATATAGAAATTATTTTATTATATTTATATATTAATACAATTATATTTTTAAAATTTTATTTTATTTTAAAACTTATTATTTCCTTTTTGCGTAAATCCTAGCCGTAATTAAATCTTATTTCCCACCAACAAATTTGAGGACTTATGAAACATATTCCGAGGCATATGCACCTAGTATGTGTCAATGTAGGTAACATTTATAGAACCATGTGAGAAACACTTTGGGAATGTGTAATTTTGAATCTTATTATATGGAATGTACATAAATCTTATGTCTCACTAACAAATTTGAGTACCTATGAGGCAGATTGAGATTCACCTGGTAATATTGGTTAAGGTAGGTAGTATTTATAGAATCATACAAGAAACACTTTCCCAAAGTGTGGAATTTCATTGATGAAATTTTATTTTTATTATACATGTTGGTTTAGAATATGATATTTTTATTTTTATTTTAAAATTAATTTATTTTTATATGTTTAATTAGAATATTTTATTTTATTTTATATAAAATAATTTATTTAAAAAAAATTAAACAATTTGTTTCTTAAATTTATTATTTATTATTATTTGAAATATGTATAACAAATTTATATGTTTGTACAATTTTAGTAGGTTTAATGGATTATTTTGGTCTATCCCGCTTAAAAAAGGAAATAAGTCACTTGGTTTTCTTTAGAATTTTATTTTTATTTTCAAAAAGCACTTTAAAAGAAGCATTACTAAATCACCATAGTTCTTATGAGTTAAAAGGTTTATAGGAAAAGTTTTGAAATTTAGTTTTAATGTAGATGTATGTAGCAATTTTTATCATAAAGTGATTTTTAACAATAATTGGTAAGATGAAATATAAAATAACATCAACTTATGAAGAATGAATTATTTAACAATCGTTAACTTAAAGATTTAGTGTAACATACACCTTTACTGAAAACATTTTATGTTTGAAGAAGACATTATCTTAACTTTTATTGTAAAGTTTTATATTTGGACAAGTGTCCAAGGATGACTGTAATTGCACAATATTATTATTTAAATAAATAAAATAGGAGACACTCACCCAAGGAGAACTGTTAAAAGAGTGTTTACTGACCCACTAGGTGGAATGGAATCTGGGGTAGAAGGAAATGGACAAGTGGCAGCATCATGAGGCAAGTAACTAGCTGTTGGTATGGGACAACTCCTTTAAAATGTAGTCATAGTGCCTTGAAAGATGAGACTGGAGCTTGAGGCTTATTTATTGAAAACTGACCACTAAAGTCCTAGGCAATCTTTATAAATCCATCGAATTTGGACTGAGGTTCAACACTTTTCCTGATGAGGAAATTTACCTTGTAGTTCTACTATATGCACACAAGAGATTCAATGAGGGGAAGTCTATGTTTTTTATCATGGTGTAAGTCTGCCTTGATTATTGATAAGTGCAAAGCTTGAGAGTTTTTGGCAAGTCTCTATTGATTGTTGGTTATACAAATTTGAGTGCCTTGCTTCTACACAGAGTCTTCTACCTAGTGGTTTAGTAAACAGGCTCGAGGGTCCAAAGGAGGTAAGTAGTTTGGCTACTTCTTCTCGATCTAAGGTTGGGAGGAACAGGCCTCCTTAGGTGTTTGTCCACCCTATCTACAATTACAGGTTCTACTTGATCTTTCATCTCTAAGTATTTAATTTACTTTCTGTAATTGTTTATTTAGTACTCTTTAGTTAACTAATGATAATGCAAAAGTAAAAGTGTGATTTTATGATCTGTTTAGGGTTTTGTAAACTACTCAATATATTTATGAATTGATAGAATAAATGCCCTCTCTGTATTTTTTCCCATATTGTTTTTTGTATGGTACTCTAGTACAAAGAAGGAAAATTATAATAAACAAATGATATGTAGTGATTGAAAAGATTAATGTTGTTATATCTTTACTAGGATTTCCTTAATTCTAATATTCTGCTATTTAAATTATCTTATGTCTAGTTTTAGAAAACATAATAAAGATTTATTATATATAAATATTATAATATGTTATGGCAATAGAAGTAAAACACTTATCAATTCGTACAAAACCTAGGGTTTTATTTCAGCTTAACTGTTTCCATATAGTACAATAAACATTGTTTATTTTCCATATGTTCTTTTCATACTTGATAACATTCGAACCTTCTAATAAGACCTTTATTTTCACTCTATATTATAATCAAAATAGTTACCAACTTTATAGTTTGAAAACATTTAACAATAAAAACAAGGTAAACAAAACTGATAAACATTTTATCATCATCACCTCTAGATTTACATTATATATCAACACTAGAAACCGAAAACCCTTTTTAAAAACATAGGTTTCATTAAACAGAGTTTCAACTAAGACATTATGCCTCACAGTTTATATTCATCTATGCAATCACATCCTATACCATGATGTTCCTAACACAGGAAACTTATTGACGAAAGGACTTTTAGCGTTTTCAACCTCATAAACAGTAGTTCTTTTACAGAACAAGCTTGGGATAATAACCGAGCTCTAAACAAAATAAAAATAGTCAAGTTACACCGATAGCATCCTTTATTTAAAACAACATTGAATCGAAATTACATTTCGAAGGACCGAGCCTATCGGTTCTCAACATTTTAACCATTTCAATATCAACAACTGACATTACAGTGGAGAGACAATACTGGTATTAATACTTAGTTAAAAATAGAGTCCTGTAAGCTCACAACTAACCCTATGGCTTAGTTAAATTCTCACAACCGAAAGTTATTACATTTCTCAAAACTCAGATTGTACGAGTCCGAACCCTCATTGTAACATCTCTCCAAATTTGATCCTTATTATTATTATTAATTATAATGATATTCATAATTATATACTTATACACATTGAAATGCATTATAAGGACAATGCAAGATACATAAAGAAGGATAATTATTTTTTCAATGAATTACTTAAGTAGTCATTGAGCTATTTAGACTATGGTTTTTTTTATCATGGGGAGATGAATAGGCACATAAAAAGTAAAACCTTATCACAAAGGGGATTTTTTTTTTAAGGTTGTCGTTCAATAACTCATTTACCACGGCTTATGGCTATTTTTTCCTTAGGAAAAGTTACACATGAAGAGAGTTAAAATAATAATTTAACTTTTGGTGTTTAGGGTTCTTATTTTTAAAGTTGTCAACCTTATCTACGGTATGAGAGGCCTCTCTGCCATATCGTGGTATGTTCCCTTTATTTAATATATATATATATATTCATTAAAACTCAGCGTTAAGGGCACTAGAGCCATAACGCCATGTCGCACAGCCTCTTAAAAGCTCGGCTTTAGAGCTCAAGCAACCACCATCCTACATCCTGCTATAGGATTGACAGTTGGAGAACCACGAAGGGGTTTCCCTCATATTCTTGTTTTGGCGGACTCTCCAAGGAGGACGAAGTCCTTCCAGTTCATATTTAAGGAGGCACAACCCAATGAGGAGGTGTGTGTGGAAGGCCAGGGAGCTCAATTCTCTCAGTATGGGAATTTGAGAGTGTGATTATGTAGTCGCAGTTGGAGAGTATCTATACGTTTGAGAGATCTCACCGTGTTCTTGGAGAACATCTTTGCACGTGAGAGATCTTGGTGTGTTTGGAGAGCATCTTAGTGTTTTTAGAGAGATCTCTGCATTTGGATATTGCGAGATAGATCTCTGCTTTTAATTTCGAAGGGTATCATTTCAATGACTATTTGGTAGGAAGATCTACAAGCACCATGGGATGGACGTCTCTCTGCGAGGGTTTCTGAATGAGATCTCTACGTGATCCCTTTAGCTACCACAATGTCTGCGACCTAAGAGTGGTCATGATATCTGTCCAGAATCGGAAGAGTCGATCGGGCTTCATAAAAAGAACTCTATGGTCAAGGTATTTTCCACACTTTTCTTGCCGTTGATAAGGGCATAAATTAGGTACATAGTATTTTCCTTTTGATCAAAGCTACACGCTCAGGGTTAGAAATTATATTTTTGTATCCCTCATTTAAAGGTGTGAACCCATTCTTATTTATGAGCGATTATTTAGTTGTGACCGGCAGTAACGACTGAGTAAAGTTGAATCCTGATTTTGTTAGATTTCATATAATAGATTTATTATTATGCTGTAATCGGAAGAGGACAACGAAAGTTGAGACCCGAGCCGAAAGGTTGAGACCCGATTGGTTCTCTTTATTTAAGAATTTTGTTTCTTTCGCTGCTTTGATTCTTTATGTACCTGTTAGGTTGGATTGCTACCCTCTCTGTAAGTATTCAGTATGTATGAAAATATGTATATATATAGTAACGAGAGGTAAACTCTATAGTTATGAGTTAAATACCAAATGCAGGAATTGGGTGTGGTTCACATATATTATATATATATATGTATATATATATATATATCATTTCCACTCCATGAAGAGATCATAGTTAATAGATTGTTTACTATTGAAACAGTGTATGCATTTTATTATCTACCTTTCACAAGTTAGCTGAATGCCTGTAAGGAATTTTGGTTAAGAGTATTATAGAATTTGGTAATAGTTCGTTTTAGGTTACATGGATACTTCCTTTTATATATATATATATACATATACATTACTACATGAGGGTAAAGCTACAATGGTTATGTTTAATATTCTTGGTAGAGCCCCTAAGTAAAACACCCGAGACTCTTAGCATGCATGGTCAATAGTATAGTGAAGGGTTGTCGGGAGTCTTTTTAGGGCATAACCTTATATAGTAATTAGAGACGATTGATATATATGTTAGCATATACCACATAAGTTATATCGATATATTGATTACGTTTGAGTATGTACATCTAGGTTAACATATATCAATATCCATGATATTTAACTTAGTTAAGTAGACCTTGTTAGATATGTACTTAACATATCCCATTATGGAGATATGAAGTTTTATACTTGTGCCTCAATAAGAATAGTTGTATGTACTAATTGAAACGTTAAGAGAGACACTTAAAGACATAATTATAGTTGTCCTTACAATATGTTAGGATGATGTTGTTTAATATAATTATATGTTGGATTATGTACATTATACTTATTAATAAGTTGCATGTAGCCTTTCTTTTATTTCTTCCTGAGGATAAGGTTCCTTCTAGCCTTATATTTTGTGTTACGCCTATATCGATCACCATAAAGATAATCTTGATCCATTTTAGTATCTCCTATATATATAGTGTTATACATATAAAGCTCTATAAACTAGAGGCATAGAGAAAGTAGAGAGAGATTTGTGCAACAACCATGTTGATGGATGCAATCCTTTGAGTTTGACTAATAATAAAGCAACATCCCTTTGTGGACGTAGCCCAAGTTGAGGGTGAACCACGGTAAAAATGCTGTACAGTGTATGTATCTTTTATGTGTATATATTGCATGAGCTCTTGTTAACTATGATGGCTTTGTGGTTTAAATTATTATGCAAATGTGTATGTTTTGATGAAGATATTCAGAGGTAAATTGGTACTATTACGAATAGATACAAATTATGTGAGATGTGGTATTGGGCTCATCCGTTTACCTTGAAGAAATTTCCTATGTAAAAGGTCGAAGGACTCATATATTTACTTGAAGAAATTTATTTTAGTGAAACAAAAAGAAGTTGTATTTAGAATAATTATCATGTATGCTCAAATAGTTTTGTGGGATAATTAATCGATTTTATCCTTAAAAGAATTTAGTGTATCTTTATCTTGTTACTAAAAAGTTCAATGTGTAAATTTTTGAAAAATTCACTATAGCACTAACCTAGTTTTTGGGTATGTTACATATGGTATCAGAGCATTAGGTTACAACACTTGGGCCTAATGAGCTCAACATGAGATAAATAAGTATGAAGGTTGCTAAGTTTACTAATCAATTGTTCTTGTTTCGTTTTGGATGCATGGAACTGTAATGGACGAGGGGTAATGCCATTCAAAAGTTCAAACTTCAAAGTTCTCCAAAGGAGTAAAGATAAGTATTTTCATCATTGTTATTATTCAGGTATGTCGAGAGTCTTTCCTTGATACATAGAAGATATAAATACTTACATGGTTGTATAGTATTGTTATGGAAAGTAGTATAACAATTTCAGTATATATACAAAAAGGGTTATGAAATTTACATTTAAGAGTGAATTACTTATATTTAGATCGATTTTATACAAGTATGTGATTGATTTACTATAATGAATAAAGTAGTACTCTAAATCATATACTATGTGTAGAAGAAAATGATTTCCTTGCCTAAAAGAATGATTCATTAATTATTGAAGCAATGAGTTTTGTTACAAAAATGATATAATCAAAGTTAGCATGAAGAGCACTTTCTAGGACATGGCTATAAAGATCAAACTAGTTGAGGTATGTTCAAATGAATACATGACAAGTTTGAAAGAAACAAAGGAACAATAGGATGTAATTTTCTCATACAAAGGATGCATTGATATAGATGTTGTTTTTATGACTTTTTTCGGGAATTTTTGTGAATGATTCTATATCAGTATTGATTAATTTTGTTAAAAAGAAAGGAAGTGTCATAATCTCTTATGTTGGATGGATTTGTAAATTCTATATCATTCAGTAAGTACTAGTCTAAGGAAAAGTAAAGATATAAAAACTTTGGCGAAAATTGTTATTACCTTATTCAAACAAAGATTTTTTTTTCAAATTGCATAGAGTATCAAGTAAATTGTGCATTATAGTTGTTGGTATTCTATTATCAAGCACACTACCTACAAGTTTCAGAATGAAGTACTATTAGTCTACTCAAAAGAAGATAGAGTTTGTTAGAGTAGGAAAGGTCACTTGTATATTTTTAATTTTAAATAGTTACATAGTAGTTGATAATGCTTAATGGTTACGACATTTTCATGAAAAGATATATCAGGAAATATAGCCTCATAGATGAATATGAGTATCAGTTTCAATTTTACTAAAAGTTGGCTAAGATTATTTATACATTCTAAAAGTTCAATAGCCTTCGTTCAAGTAAAAACTATTTGAATGTTAGGTGCACTTTTAGGACCTAATCATAGAGGCTTTATGGTCTTCAGGTGTTATATTATTCTATAATTTTGATCTCTGATTATTTTTTTATTTTATTTAATAAGTTTCGAAGCATCATCTGACGATACATCCTCACATGATCATCCTGATCATCATCACAGCATCATCCTGATTCATATCATCTGGAGCAACACCCTGAAGCTCATCATCCATGATCATCCTGATCATATAGTGCATCCACCTGATGCATACCAAGTATCTACTTGATGTATATCATCATACATGATCTACCTGATCATACAATGTATCCACCTGATACATATCATCATACATGATCTACCTGATCATACAATGTATCCAACTGATACATATCATCATACATGATCTACCTGATCATAACAAGAATCCAACATGATGCATATACATATACATGATCCAACTGATCATAACAAGCATCCAACATGATGCATATACATAGCAGTAACTAGAGAATCATTCTAATGCTCATCATCCAGTGCTTACATCCATAGCCATGGGAAGGATCCTCCTCTCACCATGCTTGGAATGGCTACACAAAATGTGTCCATCACTTCTTCCTCGAAGTGTCATCAATCTGAAGAACACCAAGCAAGAAAGATGTCTTGACATCCATCTGGAGTATGTTCCATTTCATCACTTGCTTTGTATTTCTCTATGTTGCCTTATGCAGCATGCTTGATCTTATAGATCCAATTGGAAGTCATAACAGACTTCCTTTCAGGTCTTGGGACCACATCCCAAACATCATTCTTCATGATCGACGGATCATGGCATCCTTCCATTACTTCATCCCAAATCCTGAGAACTTCAGATTCTTCAATAGATAACTTTGTTGATGGAACAAATGTTGTAGTCCTTTTGTAGGTGCTTGTATATGATCTTTCCTACAAAACAAGTTAAATTGCATGATTAGAAACTTCTCATAGTTTCCAGAACAAATTCTTACACATAAAGAAATATGTTATACAATTATGCAATTATTTTAGCCAATGCTTCAATACAACATTTATCCATATCCCATAACTTTCTAGATGCCTTCCAATCTCTACCAGAACATTGTTAAGAGTTTGCACTACTCCCAACATGTCAGCAAAGATGTTTCATTCTAGATAAGTAGCAATGGAATGTTGTACAGTGCCATAGGCCACTTACCCATCACATGCATATTAGTAGTATACTGTTCATTAATGCAATTATTCTAATATCCATAATACACACCCTGAGTCTAGGAACATAAGCATATACATCATTGAACAATATTATTTAAACAAACAAATATGCAAGAAATGACAATTGACAATTCAAATACTTATCTTTGTTTGGTTTGTAGGGTGGACTCCCTCTCAATATTTGCTTCCTTGCAGGAACTACTGGAGTGTGCTCCCTCTTGATATGGATTACTTGTCTTTGAACTTATATCCATCCTCGATCACTATGCATACTTACTAGTATCATCATTGTGTTATCCTTGAGATCTCATACATACATTCATTAGTATAATCTTAATACTATCAAAAACATTATGATTCTAAGTAATCTTAAACATGTATGGTCAAGATCATTTCATACACAGATAATAAACATTAGTATTCAAGGTTTCAGGGAATACTTCTTTTACTCATGCATATTCTTTACTTGACCAAAAGATTTTTTTGGTTAGTCATATCATCAATCAATGTAAGAGACATAATATGCATAACCCCTTGATTAGTTACATTTCTAACTTGATGAATAATCATTATCAACCATACAATAGTATAAGATCCTAAAACAAGGTAGGATTCTAACTTGATATAGGAAAAACATACCTGGATTAATGTGTTAGTTAGGTATGTCTAACATACCCACATGATGTCTTCTTGTTTTCTTCAATGACTTGTGCTAGTAAGGTGCATCTATCATAGGTTAAGCATTGTAGAACCAAATTACACATACCTCGTAAGTAGAGCTTCTATGTGATCCATGAAAATGGATGAATCTTTGTCTTAATGTCACCATGGTCATATGTTCTTGAACTAGAACACGATTTGTCTTTCTTGATGTACCTTTCATGTTAGTGGACAACATTAACCTCATACAACACCACAATGCATTAGTAAAATGATAAGTGTCAATACCCTAATCAATGAATATCTGCATTCATAATTTTATTAAGGTGATACAACAAGTCTAAAGTTAATCAAGATTGTACTAACCTTAATGAAGACAAACATACCATAAACTTAATCATGAACAAATCTCGAAACATAACTGGATAAGTAATACTTGTCGAGATTGCTTGTAATCTTCTTATGTAAGGCCTTAGCCTCAACTCCCTCTAAACCAGGAACTTCTTCACTTATGCAGGTGACTAATCCATTTTCTTCTAGGATTAACTCAATCCACTTGATTTGCAGAAATTGGATCTCGAGTTAGATTAGGGTTTGTCAAAGAAACCCTAAAAATTCAAACTTTGAATTTAAAACTTCTGAAAGGATATAAAGATGTGCCTTTCTGAGCTGGTCAAGCTGGTATACTTAGAATTTGAAAACCGCAAAGTTTCACCCCTCAAAATCGCCTTTTAGATTTATGGATTCACTAGGGAGGACCATGAATTAGGGTTTGAGTTTCCCAGAGCTTCACCCAACCAAATAGTTTGATCCGAAGCTCTAAAATTTGATTTTTCCAAGGAGCTTCCAGCTATCATCATAGATTTTAAAAATTCCCATTTTTCCAGAAGCCTTAATTTTTCACTTTTCCGATCAAAGTCCCGAACTAGGGTTTGATCAAGCCCAGCCTTCTACCCAACCAAAAAAATTGATCTTGGTCTCTAAATTTATATTTTGATGAGTATTATCCAACTGTGTTCTCCGATACAAAAAATTCCAACATTCTTCGAAACCCTAAATTCTCGGAGCCATGAATGAAGGTGCTCAAAATCCAATTATGTTTTGATAGAAATATGGACCTGATTATGTCTAATGTAACTCCGAAATTTCAGATCTATAGGGTCTTAAAATGATACCTATGGTAGCCTAACCTGTTAAATTTCCAACCTCATAGGTACGACCCCAATTGGATTCTCTGAGAGTGAGTTATTCCAAGTGTCGCAACGTGACCTGTTTATGGGATAAAACAGGAGAGTGAACTTGTACGGAGTTCCACGTGTCACTGGTTCACTTTCGGCCTCTGAACCTTCGACTTGTGAAAGTACAGTCTGTACCCTATCTGTCATGTTTTACAAAGTTTTATTTGGAGATCACTAGCCCAAGTTGGGACTTTTTTTCTTCGGTCACCTATTTATGACTGAGATCTGAAGAGGCAGAAACCCTAGATTGTATAGATCATAAAACACAAAGTACAATGAATTAGAAGTTGTACTTAGGACTCAAGGTACATTGGGATCTTATCTTCGACTTGTAAAATTTTCAGATCCTGAAACTTCTCCAAAATGGATTTATATCGAAAGTTCTACGATGAATGGTTTTTTCTATATCAAGTCCTAGCTTCACAAGTGCAACAAGTGTCATAAATGCCATACCATGCCTTCTTTCAAGCTAGCTTTGATACCATGTTAGTTTTTCAGAATTTACTTCAATCTGATCTAGGATCTTAACTAAGAGAACAACATGTACATCATATCTACAGCATATCAATCATGGACATAATAATGCAACCACAGAAGAGACAATAGACACACAAAGTTTCACTTGGGAAAACCGTAAAGGTGAAAAACCCCACAACTTCCTCAGAGACAGATAGAGAAATGATACAACCCAAGCATAAGAGATATTCTTATCCTAGCAGTAGCTTCTCCTCCTCCACAAGTGCGCCACTCTCCAATGAGAGTATGAGTGAGAAAGTGAATGATCAAATAGAGTTCCTCCCGCACTCTATTTAAACTTGACTTGACTTGCCTAAAAACCTTTACTAGGTTGGGCTTAACTTAACCACATCACATAATACTGACAGGGCCGACCCCCAATAGGGTGTTCTAATAACCCTTTGACCCACATGACTTATATACAGGGCCGACCCCACTAAGGTGGTCTAATAACCCATCAAGTATAAGTTACGACACTTACAATATAAATGACGACACTTCCGTATAAAGGAATAATAACATCTCTATAGGGATACAAACACTTCCGTATATAGGAATAATAGCATCTCTATAGGAATACAATATACATATATGAAATACATTCCGAAGTTACAAATACATCAACACACTCTTCATTGAGCCAACAATCCATATAACTGATCTATCAAATCTTGAAGGGATCTATGATCTGACTTGCATTGTAGGATAGGTATCTAGATGTAAGCTACCATTTCAACCTCTTACATCTCCTCATCTTACTGGGGAGGAACCTCCCCAATATGCATATGATGTCTGTAAAATAGTAGACAATAATAATTAGATAATTTAAAGAAAATGTTACAATAAATTACATATGCATTAAATATGGTAAAAAGTCAACTATATTAATCAAAACATAACATAAATATTACCACTATCATCTAGTGGCTCATCTTGTGTAAATAGGATGTTTGGACATCCTCACCAGTCTAGCCTTGCATATATGTACTCCAGAAGATCCATAGTATGATCATCCTCACTAGCAAGCATATCTGGTACATCTAGAGTGATCCTACAAGGGAACTATGCATGTCCCCTCTTGGTAACCATTTTCCCCCACATGGACATATGTGCATTGATCCTCGGCCTAAGAGGGAGGCACTTGGTTGATGGTCTAATGACCAGAAACTAATAAACATATAAGTAAAATATATCTGAACCAAATGGAAATCCCATCTTCCCAGTTATAAGCATACAATGACAATGATCCATAGTTAAATAAATCTATCAAAAAATGTGATAGACCATGTAATCAATCTAGGTCTCTACACTACAAAATATACATAGTACAATCGAGAGCAACTAATTCTCTACCTATCTGAGTTATAGTGGGACACTGTCGTGAACATAAGAAAGAGGCACCTAACCTCCTCTCTACTGAAAGTCACTAGCAGAAATGATGTCCTCACTAAAATATCATTGAAAATATGCAAGTTGGATCTCTCTCGCAACATTAGGTGGAGATCGAGGAAATGTGGAAAATCTTGCCCTCTTCTGGATAGAGCAGTAATGAGGTATATGTCATCCTCTAAAGGATGAAACCATAGATCGGGATTAACCATAAATGCTTTCCTTGCATGATTTTAGCAATGGATCAACTACATCAATAAGAGAGCATTCCCACTAAGGGATGCATCTTGTCATCAAACCTAAGAAGGCCAACAATCCTTAAGAGTACATGAGTCTCTATTCCAAGAGGGAGAGGGTACAAATCCTTATCTTCTCTAAGGCCTCCTAGTCTGATATAAATTTCTATGGGTCAACTATTGTTGCTACTACTTCTATCTCTCTTGTTTCCGTTCTCTCTGATTCACATACAAGTTTCATTAGGTGCACGCACATACACATAACATACAAAAAATTCTATTAAATAACATTTTTTATTTATTGATAATTGAAATAATTTTCTTGGCAATTAAACTGTGAATATAATGCTATTTGTTTAATAGTCCTCATTGCATTTTATGCCAAGCTATAAATGAAATGGTCCCATAATATGTGCTACTCTAAATCACATATGTCTAATATGACTTAATTTTTTTCTTTTCAAAAAATTATTTCACACAATCAGTGCGCCATTAAAACTCCAAACCACTACTTATGATGATTATTGACATCAAGTGCATCGTATATGGTGCACAAAAAAAATACCGAACCATTAATACTCAATGGAATTTTAATATTTTTTATCCATGCTCATGTTAAACTGAATGTGTTACCTTTAGGTTCTTACGATGTTTTGATTGGAATGGATTTGTTGGAAAAGCATAAGGTAGTATTAAATTGGTTTGAAAAGACTTTTACTTGCTTGAATGATGAATGTGAAACTGTAACAGTAAAAGGAATTCCTAGAAAGACTTCTGTTAGACAAATTTCTGCTTTACAAGTTAAAAAGGTTGTTCGTAAATGATGTAAGTTATTTGTTGTAAATGTAATTCATGACAAACAAACAATTAAGGAAGATAAATTAAAATTAGAAGACATACCCTTTCTAAAGGATTTTTCTGATGTATTCCTAGAAGAAATTCTAGGACTACCTCCGAAAAGGGAACTAGATTTCACCATTGAGTTAATACTGGGAGCGGTACCAAACTCAAAGGCTCCTTACATAATGAACATTCTGGAGCTTAATGAACTTAAATCACAGCTTAAGGAATTGATTGATAAAAAGTACATGAGGCCCAGTGTGTCTCCATGGGGAACACCTATAATTTTTGTTAAAAAGAAAGATGGAACTATGCGTTTATGCATAGATTACCACCAGCTATATAAAATGACCATAAAGAACATATATCCTGTGCCCCGCATTGATGATCTATTTGATCAAATACACAGTGCAACGATAATCTCTAAAATATATTTAAGGTCGGCGTACTATCAAGTCAAAATTAAAGATGAGGACATTTTTAAGACTGCTTTCAGAACTCACTATGGACATTATGAGTTCGTGGTTAGGCCTTTTGGGTTAACCAATTCCCCAACAATTTTCATGTGTTTAATGAATAATGTATTACATAAGTACTTGGATAAATTTGTAGTAGTATTTATGGATGACATCCTAATTTATTCTAAGACGAAAGAGGAACATGATGAACATTTAAATATAATTTTACAAGTGTTAAGAGAACATCAAATTTATGCTAAGTTCAACAAATGTGATTTCTATAAAGATAAAATACAGTATCTAGGGCATGTGATATCCAAGGATGGGATCGAAGTAGACCCAGACAAGATAAAAACAATTAATGAATGGCCTGCTGCTAAAGATGTAACTGGTGTACGTTCTTTTATGGGAATTACAGATTACTATTGTAAGTTTATAGAAGGGTTTTCACGAATACCGAATCCTATAACCTATTTACAAAAGAAAGGTAATAAATTTGTTTGGGATAAAAAATGTGAAGAGATATTTAAGAAACTAAAAGAATTATTAACAACAACACCTATTCTAAAAATTGCTGATCCAAACAAGGATTTCATAGTGTGCACTCATGCATGCAATGATGGACTTGGCGGGGTCTTAACACAAGTTACGCAAATGCGGGTAGGCCATTCTTCTATGGCTTCAATATTCTCAGGGTCAACTGCTATCCCCTTCTCTGAGATGATGTTCCCTAGGTACTGTATCTAGGGTTTGTAGAAGTCACACCTACTAAACTTGGCGTACAGTTGGTGTCCTCGTAGTATTTGTAATACAATCCGGAGGTATTCTTCGTGTTCTTCTTCATTCTTTGAATAGATCATAATTTCGTCGATGAAAACTAGAACAAACTTTTCTAGGTATTTACTAAAGATGTTGTTCATCATGCACATAAAGTTGGCAGGTGCGTTAGTCAGTCCGAAAGGCATGACCACAAACTCGTAGTGGCCGTATCAGGTTCAAAAAGCGGTCTTACTGATGTCTTCATCATGGATTCTCACCTGGTGATATCCAGACCATAGGTCGATCTTTGAGAATATTTTCTCTCTCCCAACTTGATCAAACAAGTCATCAATTCTAGGGAGTGCGTAACGGTTCTTGATGGTCAATTTGTTGATTTGGCGGTAATCGATGCACATCCGCATCGTTCCGTCCTTCTTTTTGACAAAGAGTATTGGTGCTCCCCATGGAGACACACTAGGTTGGATATAACCCTTCTCAATCAACTCTTGTAATTAAAGCTTGAGTTCCACCAATTCAGACGGACTCATGTGGTATGGGGATTTGGACACTGGTACGAAACCGGGTTTTAACTCTATGGAGAAATCTAGGTCCCGTTTGGGTGGTAGCCCAGGTATTTCCTTGGGAAATGCAACCTTGAATTCTACAAAGACTGGAAAGTCTTCGATCTTGTGTTCCCTATTGGTTTCTATGGTTCGAATGTTGACTGCAAAGAGTTTACAGCCCTTCCTTACGCACTTCTTTGCTTGTAAGGCATATATCTGTCTTACGAAAACTTTTTTAGGGATACCTCGAATGGTTTTATGATTCCCTTGGTTATCCGTGCATAGTAGGGATTTATTCAAACATTCAAGTAGGGCATGATGTTATTCTAACTAGTCCATTCCTATAAGTACATCGTAGGATCCTAGTGGTAGGATGTTTAAATCCACACAAGTTGGGAAACCATTCAAGTCTATCTCACAAGTTTTAACTAGTTCGGAGACCTTTCATTTGGTACCAATGGCTAGTTGTACCAGTAATGGTTTCTCGTGGCTCACTCGATTTAACTTACAAATATCAACGAACTTAGGGGAGATGTAACTTCGGCATGCACCGGGGTCTATTAGAACTAATATAGCTATGTTTGATATCTTATCCTCAATTTCAACCATAGTGGCATGATGGTTTCCTTTCCGGCCATCAAGTGCTGAATAAATCTTGGTGTTCTTGCCATGTCCCCTACTATAGGGATTCCCTGGACATTGTGTAGCACTTCGTCTGATTTGTTGAGGCAATCTCTGAAGTACTGTGGCCTTTGGCACTTCCAACAAGTAACGGTTGGTGGGGGAACCTTTGCCCCTTTTTTGAAGGCTAGTCTATTGGTATGTGGTGGGGGTGCATTTGGCCATGCATGAGGTCCGTTGAAGCCTCTATTGGGAGGGAAACTATTGTTTTGTTTCCGGTAAGGTGGTGGTCTAAAACCCGGTCTGTGGTTGTCTGAAAGGTTCTAAACCTTTCCCTATTTCTGTTTATGTTATCATTCCTTGGATGCCCATGTTCATAACAGAGTATTGCTTTGTCTAAAGTCACATCTAAGGTTTTAGGCATGTCAAATTCAATATTTTCTCTGAAATTTGGTGGTAGACATCCCAAGAATTGTTGTATCTTGAATTTTTCATCTTTGATGCATGGGACATAATCCAACAGATCTAAGAATCTATTTATGAATGCTTCCATGGTTAGGGAGCCCATTTTCAATTCATGGAATTCCTTGATCTTCTTGTCAAAGAATCTTTCAGACATAAATTTGTCTTGGAATATTTTGCTGAAAGAATCGCATGTTATGTCCCTCAATTCTGGCCCTTTGGTATGTTTCAAATCCCTCCACCATTTGGCTGCTTTACCATTTAAATTGTAAATGGCCAGTCATGCTTGCATTTCACTAGAACAGTTGTGGACTTTGAAATACTTGTTCATTACTAACAACCATTCTTCATCATTTTCCCTGGTATTAATCTCTCCATCATATGTTGGGGTTTTTATCTTTCTGAATTCTCCTTGTAAACTGTCGTCACTTTTCCTCCTTTTCTTGCAAGGGGGTGGGGACCTGTCATCGTCGGAAGAGTTCTTACAGTTCTATTCCATTGATTCTGGTAGGTGTTCTCCTTGTTCCTCTCCTTTAGGACTGATAGATTTCTTTGTGTAAAAGTCTCTCACTTTAGAAATATTGACTGAGAAAGTGGGTTGTCCGTGGGGTTTTGCACCTGTTAAAGTCTGAAGCAGAGCTTCATTTATAACTTGTTTTTCTCGTCTTTCTTGCATGTTATCATCTCTGAAACTTTGGAATTATACTTGTAGATTTTGCATAGATTTCACTAAATCCGAGTTTAATTCCACCATGATTTCTTGCTCTCGTGGTGGAGAGTTTAGATTCCCATATATGCTGCTACCTTTTTCTGCGCTCATTTTCAGACAGTGATTGTAACTGGTTGTCATAACAATGTTAAGAACAGAAAATTTGTTAGTTCATATGCGCATAAAATTTATAACTATATATTCCCAATTTATATGTATCTACAGCGGATGTTTGTAAATGAGCCCATTAGGTCACTTAGTGTTGTAGCTAGGCTCTAATACCACTTGTAACGTCCCTAAAAATAGTAAAAATATTTTTTTTCTCTTACTTCTAAAATGCCTAAAATAGATAATGTATTTATGAATTAACTTCAGTACTTAATTTGCAGCGATAAGAGTTTATGAACCCTTACCAAGATAGTCTCGCTAGTTATGTTTTCTTTCTACGGAAGCGATGTGGTAAGGTAGATGATGTTTTCTTTAGGGCATGTTTACAAATGCTAGAGTAATAATTACGATCCTCCTTTACTTTTAAGAATCAGAATGCATAATGTTTGGGTACACAGGGTACTACCAAAGGATCGAACACCAAGAGAAACCACTTCACACAAACATATCACAGATCAACACACCGATGTTTTGACATGGTTTAAATCCTCTTGAGGGAAACACTCCACGGCCCCGGCCAAATAGCTTCTACGGGACAATTTATTATGCAAAGAAAGAAAGTTACAAATGAGCTTCTCATAATCGATCAACTAAACAATGACCCTCCATGCTCTTTAAATAGAGATCATGGACCAATCGGGTGTTAAGCCACGGATCGAGGTTAGGTTTTATCTAAGAGAAGTTGAGCCGTTGGATCACTCTATGTCAGAAACATATCGTGACCGTCGAATTAAGTATTTACAAATGCATACTAAAGAAACACACTATCCCTAATGGATATATTACACAAGTTGATCTTAACTAACTCCTAAGTGTCTAAATATCCTAACATCCCCCCTTAAGAACAACTTGGGATAGGATTGAAGGATTTACAACAGTGACATTATTAGGAGAAGGAAGGAGGCATTAGAGCCTATCCCCCCTTAATGACAAGTTCCTGAACTCCTAACATAGATCGAAGTTTAGAAAACTTTGCTTCTATAAGAGACTTGGTGAAGATGTCTGCAACTTGATCATCTTTAGGGCAAAAGAGCACTTCAAGAACACGATCATGAACAAGATTTTTGATGAAGTGCATATGTAGCTCAATGTGTTTGCTGCGTTGATGTAGAACTGGATCTTTGGCAAGCTTGATGGCACTCTGATTGTCGCACCAAAGTGGAGTAGGCTGCTGCTACTCGAATCCAAACTCTGAAAGGATTTGTCGAAGCCATAAAGCTTCCTGACTGGCATTAACTGTTGCTCGATATTCCGCCTCTGCTGAAGAAAGAGCAAGAGTTTGTTGTTTCTTACAAGCCCAAGTAATAGGTCCAAATCCCAGACTGAAAACATAACCTGCAGTAGACTTTCGATCATCAGGATCGCCGGCCCAATCTGAATCAGTGAAACCAACCAAAAAAGGTTTCGCCCTTGTACTGTAATGAATCCCAAACTGAACTGTACCTCGAATATATCGAAGTATTCTTTTAGCTGCTTTCCAGTGACTTTCATGAGGTGTCTGCATATAACGGGCAACACAACCAACGACAAAGGAAAGGTCAGGACGGGAATGAGTCAAGTATAAGAGACTACCAACAAGCTGACGATACAAGGTGGCATCGACTTCAGGTGAAGTACAAGTGGTAGAAAGTTTGACTCTAGACTGGAAGGGAGAAGGGGCTGGTGTACAATCTTCCATGTGAAAGCATCCTTGAATGCAACTAGCTATCAAGAGCCTAGTCTTGAATCCTTTTGTGATTACTTGATTAGGGAACAAGATAAACTCATTCATCTTGGAATAATCAACAATGCAGATACATCTGGGAAAGCCTTATTGTCCCAACAGAAAGAAAAGTCCAAGCCTCCCAAGAAACAAAATTTTCACAATAATAAGTCAAACAAGGGTCCAAAACCCTCTCAGTCAGCTCCTTCTTTAAAAAATGACAAAGGATCCAAGCCAAAAGGAAAGATGACTGAGCATCATTTCAACTATTGCGGGAAAGATAATCATGATGAATCTAAGTGTTCAAGAAGATGGTAGCCTTGGAAGCAGCAATGAAGAAGCACCACATCAGCCTAGCTTCACCTTCAGAATCTGCCTCTCATGGACATGCACTTTGTGCTTCTAGTTATTCTTATAATGCATCTTCTTCTTCTACTTCAAATGAATGGCTCATTGATTCTGGAGCATCTTATCATATGGCTAAGGATCAAGCCATCTTTTCTACTATGCATGAATGTAACACCAAAAAAATATTTGTTGGTGATGATAGATCTCTAAGTGTTGCAGGAGCTGGAACAATTCCAGTAGATAATGGTCATTTTAGTGATGTACTATGTGTTCCAAGAATTTCCTGCAATTTGTTATCAGTCTATCAGATCACTCATTATGGTGAAGGTAAAACTGTGACCTTTACACCTCACCGAGTTGTAATCAAGGATTTTAAAGATCCTCAACAGGTCCTAGCTACCAGAATTGTTGATGATATTACCAGGTTGTACAATTTTAACAACTTTGGGTCATCACCTTTCCCTTCAGTTTTCGTTGCTCATAGTGATAACTTGAGCAAACTTTGGCATGAGCTATTTGGTCACTTAAATTATTGCTCATTGCAACAACTATGTAAAGAAAATATGGTGACAGGTCTTCCGATGGTATCTTGTAGAGATGGTGTTTGCTCTGGTTGTGTGCTCGAAAAACATCATCAGGACAGTTTTGACAAACGTGCCTCTTGGCATGCCTCGGTTCCCTTGGAGCTTGTGCATAGTGACTTGTGTGGTCCTCTTCCATCTGCTTCCTTTTCTGGTTTCAAATATTTCTTAACTTTCATTGATGATTACACTAGACGCACTTGGGTTTATTTCCTAAAACTTAAGAGCGAAGTATTTAACATGTTCTTGGCCTACAAGGCCCTTGTTGAAAAACAATCTGGTCATCAAATTATTAAGATCTGACAATGGAGGAGAATATGTTAACAAACAGTTCACTACTTTCTGCACTGACCAAGGCATCCAACAACAACACACTGTTCCATATACACCACAACAAAATGGTGTAGCTGAGCAGAAGAACCGTACTTTAAAAGAAATGGCTAATTGTATGATCCAATCTAAGGGACTAAGTCTTCAATTTTGGGTGGAGTAAAATGTAGATACAAAAACAGAATATGCAAGTCCAAGTTTGGAAAGAATATGATAAATACATTGTTTGTCTTCCCTCTCAATCTTACATTCTGCACATAAGAGCTTAAGAGTTTTGTACTTAGATAAATAATCTTGAATGCATGAAAAGTCACTTGGATTTAAAGAAATCAACTCATTTTTGATTTGGTGACCTCGAATTTCACTGTGTTTACCAAACACAGATTCCAACTTGTCCCAAGCAGCATTAGGTTCATCAATTCCAGATATGTGGAATCGCAAATCAGTAGAGATTGACATCCCAATCAATCCACGAGCTTCATCACATCTATTTGCCCATTTTATTTTCTTATCATCATCAGTGGGTTCTTTTTCTTTCCCTGTGGTAATTCTGAAAAGTCCCCTACTTCGTAGAACATCCTCCATATGATATTTCCATGAGAAATAGTTGGAACTGTTAAGTAGAATATCACAAGGGGAGGCCATATTTGTAAATTAATGGTTGTAAAAGTAGAAACCAATAGTTTGGATGTGAAGAACTCAAAAAAATAGGCAGTTTAAAAAAAAACGGCATTGAAAACTGACTCTGTATGATGAAGTTATGCTTGAACAAAGAAACTGTTGAAGATGTCCCCAATAGTGACGTGGCAGCTAGAGAATGTCCAACAAAAAAAAAAAACCCCCCTCTTCCCAAGATGAACCTTTTGACAATCACTTTACAAGAAAGTTGCTTTAAGTGAACCACTTTTGTAAAATAAGTGATTTCACTTTTACAATGATATTACTTTTAAATAGTGCAACAATAAAAAAACTTAAGTGACTCACTTGTATTTTTATTTTTTATTATTTAAATGAGATGCACTTTTACGATAAAGTAACTTGAAATTAGAAATTGCATGCACTTTTTCTTTTAAAAGTAACTTCCTAAGACTTGAACTCAAGACCTATTAAGGAATAAAGCAACTTTGAACCAAGTGAGCTAGATTAAAAGGTATGTAAAATATGGGAATGAGGAAGGGTTTTTTTTTTTTTTTACTCTTCTTGCTCGGTTTGCGTGCTTGCCCTTTTCCCTGCAAAACAAACCACAAATCGAAACAAAAAAAAATTTCCACACTTGTGGCGTTAGATCTTGTTAGCTTGCCCATAAAGTCTACATTTTCTCTCTGTTTCTGATTTGCCGAGATCGCGCAAGGTGCACGGCAAAGAGCATACGCAGCCGAGAAAAACCCTTTCCCTTTCTGTTTCTGATTTGCCAAGATCGCTCAAGGTGCACAGAAAAGAGCATACGCAGACGGGAAAGCAACAATCCGAACCAAAAAAAAAAATCTAATAGTAAAAAAAGATGAAATATGATATTTTTTCTTTTCAAAAACGAAATAAAAAAAATGCGTCACTGTAACATTATACCTTCAAATATGATGAAATACGCGTTTCTGGAGCAACCGGGAACCATTCTCAATCAAACAAAAACTATTTACTAATGGAAACGACGCTCTAGACGCAATGGAACACCTCCCATAGCCCATAAATGCACAAAAATACCAGAACTAGAAACCCTTTCGAGTTTCGACAACAGTAGTTCAAGATCTAGATCATAACCGGAAGCGGCACTTCATAAAAGCTCTGAGACCATGTTCGGGTACACAGGGTACTACCAAAGGACCGAACACCAAGAGCAACCACTTCACACAAACAGATCACAGATCAACACGCCGATGTTTTGACGTGGTTTAAACCCTCTTGAGGGAAACACTGCACGGCCCCGGCCAAATAGCTTCTACGAGACAATTTATTATGCAAAGAAAGAAAGTTACAAATGAGCTTCTCATAATCGATCAACTAAACAATGACCCTCCATGCTCTTTAAATAGAGATCATGGACCAATCGGGTGTTAAGCCATGGATCAAGGTTAGGTTTGATCTAAGATAAGTTGAGCCGTCGGATCACTCTATGTCGGAAACATATCGTGACTATCGGATTAAGTATTTACAAATGCATACTAATGCATACTAAAGAAACACACTATCCCTGACGGATATATTACACAAGTTGATCTTAACTAACTCCTAAGTGTCTAAATATCCTAACACATAATGAGTTTATAAAAAATGTCTAATTAGTATCTTCAGGCATGATGTACCTTTGTTGAGGGAAGTTGGGGTCCTAGAGGGAAACCTGGTGTTTCAAAAGAACGTACCCGTGGCAGAGTCGCCGAGAGGTAAGGGTGATCTTTCAGATTCCTAACTTACTTAGCAATTTTCTAATGTATCATTCCATGTTTGTGCAGGTACAACTATGAAGGGTTTCCCCTTTGTACAACCTATCTCCAAGTTAAACAAGACATGCGACTAAGGTTTAAACGTTAATACTTCAACCCTTGGGATACATACTTTGGTACCACCATTTCGTTGATACCCTTATGACTCTCCACTATAGTGCTTGGATGAAATATTAAACTAATAAATGAGGTTTAGTGTGATAATAATTATTGCATGTGATAACCATGTGGTTGTGGTGGCCAACTGGGCAAGAGAGGGTTTCAACCTGAGGTTTTACACTTTCCTTTGTTATTCTTCGTATCATTTTGGTGTTGAACAACCCTTTAATGTGTCTGGAGGGGGTTTGTGCCCTGACATGAGCTACGCTCATGGTCAGTGCACCCGATGGTTGTTTGGATGAAGAGCTGAAGAGAAGGCGACAGTGTTCAGGTTGTGTCATCCCATCACATGCTATTTCTTTCCTTATGTGTTTTTCCAGTACTTTCATTTCAGGATTTGACTTCGTGTAACTTGTTTTAATGGAAGGTGAATTGTTGCGATATTCTTCTACGTGTGTTTCTATTACATGTCCAGCATCCTGAGCAACGTTAGCTTTACATTGGCAAGTTCAGGTGTTACCAATCCTTTCCCTTCCTCTCGCATCTATGGAGGGTGTGATATTTGTCTTTGCTAAGCGGGACTTTGTGACTCCCTTTGGGTTCACTGTAACTTTGTTTGAAGTTCAAGAGGGGTCGCCATTTGGCTGGACCGGTTAATGGATGTGTCTAATTCATTTTAATGGGGATAATTCCGGAGGGTTTCTAGTTTTGATGCAATGGTTGGGTCATTTGGATCTATGGATCTCTATGCCTCTTTAAAGGGGATATGTACCCACATTGTATAAATTTGTATTTTTTGGAAAAGAAATATTGTTACTGGTGAAGTCTCCTGCATTTCGTTTATTGAACATATATGAATATCATTTTAATTGTTTTGGCCTCTGCGTTTTTCTATTGAATATGTATGGTTAGTGCTTATTTGAACTCTGTGTTGGCTTATTGTTGCTCTAAACTAAAGGAAATCGATTTGCTATTTTTAATGAAAATATTAAGAGCATAACTCTGCTATATTCTATGTTTGTTTATGCTAGTGGTGTCTCTGTCAAATATCTAGTTAGTTTATTTTCTTGGCGATTTGGGATACTCCCTATCAGTTTATTTGTATGGGCAATGCCTATCATTTATTGGGTAGTAGATAGGTTTGTGACTTTAAATCATCTTCTGCGTTTATTTGAATAGTGTTAACGTAACCCTAGATGCTAGTGAATTCGTTTGCTTGAAGCAATAAGCCTGTGTCTTAATGTTGTGATTCGGGCGATTTCAATGTTAGCAAGGCTTGTAAATCGATAGTGGGTATCGATCTCTTGACCTACGTCTTATTATGGTAAAAAGAATGTGCTTAAATGCTAATGTATCGATTTCATTTGATGTGGATCTGATTCTTGTTTTGGAATTGATGCCTGTCAGGTTTATGATGAAATGTGTAAAAGTTTGATGAGATGTCTAAACTTCTGAAATCTAGGTTAGAGAAATCATATTTGTTAAGGATTTGCTTGACTGTGGAAAAAACAAAATAAATGATAACTAATGAGTGGTTTAAACTTCTGGAAGCTAAAGATAGAAGAAACATGTTGTATGCATACTCTTATGTTTTTCACTCTGGTAGGCAGAGATTAGCTTGATGACAATGTACAGCTAACTTCGTAGGCCAAGAGTTTTGATATGAAATCGTTGGTGATGATAAGAATTAATATTGTAATAAAGTTTTGCTACTGTGGATTGCATTCGATAAGACCTGGGAATTTACAGTAATGTGATTTCTTTAAAAAGAAAAGCCTCTAATCATGTCTGCGATTTTCTTTCTAAGTTTAAAAGAATGGTAGAAACTGTAAAAAGGAATTGACCCTACTTATATGTAAGTATGGAAAATACAGTATAACTTGTTAAGTTTAGCCTAATTTGGCTAGAAAGATCACTGAAAGAAACACAATCACAAGATAGACAAAGATTTACCCTGGGAAACCCTCATGGGGTAGAAAACCCAACAAAGCTTTCCTCAATATAGATAATCAACCCAATACAAGATGTAGTCATCAACAAGAGCTCCTTCTCCTCCTATGCATACCTCTCTCTCTCTCTCTTGTGCGCTAATCACAAGTGGATGAATGAATGAGATAAATGAGGAACATCCCTCCTCTACTTATACTTGTTTCTCAACTGACCTTTTACCTTAATGGGGCCAACCTCTTCCAGAAGAGTCTAATAACCCCCAAAAGGTAAACTCAAGGTCGACCTCACATGGGAGATCTAATAACCCTAGTTACCACACTCTCTCGGAGGAATAAACATCTCTAGATATACAATAGGGTCACCACGGAGGAATGTACCATCTCCAGAATAATAAAATACAAATATAATATCCTTTGAAGTTACAATATTTCAACACTCCCCCTTAACGAGAAGGATATTATCACAATATCTGTAGGAGCAAGGAGTCATCAACTACATGTTACATGATACGTCTATAAATCATTGGAATCTTTCTTTATACATCATCATCAGTAACTCATATAGTTACTGGAACATAATCAATACTGGAACATCAATATCTTCAATACTGAGTCTTCATCTTCTATAGCGCTTGATTAGCTACAATATCATCATCATCTCGATCATCTCGATCATCATCATCTGGATCATATTGATCTATAGCATCTGGATCATCTCGATCTACAGCATCTAGATCATCTCGATCTACAACATTTGGATCATCTCGATCTATAGCATCTAGATCATCTCAATCTACAGCATCTGTATCATCTCGATCTACAACATCTGTATCATCTCGATCTACAGCATCTGGATCATCTCGATCTACAACATCTGGATCATCTCAATCTATAGCATCTGGATCATATCGATCATCACAATCATCAGCATCATCATCTAGATAATCACGATCAACAAAATTGTTATCTAGATCATCACGATCAACAACATCATCATCTAGATCATCACGATCAACAGCATCGTCATCTAGATCATCACGATCAGCAACATCGTCATCTAGATCATCACGATCAATAGCATCATCATCTAGATCATCACGATCAACAACATCGTCATCTAGATCATCACGATCAATAGCATCGTCATCTAGATCATCACGATTAGCAACATCATCATCTAGATCACCACGATCAAAAACATCGTCATCTAGATCATCACGATCAACAGCATATCCTGCAACACACATGATCCTTCCTTTCAGAATTATAAGATCATGGACAATCCTTCCTTTCAAAATTACGAGACTCTAGTCCATCCACTCTGGTGATCCTTCCTTTTGGAATTACGGGATCCTGGACAGTCCTTCCTTTCGGAATTACAGGATCCTGGAAAGTCCTTCCTTTCAGAATTACGGGACTCTGGTCAATCAACTCTGGTGATCCTTCCTTTTGGAATTACGGGATCTTGGATAGTCCTTCCTTTCGGAATTACGGGACTTTGGCCCGTCAACTTTGGTGATCCTTCCTTTTAGAATTATGGGATCCTGGATAGTCCTTCCTTTCGAAATTACGGGACTATGGTCCATCAACTCTAGTGATCCTTCCTTTCGGAATTAAAGGATCCTGGACAATCCTTCCTTTTGGAATTACGGGATTTCAGTCCATCAACCATATCTTAGACAATCCTTCCTTTTGGAATTACAAGATTCTTAGTCTAAGGATCAATATTTAAGACTATCCTTCCTTTCGGAATTACGGGATCACTGTCTAAGGATGATCAATCCTGCCATAATCCAAGGATCAACTTTTAATACTATCCGTCCTTTCGGAATTACGGGATCACTGTCTAAGGATGATCAATCCTTGATCTGTTTAAGACACCTCTCATGTCTATGGACGATGCAGTCCAAATTTATTTACAGGATGATCAATCCTGATCCATTTAAGACACCTCATGTCTAAGGACGATGCAGTCCTCTCATCCACTTAGATAAATTCTAAGGACCACACATCGACTATATCGTCGGTATCACCAATACAGGTATCCACATCATCGACCTCATTGTCGATGCAGGAAATCTCATCAACAATGACCACATCACTGCCCCTTTCGAAGAGGGTCCTTTTGAACTACACCAAGCTTGTCTCAGAAATATTCAAACTTTACTCGAGACAGAGGTTTGGTCAATATATCAGCAACTTGTTTGTTAGTGCTTGCATACTCGAGCTTGATAGCTCCTTTTTGCACCATATCCTATATATAAAAAGATCGGATCTCTATGTGCTTTGACTTATCATGGAACACTAGATTTTCTATCATCTTGATACAACTCTGGTTGTCACACAGGATCTTAGTGGGTTCCATCTCTAAGTCAAATAAACCAGATAACAACTTCTGAAGCCATATTGCTTCACAACTCGCAAAGAAAGCAGCAATATATTCTGCTTTAGCTATACTGAGAGCCGCACTGAACTGCTTCCTACTAAACCACGAGATCATGGCAAATCCCATACAATAACATCCTCCTGATGTGCTCTTCATGTCTGATACACTTCCTGCCCAATCAGAATCTGTGTAGCCAAACAATCTGAAACCATGATCTCCAAGATAACATAGACCAAAGTCTATCATACCCTTTAGGTACCTCATCACATGCTTTGCAACTATCAGGTGAACTCGTCTAGGTTCCACTAGATACTACCTCAAGATATTCATGGCAAAGCATATGTCTGGTCCGGTGTTTGTTAAGTACATCAATGACCCAATAATCTGTCTGTACAGAGTCATATCCACTAACTCTGATGAGTCATCTGCTAACAATTTCAAGTTGGAATCCATGGGAGGGGCCATGGATTTACATTACAACATATCAAATCTTTTCAAGATTTCCACAGCATACTTTCCCTGGTTGAGAAAGATTCCCTCTGGGCCTTGCCATACTTCTAGACCTAAGAAGTAATGCATCAATCCAAGATATTTCATCTCAAACTCTAAGGAGAGTTTCCTCTTGCATTCGATGATATGTTTCTCATTGCCTATCAGAAATATATCATCCACATATAGCAACAATATGACAGTTTCATCATCCATAACCTTGAGATAAAGATTAGGATCAGCTTTACTTTTGGTAAAGCCCAAGATTGTCAAGAAACTGTCAATTCTTCCATACCAAGCTCTGGTAGCTTGCTTCAACCCATACAAAGACTTCTTTAGTTTGCACACATGGGTTCTTCCATCTTCCACTCGGTTTTTTGGACACAAAATCCGACGGCCAAAAAGTTGGATTTTCTACATTTTGCGGTCGACTATCCGACAACCGCAGTATTTTTTTAATGTCGGTCCAATTTCGGATTAAAACCGATGGCTCGGACTTCGTCGATTATGCAACACTACGACGGTCGGATAACCGACGCCCATCACAACTAAGAAGGGCTTGGATCCAACGTCTTTTTCCATCGGATCTATGGCATAGTCGTCGGTATTTTTCATTGTGGTAGTCGGATAACCGACGCCCATCATAACTAAAAAGGGCTTGGATTCAACATCTTTTGTCATCGGATCTATGGCATAGTCGTCGGTATTTTTTACTATGACGGTCAGATAACCGACACCTATCACAACTAAAAAGGGCTTGGATCCAACGTCTTTTGCTGTCGGAGCTATGGCATAGTCGTCGGTCTTTTTCACTGTGGAGGTCGGAAAACCGACGCTCCCCACAGCTGAAAATGGCTGAGCACCGACGTCTTTTGGTGTTGGATCTATGGAAAACTCGTCGGTTTGTGCACCGTGGAGGTCGAAAAACTGACTGATCACTAACGTCAGAAGACATCATATCTATGGTGAAGTCGTCGGTTTTCTTTGCTATATCCATCAGTTGTCCGACACCTATGGAAAATTTAAGAAAAAATATATTGTTTGGAAGTGTATGTTTCTACAATTCCTCTTTTTCTTTTCTAGTACACCCTCGGAGTCTTGAACTTTGTGAAGTCCTGTTTAAATGACCATTTCCTTTCATTGTCCAAATTAAGGTCTATTATAGCCTTCCTACTTCATTGCAAATGCCAAGTTGTACCATGCCTCAAGTTGTCCCATGCCTCATTCTTGTTCAAAGCCAAATAAGTTTAAATTATTATTATAAAATCATTTATACATTATATATGATTTTAATATAATAATTTAACTTTACCTTTATAATAAAGTTGAAAATATTTTTCCAAATAATTTTAAATTATTATTATAAAATCATTTATAAATTATATATGATTTTAATATAATAATTTAACTTTACCTTTATAATAAAGTTGAAAATATTTTCTAATTATTATAATGGTCCATTATTTCAAAGGTGGCTTTTATTATCAAACTTGAAACAACAACCCTAAGTGTTCACACCAAGCTAAAACCATACTTAGCATTATTTAATATTCAAGCTATCAAGTCAAGTAAAGGTGTAGAAGAATCGATTGTAGCAAAATACAATAAGGAAAAGATTGGGGGTAAAGGTCGAGCTTGTACAAGAAACTCAATAAACAATGGGAAAGTTGTAATGGATATATGTTGAAGTAGTGAGTGGTGTTGTTGTAGAAGATGACACTATAGAAGAGAGTGGTGTTACAATGGTAGAGTTGCAAGGAGATAATATTTAATTAGATGTAGTAGTGGAAGATGCAAATGTGTTCCCATAATGTGTAGTGTTGATATCATTGCAGATGAATTTGAAAGTGCAACAAAAGAAAACAGAGTGGATAAAAGGAAGGACTCCTGCAAACAAAAACCACTATGTTACGCGAACTTCTTTTAGGGCTTTGTTACATTTTCTTCTAAGATCTTTCATCGCTTTGTTACAAGAATATTTTTGACCTAAAAGTACACTTGATAGGTTTGGATGGAACAGATTTCCGTGGAAATCCTCTTTACGTTCATTCGCAAGTGACTCGATATTAACAATTCCGATTATCACAAGGGGATACATAATGTTAAAAAAGGAAAATAAAGAAAACACATAAAGGGATATGTAAAGTTGACAAAGGAAAATAAATAAAATCTATAATTTGCATCAAAAGAATAATCGGATACGAACTAAACTAAGGAGATTCGAACCTGCGACCTATGTCTAGTCCCAAGGCTACCAACTTCAAGCCTGACCTTGTCAATCAATTCCCATCGCCATTTACTCCCATACGAAGTCCCACAACCATTTCTATCGACACCCAGTACTCTTCATTCATTCTACATGCATTTCACTATGCAACGGTCTCAAATTCATTGTGTTTTTCCTGCATTTGTGTCTCAATTCAATATGACCCACGCCCACCGTCCAAGGAGTGTTGCCAACGGTCTTGAGTTTCAGCTTAGCAACGACGACGATTCATGGTATTATGTTTCCATTCAACTGCAATATGGAAAACTCATAGTCCACTGCGAAGGTTTATCTGACAAATGTGCTTATTTGGGTCATGCTGAATCGAGAAACCGAAACCATCACATTTGTTAGACAAAACTTCATATGAGAACTTTGATTTTGTCATATTGCAGCTGAAGGGAAACATAATACCATGAATCGTCACCGTTGCCAGGATGAAACTCTTGACCGCTGGAAACACTCTTCGGACGGTAGGCGTGGGTCATGCTTAATCGAGAAACTAGTTTAGGGAAAGCACAGAGGGGATTTGACATTGTTGCATAGTGAAATGCATGCATAATGAATCAAGCAAGGTGGTATCCCATCATATTCCACTATGAAATGCATGCAGAATGAATCAAGTTGCTTGAAGGTGGTCTCCCATTGTCAGTTGCACTTCAAGCTTGAAGGTGTTAGCCTTGGGACTAGACATAGGTCACAGGTTCGAATATACTCAGTTAAGTTGCAGCCATAAAAAATGATGAACATTGACAATAGGAAACATGTTTCTAATTTTTGTTGGCGTATGCTATATTAGTTGCAAATATCATGCTTCAGATGCCAGGCTTCAATGGTAAATAGACCATTTTGGAAGGGTTTAATGTGAGGTTAAGGATATTGATTCCAATTAAATTAAAGAGAAGGTTAAGGATATTGATTCTAGTGCATCATTTACTTAGCCTTTGAAGTTGTGGAAACTCAAAATTGGTTATGGTGAACAACCAAACATCACAATAAGCTCCAAGAAATTGTCAAAATTTAAATGACACGCTAGTGGGTTGTAGAAAGCTAGCATCGTAGCCATTCATTGAGCTCCTCTCTGTTTCGAGAATAATTTAATATTCTCTACTGAACAGGGCCAACCACGTGAAGGTGGAATCTCTTATGGCCCCTCTTCCCCCTCACATCACTCTCAATTCTCCATAACCAATGCATGTACTTGAAAAAAACAAATACGTGCAAACTCATCCATATTTCATCATGAACTTTCATCTACCATTCATTCAATAAAGGATAACATTCATTAAACCATTGTTTCATTCAGTCAACACATTCATACAATAAAAGATAACATTTAGTAAACCATTGATTCATTCAGTCAACACATTCATTCAATATAAACTGACATTCAATAAAGGTAAGAGTTTACTACACTGAATCATTAAACCATTAAACCATTCATTCATTCATTAGGCCAAAAATCATGGACGATATATTGTTATAAAAAATAATTAGACGAGTACATTTTTCGAGTCACTTCTTTTTACTAGCATCCTTTCTTCTCGTTATAAATGGTAAATAATCTCTAAGAGGAGCATCTACCCCTGGACTTTATGCTCCAATTCTTGGTTCTTCATCAGGCGCTTGTGGTGATGTCTGTAGCAAGGGGTTCATATTTGCTGCAACAATGTGAAAATGTTACATCGTTGTATTTTGATATTGTAATGACAAGTATTTCATTTAAAAAAACATTACAAAGGTATTTTTTTACCTTGTGTGGCCACATCATGTAGTTCATGTTCTTGTCTAGGTTCAACCTGTATAGTTTCACCCTCTACATGCTCCGCAGTTGAAATATGGTGAACTACAAATAATGTTCACCATTTGCAATGCTATACATAAAATTTTAGCATATGAATAAATTCATTACCAGGATTAGAAGAATGATCTTCGATTTGTTGTTCTCCCTCCTCGACATTAGGGGGATCATTGCTTTCCTACTCAAAACAGAGGCAATATTGTTTTTCAAGTATTTATAATGAATAGATTGCATAAGCGGTTAATATTCAATAAAGTATATAGATTGTATTTACCTGTGCACCGGATAGATTGGTACCAGAAGACTGTGTTTGGACAGACAAGCTTTTTCGTCATTCAACAACAACTCCAAATCCTTCCTTGAAGCCAAGCTTCATGTCTTCCTCAGTGGGTTTTTCATTGAATTGTTCGGCCTGCATATTTGCATAACGTCATTAATTAAGATTTTTCGGTGCAATAAAACGAAAAAAAAAATTGCAATTTATTATTTGCATGCATTATTGGTTTTTTGAAACTTACAAATCGTGTCGCGAAATTGGAATAACCACTAGGCCCAAGCTTGTGCTGACCTATTTTTTCAACTCTTTCCTTTGTGGCCTTTGATGTGTCTAGCAGCCTATGCAAGTGTTGAAATACGTTAGATGTTCCAAGTTTGATATAGAAATATTCAATAATAATAAGGTTTTGAATTACATTGCAGAAAGTATTGCATACCTCCCTGTACCTGGTGTTATCTTTCCTTCTCTTCTCTGAGCCCTCTCCCTTCCATCATCCACTAGAGCTCTCCAATCCATTGGTGAAATCATTGGAGGGCGTTCATACTTAGGGTTTTTTTCAAGGTGTGTCCTATATTGGTCTCGGACAAACTTCACATGCTGACAAGCCCTTTTCATGACCTCGACTTTATTAAAATTTGTTTCCGAATAGGCTAACCAACCGATGCATGAGTTCATCTTTTAAACATTTATGTTGTTTATCCCACCTTTCTCGGATGGTGGGCTTGAATATCTCCAAGCATGCATCATTCATTTGTTTATAGAAAACATCATTTCCTATGAAACGATCATGCCATGATCATAATTAGTTGAAAGAAAATGTTTTATCGGTATATTACAATGAAGTTATAAATAGTAACTTAATCAACGTATATTAATTACCTAAGACCTTATCGATCTTTATTGGGACAAGATCGACGTCGACCAAAAATGTTACCTCCATTGTTCCCATGCTAGTGACACGGGAAGATCCTAGAAATGCAACTAGGTCTATATCAATATTACCAAGATTCTCGTTGTCGACCTCTTCCGGCGGACGAAACGATGTGCATCGGTCACCAGTGGCCGGTGCGCTCACAGTTTGGATCCGTGGTGTGTCAGTACATGTTTCCGACTGTTCAGTCGACAACAATGGCGAAGGAGTTGATGTAGTATGTGGAGTCGTTTGCTCATGATGCCACATCTCTCCATGAGCCTCGCTACGGCCAACATCTCCTCCACCACTATTGTCTGTTTTTCGATAATTCTGTAAATACAAACCACGTCTTACACATTCAATACTATCATATAAAAGAGAAAATTATAAAGTTATAAATGAATTATTTTATGAATCAAGATTCCTCAACTTACTTCCAAGGATTCAGATTTATGTTCCAACAATTCAATCCTTACCAGGTTCTCGCTTGTCCGCGGAATCTTGACAAATAGAGAAACGAGTTCCGCAGAATATTTTTCCAACAATTTGTCTATCATCGTAAATCAGTTTGTGGCTTCACCAATTTGTCTATCATCTTTAAGGATCTTAGCCACTTCAGGATCTACTGGACATTCTTCTGATGCTGTTTCATACAACCATTCATCGGGCTGCAACAAAAAAATATAAAAGACTATTGAGTTATATCATGATAGATTCCTAAAATTATATGAAGAATTCCAATGGATTATAATTTCAACGTAGAGGATCGTGATCCACTCCACAGATCGATGCTCATAGGTGACTTGCCCCAATCTACTAATAACTGGGAGTTGCCCCTTACAACTACCTAAATAAAAAACATAGTGAAAGTCACCTAAACATAATGAAAGTCAGCTATTTTTTCTTATTATATTTGCACTATTACAAAGATGTATACCTGATCCCTCGAGGAAAATGTACTCCTATGACCATCTGTTGGTGGTGCTTTATCCCGATCACTAGCCTGCGAAGTAAATGGGGAAAATTTAAACGAAATAAACTAACGAAAAAATCCTTAATATGTTAAATTCATTAATAAAAGGTTGGGTAAATTGTTATATGTACCACTCCCATAGTAACTATTTTTGTATCTACTCGATTCAAATTGTAATTAATAAGCAACTCTTCCCCTGCAGATATTGATTTAATGGCAACTACAAAAATACGGTTTCCTTCATGCCCCTCAAATTCGCAGTTTGGTTGCTTAATTGTAGACCCTGGTTGTGTACTAATTATAAACCCCGCAATATTCCCTATGGCCTTTGGACTTCCGTCCATGCACAATGTTTCTCCTTTATTTTGATTTTTGTATTTCAACTATAAATAGTTTGTTGACAATCCATAGCTATGCATACTTTTTGTAAATTGGACTAGGCGCATCCAATCTTTGTAGCTGTAACGGGGTCCAACATACTCCAACAATTCTGTACATGTGTTGTAAGGGACCCTTATGCCATCCATGTTGAACAACCCGAAACCATGTATTGACGACGGTGCTATTCAATATATCCTATCATTCACACAAAAATATGTGTTCGGTTGAGGAAGATCCTTGGGTACCCATTGTTTCACTAAATGTTTGTACCTCAAGGGCACCTCGAGGTCATCTTTTGTCTCATCACCATAGGAACATGACCCCCCTTGACTGTGAAAAAATTCATTGCGTTTCTCGAATTTTCTTCTAGTCTTTTGACATCTAGTTGAATATACAACTCTTGTAGACCTACTGGATGTCTCACTTTCCTCTATCCTTCCTAAACTCCCCTCGCTCGAGGAAGACAGATCTGACAAATACCTGTTTGGTTCTACCTGCAACATGGGAAAAAAGTTTAGATATGACCGCAAGGCATAGCACCTCTTAAAAGGTGACGTGTCGTGCCTTTTATAATGTTACTTTATCCTCATTCCCTTTCTCAACATGTAGGCATTCAAGCGATGAGGAAGATGATCACTTTATATTTCTTATGAGTACAAATTCACGCAATTATGAGCTTTCTTTTATTACTGCTTTGGGTCTTGACTCCCATATCAAACCATCCAATTATCAGATGTGTCGTCATTGCCCTAAAGTTTCTCTCATCCCCTCAGTTTGGGTCCATCAACTCGGTAATTGAAGTCCAGTCACATTTAGTAAGATATTTATATTCAGTGATAATAATATAAAATGAAAATAAAAAACCATTATGGAAAACGTCTAAAAGTTTTTAAGACTTTCAAAAGTAAGATCTTTTAAGTGGTTAATAAGTGTTCACAAATCTTCAAAAACAATATTTTATATAATGTTGTGGAACTTGTATAATCTTATTCAAGCATGGTCTTCTTAGATGACTGAAAGTAATTGAATCAAGCAAAAATGGAACCGTAAACATGTAAATTGTTTTGAAAAATGGTAGCTTTCAGTCATACTCCCAACTAATGCTGCCTTTGGACAATTACTTGTAATATCGACTTAGGGTATTTAATACATAACATGGATTTTCAATCACATTGACAAAGAGAAAAGTAGGGCTTTCTTTATATTATCATGACATAGTTACAAAGACTTTCTTTTCAATCTTTATAACAATTTGAATGGACAGGCCCCACTCATAGCCAAATTCTTTTGAGATATTTACAACTCATCCGAGTATGGGGGACCATACAATTCTCGAAAGACGTTGGATTCAACAACCCATGCCTTTGAATAAAAAGACCTCAGGACCACGCGTCTATTCTGATGCATGTGGACATCTATGTGGGTTTTGACAAGTCACTGTCGTTCATTTTTAATGTAGTACCAAAGGTTTTGAGCCTCAGTAAGCTTTTTCTGCAAAATATCTTTGACCTATTCGAGAGATTATCCAACTTCCCGTTTTAGATTATAAATAGCACCTGGATCTAATGCTGTCAGGTTGATGCTGAATGACTGCCACCAGTCTCTAGTCCAATTAGGGATGAACCATGCAGGATCCTCATGGATATGTGTCATTTAAGGTGCAAAATTTAGCATGGTATAATATGTTATATCTTTATTTTCTTTTCTCAAGAATTTCCACCATAATTTTTTATATTTTTCATAAGTGTGTGTAGTACTTGGAAACTGGAGACTAGCATCTTGATGTGGACATGCTTCCAAAGAATGTATTCAGTTAATACAATAGTATTGTTTTTCTAGTTGTAGCCCAGGGTGAGGTGTAGAGCCCTCTGTTAAGATTAGGTTAAGATCATGGTATAGGTGAGTTAACCAATTGCTTGCATTAACTGCTTTTCTCAAGGAGTTGTTGTAAATCATCTATGGTATGTCAATACTAGATCCCATAGGAATTCTTCCGAGTTCGGGCACTAGTCTAATAAAAGCATCAGATCCTTGTAAGTTAGCATCTAATACTTCAGCATGTCTCAACTCCCACCTAGGTTTCCAGTCTTGCATATAATCCAACCAACTCATATTATCATTGATAGTATAGATATGATTTTTTCCTTCGGTCCAAGCAGAGATTTTCGTGTTTACTTGTGGGTTATGGGCCCATTGGATTCCGCTTTGAAATTCTATGCTCGCTTGCCTCGTGCTCGTTTGCACCAGGCTCAGTTGTTTCAGGCTTGCTTGCTTCAGGCCCGGTTCTTAAAAATTAACAGCACACTTCTGTGTCAAATATTCTCTTGTTATAAAGTCAGGAATGCTTTTTGCTTTTGTAGCTAGGGTTTTACCCCTAGCTTGTGCAAATGAGCACCTACTAAGGAGAATGGACTCCTTAGTAGCAGTTCAGTATATTAAACTAATTAAGCTAAAACAACAATTAAATTACTTCTAAAATATTGCATGAAACATAAACATCAAATGAAAAGAATGACTTTTTCTATTAATGTTACCTTGAATGTCAAGGTTTGATGAAGCCCTTTGCAGTGTCCAAGAGGATGCTCCAAGCTTCAAGATGCTCCTTCTCCTTCTCCAGTGTTGGGAATGGGCCAAAGGTGGCTCTCAAGGTGAAAATAGTTCAAAGGTGAACTAGGGTTTCGAGAGAGATTTTGGCAGAGTAAGGGTGCTTGTGATTGTGGATATGGAATAAGGGATCTCCATCACCTATTTATAGTTTTTTGGTGGTGGAGTGCTGACCCATGGTTTTAGGAAACACATGGTTTTAGGCAGCTGTATAGGGTTTTTTCCTCCTTTTCCTCATTATTTTATATTTTTTATTCCCTTTTTAGGGGATTTTGCTATTTTTGGAGGAAAAGGGGGGTTTTTTAGCCTTTTTTAGGCTATTTTGAGGGTTTTATGGCCTTTTGGAGGCATTTTAGGCCTTTTGGAGGCTTTTTAATGGGATTTTTTGGGATTTTAATGGAAATATGGTAGGAAAATGGACAAATGAGCCATATAATGTGGTAAATGAGCTAGTGAGCACTTTTTGGGTGTTAACAGATTGCCCCCTGATGTGCGAGGGCAGGAGCTCATCGTATGGCCGATGGACATCATAAGTCATGAATGGTTTTCCTGGGTGTGGAGAGAAGAGAAGAAACAAACTGAAGCCCGGAACAACGATCCCGAACAACTGCAAGAACTGAAAGTACATAACCTCAATAATGGATGAGGAATCATCTGATCATATGGACGAGACGGGCATACCCATGCTCGTATCAGGATATAACATATCAATAACAATGGGGTCCAAAAAATGGGGACCTGAAATATACATAACCTCAAATACTGACTGAGGAATAATCTCAATATATGGACGAGGCGGGCATACCCATGCTCGTATCAAGATACATAAAAAACTGTGAGGCCCGAAAAAGAGGGACCTGAAAGATACATAGCCACTGTGTACATCATAAGAGTCCAGAGGGGACACCAAATCTGGGACATACTACTGGGCGGACCATGTGGTAACTGAAGAACTGGTGCACTGGAATATCAACAGTGCTGCTGAATGTGGTACCAAGGGAACTGATGAGCTGCTGGATCATAGTGACAGGTAGCTCTGACAATGGTACACTGGACTGGAACTGAACTGGGTACTCAAGGAAGCATATAACTGGATGGCTTCCGAATACAATCGCCAATGCAGCCCGGACATCCGCGGGAACATACAACTGGGTGTTCCGAAATGACTCACCAATGTGCTAGAGTCGGGGGAAATTCGGGGTCTTCGACTAAAAACTGATGGGATATAATCCTACGCGATCCTCAACGATGCGATCAAGGTGCTGAAGTCGAGCATGTGAGGAACAACCACTCAGAGAGGCAATGATGACTCTTCTCAGAATGATCCGTAGGCACCTACCACAGATGGTGATAAGTCCAAGGCGTAGGGACCTCTGGGCCTATCCTCTGGAATAGAGGAGCTGTCGTCGACAGAGGGAGACCTGCAACTATCAAGGCAATAATGTTTCCTTGACAGGAGCGCGAGGTAAACGACCGAAATGTGAGAGTACTGATGGCAGGACTGACCAAACTGTGGGGGGAAAACTGGGCAAGTAGAGTGGGTGGACTCAAACTTCCTTTGTTCAGAGTATGATAATGGGAATGATCTGGCAGCATATGAAACTGACTGAGGGGAAAGGGATCATAGCTGTAATGGATCTGGGAGGATAACTGGCTGAGGGAGACTCAAGCTGGTGTACAATGGCAGGAGACTGCAGAATACTCTGAACAAAGGCGACCTGATTGGGGGTGCTGCCGAGATGATCGATCATAGTGCCATGAGGCACGGGAGGATACTTCTTCATGGGTTAAGAAACTAGAAGAAGTGTGTGTAAAATGATACTGTCGTGTGGATTTTACGAGCCCAGGATAGTTCATGCTCGTGGTTGCTTTCAATTTTAAGGAGTCTGAAAGCGATAAGAAGACTCTGAAATGATGGAATGGTACTGTCGTGTGGATTTTCCGAGCCCAGGACAGTGCATGCTCATGGTTGCTTTCAATTTTAGAGAGTCTGAAAGCAAATAAGAAGACTCCAGGGGGTTTCTTTTTCGTAGATTTAGTCTCCAAGGCCCAAAGAAGCATAAAAGGATGCAATGAAGAACTCTTCTAGCCGGTGTGACTAGAGTATTCCTTTTTCGTAATTAGTCTACCAGGTCCGGAAAAGGGTTAAACTTATACCAGATAGACGCCCTTTCAGGTACTTTAACGAGCATGAAAGGAAGCAAGATTGCTCGGCGATCTTTTCATTCTTTTAGGAGTCAGAAAAGAGCTTAACGGAAACTCCCTAAGTGCCTTTTTCGTAAAGGACTTGTCCGGCCCGAAAAAGGGATAAAATTATACCGAACAAAAGGAATGGCCAGGCAAGGAGGAAGTGTTCAATCAAGGAACAGTAATGATGACCGAGAACGAGGGTAGTGGGGAACACTGGTGGGCCTCCTTGCGGGGTAGATGAAATGGTGGCAAAATACCGAGACATTTGCAGTATGACAGGAGTGAATGGCTCATGTAAAAATGTGGAACAATCCGATGGCGACCGATGTGGCACGCAAACCGAGGCAGCAAGGTGTTTGGGACACAATGTTAAAATTGTACCAAGTGAGAGTGAGAAATGATCTCAAGCATCATCACGAGCTCGGAAAAATGAATCCGGCGATATAAAGGATGTCAAAAACGGGTAACGGCCGATGTGGCACGCAAACCGAGGTGACGGGGGCATTTTGAAAAATGCCCAGAAAATCTGAAGGTGAGGGCGAGAAATGATCTCAAGCATCATCACCAGCTCGGAAAAATGAATCCGATGATATAAAACATGTGAAAAACGGAGAACGGCCGATGTGGCACGCAAACCGAGGCGACTAGTGGCGTCTGAAAAATGGGTAAAAAATGAAAGGAAAAAAATAATGCAACGAGTTGACCATTATGACGGTCGCGTCGTGCTGATTCCAATGGTGGAAACGGTTTGTAAAAATAAAAACAAAAAAGAAAGTGCAGGCCAATGAGGCCGCGGGTTTCTTTTATGGGTAAAAACGCTTAAGATACAACCCATTGCGAGGGTTGCGCAAAGGACGGCCTTCAGAGTCAGCTAAGATGTATGCCCCCTTGCCTAGGCAGGTCTGTATGACGTAAGGGCCTTGCCACATGGATTCAAACTTCCCTTTACCGGTTTTGTCATGGGCTTGGTCGTAGGCGAGGACGAGGTCCCCTTCGTGGAAAGTTCGAGGGTGAACATGTTTATCATAACCGGCTTTGGAGCGGTTTTTGGCAGCTTCGATGTTCTGGAGAGTGGCCCGACGGTCTTCATCGGCTTGTTTGAGGTGCAGCAGACGCTGCTCGAGGGGGGTGGTGTCAGGGAGAAGCTCAAAGGCGATCTGTAAGGCAGGGATCTGACACTCGATAGGGAGAACAGACTCTACACCGTGAACTAAATGAAACGGTGTAAAACCAGTGGCGGTCTTAGTGGAGGTGCGATAAGCCCACAAAGCAGGGAACAACATGTGGTGCCAATTGGACTTATGCTTGTCAACCGTTCGTTGGAGGATGGTTTTAAGGATTTTATTGATGGCCTCTACTTGGCCGTTCCCTTGGGGGTAGTAAGCAGAGGAAACTTGGTGTTCATATTTAAGGAGGGTGGACAACTCACGCCAAACGACATCTTCAAAATGTGAACCGTGGTCAGAGACTAACTGCTTAGGTACCCCGAATCGAGCGATAACATGGTTGAAAAAGAAGCGGGCAGCAGTGTCGGCGGTACAATTGAAGGTAGGCATGGCTTTCGCCCATTTGGTGAAGTAATCAACAGCGACAACAATATATTTGTGGCCGTTGGCCGACTGGGGTCGGCATTCCATGAAGTCTATGGCCCACTTACAAAAGGGACCAATGGTGACGACTGGGTGTAACGGAGCAGGAGGTGTCCGAGCCTTGGGGGCAAAAAGTTGGCAGTTATGGCAGTGTTTGACCGCAGTGATGCAATCGGTGAAAAGTGTGGGCCAGAAGTATCCGGCGCGGATGACCTTTTGGGAGGTGGCCATCCCTGAGAAATGGCCTCCGCAGGCGCCGCTATGACAGTCATTAAGGACGTGTTCAGCTTCCTCATGGGTAAGGCAACGCCGAAGAATTGTGTCAACCCCGCGCCGGTAGAGGACATCGCCTAAGAGGAGATATCGAGAGGCCTGGTGGCGGATGCGACGGCGTCCATTTCGTGTAACTTTGGGTCTGAACTTCTGCGTGCGTAGGTATAACAAGATATCACCGTACCATGGGTCATCGGACGAGATAGTGAACAGGTGATTGTCGGGTAACTCATCGGAGATTGGTTTGGCCGGGAGAAGGGAAGGGAGATCAGTAATGAGCTGGGCAAGCGCGAGGGCTTTAGTGCTCTTAGGTGTTTTGAAGGTAAGGTCATATTCTTGGAGGATAATGACCCATTTGGCAACACGACCTTGGAGTAGCCGCCGGTTTAGAAGATATACCATGGGGTTAGAGTCGGCGACGACTGTGGTATGACTCATTAAGATGTAGTGTCGCAATTTTTGAACGGAAAAGACCACTGCTAGGGCAAGTTTCTCCTCATATGGGTAACGTAGTGGTGGACCAGACAAAGTCTGGCTAACGTAGTAAATGACATGCTCCTGGTGAGAAGCGTCTTCTTGAACTAAGACTCCCGATACGGCATGCTCGGATGCCGACATGTAAAGGATGAAGTCTCGGGTGAAATCCGGAGGGGAAATCAGAGGAGCTTGTGTGAGGGCCTTCTTGAGGGCCTCGAATGCAGCTTCTGCTTGTGCGTCCCAGACGAAGGGTACGTGGGTACGGAGCAGGCGCAAGAAACCGTGAACAGTGGTGGCATAATCCGGAACGAAGCGTCGAAGGAAGTTAGATCGCCCCTGCAGACTTTGGAGCTGCCGGAGCGTGCGAGGAGGGGGAAGGTCTAAAATAGCTTGGACTTTTAGAGGATCAACAGTAATTCCTTTCTGGGAAACAATGAAACCCAACAATCGGCCCGCCGGTACGCAAAAGACACACTTGTGTGGGTTCAAGCGAATTTGGTATTTGCGACACCGCAGAAAAACTTACCGAAGGTCGTTAAGGTGGTCGGATCGTTTCCGCGAACGAGCTGTAAGGTCATCGAGGTAGACTAACAGGATATGGACCAAGTCGTGGAAACAATAGGTCATAGCCCGCTGGAAAGTGGCACCAGCATTTTTGAGGCCGAAAGGCATGACGCGATAGGCAAAGGTGCCCCATGGGGTAGTAAAGGCAGTTTTGTACTGGTCTTCCTTACGGATCTGAATCTGATTATATCCGGAAAAACCATCCATGAAGGAGAGGACCTCATGCCCCGCACACGCATCGATGAGTTGATCGATGAACGGCGTGGGGAAGTTGTCCTTGGGACAAGCATAGTTTAAGTCATGGAAGTCAGTGAATACGCAGATGGTGCCTTGCTTTTTGTTAACTGGAACTGGGTTTGAAACCCATGTGGTATAGGCAATAGGATAAATGAACCCTGCCTTGCGCAGCTTCTCAATCTCGGCTTTGACAGCTGGGAGCTTTGAGGGATGAATGGGGCGCTGTTTCTGACGAACGGGGGGTACATCAGGCCATGTGTCAATGTGGTGCTCTATAATTGCGGGGTCAAGACCAGGCATTTCGGTATAAGACCAGGCAAAGACATCACGGAATTCTTTGAAAAGGTGTATGTAGTCCTCAATCTCTTGCTTACTGCAAAATGCTCCTAAAGTGATGAGTTCAGGGGCACGTCCTGGGGCAGCGATATCAACTTGGATGACAGGTGAGATGTTGGCCATGTTACCTTCCTCGAAGGCATCCGGAGCAGGAATAGGGTCCTTGAACCAGTCGACCTTGGTGGGGAGGAAGTCTTTGGATTCAACCGCATATTGGGTAGCGGTGCTAGAGGAGGATTCTTCGGGGATGAAATAGGAACGGTGGTGCATGTCATCCCAGGGATAATCCGGGGCAGTTAGGGCCTCAAGAATCTCCTCGTCAGTACGGAAAGTCTGCGTCGTCAAATCGGTTGACGAGGGGGTAGTGGTTGAAGAGATCATATAGATGGTATTGACCTCTCCGGAAGTTGAAGAGTCTGGGGGGTATATCTCCTCAATGGTAGGTGGTGCCGTCTCAAGATCCAGATTGTTCATCTCATAGAGAGCCGCTCTGTAATCTGGGAGATCGGGACAATGATGTGAATAGTGCCCGTAAATACCGCAGATGGCGCAGGAGTGGTTGGTACGTAGGGACTTATCTTTAGGCTTAGGAGTGGGGTTTAGTTCGACAGTTGGTATGTTGGGGTCATCGTCGAGCATTTGCATGTGCTTCTGCAATGCGGGTAACTGTGGGCATTGGTGGGTCGCATGGCCCAACTCGTCACACAGCGAGCATTTGGGAGGAGCACGAAACACTGGAGGGTTCTTGACTGTCTTTGGAGGTGGTACGGCAGTGTAAGGTTGTGGACCTCTGCCCCCAGTGGGTTTGGGAGTAGGGGGTGGTGTCGTGGAGGACGAAGGGGTAGAGACACCGGGAGGTGGCTGAGTGGTAGTAGCCATGGGTTGCACCGGCTGGAGGACGACATCTGGTATCGGCGGGCGAGCGGGAGGCGAAAGATACCATACAAGTAATGCCAATGTTAACCCAGGGAGGCTAAGGGTAGCCATGACCGGGGCGCTTACTACTCCTGCTGGAGGAACTAGGAAGGGGATCGTATGGATCGGTGTAACACCAATGTGGCTAGGTACCAATGGTGGTTTAGGCAACAAGGATGGTTGATTGTTAGGTGGTAGGATGTCGTGGGATAAGGTACATAAGTCAGACATTTCGGGCGTAGATGACGGCGGAGAAATGGATTGAAAGGTGGAGGTCATCGGCGCGTCTGAGTAGACCCCAGGCCCCGTAGAGGAAATAAACGAGGTGGTGGCAGGAGAAACAGGTTGTTCAACCATGGGGAGAACATTTTCCGGTGCCGCCGGAGCACTGGGATCATAGTAGGTGAGCTGGTCAATCTTAACCACGCGTCCTTCATGGGGGAACATCATGGTGCGAAAGACAGAAGAGGCAACCACCCGCATGGCATACATGTAGCTGCGGCCAAGTAGAAGGTTGTAATCCAATTGGGCATTGATTACCTCTATGTCAATAAGGACTGTTTTACCACCCAACTGGATGGGGACATTGGCTAGGAGGCCTTGGGGCTGAGCCGAACGACCGTCGTAGGCGCGTAATGCAGTGGTGGACTGCTGGAGAGGAGGGGATCCTAGCTTCTGCCATACAAATGTAGACATGACGCATGTGGAAGCACCCTCATCGATGATGCACCGATGGATGACAAGATTCCTAACGGAGACAGTAACTTGGAATGCTAAGCTGGAAGGTAGGCGTGGTTCAGACTGGTCTAAATCAAATGCCATCAAATGCGAATCAGTTGGGTCAATCCCCCCAATGGCGGAAAGTAAAGTCTTGCGCTGGGAAGGGCAGTTCTTCAAGACTTCTAACGCGGACATGGCTGCGGGAGATTGGGCTAGGTCGTCTACGATGTTGTAGTTTGACGCAGCGCGCGCATTAGGGTTATTGTTGATTCGGCGAAGTGGGAAACGAGGTGCTTTCGCAGCGCCATCTATGGGAGGCGGAGGTATACGTAACGCCTGATCAGTGGGATGGGCGTTAGTAGATTTATCCGTGGGAGTGGCTTCAGAGGTGGAGCCATATTGGTTCCGACGGGTCTGGAGGTTGACGTCCGCGGATGACATCATCAGTAAGTGGTGGGTACCTGAGTCAAACATGGGTTGATCAGGAGTAGCGTAAGTGATCTGTTGTTGTTGGGCCGCATTGGCTTGATGGGGAGCCAACGGCTGAGTGTTCACTACGCCTTGGGTCGGTAATGGGTTTTGCAGCACTAAAGGGGGTTGTTGAGGTTGGGGAGGGTTGGGCGGTGCTTGGGGAGCCGCATGCCCTTGGCGATGGGCCTCATCAACCCAGAGTTGCCGAGCTCGCTCCAAGTGTGGGCAAGCGTGTGTGTAATGTCCATAGACCCCGCAAATAGAACAAGGGTGGTTTGTTCGCAAATTGGGGTTTTTAGCCTGCTTGGGCGGGCGATCAGGGTTCTGTTTAGCGGGGGCTGCATTGTTGTTGTCAGGGGGATTAGCCGGTTGACCAGCTTGGTCGGCAGGTTGGTTGTTCCCCCGATTACGGCCCTTGCCGCGGTTCTGTTGGCCCTGGTTACGTTGGTTGTTCTGGTTTTGCTGCGGGTTCTGTTGGGCGTAAACTTGCCCTTGGGCAGCAGGTGGATTCTGAGGTTGCGCAGGTGCAGGAGCAGGCTGCGGAGGATGATATGTAGGTTGGGGCTGAGCAGGTGCAGCAACTTGAGGGGGTTGCTGATAGGACTGCGGAGCAGGTTGTGGATGTGCCGCAGGGGCTGCCTGGGGCGGATAATAAGCGGGTGGGGCTTGTGAAGGCGCAGGAGCTGGGGCAGCCTGCTGATGGTAGTAAGGCTGAGGGGCGACTGGAAGAGCATAAGCAGGAGTCGCATACCCGAAGCACTAAGGTGGACATGAGGGTCCATGGGAATGGTGATGTGTCATGGGAGCATATGAGTTGGTTGCTCCAGACTGGGAGGTAGCCCTCGACAGGTCGGGGCCAGGGGTAGGACGTGCTATAGAAAATGGTTGGGGATGCGAAGAAACACGGCCAATGATACCATCTGCAGCGTGGGATGCCCCCGGCGCATCGTGATGGGAGGACTCGCCGCGAGGGGCGTCAGGTATAATGGTATAAAGGTATCCCGATTGGGCGTAAATGAGGTCGAACTGTTGGGCCTTAAGGATGGCTTCTTCTTCAGACTGGGGTCTTTCTGAGGCCACATCCTTAGCGATAACCGGGAGAAGGGATTTGAAGAACCAATCTAGGAAGATACGGTCGTCAAGTTTGATCTTGCATAAGCTACGGCGTCGACGCCACTCATGGATGTGGTCCGTGATATGGGTAGCCGTGTTTTGTCTACAAGAGAGGAGGATCTCAACGCCCGCATCATAACGGACAGGCAACTGGAAGAACTGCAGGAAGGTCGAGGCCAGGGAAGCAAAGGTGGCATGGGTCCCGTGAGGCTACTCAATATACCACTTGGCTGCAGAGCCAGTGAAGGTGCGCTATAAGAGACGGAGGCGAACAGAGTCATCCACTATGGAGTTAGAGGAACACCATAGGTGGAAAGACATGATATGGTTTTGTGGGTCTTCACCGGCCTTGCCCTCGAACTTAGGGATGTTAGAGGGTAGTTTGGTAGGCATATGAGGCCATGTAGGGTTGTGTCGAATAGGATCGTTGGTCAATCTAGCCAGGTTAGGTAGGTTGAGGCTAGCCATGAATGGCAAACTGGAAGAAGGCTGTGACACAGTAGTGCTATGGACCAAGTTGGGGCCAGTGCCCCCAAGTGGAGGGACAAGATTTAGGGTGGTGCCCCCAAGTGGGGGAATTGAGGTAGTGGAGGATGGTCCAGCACCACCATGGGTAGTGTGAGCCACTGATGTAGTGGGGATGGGTATTCCCGCTGTGGGTATAGGTACCGTGAGGGGAACGGTAGATGGTTGCCCCATGGAGGGCATACCAAAAACAGGTGTAGTAACTGGTGTAGTGGTGGATGTGCCACCAATGGTCCCTATGACAAATGGAGTGGAAGTCGTACCAGCCATGGGGCTAGTAGGGGTAGTATAAATAGGGTTCTCAGACTCTTCGTCAGAATCAGAGGTAAAGTAAGGAGCGTCACTATCTGGTGACGGAGTCCTACGTCGCTGACGAGTGGAGTCAAGTGACAAGGCTCTAGATCTGTGATGAGTGGTATCAACAGACAATGATCGGAATCTATGACGAGTGGTGTCAAGAGAACCGTGCTGTGGGGGCTCGCCCCTGAGGCACCGAGAATGTCTCGGGGACTCAATGGTGACGGATGGTGTCAAATCTCTGTGGGTTGAGGTGAGTATAAAAACAGCTCAAAAATCCTAATGCAACCGAGTGTGCAGAAGGAGAGCTAAAAAGCAAGGCACTCAGGCCAACAACCAACTCAAAACACCCACTGCAACAGCTGTGCTACAATAGGTGGAGTAACAACAAAGATGGTCAGAATACCAACAAGTAGCAGGTTTCCTATAAATGAAAAATGGTGGACTCACTAGACCAAAGGGAGGTAAAGGAGCATGCAAACACCTAGCTAAAAGTATTCTGACTCAACTAAACATATCCTCTGCAAGGTGATGAAATCCAAGTCAGACAATATGAGTAGAAAAGCCAAGTGGCTATGATATCCCCCTACCGGGAGGGACACCGGGTAGTCGATCCTAGAAGAGTGGCAACTAAGATACCCCGTTCATGACACGTCCAGAAAGGTGAATCTGTCGTTTAGTTCGTTGACCGCAATACCCCTATACAGGGATATCCCACAAACCGCGAAAGGTAGCCCTTCGGTTACTGAATGGATTGCGGTATTCCACTCAGGCCTCCGGAACCAGTCTCCCGACTTCAACCCTCCTAAGGGAGAGGCCCTCTGATAAACTGGTCGTGACCGTGCCAAAAAGTACTAGGGGATTTTGGTTCCCTATTTGGACAACAACTATGTCTCAAGTGAAATAACCAAGGGGTGTTATTGGAAGCCTATCCCCCTAATCCTACCTAACTACAATGATTCTTTTGTGTTCCCCAAGTGGGGTTAGAATGTTGGTTTAATTAGGTACTTTTTAAGGCTCACTTGATTTTATGTGACAGAGTGTGTGCTCGTGAGGTAATGATCCCAAAAATAGAAGTGCCACAAGGGAGGGCAACTTCCAATCTATCAATAATGCTGAAATTGATTCTTTTAACTTGCAAAATTTTCTGAATTAAAAATACTGAAATTTTAAAAAGACTCTGTAAAGGGAACAGAAATTTGGTTGCAGAAAGGCTGTAAGGAAGTGGGCTGCAGGTAGGACAGAGGGCTGTTTAGATGCAGAAAATATTGCAGCAAGCGGGGCTGGGCTCAAAACAGGAAAAGAGCAGAAATCAGACCGCGGGTCTGTGGCGATTTGGAACAGGCCGACCGCGGGTTTGAGGGAAACAACGGCGGTCAGGTCGCGGCTATCGGGCCAACAGATGCAGTCGAGACGCAGGAAACAGGGAAAAAGACACAGTCGAGTCGCGGCTATCGGGCCAACAGAGGCAGTCGGGACGCAGGAAACAGGAAAAAAATACACAGTCGGGTCGCGGCAAAAAGGCTAACAGGCGCAGTCGGGACGCCCGAAAGAGGCAGAAAGCCGCAGTCGGGCCGCGGGAAAAATGCCGACAGGCGTAGTCAGATCGCGGCAAACAGGCTGATTAGCCACGGTCGGATCGTAGGTAACAGACTTGAATCCGCCGGCAGAGCGTCGGAAGCAGTCTGAGAGCCACGGTCAGATCGCGGGTAAAGGCCTGAAAGGCGTGGTCGGGACGCGACTGCAGAGGAAAAAGACGCGGTATGCGGCGGCCGAAAGGGACAGCCGAAAGGAAAAAATTTAAAAAACGGAAACCAGAAATTCGAAAACTAGGGGAGTCGCCAAAACTGTAGCTAGGGTTTTACCCCTAGCTTGTGCAAATGAGCACCTACTAAGGAGAATGGACTCCTTAGTAGCAGTTCAGTATATTAAACTAATTAAGCTAAAACAACAATTAAATTACTTCTAAAATATTGCATGAAACATAAACATCAAATGAAAAGAATGACTTTTTCTATTAATGTTACCTTGAATGTCAAGGTTTGATGAAGCCCTTTGCAGTGTCCAAGAGGATGCTCCAAGCTTCAAGATGCTCCTTCTCCTTCTCCAGTGTTGGGAATGGGCCAAAGGTGGCTCTCAAGGTGAAAATAGTTCAAAGGTGAACTAGGGTTTCGAGAGAGATTTTGGCAGAGTAAGGGTGCTTGTGATTGTGGATATGGAATAAGGGATCTCCATCACCTATTTATAGTTTTTTTGGTGGTGGAGTGCTGACCCATGGTTTTAGGAAACACATGGTTTTAGGCAGCTGTATAGGGTTTTTTCCTCCTTTTCCTCATTATTTTATATTTTTTATTCCCTTTTTAGGGGATTTTGCTATTTTTGGAGGAAAAGGGGGGTTTTTTAGCCTTTTTTAGGCTATTTTGAGGGTTTCATGGCCTTTTGGAGGCATTTTAGGCCTTTTGGAGGCTTTTTAATGGGATTTTTTGGGATTTTAATGGAAATATGGTAGGAAAATGGACAAATGAGCCATATAATGTGGTAAATGAGCTAGTGAGCAATTTTTGGGTGTTAACAGCTTTCCCAGAAATGTGCTCATGAACAATACAGTTATAACATCAGAACAATGCTTCCCATCTTGCAAACTTTCCTTTTGTTGTTACAAATTTTATTGTGTTGTTTAGCTCACAAATGGAAGTCTAGAGAAATGTGTTATAGTTATGATAAGGTCATGGTTCAAGAAATAAATTCATAGTTCTACACAGTTTTCTGTTAGGACACTTATTATCCAAGATAATTTTCCTCACAACTTTAGTCAAGGTCGAGTTCCACCACTCTTAAAATTATTTACCAACAAACATAATTTGATTACCAACAATTTTGTATGAGAGGACAAGCCTTAACTACTTAATTCAAATTATTTACCACGTATTTGATTACCAACACTTTGATTACTAATTAAGTCTTATAACAAACACATATTTAATTACTTGGGTCTAGATGTTTCCTGTAATATACTCAAAAGAGTTACTTTCAGAAATGACTGTGCCTCTTAGAGGCCAGTCAACTCTAGGAACCAAGTGACCCTATTATAGGGTTAGTACAAACCAGAGAGAGAGAGAGATGACTGTCTATATTAGTACGGTCAATCAAAGAAAGTCAATGACAGTCAAAAAGATCAGCACAATCACAATAAAGATAAGATGACAGCTAGCAGACTGAGGCCAAAGAGACTCATGGCCCCCAATAAGGTACAAGGACCAACCAAAGGGTAAAAAAATCAACCAGTAAGGTACAAGTAAAAAAGAAAAGAGTGGGTATAAATTAGAGTCATAACCCTTGGGACTAAGGGGGTGTAGTACCTTAAATGTGGACACTCTACCATAGTTATATCCACAAGACCAAAAACAAAAAAGGCAGTACAATTCAAAAGATAACTCAAGATCAGTAAAAGACCCAAAAGGTGAGAGGCAAGGTACCACAAAAAAATGAAAGGACCAAAATTAAAGGACAAGCTACCACAATACCAATAAACAACAGGGTGTAAGGTCCAAAAGTAAATCAACCATTGTGGGGAAGGTACAAATAAGGTCAAATAGATATTGCAATAGCTCCTTGTAACTACCTGTTATTGGACATGCCAAAGAGATGGAAGGTCAAATAATGTCAAATATATGCAATAGCTCCTTGTAACTACCTCTTATAACTCAAATAGGACCACCAAAAGGTATAAAGACTCATAACAACTTGGACAAATTAGGGTGTGTACCTCAAATGTGTACAAACTACTGTAGTACCCACAAGACCAAAAACATAAAAGGTGGTACAAATCAAAATATATACCAAGATGAGTAAAAGACCCAAAAGGTAAAAGGCAAGGTACCACACAAATATTATTGACAAAATGGAAGGACCATAAGACAATCAACCAAGGTGGGGTACAACGTACCAATCATCTCTCTCTCAAATGTACCATTGTTCCATATAGCCTGAAAGACCATCATCATAGTAAACGGAAAAGTCCACATAGATGATGTGATCACGTGGTCCTCTAGACTACTCCTAAGGTCAAGCATCAATGGCTCCATCAAGAGGTGTTAAGTCCCTTGAGAAGACCATCTAACTCAACCATCTCGAATACCTAGGGGAAGAGGACATCACACATCATTAGATAAGCTAAAAAAACTGTACTGGGACTGATGTCAAAGTAAGTGAGCTGAAACAAAAGTGGCCAGAATGCTAACAAGCAGCACTAAAAAGAAAAAGACCCTCTAAAATGGTGAAATAGTAAGAAAAACCTCCTAACTAAGAGATGGAGACCTCAAAAAGTTGTATCCTTTGAAAGATGATGAAATCCAAGTTGAACAATACAAAATGAGAGACCAATAATGGAAGGATATCCCTCTACTGAAAGGGATGCTAGGTAAAAGAGCCCTAGTAGAAAAGTCACTAAGCTACCTCATTCATGACACGTCGAAAAAGGTTTTCGGCACTTCTGCCTTATCACCCTTGTATCACCAGTATGGTGGCCAGAGAATACAAGGAAGACAATGATCAATGTTTCCTTAGGGCTAAGTGGAGTGCGACATTCCACAGAGTCCGTCATGTTATCGATCGTGCGGCGGTTTAACCCCTGAAACAATAGGAGGCTCCTCCACAAAATAGTCGATAACCGTGTCAACAAGTAAAAGAGGATTTTAGAACCATATAGGACAACAACTATGTCTCAGATGATAATGACAAGGGGGAATTATTTGGATGCCTATCGCCGGTGTCCTACCTAACTAACAAATTCTTTTTATCCTCAAGCGAGGTTTAAGTGTGTTGAGTTAACGAGTTAAATTTTAATGGTTGTATTACTCAGTCGGGTGATGGAAGTGCAACTCGTGGTGTGATGACTGACTTAAACCATGCAAATGCATATGAATAAAATAAGCCTTTCCTTTCAATGAATGCTAGTTAAGGTAAGGAGAGAGTTCTTTCAAACTATAACTACTCTTTGAAATTAAATGAATGCAACAAGTGTTCAAGTTCATTCATGGGACCTCAAGGAGAGATTCAGATATACTCAAGTCATGCAAATTAATTCATCACATAAAACAAAGTGATAATAAATATAAGGAATTGTACATATCCATGTTCATAATTCTCTAGGAACACTTATAACATTCTTCACAAAAACACAGGGGTAGTAGAAACAATAAACTGCATATAAATCTTGATGAGCTTAATAAAAAAATACTAACCACAACTGGCCGGGAAGCTATACTACAAATTGTTTTTTTATGAAGCCACCACAGTCCAAATTTGAAGCTACTATATTCTAAGTGTTAAAACTGCTACAGTACTACCCATGTTCATAATTCTCTAGGAACACTTATAGCATTCTTAAATCATTCATCACAAAAACACAGTGATAGTAGAAACAATAAACTGCATATAAATGTTCATGAGCTTAATAAAATAATAATAACCACAACTGGAGCCCTACAGCTCCTCTTCCTCCAGGAAAACATGAAATACATCTAATTACATCACTCATTATACAAAGTGATTTCTAATCGCATGGGGGAATCCTTATACAAAGTGTGAACGCTAAAGATAAAAAAAACATCCAAATTGCAATAAATGCTTATTGTAATTTGTAATATTAAACTTGTAATATGCATTAAAACACACCAAGCAAGCATCCAAAACATAGATTTACAAATTTTGGAAGCCTAGCTGAGCAGTAATAAAAAATTGTAATTTTGAAAGAAAGTCCGACGACACAGTCCTTTTCGTCGGAGGTCATCGGATTTTCTCGTCGGATTTTGGGTTCAAATCTACTAGTGCTATCATGTACAACATAAAAAAAATAGATATGGGTAAATGCATAATTGGACTAAGTCCAATGGGTATATGGAGCAATAAGCCCCCTGGTGCTTTAGTAGAGTTTGAGATTGTTCTTCTACTCTTCTAAAAACAAATGTGGTCTATTTTTTTGTTGGGTATTGACTAGTGGTAATGATGGATGACACTTTTTGGAATAGACCCGTAAAAGGGAATTTTTTTTAGTTTTATGTGTTGGAATGTAAGGGGTTCACAACCTTTCTCCTTATTTAATTCTCCATCCATGAACTGGGTTACACCCTAGATTCCAACTCCAATGAACTTTTGGAAAATAATTGCTTGCACAAATTATATCTAAAAGATTAGAGGCCATGTAGAAAGTAGGGAAGAGTTCAGGATTATCACTCTAGGCCCTCTCTATAGATTTATGCATGGAAAAAGACAAGATAGGTTCCCAATTAAAAACTGCAATTGATGTAACCAAAATATAAATAATAGGAACCCAACTACATTGAGGTAAGTGTAGTCTCTTGTTGTCCATACAACCTACACATAATAGCCATGCCATATATATGGAAACATCAATTTTTTAATAAAATGCATGCCATCTTTCCTAGATATGAACCTATTTACCTCTACCACCAACTAACTAAATTCTTCTTCATGTCATGATCTTTGTGAAATTTTTCTACCCAACCATTTGTCAAAAAAAATTATGGTTGGTGAATCTTATAACACTTTTCAGGCCCTAAAGGTTGAAAATATGTAATGTACTATCCATTTCTATTGATGAATATCTTATTGTCAATATTAGTATGTTTAATTATTCAATAAATGACATATTAACAAGTTAACATAAGAGCCTAAACCTTCCCACCTCCCAGCTTGTACCCAATTAACCAAAAATAAACTCACCTATTTAAACTAACTAACTTTTCCCCATTATATCGGTTGCGTTGATTACAATACCCACTAAAACGGGTCACTACTAACAAACTACTTTTTTAGGAAGAACAAGATTATATTTTTAATTTAAGAACACAACCACTCCACAGCTGCCAAATCACATGAATGAATCCATTAATGTGTATCACGTGAGACCATAAAATTTCAATGAATACTACTAGCATCAATCAAACCATATTTTATTGTCTTCACATTATGCCATATAACTTTTCTTAACAGGAAGTTATGCCATCTGTATATTCTTATAACCTTTTATATGCACAGTGTATCATCTAGAACATGTGCCATGCAAACTGGCAGGGATATCCATCATTGCCAAGTAGATTGTTGGCCATTCTAGAAAGCAATTCCAAAGGCAAATTGATTCTTGAATATTGGGAAGGCACAATCGACAACATAATTTAGAAACTTCAGATTGGGAGTCTGGGACACAAGGTATTAACATTTTCCATATGGAAAAAATAACTATTCTAGATCCCTCTTAAATTTATTTTCCATCTATGCCTAATATCTAGTTGTAGCTCTAAAAGGACCCCTATAAAGATCCAATCAATCAATATGATGTTTTAATGTAAGCGTATTGCCAAGTAAATTGACATTAGTCATTAAACAATTCCTTTTATTGGAAGGATCTTTGGCACGACCAGTTGATGCCAAATTGACCTTTGTCACTAAGGATTGTACAATATGTTGAAAGACTATGTTCATCACGTGTTTTCTATTTTTCAGAAGTTCTTATTTTAGGGACAATTTCATTTTTAGCAGATTTGGATATCAAGACAATATGTTTTAGTAAGACCTTAATTTAGTTAATTTTGAGTTAGGATTGGTGCACTTTAATTGCACGACTTGGGAAATTTTTCCTAGGAGAGGGAATCTCAAATCTAGAGTGTGCATCTAGGTGTGTGTCTAGTGTCAGTGAAGTGTTGACCTGTCAATAAGATGATCTCTTTAGGAGCTTGATTTTTTGTCTAACTGTTGAACCAAACAACTCAGCCAAAACAAAAAATAAATAAAAGTAGTTCGTAGACCCAGGATCGAATCATGTAGAGGTGTAACCAAACAAACATCTAAACAAAATATACAGCAGGATCATTCCTATCAAACCTCTGCACAAATGCTAAAACATTTACCAGCTAGGGCTTACCCAGCTCTTTTCATTTAACAAATACATCCTAATTAAAAATGTAATAACAAAGAGATTGAATCTCACCAAAGGAGAAACACTAAATAAATAAAATGACCAGCGTTACAGACCAAAACTCCAAAGTCGAAACACACATTGTGTGTTTTCGATGACTTCTCAAACAAAAAATACTTGCACCTAGAACCAAAAATGTTAAGTTACACAATTGCTTCATCAAAGTCAAAACTCATAATATAGAATTGTTTTCCAAACATTTTAGCTACAGGTTCGAATCTCTTAGCCAAACAAATAAATACTTGCACCGAGAGTCCAAAACAAATAGCTATAGGATCGCTTCATCAAGCTAACACATAATCGTTTAAACTAAAGACTCTTTCGAATAACGTATAGTGACAGGGTCGATTCTCATGCAATCGCTTAGTAGAGTATAAAAACTCATGTTTAAATAGAAACAGAGCTAGTATTTACACACAGCGAAACCCCAATTCATTTTCCAAACCATCAATTTACACGCAGAGTCATTTTTGTCACCTACAGGTGGTGAATTACAAGTAGAGCCTTCGTATTATCTACGAATCGATACACAGAACCCAAATGAAAGATATTCCTTTCAACATGTCCCAAATTGCAACCATTTAAACAATTTATACAATACCCAATCCATCACTTAGAGCAACACAGTAAGCGAATACCAAAACAGAGGTAAGTCAAAACCTTAGATTAGTTACAAACAGGGTTACAACCATTCATGGCCACAACCAAGTCATAAGCACCCAAAATGGGCATACTTCATTACATTAAACACGCCATAAACAACTACCAAACTACTCATACGAATTACATTCCCATTATGGGTCAAACCCATTACAATTTCTCACTACCCATGACTAGCCCCAAATCGAAACGGAGTTATAGAAACCCCAAAGGGCACTAAACAAAAAACTACAAACACACTCCTCATCCATGAATAAAGTAGGCATCGAAGCTTTAGGAAAGAGGAAGGGTCATGGAGATGAAAACAAATTTAAAAAACCCTAAATTGCTTGAATGAAGAAAGATGTGCTTCAAAGAGAAACAATTTTGGGCTCATTACTCACCATGTTACTCTGCTCACAAGTTGAACGGAAGTGTATCTCACTCTCGGCTCCTACCTCCAACTAGGTTGCTCTTCTAATGGGTTGAACGAAATTCAAGTGTAGGAGGGTTCAAGATGAAATGTAGCCACATACCAAAGACATTGCAGAGACTAATCCTTCTCCTGGTCCTGATTTTGCAATCGAAACCCCTATTCTTGATCCTGCTTGTGCTTGTGCAAAGGAAACACTTGCGTTGTCACTTAACGCCGGTTAAGTCCAAATCGAAGTCGAGATGCCCACCAAAAATGGAGCCACATTACAAACCAAACCACAGGTCTGAAACATATGTGGAGGAGGTGGGATTTTCCCTCGACAAAATGGAGAAACAACCTATCGATCACTGAATTAGATTGTCAGCTCATCACTACCCTTCGAACTACGTTTCCTGTCACATAAACCAGATTGCAAGTCTGAAATAGATGTGGAGGAGGTGGATTTTTCCCTCCAAACAATGTTGAAACACGCTATCGAATAGAGTGACGGTATTATCGATCAGTGATAGGAATATTAGGGGTTTTGTGTTTAATGGTTTATGCATTTAATGGTTGGAGAGTTGAAGTATTAGGCGGGGTTTGGGGTTAATAGGTTTGTATAGGTTAATAGGTTAGTGTGGGACATTGATTATCTATTGATATAATTTAGTATAGGTTAGTATAGGTTATAGGACGTTAATAGGTTGGTATAGGTTAGTAGGGGTTAATAGGTTAGTATATAAGCTTACATATTAGTATAGGTTGTTTATCTATTGATATAATTTAGTATAGGTTAGTCCTTGAAATACCACATCCTTTCTTTTGGTCTAGGGTGATGTCCTAGTAGGAACCACGAATTCCTATCCAACACATCCCTTGAGAAAAAGTAGTTGGTTGCTGTACTTCAAGAGAAAGTGCACTTAGTTTCATCCCACGTCCTTCCATAGTTGATACATATTATCGCAATACCATGATCTTCATTTATATTACTATGGGGGAAGGTATCCCGCCACTTGCACCAAAAATGAAACATTGAAAAGATGAGACCACTTGCATGATCTCTTGTATATTTTCGATATAGCCTAACTTCCCCTCTATCATGTTTTGGTCACAGTGGTGAGAACGGCTAGATTGGTAGAACTAAACTTCCACTCTGCAATCGAGTGTGACATGAGTCCATCATCGACATATTCAATTTTAAAAAGGCATCCATAGCAAGATAATAGACAGTCATATTACCACATTAAGTTACACTCAACATTCTCTTCATCATCTATTTGAGTTCGCTATTTAAGTTGTTGTGCAAATGGACCAGCTTCCATCTTGGATGTGGGCGTTGAGCTTGCCACTCGCTCCTATTTTTTATTGCAAGCTCCCACTTTTCTTTAAAAGTTGTGTTTCTAATGTCTCCTCCATATTTAACATCCTATCCACGTGTTCAACTAATTTTATACAGAATTTATAGATAAAATAGCCCCTAGTATCTCATTGCGGAATTTTGTTCAAATGTTGTAATAATACTATACTACACATTTTTTCTTCCTTGGAAGCATTTCTCTTTCATGGAAGTGGATAGTTTTTGGTGTTCTCTCTTATAATTAAGAAACATATTTTTTGTTTCGTTATCACTCATTGACATTTCTTACATGGATTTTCTACAAAGTTGTTGTCTTCACTCTATGATCAAAAGTGATATACTACTATTCAATGGAACTGAAACTATTCAACGGAAAGTAATCACGTAGATTTGAAAATACACAAAACATAATTAAGCAATCATGAGAAACGATGGATATCAATCTAAAGGAATTGTTAAAGTCTATCTCATTCAACTTGGTTTGTCAAACCATAAGAAAAACACCAACATTAAGTTCGTTGATATTTTTAAGAGGCAAATTGGATATTTTCACTAGTATTTTCGATCCCTTGAGTTATGTTTCATTGTGATTGTTTCAGTTATTGGAATAAATATATCTATTAATTGTGCTTTGGTCGCTTAAAATGCAAGAGGGGAAATCAGTATTATTTTTTCCTAAAATTGGATAAAGTCATTTGGATTGATGAAATTGTAAATATCAATTAGTAATATTGAAAAATAGATTTGGATTATGAGTAGTTTAGGTTGTTGAATCAATTCAGGTTCTAAAATCAATGATCATAAATCAATGGTCATAACAATCGAAATTTGCAATTCTAGCTAGAGTTTCATTTTGAAGGTCAAAATTTAAAATATTTAGCCTTCTTCACTTTGTTAGATGTCAGGGAATTGAGACTTTGTGTGCATGGCAATTTGAAACTTCCCAATACAATATGGGGAGGTTGTAACCATTTTATGTTCCTTACGTTTAGGATGGGTTAATATTCTCTTTCTGACTCTACAATCATGAAAGGATTAGAGTAGTAGTAATGCTGCCCACTAATTTCAATAACACACTTTATTTTCCTTTCAAAAAATATTAACCCGATGTGTGCTTTGGAATTTCCATTTTATTTACTTCCACCCATGACTTTGAATCGGCATGGAATATACCAGTAATCAATTTAAAATCCACAATTATAAAAGTAATAATCTAATTTAATATCAAAAATCATCCCAACGCTGTAGAAACGAAGGCATCTATGGCGGGATGAGTACATTGGACAATCATAAAATGCATGATATTCGAAGGGATCTTGGGAAATTACTTCAGAAGAGTCCACATTAGACTGATGAGAAAAATCATGGGTATTGTATTTTTTTGAGATTTAGGTTCATACCCATAATTATATTCCATGTCATCTTCATACCGCAATGGTGATTTCCACTCATCATGAGCCTCTCTTAATTATCTAGTCTATCTTAAATTTTAGACTACTTGGTTTAACTAATTTAAGGCTTGAGAAAATGAGAGGAAAACACATGAACTCATTGTGCTTCTTTGATTTTAAAATACCTAGTGGAGTCCCTATATGGGTTCGCCAGTGGAGTTGCTTCCCAGAGTCTCAAGGTGAAGAGATAATTCACTTCACCAAAATGATTTGTATTTGAGATAGGAGTGAAATCCTTGCTTATCGATGATGAACATGACAATGATGATGATGCCGATGATGAAGATGGTGATGATGAAGATGATGATGATGAAGATGATGATGATGATGACGACGATCGATGATGACGATGATGACGATGACAATGAAGAAGATGACGATGATAATGACGACGATCGATGATGACAATGATGACGATGACGATGAAGATGATGATGATGATGATGACGATGATGAAGAAGATGATGATGAAGATGATGATGATGATGATGACGATGATTTAAATGAAGATGAAAATGACGATGATAATTTGATAACAATTGATATTTAAATGAAGATAGTGCAAAAAAGATACAAGAGAAATAACAAATGATAAACCCTATAGTAGAAAAAAGATACATTATTTAATCTATAGGTATGGTTTTTGATGCTGCAATGGTGAGTGTCAGCCAAGTTTGAGTCCGAAAACCCTCCCACACCATCAATGCATGCATCTAGACTAACCATGCCAAATTTCAATCCAAGCCAACACATATTTAAAAAATTTCAACGTTGGCCCCATGTATCACATTATTTAATCTATAAGTATGGTTTTTGATGTTGCAATGATTATTGTCAGTCATGTTTGAGTCTAGAAACCCTCCCACACTGCCAATGCATGTGTCTAGACTAACCATGCCAAATTTCAGTCCAAGCGAACACATATTTAAAAAATTTCAACATTGGCCCCATGTATCACATGATGATGATGGTGAGGATGACGATGATGATGATGATGGTGGTCGTAACGACGACGATGATGATGACAATGATGATGATGATGATGGTGGTCGTGACGACAATGACGACGACGACGACGACGATGATGATGATGATGATGATGGTGGTGGTGATGATGATGATGATGAAGATGATGATCAATATGATGAAGATGTCAATGAAGAATAAAAATATGATGATAATGAAGATGATGGTGATGATGACGACGACGACGATGATGATGTTTGAGTCTTGATAATTGTGCATTTCCTTACTAAGCTTCTCTATGTTTCGAGAATAATTTAATATTCTCTACTAAACAGGGCCAACCACGTGAAGGTGTAAGCTCTTATGGCCCCTCTCCCCCTCACATCACTCTTAATTCCCCATAACCCGACAAAAGTATCTATGTACAAAAAATTTAAATGTGTTTTTTGAAATACTCTATAACAAGCAATGTTACTAATTATATCATACTGGAAAATGGAAACTCACCAAGAAATAGTTAATTTATTATTACTGCATACCTCATAAACTTCAATGGTCTTCATCATCTTCTTCATTTGAGTCATCGTCTGTACTATCATCCGATGATCCAGATTCAACATTGTAAGGATTGGCCATATCATCCTCGTCATCAGTGTCAGTTATGATCATCATGTCATCGTTGATATCATCTTCATGGATATTGTCTAATACATCATCCGATTCAATAAGTTCTTCGACATCTTCTTCAGGAACATGATCATCTAACTCATGTTGATCATGATGATCTTCTACAGCATCTTCTTCTTCGAGAACGTCTTCATTACCTTCATCTATGTTATACTTTATCGTCCTTCCCGTTGGATCGTGTCTCACAGCAAATGACCAACACGCTCTACCTGGAACCTTAGAGTAAAATACCTGTTCACATTGGGTTGGAAGAACATAGGGATATGTTCCTGGCTCAAACAACCTTGTATTTACCATGGTAAATCCATTATCATGTTCAATTATTGTTTTATCACGATCACGTTGATTCAATCGACACCTGTACCATTTGACAACGAACAAAAATACCTTGAAGGAGTTAAAGTCACACTGAAGAATGTCTTCCAAATACCCATAGTATCGATTTTCAGAGAGTTCTGGATGTCTGTCACTTCTAGAAGAAACATTGATCACCTCAAAGACCGCAGATATCCCATAATCAGATGTTTTCTTTGTTTCATACAACCTTTTGATTCAATATCTACATCCATTGCACCACAAAGACTTATGGTGTTTTACCTACAACAAGCCACACAGGAATAGATTACATAATGATCCAATATTCATGGTTAACTAGTGCATGTTTATAATGCCATACAATGAAAAAAATAGCGTGACATACAACGACATTATTTTTTACAAAAAAAAAATAGTGTGGATGATTAATATGCTTACCTTCTTATCTTTTAAACCTCTTGATAAATTGATTTTCCTTTGTGTTAGATTGGTGTCTCCATTGCGATGTGCAGCTTTAACCAATGAAGCCACACCTTCCCATGATATTCCATGACCATATTGTTCACGTCATTCGATCCATACCTTCATCCAGTCAAGATTGTTTGCGATGTATAAATGAATTGCATCCCACTCTTAACCAACTATTTCATGACAATAAAATTAAAATTAAATACAAATGTAATATAGTAACTTAACAAAGTATATTACAGTATAAATTTATGCAAAATACTGAATATAAGAATGTGTTATATTACCTTTCACCTTCCTCGATCTACCTTTCCCCTTCGGGTACTCCCCTTCAAAACTCTTATTGGATTCTGGGTCACAAATGTGACGTAAATTGAGCTTCTCTGCTAATTTAGGAAGATATTCACTAATATATAGCATGTTCTAGTATACCATATATCCCTCCATCATAGAACCCTCAGCATATGCTCGTTGTCTGACCAAACCCTTCATAAATTTGAAGTGCCTCTCAACCGTCCACATGGACCTTGAGTGCACAAGTCCACACAGTTCAATCTCCTCAACTTGGTGTATGAGGTAGTGTTCTTGTGCACTGAAAAATTCCGAAGGTAGATGCTTTTGCATTTCACACATGAGATGAGGAATTTATCTCCTCCAATACTTTATGTCTTCTTTATGGAATTCTTTAGATGACAACCATCTACAAGTGACATGACAACCAAATCAAGAGATTAACGAAACAAAAATATATTACGTAACATCATGAATTACATAACGAAAATCAAATATAAGTTCTATGTTGAATTAAAAAAACACTAAGCGCATGGAAAAAATCACCACTTACCTCATGTATTTCCCGAGACTATATATTATTTGTTTGACATTGTTGTCGAAGTTGTCCAGGATAGAGAGAGGTAGAACATACTGCAACAATAATATACAAATAGTTTCATTTTATCAACAAAGAGTAGACAAATAAAAAATATACCAACCATATTCATTGTAATAGGAAAAAAAAAAATTAAATCTATACCATAATAATTACCTTCATGAAGACATGCCAATCGTGAGTTTTCACCCCCGCGGAATCACCTTTCTTTGTTATGATATTCTTCATGTTCGCACAAAATCCGGTGGGAAATTTAATTTTTCGAATGACTTCTTTTACAACATTACTTTTTTGGTCCGTTAACATCCATGGAAGTGAGTTTATATTAATTTTATCTCCGTTGCTATGAAATTGAATAACGTCTTTCATTGCATGGTTGCTTTCTTGAATGTCTTTGCAAATTTTGACAATTTTTTCTTTGTCACTCCTTCCATCCAATATTCACCATAATGTTTCGGTCACATTCTTTCTGATATGCATTGTATCAAATAAATGAGCAATTTGTAGGTGCTCATAGTAGGGAAACCTACTGAATTGTCTAGGATAACTTTTCATTCCTTGTGTAAGCCCATTAATTCCTTCATGATCACATGAACGACAATCATGAAATTACATAAATTAATGTCAATTACAATAAAAAACACACAATAAAAAAAATACAATATAACATATCATATACGATGATTCATTATACGTACCTTGATGATTTCTATTATATTGCAACTTCCATAGGCGAGGTGTCATTCTCTGCGGTTTTAATGTAGTCTCTTGCTTGCCATTGAACATATGTTTTTTGGTAGTTCGATACCTGTGATGCTTATAGAGGAAGTGCCTATACTCATCAAACACCTCCTTTCCTAAGCTTTTTGAATGGCGAGATTTGATCTTAGGACCACAAACTAGACATGCAAATTTCCCCTTTGTCTAAAGACCTACATAAACAGATGGAATATCTATGTCAATTATAATTATATACAAAATGACTGGATTATTTAGAAAAACATGTGTGCGTAGTATATTAACTAGTAGTTCGTATAACTTTTTGCAAATAAAGTGGAACTTATAATTACATACCACAGAAATGGGTTAACCCTGGGGCATCATGTATTGTCCATACAAGCATTGCATGGAATTGAAATTGCCTTTGTTGTATTGGTCTAGATATGTCATACATAGTGATGCCATTCCATAACTTCAGTAGCTCGTCAATAATAGGTTCGATATATACATTCACATATTTCACTTGGTACTTACCTGATTGATATAAATGAACATATAAAAAATATAAATATGAGATGTACCATTTAGATTACATTAATTAAACCATATTGCACAATAGAAAAACATTAAATATATATATGACATTATGTGACAAAAATACGACAAATGAGATACAACTACTTAAAAAAAAACTGTAGGGTTCGTACCTGGAACAATCATCGACAACATTATGTGCTCCCTCTTTATTTTCAACCATGGAGGAATGTTGTTGTTGATAAAAAAATAGGCCAAACTGAGTAAATGGATCTCATCTCTGCAAATGGATTGACACCATCTGCTGCCAAAGAAATCCTAAGATTACGAGGTTCTTCTTTAAAGTGGGGCCATTTTTCCTCCATATTTCTAAATGCAGACCCATCTGCAGGCATACAAATAATGTCATCTTGACTTCTGTTCCATGCATGGTAATCCATAAGCTGTGCTATGTTTTTGCACCTGAACAGTCGTTGCAGACGTGGAATAATGGGAATATAACGTAGAACCTTGCAAGGAACCTTTATAGTTACTTGATCTGTGTGATATCTACTGATATGACATTTAGGACATTTTGTTGGAAATTCATGCTGATTGTAATATAGAACATGGTCATCGGGGCATGCATGAATTGCTTCATACTGCATTCCAATTTCTTTCATGATGGAAAATACATCTCGATATGTGAGAGGTAAAATATTTAACGGTGGTAACAAATATTCATCTTTCATGCTACAACAAATTAAAATAACAATCTAGTTAATATAATATAGAAATAATATTAATGGAACAAATTTCATCCATAATAATTTGACTTATATATGAATGAACAACAAAATACACAACCATATATATTTTGTGATGGAATATATTACATACCTTAACATCCGTGTGACTGATATGTTTGAAACACCATTCATAACCTTCAAGTTCATTATCAATAATATAGCAGAGAGAAGATTTGTATTGGAGCCCTCATAAAGGGGTTCGTATGCCTTGTCAAGAAGAGGTATATCATGAATATCATCAAAATGTTCATCATTTTCATGATCATCATCATCATGATCAACATCGACCATTCCAACATTAAATGAAGCATGGATCAAATTATTTGTAACATCATCTTCAACTATGTTTTCAGAATGATCATCGTCTTCATTAATGTGATCATTAACTTGTTCTCCATTAATATTCATAGCTTCCAGTACTTTTTGTGGAAGCACTTCCTCCGAACGAAGTGCCCTAGGATGTCTTTCCTTTATAATTACATGAAACCATCAATAGATAAAAGTCAATATAAGAAATTCAACCACAAAATGTAAAAATTTCAAATGCAAAATGTAAACATTTATGTGATGCATTTAAAATGTAACAAATTGTAATGTTGGGATGAAAAGAGCAACGGCCTATTGAACTGTTGGTCAAATAGGTGCATCCAAACTATCCAAGAGACATAATAATTTACCCAATTAGTGAGCAAAGCTACTCAAATATAACACAAAATTTCTCATACTGTACTCCACTAAGGTAAGATAAATGATGCTATGGTAATTTCTATAGAGAAAATATAAGAGAAATTACAACATGCCAATATAGTCGTTGTTTCTATTATCATGATAGAAAGTGTCACAAATCTAGAGAGTTAAGTGCTTTCCCCGGTGAGTGGGTTAGTCTCACTAATGAACAAATAAATGAGTATTCTACCATACCCTAGATTCAACATGCACAAAAGAAAAAGAAATAGTATAATAAATATTTAATATTAAAATAATATTTATTTTCCATGTTATTCCCCATCTATTGAAACCACAATCAATACATAAATTTACAAAAGCAATCAAAAGAAAAACATATATAATGCAAAACTTACAAATGGATGGTATTCATGTCCCCCCTTAGCCTTCCCATGCTCCCTACAATGTTTTGTGGCTGTTGTGATCAAAATTATTCTCCTCTTAAAGCCCATACGTTGAGTACATGGACAATAGCATTTCCTATCACCCCTTTTTCAACTCCTTCCCACAATCTAGCAAGCAATTGTCGATTTTCTTCGTCTAGATTAGGAATATTGCTAGTTGACATTTTCTCGTAAAGAGCTTGAATGAATATTATCGATCTTAGAAAATGAAGCTCCATAGTTCGCTCACTTGAATCTCAAAAACAATGGAAATAATGAAAAACAGTCCATCGAAAAACAATCCGCTGAATAAAAAAACTTCCACAAACCGTCGCTTGTATAGCAAACATGTCAGAATGTTTCAATATTTATAAGTTTTAAAAGTCAACTTTCCATCAGATATCCGATGCCTTGAACCTAGTTACCGTTGGAGAATTGATGTCGGATTTCCAACATACTCGGGTTGAATAGCTTGGCGTCGAATATCTGACATCCCAATGCATAATATGATGTCGGATATCCACAGAACCATAAGATATGAGCATAGTCGTTGGATATCCGACGTTTCCTTCTGCCAATTTTAAAAATATCATCAAATTTTGAGATTTTTAAGGTGAAATCCGACGACATAGCCCTTCTTTGTCGGAGGTCGTCGGATTTTGTCGTCGGATTATGGGTCCAAATCCACTAGTGTTCCACCTCAAATCCTTGTGGTTTTTCTATATACACTTCCTCCTCATTCATAGCATTTAGGAAGGTTGTCTTTACATCCATCTGGTGTAATTTCCACTTCATCATTGATGCAAGTGGCATGATAGTTCTAATGGAAGTGTACCCTTCAACTGATGCAAATGTTTCTTCATAGTCAATTCTTTCTTTCTGAGAGAACCCTCTAGCTACAAACCTTGCCTTATATTTTTCAATGCTGCCATCTACATCGTGCTTTATCTTGTATATCCATTTGGAGGATACCACACTTTTGTCCTTTGGCTTGGGAACTATATACCAAACATCATTCTTCATTATTTACTGGTACTCCTCAGTCATTGCCTCTACCCACTCTTTCTTATGAACTGCATCTTCATAACTAGTAGGACGTACTTGATCTACAAGATCACACATCAGGGCCACATAGTTTGAGAATGTATTTGGTTTCTTGCTCACCCTAGTGGAGCCTTCAGGAGCTCCATATTTTTATGCTCCTAGTATAATGTCTCTTTCCCATGCTGGCTTTCTCTTCCTTTAAATTTCCATGACAGGGGGTTCTTGTGGTTCCATCATGTCATGGTCTTCAGGAGTTGTCTCTTCAGGGATGGGTGCAACTTCTGTAATTCTGGAAGGTGCCTATTCCTCATATACTTCTTCATGTTGGCACTTCCTAGATCTCTTGAGAGCTACCTCTTCATCAAATGTCACATTCCTACTTATTTCCATATGATGAAATCCTGGGATGTATATTTTGAATGCTTTGGATGCTTCACAATATCCAACAAATATTTCTCTCTTCCTAGAGGGATCTATCTTGGTCCTCTTTTCTTTTGGAATGTGAATGTATACTAGGGATCCAAATATCTTGAGGTGACTTACCTCAGGATTCTTCCCTGTGAACACTTCTTCTGGGGTCTTGAAATCAAGGGCACTATGAGATAGTCTATTTTGCACATAGACTATTGTCCTGGCTGCTTCATCCCATAAATACATGGGTAGGTCTTGATCATGTATCATTGTCTTTACTGCCTCCATAATGGTTCTATTCTTTCTTTCTGCAACACCATTATGTTGGGGATTGTAGGGAGTGGTTAGTTCCCTCTTGATTCTAGCTTCCTTACAAAAGACTTCAAAATCTTTTGAAGTATATTCTCCACCATTATCTGTCCTGAGTATCTTAATCTTCTTTTCTAAATGGTTTTCTATCAAGGCTTTGAATTCCTTGAACTTTCCAAAAACTTCATCTTTTCCCTTAAAAAAATAGATCCAAGTCTTCCTTGAGCAGTCATCAATAAATGTAAGGTAGTATTCATATCCACTCAAGGATGTGAAAGGCATTGGTCCACATACATCTGAGTGAATCAATTCCAATGTACTCTTAGTCTTTGTATCACTCTTTGGAAATGGGTTCTTGACATTCTTCCCTTTTGCACATCCTTTGCAAGTGCCATCATGGTCAATATTTAAGTTTGGTAATCCTATGACTACTTTTCTCACATGAGATAGTGCTTTGTAGTTAATGTGAGAAATCCTTCTATTCCATAGCTCACTTGGGCTAGTGGCCTCATGAATAAGGGCAGCTTCTGGATGGCCCTTGAGTTTGTATAAACCTCCTTCCTCTTCACCAATAACAATTGCATCCTTAATTGATTTTCCTTTGGACCACATGAGCACTTGTCCATCTATGAATGCAACCCTATAACCTTTCTTATCTAATGCTGAGATAGAAAGTAAATTCTTCTTCAAACTTGGTACATATAAGATTTCCTTCATCTTCAATGGGGTTCCAGAATCATGCTTGTAGCTTGCTTCACCAATTACCATGATGGGATATTGATAGTCATCTCCTAGGGATACCTTCTATGGAGAGATCTTTTCTTCAAGTCTTAAGAGAGTCTTCTTTTGACCTGTCATGTGTTTTGAAGCACCACTATCAATGAGCCATGTATCTTCTCCAGGTGTTACTGACCCAGAGAGTGCAGAGAATAGAACATACTCTTCTACATCTTCTTCTACTACTTTAGCTCTCTTTCTTTTAGGCTTTTCTTCTTCTTCTTCTTCACTATCATCTTCTACAAGGTGTGCATGATGTCTTTTGTGAAGATTCTTCTTCTTTCTTGACATACAATTTCTGGCAAAGTGTCCGGGTTTGTGACAACTATAAAATTTCACTGAGGAGAGATCTCTTTCTAAGATTACTCCTTCTTTCTTTTGAAATCTATGTGGAGGATGAGATTTATTATGGCCATTCTTCATGGAGTTGAAGTGACTCCTTCTTCTTCTTATATGAGTGGCCAAGGCTTGCTCATCTTCTTTGAGTAGGGCTTCTCTATTGGATACCCTAGCCTCTTCCTGAATTCAATCCTCCCATAATACATCAAATTTCATACTTTACTTTCTTGAACACATAGTTTTGATAAATGACTCCCAAGGTCTAGTGAGACCATTGAGTGCAGTCATGACTAGTTCATCTTCATCAAGGGTGTCTCCAATAGCTTCTAGTTGTTCATTGAACTGGGAGACCCTTGTGAAATAGTCTTGAATAGATTCTCCTTTATTCATTTTGGTATTCTTCAATTGAGTTCTTAGATTCATCTTTCTGTTCATGTTCCACCATTCATACATTCTGCCTAGGGAATCATACATTTCCTTTGGAGTCTTATAGGATGCCACTTGGGGAATCAAGTGGTCTTTAATAGAATCAACAATGATTCTCTTTTCCCTAATCAAGTCCTTCCTATACTTCTCTTTGGATTCATCTTCTTCAGGTTCTGCAACCTCATCTTTAATATATTGGACAAGATCATTCTCTTCAAGAATGAGATCAATTATGTATTTCCATGCCCGAAATTTTTCTATACCCTGTAGCTTGTCTTCAAGCTTAGTGCTTGGAGACATCTTATCTAGGAGGTCACAGAGATTGAAGTTTCGAAAGATAGAGTAGTACTTACCAGGAAATGATCTTCATTGAATTGAGAATTCTGGTGTGATTAGCTTCTAGAAACTTCAACTTTACACCTTCTGGATCTGAAATAGAATTTCTAGTTTTCTGGTCTTCTCTTTTTTGGTTCACTGGTGCACAAGGGCACAGCTTTTCTGGTTCTCTGGTTTTTTGGTTTTCTGCACTTTTGGTCAAACTAGGGTTTGAAGTTCCTGCAGTTCTACCCAACCAAAAATCTTGATCCAGGGCTCAAAACTTCGATTTTGAGGAGGGCTATCCAGCCACGCAATCAGAATAAAAAAAGTTCAACTTTTGCAGAAACCCTAATTTTCACCAGAGGAGGAGAGAGAGGTATTTTCACCTTGTGAAAGATGTCCTATTCAGGCTAGCTCTGATACCATATTAAGTTTAGCCTAATTTAACTAGCAAGATCAGTGAAATAAACACAATCACAAGATAGACAAATATTTACCCTGCGAAACCCTCATGGGGTAGAAACCCCAACAAAACTTTCCTCAATATAGATAATCAACCCAATACAATATTTAGTCCCCAACAAGAGCTCCTTCTCCTCCTATGCAGACCTCTCTCTCTCTTGTGCGCTAATCACAATTGGATTTATGAATGAGATAAGTGAGGAACATCCCTCCTCTACTTATACTTGTTTGCCGACTGACTTTTTACCCTAATGGGGATGACCTCTTCCAGAAGAGTCTAATAACCCCCAAAAGGTAAACTCAGGGCCGACCTCACATGGGAGATCTAATAACCCTAGTCACCACACTCTCTCGGAGGAATAAACATCTCCGGATATACAATAGGGTCACCACGGAGGAATGTACCATCTCCAGAATAATAAAATAAAAATATAATATTCTTTGAACTTACAATATTTCAACATAACTTTTCATAATTAAAATGCAATTTAAACATAGATCTTGCAAGAGCTCCATCATCAGTTTACATATTAATTTGGAATTCTAATTCTATCTGCTGACCTTGGTGTCTAGCACAGGCTAGCCCTGCTAGACCTCTAGTTGGTTTTGGTTCAAAATCATGGTTATAGTGAAGATAATAGTTATGTTTAAGGGAACCAAAATAATCCTACCATGTAACCCTATGAGCCCATGCCCTAAGGCCCTTCCTCTATGGAAGAGATAACATTATAAATATTTGGGGAAAATACAATACTGTAAAATAAATCCTAATGTATTAATCCTAGATTCTATTGTAAACTGAAATGGATAATTCTAGTTCATACCTGGTTATATTGAAGTTTAATCCTCCTCTACAAGACCTACACACTCAAACAATAATTAATGCCGAAATCTTATGGACTTGGCTAACTTGTAGAGTGATCTTTTAACTGGATAGCTTTGGGACTACCATGTTCCTCCAAACCATGACCTTTAGACTGTTCCTGGTCTTAACTGGATCCCCCCGAGCTGGTTCCAACATGCAATGAGAGAAGTAGAGGCCCTAGGTTCAACTGTTGGATTAGATCTGGATATTAATGTGGGACTGCTTCAGTTCTTGCAACAAAATTCTCCTTTATTCTCATAAGAGAATGACAATGAAAATATGATCCCCTCTCTTGGGATCTGCCCTCTTTTATAAAGGGGATTTTTGGAATATAGCTGTAATTATTTAGTTTCTTTAATTAAATTAATATTTTTAAAAGATATTTTACTAAATATCTAGTCCTTGTTAAACTAGGACTTTTATTTGTTTTAACTAGAAGTGACTTTAAATTACTTCTTACATAATAGTAAAAATAGTAGTTATATTATATACCTAATATTAACAATACTATTTAATAATACATATGAATAGTATGATAATGTGATAACCCTCTATGAATGGACTTTATGAAATATATATATCTTATAAACAATTAATAATAACATTATTATTAATGCTGTTAATAATAATATTAACTTTGGGACCCTTATGTAAGTAATGCACATAAGACTATTCTTAGTCATTTTATACTTAAGTTATGGTAATTTCATTTTATTTATTTATGTATCTCTCATGATACTTCTTTTTAAAATTAGGGACAAGGTCCAACTCTTTGGAAGGTCTTTTGGTAGGCTTGGATAGGCACATCTAGGTCTCTCTCTTGCATGTCGGATTCCCTCGTTTAATATGGTAGTTCCCGCTGTACTTGATGATAGATAGAAGATGATTTATTAAACCAAATTAAATAATTGTGATGAAAATAGAATTGCTATTCAGAGTCTTCCCGACTCAACACTTTTGAGACTTAGTAACCCCGAGTGCTCTTCAGAGATTTTAACTCAACACTTTCACATGGGCATTATGCTAGTGCAATTCCAGATCCTCCTGCTCAACACTAGTGCTAGAATGTGGTTGTGAGGCACATCGAGGATATTCAAGTGGCCTCGGATCTGGTATTCATTTATCAATATTGGGGTGCTCCAGGGCTCCTACCCAACACTCAATGTACATTCGGGCTTACGCCCAGTACATAATAAACACCTCTAGGTACATCGGGGCTTATATCCACTACGTAGGTCATCCGTGTGTTCCTGAGTCCACGCTCAACACACCATATAAGTCAATCATGTAAATCATAACTCGGCACAGTATGTAACAAAAGGTCATCTCAGTATATTAGGGTTTTGTACCCAATTCTCATAACAAAACATAATCAATCCATTAGGGCTTTCTTTCCCAACATATAACAATAATGAAGTCAGTCAGGGTCCATGCCCAATATGTCAGTCTATAAAGGAATAAATCATGTGTACTAGGGCTTATGCCCAATAATAAAAAACAAATCATATGTGTTGGGGATTTAAGCCCAATATATAACATCAGAAATAGTTCGTCTCGACCAATTCAATATTTTGTCTCGACCTTCCATTCCACCCGGAAAGCAATTAAAAATTGGAAGAGTCCGACACTTTCAGAATTCATGGAGTCTTTGACACAAGAACAAGACAAATTAGTCTTGATGGGAGCCATTGAAAATCCATTCAAAGACCACTTTCTGAATGTTGGAGATTCAAAGGGTTCAAAAGGAAAGAAGAAAGGCAATTTCAAGAAGCCCACCGACAAGAGGAAAGACAAGCAGAATTTTAATCGAGAGTCATTAAACTTCAAGAAGAATCCGAACAAGAACAATGAGAGGACAAAGTGCAATTATTGCAGTAAGGGATTTCATCCTGAAAGCTCTTGCATGAAGAAAACCATTGACCAATTGACTTAACTCTTGGAGAAATCCAATATTCCTCTTCTAGAGATTGTAAGGAAGAAGGATGGAGGACAAAATTCTGATGATAAAGAGAGAGTTCATGCTTTGATGGCCAGCAAATCCAAATCCTCATCACTCATCATTGATTCTAGAGCTTCAAGACACATGGTGTCTGCAAGTAAGTATTTTACTTCACTTGACTCTTCCAGTGGTCTAAATATTGTATTGGGAGGCAATTCTGAAACTTCTAGCAAAGGCAAAGGTAGCATAGATCTCGAGTTTGGGTCATTTAATAATGTTTATATGTACCTGGACTTGCTTCAAACCTACTGTTAGTCTATCAAATGACCCATATAGGGCTTCCCAAAAGAGTAACCTTTACCCCCAATGATGTTGAGATAGAAGAAATTTGAACAGGAAAAATTATTGCATTTGGTATTGCTGATCACTGTTCTAGAATTTACAAGTTTTCTCATTTTTTGCCAAACCCCTCACCTTATGCTCTGTTAACCCATACCAATGAGTCCAGCAAACTATGGCATGAAATATTTGGCCACGTAAATTACAAATACCTTTCCCAACTTCATGAGAAAGAGATGGTTATAGGGCTACCCAATATCAAATTTTCCAAAGGTGTATGTCAATCTTGCATCCTAGGAAAACACCCTGAGCATAAGTATGGGAGATCCAATTATGAGAGAACCACTGCACCATTGGAACTTATACACACTGACATATTAGGTCCATTACCTCATGATTCCTTGAATCATGCAAAATACATTCTCACATTCATACATGACTTCAGCAAGTATTGTTGGATTTATTTCATCAAGTTAAAGTCAGAAGTTTTTGGTTTGTTAAAGTTATTCAAAGCCTCAGTTGAGAACCATTCTGGTAGGCATATAAAGGTTATAAGATCTAATAATGGTGGTGAATATGTTTAAATCAAAGTTTCAGCAATTTTATGCTTCTTCAGGAATACATATGCAACATATAGTTCCATATACACCTCAGCAAAATGGGGTTGCTGAGAGGAAAAGTAGATCTCTTAAGGAGATGGCCACATGCATGCTTGAGGAAAAATATTTGTCTCCTAAGCTATGGGCTGAGGCAATAAATTGTGCCACATATATTCAGAATAGAGTGCCACATAAGGCTCTCAAAGGTGTCACTCTCTTTGAAGCTTGGAGAGGGCACAAACCTGACATCTCACATTTCAGGATTTTTGGCTCAAAGGCTTGGACCAGGATTCCACTTGAGAAGAGGAGGGATATGTAGCCCAAAATACAACCATGTTTATTTGTTGGATATTCAAAGGACTCCAAGGTTATAATTTGTTGAAAATGACCACTCACAAAGCATTCATCGAAAGAAGTGTCTAGTTTGAGGAAGAGACATCTCAAAGCGCTGAGATTGGAGATTCATCTTCACCACCATCTAAAGAAGAACTAAGTGATGTTCTTGATGTTTTTTATTATGATATTTATGATGACGAGCATAATTTGATTGCAAATGCTAACTCACCTACAAGGCCTAAGTGGGTTGCAAAAACTTTGCAAGTAGCAGGTGAACTAGCAGGAAATCCTCGGGACCAAAGAAGGACTAGATCACAGTTTGAGACCGCTCTTAATGTGAATGATCCTTATCTTTCAGAGAAATGCTATATGATGATAGATTCTGATCCACAAACATATGAGGAAGCCTCACATGATCCAAGATGGCATATTTCTATGGATGAAGAGTTTCAGTCATTACAGAAGAATGAAACTTGGGAGCTAGTCAAGCTCCCCGCAGGCACAAAGTTGGTAAGATGCAAGTGGATTTATAAGACCAAAAGTGCAGCGGATGGTACAACCATTAAATACAAAGCAATCCTAGTAGAAAAGGGGTTTTATTAGGTCCAAGGACTTCATTATAATGAAACATAACCACACATGCATGATGCAACTAAGCAGACTACTTCAAAATAAACTAGCGAAAATGACTCAACATAATTACTCTATATAGACAAAACAAACGTTCAGGAATTTCCATAAAATAAGTTGATCTCTCAACTTGATAGAATTGTCACTAAGCATACAAGGAGCCCATGCTATATATATATATATATATTCAATGGAACAAATCATGGGAAACCCTCAAGCACTTCCCCTCATTTCGAGGATGATACCCAAGGTAAACCACCAGCCCCAATTACGAGGCCTAACCCGATGGGTATATCAAGTGAGGCCCTTGTTTAGCCACCCGAGGATTTGACCCCAAGACCTTTTGCTTGCGATTACAATACTCAACCACTGGAGCTAAACCACATGGCTATATATATATAGATAGATAGATATATATATATAGTCAAAACAAAAAATCCTTTTGGGATACTAGATCTAAATCATAAAAATGGAGGATGGAGATAAATGTCCAGATCTAGTTCTCACTTGTTTTTCTAAGATATTCCATTGGCCCATCTCCATATTTACACCAAATTTTGAAAGTGGATTAACCTCGCAATTCCTTTCTCTATAGATATAACTGAATTATATTGCCTCCAACTACCACTTTAAATTTTTATTCTCCTCCAGTAAGGGCCTAAGAAAAATATTATGCCATCGCTTTCATTATGACAACTAACCAATTACAAGCTTTGAGTCACCAAAAATATAAAGGCTCTTTAAATTATTTTGCACCACTAATATAAGTAAGAGCTTAAGCCTTAAGGGCATACACTTCTGTGATATTATTCTTTCATTTCCCCATGCTTGTCCTAAATTATATTTTGAACTCCTTGGATATGTATAAAACCCCACCTACACCACTCTGTCTATGCTCACTCTTTTCTACTACAAAAAAGTACAACCAACCATTGGATGCTCCATTTTATTATCTCTTCTTTCAATTAATGAATTCTGATGGACTTAACAATCTGTGGAAAACTTTGAAGGATGGCTAGACTCCTTCTTGAACATATTTGAGATAGGGTAAATAAATATGCAAACAAATAATCATTCCTATCTATCCGTACTTTCCAGGCTAAGATCATAGGAAAAACACTAATCTTGCAGAGATCAGGCTAATGGCACTAGTTCCAAAGATAGACGCTAATAATAAGACCTTCCCAAGAATATCTTATATGTAACAATAATCCAAGCTCCTTTAAAACCATAATGACATACTTGCAATCCATGAACAAATGATGATTTGTTTCCTCTTCATTGTTGCATAGATAACATCTCCCATGCCTTTATATGTTCCTTCTCTGCATATTATCCCATGTCAATACTTTATTGTGAAGATAAAACCACATAAGGATCTTTTCCTTTGATGGGAAATTAAATTTCCAAACTATATGCCACCACCATTATGGGATTGTCGACTGATTAACCATTATAGTATCATAACCCAATTTGGGAGACTAATTACCATGAGGATCATTTACCCATACCAAAGTGTCCCTTTGATGTTGTAATCTCACATCTAATCTCAAAATTCGATTAGTATAATTCCTCCATCTATAAGCATCTTCATCCCTAAATCTAAGGAAGTCCATGTTCACCCATCATTGACCTAGAATTGAACCTTCCCCATGATCAACAAATTGATTTAAAGTCTACAGACCTTTAAATCAGAGTTGCATAACCATATTAAAGGGTAATGTATGCACATAATCACTTCCTGTCCAGGGATTCTCCCCCACCCATACACACTTTTCATCACCCACCTTCCACGCAAGGCTATTACCAATTACCTGAAATGATAATATAGTTGCTTTCGACATAACCAATACATTTTGAATAGATTTTGAGGGTCCACAAATCCATTCCACAAAGGAATCTAGTGTTATATATTTCTGCATCACCACTTCTTTCTAAAGCCCCTTACCATTAATCAATCTCCATACACTCTTTGTCACTAGAAATTTTGAAAATGCAAAGATATTTTTTATGCCTAACAAAGTGAAACTTGTCATGAATAATTTTTATTTGGATTGTTTAGTAATCATTGTTTTAAAGGTTTGCGAGCTTGTATTTGAATTTTTAATTTAAACATATTTTGAATTGTATTGTTATTTTTCATGTAAATAATCTATATATAATATTTATCTCAATTTTCTTAAATCAAATATAGATTGCATTGATTATAGATGTAATGTATTAACTTTACCCTGGTCCATTTAATATAGTTGTGTGAGTTAAAGAAGAAGAAAAATATACATGGAAAAAATTATACTTTCTCAAATCAATCTTAACATGGAATGATTATATATGTAGTTGTACTAATTTTATTATTAAATATTTTTAATGCTCTATTTTAATATAGTTGTGGGGTAGAAGAGTAAGAGAAGAAGAAAAAAAACTATAAAACTATTAAAACATATGATTTTGCAGTGTAGAATGAACCACAACCATAATATTTTTTATTGATGAAAGAGTATGATTTTTAACACAAAATATAAAATAATAACAATTTGTGATGATAATGTTTATGTAGATTGATGAACAATCATTGTTGTATTGGTTCAAGGACTCGCATCTAAATTTTTTATTTGAACATTCTAGCTTCACTTTTCATTTAGGTAATTCACATACAATCTTGATCACAACAATCAACATTGACTTGGAATAAATGCATGTGTGGATACACTAACTTTAATCTTAAATATTTGTAATGTTACATTTAATATAGTTTTGGAAGTAGGAGAAGAAGAAAATTTTAGAAGGAAAAAATTATAAGAGGTATGATTTTACAATGGAGGACGAGGTAACCAGCATGCTATTTAAAAGTGAGAGAGCACATGATTTTCAACACCAAGTGACAAGATAAAATAGAAAATAATAACAACTTCTTATGAATAATTTTTATGTGGATTATTGAAACATCGATGGTGTAAAGGTTCAAGAAGTTATATCTAATTTTTTTTATTTCAACATTCCTTGAATTGTATTTTCCTTTTTCATTTAGATTTTCCATAAAATATTGATCCCAACTTCCACTGGTCAAACTTGACTTGCAATGATTGTATATGTAGCATGTGCCATATCTCTACATATCTAAAAAAACCATACTTCCTTCTCGTATATATGTTAATGAATCAAAATATGGTCTAGGCTCATTACATGTGGATCCAACATAAGATGTGCATTGTCATCCATATTAATATTGGTCCCTTCAAATTGATTAAATGTCACTTAGGTTGAAGTTTCTTTAAATATCCCCGTGTCATACTAAAATTGTTATGTTGAGGATTCTCTATAAAAAATTGTAACACTATCTAAATATAGTAGATTCTTCCAATAAGAATCCATTTTCTACCAAGCATACGTGATACTAGGACCATTTGTACCATATTAAATTTGTTTATAATTGATTAAATAGGACCATTTGTACCATATTAAATTTGTTTATAATTGATTAAATGTGAGATGATATACTTTGTTTAAGGTTATGTATGTACTATTGATTATTTTCAGTGGTAACAATAGATGATTTCTAGATAGTATATTGCATTGAGCATCTACATCATTCCACAAAGGTACATTTTTAGACCAAGGTTCATCTTTAACAATTTGCTTCCAAAAACATCACTAGAATTCCTTCTCTGATCAAACTTGATTGGGTACATGTTAGGATATATTTCATATTGTTCTTGGGTAACTTTTTTATGGCCCCTGGGATATCAATGGTGTACAATAAAGGAAAGAGTCTCATTAAATATATGTGTAGTTTCCTTTTAAAATTGTGTAAGGAAAATGTGAAGCAATAGTAAATACTTCATTAAAGTATCAATTATACATGCATTATTGAAAACACACATAATATATCAATTGTAAATGGACACCAACTATAAATACATCATCTATATAGGAAATTATGAAAAAAAGATAAACATAACAACCAAACATTTCCAATATATTAACAACAACTAAAAGATATATCACCAACAAAATATGCCATACCATAACAAAACATCCCATCAAATAGCGGCAGCAACCTTATAATATACACTCTCATAATGAGAAACCATGTACAACATAAGCATAAGTAGAACAACATACTATCCGTATAAGTGAATCTTACTAATTCTGAAATTACCAACCATAATTTTTTAGCAATATTTAGTAAAAATATTCAAATTTCTAAGGATTTTAAACAATTTATTGATAATTTTGGTGACATTTAGAGTAAAAAATTATCCTATGGAAGATGGGCAAATCATATTAGAAAATAGTAAGGAAATTGATGAATATTGTTTTGGAAAAAAACTAGAAATTAACCCATGGGATAGATTTCACTCCTAAAACTTTCGTTGGTAATCAACCTTAGAAAGAGTCATCACAAATACCCATCAAAACTAACCATTACAAATATGTTGAACATGTTGGAGGCACAATTTTTTAACAAGTAGAATTCCAAGTTATCTTTGATGAGAAAGGTTTTATGCTGAATCCATGAAGATGGGAAACGATTTTGTAGCATGGTGAGTTAGGGGAGACATAAGAAAGTTATTTTGACAAAATACAACGTGTTTTGGATGAAAAACATGACATTAAATATTCTCCAAAAAATGTTTTCAGCTGAAAGTTTAATTTAACATAACCTAGTTTCTAGACTCTATCAAATTTTAAAGCCTCTCCTCCAACAAACACTTTTTTTTGCAATATTTTGTTTTTAGACTGAAAATATTGTTTATATATCAAGTAGGCAAACAAACCTGCTCTTGTTTTCTTTCATGGAAAGCCTTCCCATCACACTCAAATGACTTCCCCATTGCCTTAGAACCCACGAAGTGAACATATCATGTGTGAATATTTGGTGTAGTTGTATTTGTGGGGAGTAGAAAATTCTTAGATTCGTTTCCTACTTCAAAGTTGGTCATGCATGTAAGTGAAGTTGTGGGTATGTTCTTGTATACTTGTGGAGCTGCTGGTGGATGAGTGTAGAGTTTACTAATGGATTTGTAAATTTGTCTTAGTTTATTTGTGGGAAGTTGAAAATCATGTATTTATGTGCCTCTTTAACTTCTTTCCATAAAATCCACCTTACAACTGTGATTGTTCATTTTTTTTTTATACATTTGTGTGAATATATTTATATAACCTGCAATTGAAACTTGCTATGAATTGTATAAGTACTTGCAAGTGAAATTTTCTATAAATTGTATAAATACATATTACAATACCTTCCCATTTCCTTCATGTAAGACTAGTTGTTTTTGGTTGTTTTAATTTTACTTTTACTTTAATAGTTACTTTATGTATGCCTAATTATTTCATTAGTTGTTAGGCCTTTCCATAAAGAGAGATTATTTGTTTCACTTTTCCACTTTATTTTGTATGGTGGAATAAAGAAACTTCGGGGATTGAATGAACAAACGAAAAGGATATTTAGTTAATGGACCTAAACATAGAAAGACCCTTTCCTTAGGAGCTTGCGTTTATAGTTTCTCTGTACCTGTACTGAACCATGCGTGTCTGTTAATTATTGGGCCTAGATATGTTTAAAGTTGATGCAAAATATGATTTTATTTTTATCTTTTATTTATATAATGTATTTTTATTTATATAATGTATTTTCACATGTGTTGAATTTTAATTGGAATATAAACCTTAATAAGGCTACTTTATCATTGACTATAAATAAAATTTAACAAAAAAATAATATTTCAACCAATTACAAATGTTACATATTAGAATGATGCGGTATTAATTAATTTCTTTTCATGTACACGTGAAGTAGACAACATGCAAAGAAATATCTTAGGCATACACTATATTCAAGACAAAACCAATTAATGGGAAGACAACTTACAAGGATGTGATGTAAAATCATACACGAGCATAAATATTTATTGGTAGAATCAATCAATAAATATGTTCACGTTCTACGGGCAAGAAAAGCTACAATTAATGTGGAATGAATTCCACATAGAACATGACAATTGGGCCCTCATCCACAAACATAAATTTATGTATGTGTCTATTAAATGTTCGAGGAGCGAACAATGAAACAAAAAGAGAGAGTAATTGTGATTCATGAGTCTCTGGCAAGCAAGCTGAAAAAATCATGATATACGTGATATTACATTTCTAGAATTCCTTTTATGTTTAATCATAAACATTTCCGGCAAGCTCTATGTAAGAGATAAAATGTATAAATATTAAATAATAATAATTAGAAATTAGGAATGATTTAAGTTAATTAAAAGACATGTGAAAATGTATAAGTAGGTTTATTTATTTGGGTTTTTATTGTATTGTAGGTTTATTTATTTGAGTTCTAAGGTTCTATCAAGCGCAGAGAGATCACAAATCTCTTGAGGTGCAAACCTCTTCTCAGGTATTGCACTCAAGGATCCGCTAAAATATTAATTAGCTATAAAATATTAATTAGTTTTTTAGTTTTTAGTTTTTACGTTTTATTATGTGTAACACTACATGTAACGGGACACATACATGTTACAAGATCTCCCTCATATTATCATTTTTTACATTTTATGTTTTATTAGTTGTAACGCTACATGTAACGGGACACATACACGTTACAAGATCTCCCTCATAATCGGCTGTATGGTGCCTCTCGGTGCAATGACCATAGTTTATTTATTTTTAGTCTTTGACCTTGGCCCTTGGCCATTCATTTTTATTGAAGAAGTAATCATTCCGAAAAAAAGAAGGGAAGAAAGAAAGAAGAAGAAAGAATAGAAAAAAAATATAACCAACATATGGTTTATACAAACCAACACATGGTTTTATAAAAACAAAACATGGATTTATTTTCCAACCTCTTGTTGGAAAAATCAATGAAACCTTCATGAAAGGTAATAAAAATCAAAGAAGCATATATACACCAATTATAAAGGAGCTGATTATTAAGTGGGAAATTATTTATTAAGCACATTGTTGAAGTTAAGATATAAAGTAATCTATTTGAAAGGTTAAAAGGGCATTAAATCCATATTATAAAATAACATCACTCTTACATTGGTGCTACATCAAAGAGTTATATTAAAGAGTGTACTTTATATATACAAAGTGAAGAATATAATATTATATTGGATTATTAAGGAATATGTACTATAAAGAGCGATACATTAAGTTAAAAAAAGTGGTGATTAAAGATTTTTGAAATCTTTCAAAAGGTGGAATACAAGAGACATTAAAAGAAGTTATTTAAAAATTATTTAAATCCTAGTACTAAAGCAAGGAAGAAAATAAGTTTTTAAGAAGAATTAGAAGTTGCAAACTATGAGAATTACCGATTAAGAAATGTAGTTGCAATTACAAGTAGCATTGGATGAGTTATGGCATTATAAAGCTAACAATAGAAAATTACAATTTGATATTGAGAAGCATACTTATTTTAGTGAGTTAAAACATAAATATAATCTCCACCTGAAACGACATATTAAGGAATTTATGGCACAAATTGAGGAACTAAAAATCGAGAAACAAAAATATGACAAAAATAAAGAAATATCTTTCAAAAAAATTCAAAATCAAAAGTTAGAACAAGATAACCTATATCTTGAGAAGAATTTATTAGAGAATGATGAAGAAATATCATGTTTAAAAAATCACAATCAAAATCTATTAGCAAAAATTAGGAAGTCAAAAGATAAAAAGCAAGATGAAAAAAAAATAGAACAAGAAAATCAAAGTGTGGAAAAGAAATTATTTGAAAATGATCAAGAAGCTTCTAACCTAAGGAATATTAATAAGAGGTTGCTTGAGAAAATCAAAAGATGAAAAGAAGAGTCCTCAAAAAACCAAAACCTTGAAGATAAAGTCAGAAAGTCAAAGAATCACAAAGAACTTTTACGTTTATGAAAACATAATCAAAGCTTACTTACGCAAATTAAGAATCTAAAAAATGATAAGAAGTCATTACAAGAAACAAAAGAGAAACTCAACAAAAGGGAAGGACATCTAAAAAAAGAGTTCAACAAGAACCTATCAGAAAAAGGTGAAGATAATTCTCACTTAAAATATCTCAACCAGGGTTTGATTGAACAAATAAAAAAATTAAAAGATGAAAAGGTAGATAAATAATTAGAAATGGAAGTCCAAATTATGGAAATCTCGAGGAACAAATACACACTCAATTGAATTATCATCAACCAATAAATCACCAAAAGAAAAAAATTTGAAGTTTCTACAAACACTCCACAAGTGACTTGAATACCTTATCATCATTGAAAGAGTCATTGTGACCGATGAAAAAGTCAAGAGGGAAATAAATGGTATTCTTCTTACAGACAAACCAACTACCACATTGGAGAAGAACGAATAAAAAATCGGCAACTTGTATGGAAAAATGAGAAGTTCTATCTGAACAATCGATCATCAAACATTTCCAATGAAGGTAGATCCGGGATGGACAACTTCATAAATGATGCACCATTTTTACTCAATTTTTAAAATAACTCATCGTATCATTTCATCAAGTGTTGTAGCTACTAGCACATAATATCATAAGAATACATCACCATCGAGAACAAAAGATAAAGTCTTCCATAATAATGCTTTAAGGACAAAGCATTTCTAGTGAGAAGGCGATGTAATAGATAATAATAATAATAATAATAATAATAATAATAATAATATTTAGAAATTAGAAATTATTTAAGTTAAACATGTCCTTTCATGTGAAATAGCACAAGTAGACCTATTTATTTGGATCATGATTGTATTGTAAAAACATATCTTATATCATTATCATATTATATTTTATTCCTATCCTATGAATTATTTATTTTATATACATTGAAACTTTTCTTAGTATCAACCCTTGAACTACACAATGAGTTCTAGTGCCAAAGCCTTCTTCCTCTCCTATTGAGATTTATTTTGCAAATGAACAAATCTAGGCATGATGTATAAGAAGATGAAAACAAGTATCATAAGGAAGATGATCTACAGTTGGGGGTGGGGGTAGTTGTAAATAACTTCATTTTTTCACAATTTTTGGATGCCCAATAATTACCTCAAGCCAAATGGCTATGTATTCACTACATAGTAAACCATCCCTAAACATCCACATTCTATGTTAGATTCTTTAGAACACAAATCAATCACCAATAAGCAAACAAAGAACACTCACATACAATTCCCAAAAGGGAATGAATACCATGAGCATGCAAATCCCTTAATCTAGAAACAAAATTTAAAATTATGAAAGCCCACTCCCTTGAATGGGAAAACAAAGAACCCTAACATACAATTCCCAAAAGGGAATGAATACCATGAGCATGCAGATCCCTTAATCTAGAAATAAAATTATGAAAGCCCACTCCCTTTTAGAGCCTAGCATGGTACCTGTACCATGAACATGCAGATCCCTTAATCTAGAAACAATATTTAAAATTATGAAAGCCCAGTCCCCTTTAGAGCCTAGCATGGTACCTTTATTGATGCAATCTGTTGTATCTTTCACTAATGAAGTGGTAGAAAGAGTGGTGAAAATATCAAGGTATAGCCATGGAAATGGACTCATGGATTTTCAATTTTTTCTTTTGGGTGGGCAGGGATTTTCATTTTTTTCTTTTGGGTAGGTCACCAACTTGGCTATTCTCACATGTCATAGAAATATAATTAGATTTTGTTTACTCTTGCAAGAATCAAGAATTTTGATAGGGTGTGGGAAATCCTATGGGGAATGCATAGAAATAATTTTAGCTTAATCACCCACTAGACCATCCATATTGTTTTAACAAGGATTGAAAATGTGTTTTCTCTAACTGAAACTCTTGAGAATTTTGAGAAGTTCATTAGTAAGTAAAATGCATATTTGGGTATGAATTTTAGGAATCAAGTCCTGATCATTCTCCCACGCACATTTCACTCCTCTTTTCAATTAGTGGACCTAAAATAATAACGAATGGAATTATTGTATGTGTTGGGATTGTGATCTATGCCATTCTTCACCGTCTAATCCAGGAACCTTTATCCCTCAGACAGTTTTCATGCCATGCATAAATTCTCTATAATTGCATTATAGGATGTTGCATAAAGATAACAACTATAGTTTGTCCTCTCTTTACGCATTTTACAAGCTCTATCATGTTGGACAATCAACCCTAACCTACCAATAAAAATTGCGTATGTCTTCACATCTGGATAACATTCATTCTCTCTCATTTGATCAACAATTTTGAAAACCTCCCGCATCTCCATGCCTTTGCAGAGTGCATCGAGGAGGGTATTATATGTGACAATATATGGGATATAGCCCAACTGTGTCATCTCATCATAAAAACTTCGGGCTTCTTCGGTCATTATTGGGCCCAATTAAAGTATTTATTGAAGGTCTGGGTATTAGGCCTGAATCTAGATTTAAGATTATGGTAAACACACCTCACATCCTCCTTGTTTCTCTCCTGGAACAATGCTATGAGAAGGGAATTGAAAGCATTGCTAGTGTGACATGGGGCTGATGTTACTCAACATTAAAAAAATTTCCGTCTTTTATATGTCAAGTTTTTATTCTCTCTCTCTAGTATTTCCCGTGTTTCTCAAATTACTTCAACAAATTTGTTTAACCATTATACGTATCTTAAGATGTTTGCAGAGGATTTATCCAAAGGGAGTTTCTATGCCAAGCCATTCCTAGGATGCACGATGATGGAAACAATGAGGACATCGCCTCAAGTTATAGCGATGTTGATATTGGGTTTGAATGCAACCAAATTGTAATCAAAACAATGGTGGTAATGTATATTCGTTACCTTGTTTTGTATCTGTCATATACTTTGTTAAATATGAAAGATTACAATGGTGGTAATGTATATTCATTACCTTGTTTTGGATCTGTTAGATATTTTGTTAAATATGAAGTTCCTTTGGAATGTATTTATGGACTTACTCTACATCTTTTGGTCATATTTTCTCAGTGTTTGTTTTCTATTAAAATGGAGTTACTCTCCATCCTTTTTCTCATATTTTCTCAGTAGTTGGTTTCATTAATCAATTGTCACATCTAATATTACATGTATGATCGATGAGCAAAGGGATTATGTTCATAGGAGGATACAAGAATATAAAATTACAGAACTTTTATGTATTTATCTAACAAATATGAAGAAATATGTTATTTTTTTTAGGCTTTCTCATATTTTTATCTAAAATATGATATTTTGCTTGAATATGATGAAAATTCACTAAAATCTCTTTCCTTTGTTAAAATTCTTAATTTTCATTCTTTAATCTTTTATTTTATTGAAAAAAACAACAACATACAAATACAATTTTGATAATTTTTAATTAAAATCTTTATTAAAAAATGAGAAGAATTGTTGGAATTATAAATATAAATTGTTGAGATTCTACAATTTGAATGCAATCTATAAGTCCAACAATCCTCACGGAATCCATTTATATATTCAAATTGAAATTTGAGTTATGAAAAGTTGTAATTTGAGCAAGTCCAATTTATCTCATGTTTAATCTACTTCAATATTTAACTAAATTTTAATAATTTAAAATTTAAAAAAATAAAAAAACTTGAAATATTCTATAAATATATAAATCACCTTGTTAATATCAGTTAAAATCAATGCATTGCATGACATGAAGTTGTCAACCATGCCATCTATAAGTTCTCCCCACATGTATTTATTGTATTTTTTGTTTTGTTTATGTTATCATTATGTTTAAGTTTTGTTTAGCAAAGCTAGAATTTCAATTCAGGGAATATTTTACTTATTCTAATTAGATTAGTTTTTTCTTATTTTGTAATGAATTTATAAAAAAATATTTTATAGATATATCAAAATTTTAAAGAAGGTTTATTTTACAATGGCTTTATTTTTTTATTTTCATATAAGTAGTATTTTATATTATTATTATTTTATTAATTGTTTATTTTATTTGCTAATTGGAAAATTTGATCCCTTAAACTTTTTTTATCAACCCAAAAGTAATGATTTATCAAGTTGTATTGATTCCAAACACAATGAACCTCCTCAATACTCTTGGCATTGTTATTAGGGATGTGCATCTGCAATCATTTAAAGAAGTTAAACTAGAAATGACCCAAAGAAGGTGCAATAACATGCTGATAGGTTGCTTTTGGAAGGTAAGAAAGGATGAAAATGGGAAGTAAAATCAAGTTGGCGTAGACATGGCATTGTAACTTAAGGAATCGGGAACAAGTTTTGCATGGAAGAGAAATGAAGGGGCAACTTTAAGAGACAAATGAGACAAATTGTTCACCTCATAATGCAAGGAGGTTGCAACCTTCAACCTCATTGAATTCTCTTTTCTAGAAAAAAGGAGTGATGGATTCACTTAGTATTCTCAACAAACCACACAACCAAAGAGAAAATTTCCAACCTAGGAGGCACACAAACTCTCTCACCCATAAAAAGAGACAAATTTCTCACTTGGATGTGCAATCTATCACTTTAACCCAATGAATTACTCACTTTGGAGGAAAGAAATATCTCAACCTTAACAAATTGGTATCCTCGCCATTAAGCTCAACGTTGACTTTTACAATTGTATCTTGTTTCCTTGGTTCATCACTATTTCACCCTACAACTTTTCATTTACCTAAAAACAAGTTTATGTATTCATCTCTTGGTTGTAAGTGGGCTCTTTATTTGTTTGTAGGATTATTCTATAAATAACAACATTCTAGCAAGTTTGTTTGCTTGTAGGCATTCCCATTCATTCTTGTCATTAGATTTCACCTTGGTTTGGTGTTGCATGTTTCATACACTCAAGATAACTCGAGTCAATATCACATTCCCCATTATAGATTAATTTCATTTCAAGGATTTTATATATCATTAAAATCTCTAAAGCTCTGAAACATCTTTAAATAGTTACATTTTAAACACATCAACAATCTCAAATATTTAAAAACTTGAAAACTATGATCATCCTAGATACCAAGAACACTATAGACGGGATGAATAGAGACATGAAATTCAGGTTGATTCAAGGTTACTACCTTTCCTTGCTACTTTTTCCCTTTTCTTCTCAACTGTATTATAGCTACATGAGTTGTCCCAACCACAAATCCAACCTAAGGAGCATACTTCTTTTGGAAAAGCAAGAATGAGATCTTATCTAGTTTGTCTATTGTTGGGAAGGTGTCTTAGTCTCTTTGTACCTTGAATATTAAAAAAGATGTAGAAATGCATTCAAAACTTGAGAACGTTTTCGGATACCAGGAAAATTTAGAAAATAAATAATAAATTTAGAGGATATGTGGAAGGATAGTCTAATAATAAATTTGAACATTCCCGAGTTATGAGCATAATATTTTTCCATCATAGAATGATAACTGAGTTAATTTAATTAAGAAGAAGAACATTGAAATGGTTTGATCAGTCAAGACTAGAAACTATAGTCTTGTATACCAAATCCATCACAATTTTACAATATTTTTTTTAGGATTAGACTAAGGATGACTCAAGGAATGCAGTGATAATTCTTTGGCTTCATGTCCAAAATATTAATCCCTTCATTGTTTTAGAGTTGCTTTCGTATTTTTAGGAGGTAGGATTGATATCGTTTGATTGAGAAAACTGTAGGTCATATAGCAGTCATTCTCTAACCTAACTATAGGGTTTCCATGCAATGAGAAATATTTTAGAGATCAAGGAGAATTGTGTACGAAATTAGTTTTGTAGATAGTGGAATTTGAATGTTTATAACTTATATTGTTTAGAATTTAAAGACAAGGTTTATATGATATGATTTATTTTTCTTATTTCTATATGTTGCTATTAGAAAAAATGACCATTGAATAACAATTTATGTTCTATTACATCCTTTCCATTAAGAGTGTTGTTGAAATCATATTCACAATATTTGGTTTTAAACAATCCTGATACAATCTTATATATTCTTCTGCACTTTGTGAATTGTGAATAAAACTATCTGTTTCTTCCTTACAAGAGTAAAAGGAAGATAGAACCCAGAGATAGTTTTATTGAGAATCCTCCTGCATGTCCACCATAAAGCCGCAGTTCAGAGGATTACAAAAATCTTATATGGAGATAAATTTTCTGACAATAGAAAAGGAAATATTTTTAGAGGTTGAGAATTTTTCTAATTGTCCATGGTTTGTGTGTTCATGGAGATAAACCATCAAATGTGAAAACGGGTATTCATGCCAAACAAATGTAAATTGTTTTTCATTTCAATTACCGCAAATGATGTGATTGAAATTGCATATGGTTTGTAACTACACTAATTCAAGGAAACATGGAAATATTTAAATTTCTTATCGAGATTTGCAATTTAGGTGAAATATATTGAAACTCAACAATGCTTTTCTATTGTGCAACCTCTTCCTAAAATAAACTCCAACACCTTTTCCAGTCTCTGTGTGGCTGTAGTTTTATTTCTAAGAGAGAAATCTGTGCTACAAATTCGAAACCACAACTAAAATTTCTTATGAGTTCCAGGATATTTCTCATAATCATTATTATAGGTATATTGAGCAAGGGAGTGTTGAGTGGTGTTCTATGTTGATATACTAATAGGTTTTCAATAGCGGTACTTGTTTGGCCTTTCACAATGCTAACTAAGGAGGGTAGATTATACCTTTAGCATACATATGATTGCTTGATTCCAAGGAACATGAGAATGATCTCTTTGATTGTTATGCTTGGTGTATTATAGAGAAGGGCACAATGTTGATATCTAGAGGGGCTTAATGATGCATATGGGGCTTTTGCTAAAGGATATGTCTATTGCAATAATAGATGCTAGATACTGGTAGAGGTGTACAAGGGCATCAAATAATAAGCTCATTTGTATTCTATATGTGTATGTTTTCCAACCAAAACTTTACCCACTTAATGATATAGATTTGTATTATAGACATTGGAATATGTTCAAAAATTTCCAAAATGTTGGACCTTGCACTTTTTTGAGAAATTGCTTTCATACCACTTGCAATATTCTTAATATACAAAGAAACAATATGAAAGGAATAAAATTTGAAATAACTAACACAAAAGGAGTAATAATACTTCAACATGCAAAAAGGAAAAAGTCATTTTGATATTAGGAATGTAACAGTGATCACAATGCTAATTTGAGAGGGTGACTTTGAGACAAGAAAACGTCCAATACAATGTAAAATACTTTCAATTTCTTTGAGACATGAAAAGCTCCAATACAATGTAAAACACTTTCAATTTCTTATGTAACTTTTTTCCTTGTAAATATTGCCTACTAAAAAACCTTAACTATAAGTATAACCAATAAGTGTGAGAGAAGCAAAGCTTCACTACAATATAAAACACTATAGCCACTAGTGGCAGCATTACATTATTGAATAACAACTAATAACTTTATCCCAAAAAATAGTCACAATTGTATTTATACAACAAAATTTTCTTTTAAAAGTGACTTGTATAACTATAAAAAAATAAGTAAATATGAGGGATTTTGACTCTCAGCATATCATGATTCTACCTAAGAACATTGAAGGCTACAAACTTGATTACAATCATCTTAGTAATAGTTTCAAAGTTGTAATATGCCTCATGTTAGAACTGTCAAATTTAGTCCAGCCCAAGGCCCATTCATTTGTAAAATTCCAAAAGTGTGAAGCTTGAAAATCATCACCATGAATGAAAGGTTGTATACTTGTTATAGTCATACACAGTGGCATAAATGCAATACATAGTACTTTCAAATAAATCCAGGACGATAAGCTAGATAAAAGGTTATTCCTTCCCGTGAAGGGTCAAAATCACAAGATACATAGATACTCATGCTCATGTCCAAATTTTTACAATGGCTTGTATAGATATACAAAAAAAATAATAATTATGAAGCAAGTACTTCACTTCTCACCATCGAAATAAACCTATGTTGATCAAAAAATTGTAATACAAGAACTATCAAAGATCGAGCAGGTCCATTACTTTGAAAAGGAAGAAATATACAATAAAACTTATCATGCTCCAAAACGATATTCCATGCCCCGATCTAGAGTGGGGTCAAATTCATGGTCAACCAATAGAAATGTCACATAAATATACTTTCTAGTTTTAAACCATCAATGAGATCCTTGGGCAGCACCATCAAAGTATGCTCAAGCCCTTTTCTTGTTGATAATCTCAATATGCACCACCCTAAGTATGGTGTTGTAGATTCTCCTTTCTTCTACAATGAAAAATCCACCACTATAAATTAGTATATATATTTCGGACATGAATAATTTCCATATCTTTTGAAATTTTTATATTTGATATATATATATAGAGAGAGAGAGTGTGTGTTTTTTATTTCTTAGGATAAAAGTGATTGGCTCTTTGAAATAATGAAGATTGTAGGTTCTTTTTATGCCATTTACCTACTATTTGTTTCTCAATTTATTTTAAATGTCTTCCAAATATTGATTAATTTATGCTCTCCATCTTTTAGATTAGTCAAATCTAATATGATGGGTGTGATTCGATTTTTCTATTTAGATCAATGAAAGAAAATACATATAAAGACAAAGTAGTCAAGTACTATGATATTCATAAACCAATAAACCTCATGAATCCAAACATAGAACCAACATTACACTTGAAAACTGTTACAAAATAGAATATGAATATGATTGTTACCTTGATAGGTCCGATACAAATATTAATAATATTTTAATAGAAAATGTAGACAAAATACAAAGACATGGGACATGCATAAGGATGCAATCAAAATTAGAGGAGAATTAATTCTAGACTATAAAGATGCGCTTCTTGTCAAAATATCAATGCAAGTGTTATTACTCCAAATTGAACTAAACCCATCAAATCTTAAGGAATATAATTCCTAAATGTGAGGTAATTTCATAATAGAAATTGTAAATTACAATTCCAATATATTGAATTCAGAAATCAAACGAAATTTAGGAAGTCAAACATGCATTGGAAATTTTCACAAATGTGACTCTCCAATCTTGCAAAATAGTGGGTGTTTATTTCCTAATCTTCCAATATAGATTTTTTATTTCTAGTGCACCTACTTTCAACTGTACATTAGAGATAAGTTATCTGACATATTTCTCATAAATAAGAAAAGTAAAAGGAAGAGAAAAATAAAACAGATTAATCCACACCAACATAACAACCTCTATTGTGTTTACTAATTATTGCTAGAATATTTTCTGTGTAGATCTACAATACCTATGTGGATTTGATACTTTCAAGAGAGTACGGATGGATCAGTTTTTTACCATTGACATGTCCACCTTCTGTTTCTTCTTTCTCTGCAGCTTGACCCTCAAATACATTGTAGAAACATACATCAATATTCAATTCCTTACCATACTAAGATGTTGTGCATATAGTACCTGGACTATTCCACCTCACATCATATGTTGTAACTAACCTTTCTATTTTCCGTATTGAATTCACACTAACATTCTTCTTGATAAATAAAACATATGTGCCCTCATAAAAAATTGAACCAAAACATCCTTTTTTCATATTGCCTTTCAAAAATGAAAAAAAAGTCAAGTATAGGGTAAGAACATACCATAGTGAGTGGATTTAATGCTTATAAAAAGTAGAGCACTAGTCAATGAGGTATGAAGTGAAGATATTCTATCGTGTCCTCTGTTTTTGTGATCTCCACCTACAATTCAATAGAAAATCAAATATCATCCATCAAATTACCTCATATGCAAATGAAAATGAGGAGTTTGCATTACTTGTCCCCAAAATACCAAGAGCACATTACCTCCTTTGGGATTTCCCATATAATTCAAGAGGTGATTTGGATGCCACAAATGCTTAGTTATTTGAGCATTGATACAGATGGCTAGCTACATGAAATGAAATTGCATGAGCATAGGATGAGGCCTGAGGTGATAGTCAAGGTAAAGGAAGGAAGAACTCAGAGCATCATTTGAGAGGGTTGAATTTGGTCTCAACACTTGAGCTCTTCATCTTCTTGGTAATCTGAGGCTCTTTGGAGATATCAAAACTTATGCCCTTCATTCTGAGTGGATGAACACATCTTCTCAAAGCCCTAGATTCAATAAAACAATTTATAATGAAGAAATCAAAACAATAAACTACAAATAAATGGAAAAATCTAAGATTAGGGTTTGAGTTTTACAACTTACATGAAATCTGATCTTAATAACATCAAATGGCTTACAAAATTCTTAGACTCTTTTCTCCAACCTCATTCCACCTAGAATGCCTATTTTCCTTCTTTCTCCAACATGTATTATGATTCATACATTCAAGTCTGTCTGAATTCCATGTCTTCCATAATTATTAGGATCGTTTCTCGAGTCTATACATACTGGAAAATCTATGGTTGAATGATCTCTACCATGTATCTACATTAAAACCCTAACAAGCTTTCACCCACAAACACTAGTTATTCCAGCAATAAGCACTAGTTGATAAAGGCTCTGTCAACACCCATTTCATTAAATCTAGACTAATCTCAGTCTAAGCAAACACAAATTTATTATGAATACCAGTTTCCAATACTTGATATATTGATTTCAAATAGTTGTCATGTCAGTTTCCAATACAGGGGATGTTGGTTTTCAATACCTATGTTGTCAGTTTCCAAAAACTAATATATTAGTTTCCAATAGTGATGCCACCCATAATATGGAAAAAGAAACAAGTTCCCTAATTCAAGTGAGAAAGAGAATGGGCCACTGCCCTTCTGAAAAGAATGAGTCGTTGCCTTTTCTCACTTGTGACTAGTCATCTAAGTTGTCAGTTTCCAGAAACTAATATATCCATATGAAAAAAATAACAAGTTCCATAATTCAAGTGAGCAAGAGAAGGAGCCACTACACTTTCTTCTGAAGAGAAGGAGTCGATTCCCTTTCTCACACACTTGTCATTCTCATTCTATGGACGAAGAATTAGAATTAGAGATCATGGTAATATCCTGCAAAATGCACATCAGAATTAGAGTTCAAAATCGATGTTGATAGTGGCTAGAAAAACAATATGAGTCTTCCTCTATAGGTCTAGGGATCTAATGCTAGGATGATGAAACCTAGAATCTTCTTAATGCATGATAGATTCCAAATTAAAGATATATGGGAGGGCGCATGAAGTTGGTTCCACTTTTTAGTGCCACTTTAGAAATCGAAAACGCATTTCCGAAATGGAAATCCATAATGTATATGCGCTATTGTGGCTAGCTTCGGAAAAACCCTAGCCCAAAACCAAGGCTAAGGTTAGTTAGCATATATTGCAAGTGCGATATATCACACTTGCGTTTTGTAAGAGTTACAAATCACAAGTGCGATATATCGCACTGGCGATATATCGCAAGTACAATTTGTAATACAAAAATTGTTGAACTCAATAAGCGACCATTACAAAAACTTTAATTGTTGCATATTTCTTAAGATTTACAAATCGCAAGTGCGATATATCGCACTTGCGATTTGTAATACCAAAAAAAAAAAAAAACAGTGGCCCGCAGCCTCATTTTCGCATACATAGTCAAGGCCGGTGATTTCGGGAGGGTGAAAAAATGAACTGTCAATTTGAGATTGACAGAAGAAGGAGGAAAATTAGGAAGAGCAAATTCACACTTGGGATACAATGAAAGGTAGGTTACCCTTTCCTTCCAAATTGCTTTCAATTTTCGTTCTTTTGTTTGTCAATTTAATAGTTTTTGTTTTTTTAAAACAATTTAATCAAATTTGCTACATATTAAACCAAACAATGAAATTTATTAATTAAATTTTGAACTTGTTGTAATCTTAATAGAGGACACAAACCCAAACAAAAACCCAAACCCAAACCCAAACCCAAATCCAAACACAAACCCAAACACCGAGGAGGAACACGACCGAAATACAGAGATTCTGGTTTGTTTGGGTGCATTGAGGTGCCTTAGCTCACTGTTTAGAGGGGGGGACCATTTAAGACAATATTTAGCTGAGGAATTAGATACCATAACTAACACAATTTACAATACCCAAGGAGCACTGTACAACATTAGCTCATATAGATATTCCCAGAGGAAATACTATTCCACTGGGTTGAGCTACAAAGACATCAAAAACTAAAGATAACAATAGACCAATTGTTTTCATTATTCCAAGACCCTAGCACCAGATTGGTTCCACCCACTAGTCAACCACACATTTCCATAGACTGGTGCGTGGAACCAAAAATTAAATCCAATTGGATGGATCATTGGTACATGGTCTTCGATGAAGACCCTCACAGGAATAGAGACATCCCATTTTATTTCCTTAGGAAGCTGTATGCAGAATTTATCCTGGGGAAACATGTGAACTATTTTGACATTCTATAGTTCCAAGGTGTAGGTCATGGGATGCCCCAAGATAGGGAAGGGGATAGGACTGATCCTATCCGTGTGTGACGCCCTCCATGCACACCAAACCCCCCTCGGGTATATCCTCCAGCAGGTCCCATTCTTGATGATACGCAGGAGGCCTTATTCCCTTTGGAAGATACATTGCTTCGACATGGGACTGTTGTCGAAGGCAATGTAGGCCAAGGGTTTGACACTACTGTTGGAGGGAATGTAGGCCAAGGGGTTGGAACTTCTGATGCTCGCCCATCTGGTGTTGGACCATCACACACTGAGGATCCACTTGCTATGTCTCCATACCCTACCATATCTACAGATCACACTGGAGACACAGAGGGTTCAGAGCATCGTGTTATTCCACACCCTTGCACAACGTGTCACAACATATGCTATGGGCCTGCTTCAGATTTCTAGGGCGATGGAATACTCCGATATGTAAGTAAAACTGATTATTTACATAGTATTTTTTGTTTTATATCATAGATTTCGATTGTTTCATAATTTATTTCTATTTAATTATCTGACAATTTACGTGAACAAATATACAACTGGTGTCCAATGACACCCCAGATTCGCATAATCCGGCCGTTAATGTTGCTGACCTTGATGTAGCGGTCAATGTTGCATATGATTTTGGTTCTTCACCATTAGCTATAAGAACTTTACTTTTTAATTTGCCATGTCGTGATTTACATATTTATATTAGAGATTGCAACATTCAATACGTCTTAATCTGGATACAATATGTTTTATGCAGGGTGGGAAAGATGAGTTTGTGGAATACCGAGAAGGTCCCTCGCATGCAGAGGTAGATTCCAGAACATAGGTACATTCTTTTAATTGTGCTTTTATTTATGCTTTTAATTATGCTTTTAATGATTCAACATGTACATGCTTTTAATGATTAGAAATTTTCTAATTGTATCTTTATGTTTGGTTATGTAGCGTGATTACTATTGCCACTGAGCAGCCTTTTTTATGGATGCATATGCCCATCCATTTAGGCCAATGTCAGTTATTGCACCCACTATTGACCCACTTCTTCAACTTTCCGAGGTATATATATGTAGTACAGTTTAATTTGTATGTATGCAAGTATGTCTCGTTTTCTTTGAAAAAGTCATTGTCCGTCCATGTAAAACATATATGTCTCCTTTTATTTGTATTTTCTAACATTGACATATATGTTACTTTATGCAGGCATCTACTGAGCTAGTGGTGCCTGAAGAGCACCAAATCGAGGGTTTTGGTGACCCACCTCTGCACCCCCATAGGTACTTGTATGTCTCTCTTTCTTTGAAAATGTCATTGTCCATCCATGTAGTATATTTCTCATTTTCTTTGTATTTGATGACATTGAAATATGTTACATTATGCAAGCATCTATTGAGCTAGTGGTGCGTGAAGAGCACCCAACCGAGGTTGTTGGTGACCCACCTCTGCCCCCCCCAGGTATGTGTATCTCTCACCTTCTTTGAAAAGTCATTGTCCGTCCATGTAGTATATTTCTTGTTTTCTTTGTATTTACTGACATTTACATATGTTACTTTATGCAGGCATCTATTGAGCTAGTGGTGCCTAAAGAGCACCCAACTGAGGTTGTTGGTGACCCACCTCTGCCCCCCCCAGGTACGTGTATGTCTCACATTCTTTGAAAAATTCATTGTCCATCCATGTAGTATATATGCCTTGTTTTCTTTGTATTTGCTAACATTGACATATGTTACTTTATGCAAGCATCTACCAAGCTAGTGGTGCCTAAAGAGCACCCAATTGGGGCCACTTATGACCCTCCACGCCCCCCCACCCAAGTACATGCAGTTTCACTGCCGAGGACTTACACACGCATGGTAAGTAAAAATGTTATATTTGCTTGGAATTTGAACAAATGTATGTAGAGTTGTATTTATTTTTATAGCTTGGTAAACTAACTTACAAATTTTGGTTTGTGTGCAATCTCCACAATTGAGAATGGATCCTTCTGCAAAGCGTTGGGGAACGCCATCGAGCAGCCGAAAAAGAAAGATAGACTTCTCATTAGCCACTGACATTGGCAGTGAAAGGGGGACAAATAGAATTCATGTATAGCAGGGGTAAATAGAATCCATGTATAGGGGGTATACATACATGTACCGTTTTGTTTGATTGTACACACAGATGTACAGTATGATCCAATATTTTGTATTATGGCCATGGCATGCCATTTTTGAAAACATTATATGTACATATAATATAAAGCAATGTTAAGATTTACCAATATGGTTGACTTGATATGGGAGTTCATAATGTTGCAAGAATTATATGATGTTATGTAACTATTTCCATTCAATAGTTTGTCACATTTTTCACGTAGAATATGGGTTAGGTTTAGTGAACATGTGTTTTGACAAGGTTATTAACTAACATATCAGAAGTAATGCTTCAAAAAAAATCCCCCTTGGGTGTTGACTAGCTAATTATGGGTATGTGTAAAATAATTTTTGATATTTTTAAGAGGACTAACACTTTAATCATGTGCATAACTACTCACTACTTGGCTATATTGCTAAGATAGTATCTATTCCATTATTGTTTTGATTTTGTTTCCTTTGAGTAATAAAATTGAGTTGATTATATAATATAAGCTAAAAATTTACAGTTACATTTCCAGTAGGACCAGGTTTTTCAATATGGTCATGGGGTCCCACATCAATTTTTCATTGTATTTTGGATTTCTAATAGTCACAGTTTTATTTCAATAAACTACTTATTATCCTACACCATAAAAATACTTATACTCTTTATAAGAGATATTTTTCTTCATCATAGAGTAAAGTATAAATATTAAATGCGAGCTCATTATAACCCACATTAACATCTAGTTTGACATTAGTTTTGGCTCCTAGATATACCAAGAGATTAGAACTTTGATTTTGGAGGTTAGAATAAAAATTACAAAGATTTTCGAGAGTTATTTAATTTACACCAAAAATAGATCATGGTTTGATTGGCTCTCATGGATTTGTTGGCTAGTCTTGGTCTTCCTGTCTCAGTCATTCTTCCACAGCTTCAGACCAATTCCTTTGGGGTTGTAGTACATTTTCCCATACGATTCATGGGATTGATATTCCTTGCCCATTATATGCCTTTCCCATATGTTTCACAATTTCCACACTCAAGAAAGAAACAAACCAAGGTGTGAGCTCAATCAACAAATCACTAAAATAAGAGCATGACCATTTTTTAAGTTAATTTGAAACATTCTTAGAACTACATTTTCCTCTTAACTTTTAACACAATGAAAACTTTATGAGAAAGTATGTAGTTTATTTTTAAAGCAATATTTTCATCAAGTTAGAACCGTGAATGTAAAAGCATTTTCGAGTTTATGTACCTTGAATGTGCACAATGTAAAAGCATTTTCGAGATTATCATGTGAGAATGATGAATGTGCACAATGAAAATGACCACTCACAGATCTTATGAAAAACTTATGAAAAACCCTAGATCTTATTCCAAAAAATACCCCCAAAAGAATACACATTTGCATGAGCCAATGACATGCAATCTGGTTGCTCCGTTTGTTTTTTCACTACCGGACCGAAAGTCACCAAGTGTCCCTGAAAAACATTTTCATGCGACTTGTAACTTGACATAACTTGGCAACCGGAGGTTGGATCGACGAACCGTTGACTCCGTTGGTCTCCTGGCATGTGATTACCTTTAGGTAGCCCTCTCCCTCGTGTTTTCATAGCCCAATGACTTCATTGTGCATTCATTTTGTAAACTAGGGTTTTGGTTAGTTTCCTTCAATGCAATCTTGCTTTGGTGGGTCAACTCTGCAAAACCCTCCACCGAGCTAGTGTTGGTAGTGTTACCAGGTCGGAATTTCCCATACACAGTTGCAGGAGCCAATGACATACAATCTTGCTGCTCCGTTTGTTTTCTCGCTCCCGGACCGAAAGTCACCAAGTTTCCTTGAACGACATTTTCATGCGACTTGAAACTCGACATAACTCAGAAAACGAGGGTCGAATCGATGAACCATCGACTCTGTTGGTCTCCTGGCATGCGATTACCTCTAGGTAGCCCTCTCCCTCGTGTTTTCATGGCCCAGTGACTTCATTGTGCATTCATTTCGTAAGCTACGGTTTTGCTTAGTTTTCTTCAATGTAATCTCGCTTTGGTGGGTCAACTCTGAAAAACCCTCCACGGAGCCAGTGTTGGTAGTGTTCCCACATCGGCATTTCCCATACACACTTGCAGGAGCCAATGGCATGCAATCTTGCTGCTCCATTTGTTTTCTTCGCTCCTGGACCGAAAGTCACCAAGTGTCCCTAAACGACATTTTCATGAGACTTTCAACTGAACATAACTTGGCAACCAAAGGTCGGATCGATGAACCGTTGACTCCATTGGTATCCTGGCATGCGATTACCTCTAGGTATCCCTCTCCTTCATGGTTTCATGTCCCAATGACTTCATTGTGTATTCATTTCGTAAACTAGGGTTTTGCTCAGTTTCCTTCAATGCAATCTCGCATTGGTGGGTCAACTCTGCAAAACACTCCACCGAGACAGTGTTGGTAGTGTTCCCACGTCGACATTTCCCATACACCATTGTAGGAGCCAACGACATGCAATCTTGCTGCTCCATTTTTTTTTTGCTACCGGACCGAAAGGCACCAAGTGTTCCTAAACGACATTTTCATGCGAATTGTAACTCGACATAACTCGGCAACTGGAGGCCGGATCGATGAACCGTCGACTCCGTTGGTCTCCTAGCATGCGATTACCTCTAGGTATCCCTCTCCCTTGTGTTTTGATGGCCCAGTGACTTTATTGTGCATTAATTTCGTAAACTAGGGTTTTGCTCAGTTTGCTTCAATGCAATGTCGCATTGGTGGGTTAACTCTGCAAAACACTCCATTGAGCTAGTGTTGGTAGTGTTCCTAGGTCGGCATTTCCCATACACACTTGCAGGAGCCAATGGCATGCAAACTTGTTGCTCCATATATTTTTTCTCTCCCGGACCGAAAGTCACCAAGTGTCCCTGAACGACATTTTCATGCGACTTGCAACTCGACATAACTCAGCAACCGGAGGTTGGATCGATGAACCATCGACTCCGTTGGTCTCCTTGCATGCGATTACCTCTAGGTAGCCCTCTCCCTCATGTTTTCATGGCCCAATGACTTCATTGTGCATTCATTTCGTAAACTAGTGTTTTTCTCAGTTTCCTTCAATGCAATCTCGCATTGGTGGGTCAACTCTGCAAAACATGTTGCAGCATTAAGAAAACATGAATTATATGTACATACATGAAACAAATTTCCATATACCTCTGAATAATATGCAATGATGAAAATAGTAGATACAAATTTGCGGCAACAATGGAGATATGAAATGAACATTTGGCAAAGCAAAATACAAATGACATTGGACCAAGGTTGTTTTTTTCTTCACTTTTTTGCAAAAAAAAAAAACTTTCAATAAACAAATTAATGACTTGTCATTGGATCAATGTATCAATGTTCTCATCATACAAAAGCAGGATGAGAATTATCTAATCTCGTTTCCAATCAACAATGCAAATATTATATTTGTAAATCTCATTATGGAACGATGGAGCTAGTTATTCAAGATAGATAACGAATATAGCCTAGCCAGTTGCAATTGGTAGTACTTATATTCAGGGAAGGTCCAATTGACATGTACTTGAATGGAAATTCAACTCATTTCATATTTTGGAGAAAGGTAGTCTCTCTTGTAAATGCAATAGAATAATAATGCATTCAAACACTATCAATATTGGGAAAGAAGCAAATTTTTTCCTAAAAAATCTACTCACTATAGAATTCTATATGGGCCATTTCTATCTTGCAATTTAAACTTTGTTCTATATTCCATTCCTATTTTCAACAACCAAGAAATAGGTGCACCTAAGTTCTCCATGCAAAATAACTTAGAAGCATGGAGAATAACTCAATATAATGAAGTTTCCAACAATGATTTAATGAAATCTATGCATAATTGTTGTCACAAATTCAAAGTAGGATAGAAAAAAATATCATAAACTACAGCGATTGCGACCATAATACATTAAACACTTTTGTTGAGATATTGCAGCATAATTTCAAAATGAACTAAATTTTCAATACACCATCCAACAAAGGTAATTGCAATTGATAATATCAATTCCAAAGAGGAATTAACCAAGATCAATTCCAAAGAATAAAAGAAAAAGCATTGATTCCATCAAAATCTATCTTCCCCAAACTAACTTGGATGCAAATTTCAAAGAATTCTTGTTGAAATAACATGCATGGTTTTAAAATATTGAAGCAGAAGACCCCCCATGCTATATACAACAAATACATATGGCCTGCTATTTTTACATAAAATTGACACATTGATAAGCTACATAGGAATGGCAATTTGCAGAAAACCATTAATTTAACATTTATGCAATGTTGAACATAGACACTTCCTTGATGCGTTCATAAACAAGACACATACTGATGACTTGTTCCAGCAACAACAATTGCAGCAACCTACACAACTTCGCACTATGATGTGGGTGAATGGATGCAATACAAATACAATTACATACAACGTTCTTTCCAACAGCCTTTCCAAAGAAGGGAATATTCAAACAGACCAAGGGTTCTGAGATGCTATGCAAAAAAATAGGTATTATTGCAAGTCAAATAAGATACAATATATATTTTAAATAGGGAAAATAATTTGTTGCAATAGACACAACATGAGGAAAATTAGAGCCAGGCTATCTAATGGAAGTACAAAAATGGATGGAGTATTCAACAAGCACAACATGCACAAATATTGGAAAGTATTCTATTAAATGAAAAACCATGATCAAGGTAGTCTCTCTTGTAAATGCAATAGAAGAGTAATGCATTCAAACACTATCAGTATTGTGAAAGAAGCCAATTTTTTCCTGCAAAATCTACTCAGTGTAGAATTCTATATGGGCCATTTCTATATTGAAATTTAACTTTGTTCTATATTCCATTCCCATTTTCAACAACCAAGAAATAGGTGCACCTAAGTTCTCCATGCAAAATAACTTAGAAGCATGGAAAATAACTCAATATCATGAAGTTTCCACCTAAGGATTCTTTAACACTAAAGAAGCATCTCTCGTTGTGCATGATGTGGATGAGAGGCATCTTTTACAATTTACACAGTCAAATTTTACTTGCATACCACTGTAAAAATCAACATCATTATAGCTGGAAATTACTTATGTTTGATAGTCCTTAAAATGTTCTTGTAGCATGTTTTGGATTGCCAAGTTGTTGAAGACTTTAGGGAAGTTAGGATAGGGATGTTAGGGAGTGAAATGGTGTGAAGTAGGGCTACAAAAAAGGGTTAGGACGATAAAAAAAAGTGGCAGTCCTGTAGGTGTCTAGGCAGTAAAGGATGGAAATAAATACCTTGCTTTGAGAGTCTAGGAAGCCTAGATGAAGGGCTTATGTCCTAGGTTCAGTTTAGGAAAGTTTAGGGTGTCAAAATAGGAACTTAGGGCTACCCAAAAGGGAATTTACAGTCAGTAAAAGAGGTAGTCCTATAGGTTGTTTAGACACAAAAAAAACAGCAACTAGTGCCTTACGTTGAAGGATTATGATACTAGGGATGTAAGTCTAGGTATCTATGATATGTTAGAAGCCTAAGGAGTGGGAAATAAGGGTTAGTTAGGGCTGCAAAATAGTTGAGGTCTACGTTTATTTAGGAGCAACAGTAGGTTAGTTAAGGCTTATTGATCATTCATAACCTTAGGGTTTATTGGTCATATGTAAAAATTGGCATATATTCATAAACTTGACATACAAGAGAACTTTTGGAATATGAAGATGATGATGATAAACTTGACTCGAAAGCATGTTATTTTCCGATTTTTATTTTTTGGTGTCTAAAGACACCGGTTGTTCTTGGCGCCTCGAATGTGCCATAGATAGTGTTTGTATGCTAGGCACACGAAAGGCTAAACATTAGTACTCTCATAAGAAAATAAAGAGAATCCAATGAAAATATGCAAACATTATTTATAGATAACTCACCTGAGGTTGTAGGAATGTGTTTATAGTGTCTAGTATCCTCTAAATATTAAATTATGTCTTTGAATGGTATCTGACAATCACAGGTTAGTACATTGGGAATAAACTAAAGGCTAAATAATTGAAATTGTGCTTCAGCACACACTTTAAGGATTAAATTTAATGCACCTGACAATCTAGCCACACTGGACAATCTAGTAACACTTGACAATGCACTCACTCGAGTAGGCCATCTGGATCATCTTTGTTGCCAATGGTGTCCATCAATCTCTCATGCTCTAAATGAGGTAGCAAGTATCGTACCAATGACCTATTTTTGTTCGAAATTGTGTACAACTTTATGTTTATACCAATTACCAGGTTTGTGAAGTGGTATACAATAGCTCCTGGTCTATAATCCTGATATACATACCCACCCTTCCTTTTTTGTTGTGCTGCTAGTATAAAGTACTCCCCTCTTATAACCATCGAGCCAGTTGGGAATTCAATATTTTCATCATCTATCACAGGTTCGAGAATGGTTTGTTTCCCCTTTAAGAAACGTGCTAGCCAATAGTCAGAACCCCATTCATTATTTCTTGGGGTAACCACTCCATATATCTGACCTGTGAAAGGAAATCGAAAAAGGTTAAAAATACATAAATATTAAAAAAGGTCTTGCATGTAACATAAATAAAATTTCTTTCAATGTAAAGGCTTGTAGTGATTTAGGTACTACTAATTTACTTTTTTGTACCTGCTTGTATGAGATCCGATATGTGATCATAGTCTGTAGAAATATATGTATGATCATATTCCAAATGGTCTATTTCATTAAACCCCTTGAAATCGGTGCCAAGTGTCACTCGATCCCATGTATCAACTATATCTATATACTCACAATCATCCCATTCATCGATGCTACAGGAACTGCAAAAGCAAGCCTTCAATCTTGTCCAAATTTGTAGGGCCGAATTGTTTGAGCTTCTAATTGAATGAAAACCTCGAGTTCCATGCATTGTGTTCACCTGATGTGTTTGGGATCGATCCACATCTGTCACCTCCTAGAATATTCTCCGCACTAGGTGTTTCCTTGTTGCTTGTTCTCCCATCACAGATGCACACCATTTGACTATAGATGAAGCGTCTTGAAGGATAGCACCTGTAAAATTCATCTCTTCCCTTCAAAGGGCAGTTTTTATGCATGCACCAACACCATCATGCTCTCCTTTTCCATGACCTATTTCAATGTAGTTCCATGTATGTGGCACCTTGTATTTTATGTGCAGCAAACACAACCATTGAAATACATGTGCATTCTTGAACTGTCCAGCACAACCATCTGACCAAATCAAATGATGATAAAATGGTATATCCATAGCTATCAAATGATCATAGAATAATTGAAAGCAATGTTGCACGTAATGGATGTCATGGTTCTGTTCGTCACTTATGTAAAAGTGACTTTCTTTCAATATCACACATTTCTCTTCATTGCTATCTGGCCCATGTCGATAAGTGATATGGACCATTATGCTCACCTGCTCTAAGTGATAGTATTGACTTTGTATTTCATTTTGTGGTTGTAGGGTGTAATTTTCCACAAATTCAACCACTGATAGTATTGTTCCGAGAGGGAAGGTGTCCCAGCATATTTTGAATTGCTCATCTTTGCATCGTGCCATATCGACATGCTGAATGTACTATTGGATTTTTCCATGGAACTCTGGAATAAAATCACATACTTGCACTTGGTGGAAAAAAATAAACAATGTTATATCACAACATAAAAATATTTACATGAATAGTAATATACATCAATATTTAACAATGTTATACAACAACATAAACAATGTACACTCAGTTAAATGAAGATTATTCATGTAGATCGTCACCTGTGAAGTCACCAATTTAATCTTATTCCTTTCTTTCCAATCACGTAGGTTATATGTCTCATACTGAAAGTTCTGCTTCTTGACAATTGCATTCCCGAATGCTTGATCTTCACTCTCATGGATGCAATCGGACCATAATGATAGCCTACCACAATTGTTGCAAGAACCCTATACACATTGTTTTAAGTAATGTGTCTGCCCATCTTGCCTCGGACACATTATTCTATGGATGAAATTTGTAGATGACATTGGAGGTACTGTACTTGAGCATTCCTGCACATGGTTAGGATGCAAACAATGACATATATGTGCAAATGTATGATAATATAGATCAAACTCTATGTGGTATCTACAACAACAAGTGTTCTAGATTCTACTAATTCTGACATACTAAGGCTTGCATTTTTCAAAATATCTTTTCCCGAGCCTTATCTCTACGTGGGTAACTTTAAACATCTCGAACAGTTGAGTTTGTGTCATGTCAAGATAATGTTTAACATGAGGTTCATTGTTCATAGAACCCCTACAGCATTTTAACACATCCTTTGTGTTAGAAGAAGGCCTAGTGTTATCGTGCCAAAAAGTGTGCACTAGTCCCTTCACTGCTTCGACCAACTTCATGTCTTTGCGGGGAAACCTACCGCTAAATGCCAAAAATGTTTCCATTTGTCCCTCTACATCAAGGTTGTCTCTTCTAATTGGATATTTTTTAAGTGTCTTTGTGATCCATATGGATATCGGTGGCCACCCACCTATTCCACTGGCTCAAAACAGTTTCCCATTTTGCCAATTTTCTAGTAATTTTTCTATGGTTTTTTGGGTTCTAAACTTCTGGGGCCGTTTTGAGGCCCTAAACGAACTTTTTTGGCGATTTGGGGGGCCGAATAGATTTCAATGGTGTACATATCATTGCAATTGAAAGTTGTAAATATTGGATATACCTTTCCAACGGGCTACCAAGCGCCCCAAACAGAGATCGTATGCAAAAGTTATGACCCCGGGAAGTTGACTGTTCAACTAACCACCTTGGGGCCGCAAACTTTATGACGGTTCATCTTCTAGGGTTAGGGTTTTGGATGTTTGGGATTCTTTCCCTCATGCTTATGATAAATAGGCCTTTTTTCCTCTCTTTGTATTTATCTTGGAACGAATGAGCATAACGGCCACATCTCTTCTCAGAGATAGATACCACCATTCTAGCTATTGTATTTTACAGTCTGTTCTATTTCCGCTATTTAATAGAATATGTATTTACTGTATCACTGTGTTATTTGCAATATATGCTCTCTTATTTCATTCCTGCATAAATACGGATCACTTTGGATGTAAAGGGACAATTTTTTATGTTCATTTAAGTAAACGACGGTGTCTTGCAGATCTAGATACAATTGATTCAGCCAATACACAGCGAGCCACATTACAGTACTTTGAACGATTTTTTTTACCAATCGATGTGAATGCAGTAGTAAGAGATTTAACAATGTGATTACTTGATTCAATATTTTTCAATGTTCTTATGCCTAATGCTTTTCTAACAATTGTCATACTTCTAGATTTAATCAAAGCTAAAAACAATTGGCATTTACCGGCTTCAGATTTTGGTTCAAAATATTATTTGATTATTTGAGAACAATGACGAAGGATTGTGCGTTTAGCCACCTTAACTTCCATGGAAGTCAATTCGCTCTCGTCCACTTGTATGCGTTTAGGAGTTCTCTTTTGTTTTGATGCAAGATTTCTTGTCATTTGAAATGCTGGAGTGATGTTTACATCCACTACAGGATGACAACTTCGATTAGGAGATTGAACCACCAGGCATGGTTGTTACAGAGTCTCCTCAAGAACATAATTATTCAACTCTTAAAAGGGTTGTCCGCTTAATAATGGACCAATATTTTCATCTTGGTTATAACCAGCTTGCATTAAAGTTGCAATATCTTCCTCAGCCTCTTTGTCAGGTATCTGTTGAGAGGGAATGGGAAGTATTTGATCATCCAATGAATGCCGACGATTTCTTGAATGTTCCCTCTTCTTTTCTTTTTTAATTTCAGCTTCTTCGGGTGTAAGCGTCTTCCTCGCTGACTTTCGATGTCTATTACGTAGATTCCCCATTGAAATCCACCCAAAATTGTACAGAACCTGTGGATCTGTGTAACAAATGATTAAATTGCAGGTTGAATAGTACGCTTTGCGTGGGTTTCAGAAGAATTATGTCTTTTGATGTACAGCAAAACTGGCCCATGACCCGTAACCCAAGATTTTTTATTTAACACATATCGCATATGCGATATGAACTCTATGCTTTATGCTTTTTATTAATGACCAGTTTGTATAACGTGATCACTAAATCGCATATGCGATATATCGCACATTCGTTATATTGCATATGCAATTTAGTGCATATCAACTATTGAATCCTCATTTAACCTTATAATGCAACCCATACCCATGGTTAAGACCTCGATACCTATCCTCAATGCACATAACCTCATATTGGAACCCATACCCAACCTAGAGGCCAAATATCCCATCTAGAAGGCATGTGTGGTGATTAAAGGACTCATTTATAGCTCATGAGCCATAAAAGCTTCATTTAGGTCCTAAGACCCTACCTTTTCTTCCATGACCATGATCAAAGTCCCAAACTTATAATGACACCCTTATCCCATTTAGACTCCATTTATAGGGCTTGTCATATTCTGGGACCTTGTCATTTTCCCATGAACCATAAAAGCATCATTTAATCCCTAGAAGATTGGATTTATCCTTGGACCATGGTAGTGTCTTCAGAACTATGTCTTGTTTGGAAATATTCGTAATGGTTCCTATATGACCATGATCAATGCCTCGAGAACAATATTTAATGCATAAAATAGTCTAATGGCACATATATCCCATATTAAGGCTAAATATCCCCTGTAAAGGGCATGTGTAGTGGTTTAAGACTTGTTTTTGTTACACTTTTGTCCCATTACCATGGATAAGACTCTGAGACCCATCCTTAGTCCATAAAACCTCATAATGACACCCATATTCCACTAAAGGCCAAATATTCCATCTATAGTGCATGCGTGTTGATTTAGAGACTCATTGGACCATCTTTTCTTCCATGACTATGGTCAATGTCCGGAGATCCATTCCTCCCATCCAAAACCCTATAATGTCACACTTGTCCCCTTATAATAGAATTTAGACTCCCAAGATTCCATCTAGACAATCTATGGGGTGGCTCATGCCCCAACATTACATTGATTAAGCTAAAAGAGGTGTGGGGGGAGTCAAAGGAGGGAGAGGAAGTTGTAGAGGGAATCATGGGAGGGAGGGATGGGTAGGGGATAGATATGGGGGGGATGAAGGGAGGATAAATATAAGGGGAAGGGGGGGATGGGTCTCTAGACATTGATACAAGGGGGGACTGAAAGGAGGAGAAATATAAAGGGAAGGGATTGGTGGGAGGGGAATAAATATAAGTGGGAGGGAGGGAGGGAGGGAGGGATGGGAGGGGGGATGGAAGAGGGTGGTATATAAGAGGGAGGGATTATTGGGTGCAAGAAAGATATAGGATAATGGATGGAGGAAAGATATAGCATAATAGATGGAGGAAAGATATAGCATAATAGATGGAGGGACAAATAGGGGGGAGTCGTTAAAGAGTGAGAGGGAGGATAGGGATGGATGGAGTGGTGGTATATATAGAGGTATAGAGTGAGTGAATGAAAGAGACAAATGGGGGGTGGTTAAAGAGTGAGAGGGGGAGAGTTAGAGTTAGAGAGAGAGAGAGAGAGAGATCATGGATATTAAGGAAAGGAGAGAAGGATGGAGAGATGAAGGAGGGATGACGGCTTGAAGGTGGAGAGAGGAGGTAGGGGGAGAAAGTGAGTGATAGGATGGAACACATGGAGGTAGAAGGAGAGCGAGGGAGGGAGGGAGGGAGGGAGGGAGGGAGGGAGGGAGAAATGGTTTTGGCCGGAGGGAGGGAGGAAGAGAGAAAGGGTTTTGGAGGGAGGGAGGGGCAAGAAAGGAATTGTTTTAGAGGGTGTGTGGATGTGTGTGTGAGAGAGAAAGGGTTTTGGCAGGAGGGAGGGGGGAAGAGAGAAAGGGTTTTTGCAGGAGGGAGGGGCAACAAAGGAATTGTTTTAGAGGGTGTGTGGATATGTGGATGTGTTTGAGAGAGAGAAAGGGGGAAGATAGGTTATAGAGGGAGAGGGGGTGTGGTGTTCCAAGACCAAGAGGTGTGTAAGTTTGTTTGAGGGGGGAGTGGTGAGATTATGAAGGAGGGGGGATTTAGGAAGAGAGGGGGAGAGAGAGAGGGAGGGACGAAAAGGGGAGAGAGAGAGGGTTGACGGACATTTATAGAGGTAGAGAGATAGTTATGGAGAGAGGGTGTATGGATGTGTGTGAGAGAGACAAAGGGGGGAAGGTCGGTTATACAGGGAGAGGGGGTGTGGTTTTTCAAGACCAAGAGGTGTGTAAGTTTGTTCGAGGGGGAGTGGCCCGATAAGGAAAGAGGGGGGATTTAGACAGAGAGGGGGAGAGAGGAAGAGAGAGAAGAAATTATGGGGAGGGAGAGAAGGGGGTGGAGAGAGGAGTCAGGGGGAGAAAGTGAGGTATGGAGTGAGTGAGAGGATGGAACACATGGAGGTAGAAGGAGAGGGAGGGAAGGGAGAGGCGAGAAGGGAGAGAGAGGGAAAGGAGAGATAGGGAAGGGGTATAGAGAGAGGGTTGAGGGATGGTTATAGAGGTAGAGGGGTGGTTAAGGAGGGAAATAACAATGGTTAGATAAAGAGGGATGGAGAGAGGGTATGTGGATGTGTTAAATAGACAAAGTGGGGAGGTTGGTTATAAAAGGGAGAAAGTGTATGGTGTTCCAAGACCAATGTATATGTAATTTGTTTTTTTAAATTGACATATATCCATATGCAGAGCCTACAGTTGTTGTTTACCCTGTTCCACCCATTTAGGTTGATCGTGAAGAGGCAACAAGAAAGGCATCCTAACTTGGTCACCTAATCATCCTAATACCTCCTTTGGACTAGCCCACTGAACCTCCAATAATCTGACCCCATCATCCACAACCATTCACAAAGTTTAGGCTTTGGAAGGGGCAATAGTTACCATGATCTTTTCCTTTTAGATGGGGTTTCTCCCAAAGCCTATCCACTAATTTGGTAAACTATTTTTTACTCTCCTACCAAGCTACTAAAGATAAAACGCATATGCGATATGAATCACATATGCGTTATAACACATATGCGATATGAACAAGTATAAAACGCATATGCGTTATTTTAAAATTTAAAAACTCGACGGGAACAAGGCTTGGGATGCTGTTTGGAAATAGCTTCAGACTACCGTACCTATTGGCTAGAACAAAAAAACCAGGGCCATTGCCTGTATTTCAGAACTCTATCGATATGCTTAGTTTCAATGGCATGTTTGCTATGAAAAACTCAATATTTTTTTATGAAAATTTAGAATATTGTAGAGTACGATCTGATGATTCTGAATATGTAATTTTTTCATAAAATTGTATGTTTTATTTATTTATTATTAATTTTCTAAAGGACACACGTCAGTTTTCGAAAATACATACATCAATTGGTTTTTATATAACTTTTGATTGCCTTCACCATTTCCCAAGAAAACGATATGTTGCATGAGAGGAGACTGAGCTCTACAATCTTATATATAGAAACCAATGATTTCATTAAATTTTACCCCTAGAGTGTTGCACCCGCACATAACGTTTTCATTTCAAGGTTTTCTGACTTCAATAATTAATAATAAAAAAATAATTCATGAAAATTTTTGAAAAAATAGTGTTACACTAGGCTCATATGTCCTTTATATGTCTCCAACTTTTTATCCAAAATTGACATCATTTAGCTCAATAAGTGCTACACCCGCACAAACATATATGTTATGTTGTGCTGAAAATTTGAAAACTCAATTTAACGGAAACTAATTTTATAATCATTTACACAAATTTTTTGTAGATAAATGTTATATATTATGAAAGTTGATTCGATTACCTATCTTTTGTCTTTTTACTTCATCTTCAAATCCATTACTTAAGTACCCCTAATTGTTACCTAAAGTGAGACCAAGTTTTTTCAGTATTATGTGGCATCTAAAGTGTCTTTAAAGGAGTCCATGATTGTGCATCAGCCCATACATTAGTTGCTAAATTTGGTTCTATATTTGAAATTAATTGTATTTAGAGAAGCTCAAGAAGGATTTATCCAAGGTTAAGATAGATTAAATTTAATTGCTACCAAAATTTATGTATGAGTGCCACATAATGCAACTTCATCACCCAATTGACAGGTTAAGATAGATTAAATTTAATTGCTACCAAATTTTATGTATGAGTGCCACATAATGCAACTTCATCACCCAATTGATAGACCAAAAAATCTTAGAGGGATATAGTATGATTTAGCTCTTGTTTATATCAATTTGTTTTAGGTTATGTTGATTTTATTTATTTTTATTTTTATTTTTTTAAGTCTTTCTATGGATTGAGAGTGCCCGGCGCATAACTCTAATGTTCTTCTTTGGTTTCCCAATTGATTGCACATTACCATACTCATCCTAATTAATTATTAAACCAAACCAATGCATTCACAAATTCCTTGTAGTTCGTCAAGCTGAAACCCATCATGTAGATCGAAATACTACAACCTATTATCCTAACAGTCGAGCATTCTCATTAATGAGATGTCCAATTAAAGATTAAAAGTGAATAGATCATTTATTTAATTCCTATTGAACGATTGATCATTATCATATATGTAAATTGCATGGATTCCCGTATTTCTTACCCAAGCACACCCATTCACTAGAGAAGAGTAAAACGAGTGCATCTTCCTCCTCAGGCCCTATCTTTTGTCGAGAGATCGTATTACAACAATGAACCCATTCATCCACAAATATATATATTTAAAGATTTTCTATCCCCATATGTGGTTCAACATTGATCAATAGGCACCTCGATCAATCACTCTATGGACATCTCAACATCGATTGGATTATTGATAGGAAGGGGTGGAATACATCTCTTTCTTTCCAATAGCTACTCGTGTGAGGGCATGTCAAAAGGAATGAGGCCAGTTGCAAATCCCATGGAATTTAGCAAGAAAGATATACCTGAGACATGACTAGAAATGATGTTCCAGTGGCATCCACTTTGGTTTCAAACCTATATATTCATTATAACCTAGAAAATCAAGTTTCTCAGTTGCCACGTGATTTCATTTTTCACCACGAGAGGTTAGAGATCTGTAGTTCAAATCCTTTCGATCATATGTGTTGCACCCACATTCATCATCTTCTTCGGAGGATTGTAAATTAGATGTAAGACTTCCCAAATAGACATACTGTAGTGTGACATGTAAGTGTTTGACATGAAAAACATTATACAAATGATAAAACAAGTATTGAATGCATGCACCCATCTGCTGGTTTCACAAACTCTTATTTATTGCAAACACCTTGATATACATGGTCTAGAAATGTGCAACATAATGGTGGAGGGTATCAACTGCCACACGGTCTTTCAAAACTAATGGTGACCATTCTATGCATGAGTCCACCAGGGAGTGACATGAATATTTTCCAGCTTGTTTTTTTTATTTCTAATCTAAGGAAAAGGTTTAATATATCCTTGGGGGAGTCATATTTGACCTCAGAGGAATTGTAATTAATACCCGTGGGTGTGGATTAGGGATTGGTACAAATAACAGAGTGTTATGCCTTGTTCCTTGGCATGAATCAATCTCTTGCTTTAGGTATCTGTTCTCTAGTGGTGATCGAAGATTCACGGTTAGGAATTAGCAGATCAAATTGATGGAAGACTTCATAAACGTATTTTAGGGCTTCTCCCTCAAATTCACTCTCTTCAATTTTTTAATTTCTAAAGAGAGCATAATTCTCTAGCTAATGGATTAAATAGTCAAGCCTCTCACCTTCCCAAGGGGGGTTTAATTGAAAATGGGGGTCAAATCCAACTATGTTGGCCCCCTTAATGCATGTATCTATGCATTTAATTATGACAACATCTCACATAATTGTTCAAATCCGGCGACAGGTAATTGCTATGAATTTGGTCCTGATTTTAGACATGTGGAGGTTAGATAGACTCTTGGTTTTCGATGCTCCCCGTCTTCCAATGATTTGCACAAGAAGTCTTAACAACGGGTGGTGCGATGGTGCTCTTGTCATGCAACAACCATAAATGGTGGTAAGGAAAAATTTCTCGAGTCTTCTTGGATACATCCTATTATCAAGTTTGGGATTTCATTCTAGGTTTGTGAAGGTAGGCAGTGCTAGGTTGTATTCCCTCTAAGGAATTTTCACTTCTTAGTAAGGCATGCTACATTCGGTTTCTTCATTTGCAGTGCTAGAGGTAACTGACTTTGTGAGGATTTTTTTTTTTGTAATGGTGTTGTGGAACTTTGAGAATTTTTATGCCTTCTCCTTTGATGGAGGAGATATGATTTATGGTCTTGCAATTGTTATCAAAGAGGACCTTCATTCTTAGGTATTCCTTTGTTTGAATTTTCTGGGTTCTACTCTTTCCTTTTTGCGGCAAGTTTGGGATATTGGGGTTTGGGAGGATCCAACTAGTTCTTTCACTCTAGGGATTTTGGGTTCTGGATGGGTTGAGGGAAATACTATATTCCCTTTGGATTTCAGTGATTGTGAGGAAGTGATCCTTCTACTCCCGTATTGGGATGTTATCAACAATGCTCTCTCAGGGATAAATTGCGACTGGTTACAGAATACTATTAACCTTGGTGAAAGACACTCTCTAAATTCTCTATTCTGCAACTTCAAGGGGTAGTTCTATTTTGGAATTGGTAGAATTGAAGGGATTAGAGGTGAAATTGTTGTAATGGACATTGAAAAAGGATAAAGGAACTCTCTAAGAGAGTTAACGTCGCTCAAGCCAATATTTTTGACTTTCAACGCTAGATGAGGTGGATGAAGGAACAAATGGAGGTTCTGATAGCTGTTGTTCATAATATAACCACTCATGTGCCTATTTTGGATGGTTGTTTGAATCAAATTGAGCATTCCTCTTAGAAAATTGCACGCTTAACTTTTGGTATGGATGTTTGCCTTAGTGAAGTTGATGGGGATTTCCTTGCTTGTGACGAGTAGGTGAAAACCATATCAAAGATAGTAGCAAATCATGAGGACCTTATTGTTGGGAAAAGTTCCAAGAACGATGAAAATACATATGATAAAACTGTTGAAGGGCTCTCTATTATGCAAATTGTTCCAATTGTCTCCAAATCAGAGGAGAGAGGTGGTATTGAGTGCAGTCAAGATAATCAGGCTATTGATAGTGAGGAGGTCGAGGAAGATTCTGGGAACTCCTAGGATGAAGATGTTTCTTAGGATGAAGATGTCGAGGAAACAAGTTATGGATGAAGATTGTGACTATGAGGCTGATAGTCAAGATAAAGATGATATATATGAAGATGCTAAGACCATCTCGTAAGAAGATGAAGATGTTCTTTATGATGTCTAGGCTTTAGATAGTGACACTAGTATTTAGTTTCTCCCTCTATGAACTTTTTTTTGTAAGCTACGAGTTGGTGAATTTGTAAGAATTTACAACATTTTAGGGAGTTTTCTTGTTATCATAAGAATGTTCCATTAAGGATGATTGTAACTAAGTACTTTCTTTTTCAAGTTACTGCACATGCAAAAGAACCACTGAACGTTGTTTGAGGAATTTTGTATTGATTTGTTGAAATTGCTTTCAACCTTTTATAAATATAATCCTAACCATTTATGTTTTAAAAAGGTATGATATATGCCAACATAAACGAGGGATTTTAGTGAATATCATATTAATGATGGTGATAAAATCTCCATGTCTCCTTGTCAATGATAAAATTTCCATCCTCCCCACCATGGTAATATCCCGCAAAACTAAGAACTAAGGAGGATTCGATAATGGAATTAACATATTTTTCCAAGAACGTCTTTTTGATGGATGAAAACGGTAAAGACTGTAAAATAAATAAATAAGTTCTTAACAGAAGCTGAAAGTTCTATTTTTGAGGACATAAGTTGAACGTTTTACTATTAAAGTTAAACGAAGTTCAGTGGGAGAATCTCATAATCTAGTGCTAACTAGGGATGGATGTGTTTATGCATGGGAAAAGATATGTTGGGGCGTCCGGGCGCTGGTAGGGCTACATATGAGCTTCTCCCTCTAAAATTTCATATAAAAATGGATGGATGAGAGAAAGAAAATCCTTCCGGTAATGTAAAGTTTGATAATTTTAAGCAACCCCAAGACACGAAGATTACTACAATTGCAGGTAGCGCATAACACAACCTTGCATTGTCAGGTGGGACCTACTTCCTTTCCTGCATAAAATATTCATATTCAGCTTTGTTGTGTTCTTATTTTGGTTTATAACTATAAATACATGTGGGTATGTACACATAACCCAATTCCTTGAGGTCATAAGTATATATTTTATTGACTTATTTTCAGCGGGTGAAGTTCTGGGATCAAACACGACTTCATGATTGATATTATTAGGCACCATGTTCTTACTGCGCGGTGCAAGGTCGCACATCACATCATCAACTTACAAATTTTCAATTGTCATGGTCTACCTATTTCGTCATAATGGTCCACATACTCCAAATCACCAGATTAAATGAGTAAATTGCTTGGCTAAATGTCCTATGGCACCAACTAGGTATAAGCTAAAGTGTTTGTATATAGACAAACAAAATTTAGTTATAGATATGCAATTCAATAAAGGTTGGTAACATGGACTGAAATCATCAACAATGCATTCAATATAAGATTCTGAAGTCTTGTATAGTCTACAATTTCGTACTTGTAAAAAGGGTTTTCCTCGTCTTTTTCTTTAGAAGTCCAAATCAACGTGGGGAGTTCTTCAAATTTGTTGTGTATCGTTTGGTAGTTGTAATTACTATACCTTTACATACATGTTTGTTTGATTTAGTCTCTCTAGATTCACAAGCCTGACATAATTTTTCTTTCATCAATCAACAACAAAGACAAGACCTGATATGGGGCCTGATAACTTTAGCCATTCATAAGAACTCTCCCTTTAGATTCAATTTTTTCATTTTTTTCTTCTAAACATGTGTAAAGTGTTATTTCTTAGAAATTCTCCTTTAATATTTATTTCACATCTCTATACATACACAAACACATCTTTCAATGTATTAAGTAATGCTCAAAATCTCATTAAATTTAAATAATAAAAATATCTATAAATCCTTTGTACTTAAGATAAGCACTATGCTTGTTTCTAAGTCTTTTAAGCTATGTATATGACCATGGGTTACAACATAGGAACTTCATAATATATCTTTTGAGAAAAACAAGTATGCATGCAGTTCATAGGTCTAACATAACATAAATGGGGTTCCTAATTTAAGAAAAGGAGTATAGTACAAATGAGGTTCCTAGTTTAGGAAATGGATCACATACAAACAAAATTAGGGACATATGTCTAATATAAAACTTCTGAGGCTCCTAGACCATGCATGAGCCCATAGACCATAACATCTAAAAGTAATATTTTGTCCAAAACTTGATTATGAAGTTTGACATATTAAGGATATGTCTGTTGTTTCAAGACATGCTTTTTACTTAAATACAAGGTATTTGTCTCTATATAGTAAATCTAAGGCATATGAGTCATGCATGTTTCTTATATTATGAAATCTTATGGATAAAACCTTTTGTCTAATAGTACAATATGATTTGATTGCAAGGCTTAGGCCACTAAGGTTGGGTCATCCTAAAGCATTATACACAATTTCTTAGATGCCTTTTAGTATGATAAAGGTTCTTTGAAAAAAATATTTAATCCTTGGTGTAAAATTTATATACTAATTATGAAAATCTATATATAAGAAAATCCACATAGAAGGATCAACTTCTTGCTATTTTGCTTGTAGTTTTGCATATGGTATACTTGTTATATAACTATAAAAAGAAATAAAAATCATCATCCCCAAATTTCACTTTTAAAACCATGACAATGTAGCTAGACATGAATGCGTTTGATCATCTCTGTCTTCCTCTGGGTGAATTCCAAGTAAACGCAGCGCTCAAGCGATTTCTATCAGCCCGGTCCCAGAAGTGAGTAGCGCAGTCGTTATTCCTGAATTTCATAATTACACTTCCCTTATTCACTGAACTTATTCCCTTGCTGTGTTTGATGATCGCCTTCTTCATCCGGAAGAATTCTGAGTAAATGCAGCGCTCATAGCAACTTTTTTCATTACTCGCCGTTAATGCATTCAGAGGATAAATAACAGAGTCTGGATGGGAGCTGTAGAAAGTTGCTATATTGGATTGCCTCAGAACATTCGAATTTACAACAGCTTGATGATCTGCGCTCTTCAAACTACCCTTACTCAATACTTGCATGATCGTCAATATAATAATTTATTAATTAATATTGTTCGAATTTCTGGCGCATTACTTTTATGTTTTATATTGGATCTCAGTTTCTTTTTATTTCAATATAAATAATTTATATTACAAACAAAAATCAATAAATATAAATACTGACATGCAACTGGTCTACTACATTTACAATGAAATATCCATCAATGGGTTCTACTGTAACCCACGTTATACCGTCGTCCTTTGTGGTTTGAAGGCCTCCAACTTTGTATTGTAGTAAAATGGTGAGAGTTATTGGATCGGTATGTCTCTTCAGGCCTAACATTAAATCGGTGCAGGGGAAAGTCGGGTAGTAATTCAAGCGAACCTTCTATTGCCCCTCTCTGCAGGCTTTCTCGATCACATCTACTTCAACTCCAAGTGATTATGAGATGAGTCCAAGTAGCGTTTTCTCCAAATCCAACATCCCATCGATGTACTTGGATAAAGCTTCCCTGCAAAGCAGATCGCACATCAACATGATAAAATATAAAATCATGGAGTACAAATTCAAGCATCGAGTATAATTTCATGGTTACCTGAACTGAACTGGGAGCACATGGAGAAGTATAGTTCTCTCTATTCCATAAAGGTGTTATTGTTGATAAACTCCCATCTACATATCCCACTAACTACCCGGCCTTTATGGCGTACTGCATCTTCTCTTCCACGGAAAGCGAGAAGAACTCCTCCGCACACCACAATATTTGAGAGTTGAGTTCTGTAGGGACGCCATGATCATTGATCTAGAATATTCCCCACTCTTCACATGTCGCTCAGATTTCTTTTAGTAACTGTGCGCGCTCTGCTCCGCCGGCTCCTGCATTGGAAAGGGAAATGGCAGGCAGGCCTTTGCTGAAATCATTGTATGCCAGAATTGGTCGTTCATCTTCGTCCTTCATGTAATTAACAGGTAAATTACGGATGAAGTATTGGAAGGAGTGGATGGTCAGGAAATATACTCCTTCATAGACGGATTCTCCTGCTACCATCACATAAATATTGTAAAAGAGGATCAGCTCAAAACAACTTTTGTCACTCTGTGGGGATGCTTTCAATATATGGTGATGCCATTTGGACTGAAGAATGCACCAACAATTTTTTCAAGATTAGTAGTTTCGGCATTCAAGGACTACATCCATAAGTTTCTGGCAATATGCATGGATGATTGGAGAGTGTATGGGTTGGTCAAGGATCACATCGTGAATATGAGGTTGATGTTGGAACAATGTCGACAACACCAGATTTCATTGAACCTAAAGAAATGTATTTTCTGCACTCTGTTTGGGATTTTGTTGGGGCACATTGTTTGTAGGGAAGGAATGTTGGTAAACCTTGCAAAGATCGCAATTATTGTCGACCTCCCACCACCAACAACAGTCAAGAATTAAAAGCAACGTTGGGACACACGAGATACTACAGGAAGTTTATCAGAGGGTATGCAGCAATCACGGCGCTGATGGAAAAGTTGTTGAAGAAAGACGCCAAGTTCGAATGGAATGAAGAGTGCCAGAAGAGTTTGGATATATTGAAAGCAAAGATGGTTGCAACACCTATACTAGCATTTCCAGATTGGAGGAAGGAGTTCCACGTTCATGTTGATTCATCATCAGTCACACTAGGAGTCATCTTGGCCTAGCCACGAGAAGGCACCATAGACCACCCGATAGCATTTGCAAGTAGAAAGCTATCTACTGCGGAGAAGAATTATACGACCACATAAAGGGTAGGTTTGGCGATGGTCTACGCCTTACAGAAGTTTTGACACTATCTCTTAGGGGGGCATTTTAAAATTTTCACTAACCATTCAACATTGAAATACCTGGTAAACAAGCCTGTGTTGGGGGGGAAGATCTGTCGATGATTGTTACTCTTCCAAGAATTTGATTTTGAGATAATTGTAAAGCCATGCCGACTGAATGTAGGACTAAACAATCTGTCACGGATAGAATCCGTAGAAGAGCCAAGGAGCCTTGACGAAGGTTTTCTGAATGCTCAGTTGTTCAGGGTCGGAATGGTCGACGACCATTATGAACAAATTATTCATTTTTTGGAAACAGGGAAGGCGTCGAAGGGATTCACTACCAACCAGAAGAAGTAGCTAGTTGTTAGAGCTGCAAATTTTCAACTAATTGTAGGGAAACTATATAAGATGGGACAAGATGAGATACTTCGACACTACATCCTTCCGCATAAACGGGAACAAATTTTAGCTGGAAGCTCATGATGGAACCGTAGGAGGTCACTTTGGAAGATGTGCCACTGCTAGAAAGATCCTCTGAGTAGGATTATGGTGGACGATGATGCATGGAGATGCTATGGACTACACCAAAAGCTGCGATGTATGTCAATGGATAGGGAAGCCGTGACGAAGGGATGAAATGCCATTAGTAACTCACTTGACACTACAGGATTTAAACAAATGGGAAGTTGACTTCGTGGGACCCATCAATTCACCAGGAAACAGAACAGGGTCACGCTACATAATCACTGCGATAGATTCCTTGACATGATGGGTGGATTCTGCACTAGTGAAGGATTGCTCAGCTGCGACTACAACAAGATTCCTCTTTGAAAACGTAGTCACCAGGTTTGGGTGCCCAAAGATACTAATGAGTGATCAGAGGACTCATTTTGTTAATCAAAAGATCGCAACAATGATAGAGGAGTTTCAAATTCAACATAGGAAGAGCATCCTGTATCATTTGAAAGCTAATGGGACAGTTGAGGCATTCAACAAAATCTTTGATCATGGACTCACGAAGGTATACAACACAAATCGCGATGATTGGGATTTGAATATTCCAACGATACTCTGGGCATATCGCACAACTTGCAAGTGGTTGACTAGCCAGACCTGGTTGAAGCTCGGCTACGAGAAGGAATATGTAATGCGGATGGAGTACATCGTCCCAAGTCTTTGTATTGCAACAGCCACAGGAATGAGTGACGATGGAGGATTGGAGGAATGGTTGGCCTAGTTGGTACAAATTGATGAGGATCGGTTCATCGCAAGTTTTCATCAGAAGATCTAAAAGGATCGACAGAAGGCTTGGCATGACCGCCATGTTAAACCAAATCACATTCAACGTGGAGACATGGTTCTTCTATATAATATTAATTTTTCAAAACACCCAAGTAAGTTACAGATGCATTGGTTAGGTCCCTACATCATAAATTTTGCCACTGACGGAGGTGCAGTATAGCTAGAAAGTTTAGATAGAGTATTGTTTCCCATGCTTGTAAACAAGAATCAGTTGAAACCCTATCGCCATGAGCAAGCGCATAGCATTTGAAGAACAAGGTGAAAAAAAAAGAAAAAAAAGAAGAAGCAATTATGACAAAAAGTGGGAGACATGGCCTGATGGGTCACTCATTGGCGCTTGGCATGGTAGACCACTCAGCGCATGATTATCGTGGCTTAGAATCACCGGAATATGGCGGAAGGGTATGATGACACACTTGGGGACATAATCATATGGCTATGGGGAATATTTCGCAAATTAGGCATCAAGGACAGGAGGAGCAAGCATCAATACAGGAGAAGAGATTGAGGAATGCAAGTTGAGTAAAGAGAGTCTATAATTCGGAAGAGAAGAATCAATAAGTTGCATGACGCGGGCCAGTAAGGAAAACACAAAGAGGTAGTAAGTTGAGTAAGAAATATGAAGGAAGCTATGGAAAAGACAAGTGAGATAGTTGCAATGGTGTATTTCGTTTCCAGCAAAAGCACTCCAGGTGCGCTAAGGGAATAGACGACGAGTGTCCATGAAAAACCAGCCAAGAAAGTGGCGCAGACAATGGGGAGGAACGAAGATGAAGTCCCACCCGAGATGTTTAAGAGAATGGTAGTAGTTAGACTAACCGTAGTCCCCGCAACCACCAAAACACCAAGGGCGGAGGTACGCTTGCTCCAGCAATGGATGGTCAAATGTGTGAAACATATGTGCTCGAGTAGCTGGCCTATTTCCCAATTTGGTGATGTCGATGAACTTTTCCCCAGATCGAAACAAGCATGAAGCATAAGAGCAGGCGCAGAAGGGATAGATGACGAAGGTTTCAAGAGACTGGAGGATGAGTTCGATAAGTACATGACAATGAGATCCAGATGGCAAGAACAACTTCAGAAGTTTAGCACAACAAAGGATGAGAAAAACACCAGAGGTGTCTAGCTGAGGTGTCTTGAGGGCGAGCCAAAAGTTTGTGTTGGGGGCCTATTGGCACGGGATTAGTCCGGATGAAGTGCAGAAGTCGACAGCTGCGAAGAGGGACCATCCGCGGAAGAAAGGGTCATTCACGGAGAACGAGGAAGTGCAAGATTAGTTTAGGTTGTTATAAAGGGTCATTTGGACTATTTTGTAACCACCATAGTTGGCTATAAATAAGAACATGAATGTAATCCTAAGGGCATCCTAGTATCAATTGGCATGATCATTGTGACTGTGCGATTCGATTGTATTGTGCTCTGTTTTCGGCAGTTTTGTATGTATCTGCGATAATATGTTCTGAATTGTTTCTGCGAGGGGTATACTGCAGGTTTTGATGAGTTAATGCATGAAGATGTTCAGATCTATTCTTTTGTCTATGTTTATGTTTAATGGTGAATGCTGCGTTATGATTTATGTTTTCTTTTCTATAAGGTTTCATTGATGTGATCTCCAGTATTTCCATGTTCATGAGAATTAAAATTATGTAATGAATATGCGAATGGTAAATACATGGTTAATGTGTGAATGATGAATGTATGAATGTATGCGAATGTGAATCTCTGGTTTCTGTTGCGATAGAATCGAAGTAAGTGCATGTCCTTTCTGCACTTCGGAAACCTGGTTCCTGCAACCCCCTTAATCTTCTCGGGTGAGACCTCACTCGCTTTGCGGGTGTTGCTGGAAAGGGTAAAACCTTTCTGGGTCAGTGCTTAAGGGTGTTTGTTGACGATAGTGCGAAGTGGACCCCTGTTGATAGAATTGTGTCAACATTTTCATTCATCAATTTGTCGTCATGCACATCATTATGTTTTTCTCAATTATTCAAAATATAAATAATCAAAGGGTCATTTTATTAAAGTTTTATTCATTTGGGTCACTTGACAAGTGCCCTCCAAGTCTACATCAATCTAGGAACAATACAATTATTGTAGCTAGAAGAGCAGAGATTTATGGTGAAGTTATAATGTTTATATGACCACATATAAGGTGTATATAATGACCACCTTTATTAAAATTATAATTTTTATAGGACAACATGTATGGTATATAATGACCACAATAACATATCTAGTGTGAAAAGTATACATTTGAAATATGCAAGTTCATAAATCCAAATTACTGCGGTAAAAATGTTGAAAACCAATTCTTTGGACAAAGCCATTAGTGTAGCTAGAAGAGTAGAGACTCATGCTCAACATATAAAGTGTATATAGGACCACAATAACATATCTAGTGTAAAAGGTCTACATTTGAAATATGAGTTCATAAATCCAAAGCAAGGTAAGGATGTTGAAAACCAATTCTTTGGACAAATCCATTTCTGTAGCTAGAAGAGTAGAGACTCATGGTCAAGATACAAGGTGTATATAGGACAACAATAACATATCTAGTGTCAAAGGTATACACCTCAAATATGCATTAAGAAATCCAAAATGAGGTAAGAGTGTTAAAAACTAACTCTTTGGACAAATCCATTATTTTAGTTACAAGAGTAGAGACTCATGGTGAAGCTATAAGGCGTATACAATGATCACAATAACATATCTAGTGTGAAAGGTATACATCTCAAATATGAGTCCATAAATCCAAATTAGTGAGGTAAGAATTTACGGATTTGTAACTTACTATGATCCAAACCTTATGTTTCAAATATATATGGAAATAGTTAGAGTTTATTTAGACTAGAAAATTATAACTTTATAGAGGACAAACATATAATGAATACAAAAGATTGCGTTGAAGTTTACAAATCAAGGAGGGGAATAAATCACCTTAATCATAAAAATATATCATGTCTAATTTCAATAATATTTATGAAAATATAATTTTTTATAGGAAAACATGTAAGGTGTATATTATGAAGGCTTGTAATAGGGACAATAAACAACTTCTACTTGAACCATTTCCATCATCACTCTGAAATATTCAAATTAATATTTCCTGGATCAAGGTATTTTATTTATTAACTTACTTCATATCCTTCCATTCCACTAGTTTTTGTAAATATTATGGTTTCTACTTATGGATCACTAATACATGATACTTAAAAGGGAAACCACCCAAAAACATATATAGCAAAGGAATTTGAAGGATAGATGGACCATTTAAGGGTAGGGATGACACTCAACACCTTAACACCATAATACAATATGATTATTAAATACCCATATGATCTCTACCACAATCACACCCTAAGATACTATGATATCAAACACACTCAACTAATAAACTTATTGACCGTAAGTTAAAATAATAGAAAAAATCCAACCAAACATCTCCCAATTTATAATGATTGAGTAAATTATAGGCATCAAAATTACATTTGTTATCAAACTAACTCAATGAAACATTGATTATTGAGGGATTGGGAGACACACTAGATGAGCTCATTACTATGAATTTTGAGACTATTACATTTGTAATTTGAGATGCTTAACCTATTTTTAATCTCCATATTGAGTTGTTGTATCATCCCTCTTGCATACTAAAAACATAGAAATGATTCAATATGACCTCAAGGTGCTATCAAGGTATAAACATATACTCAAAAGGTGGGAACCAAAACAACTTACTGCATTTGGACCCTAACCTATGTTTAAATTTGTATTCCTCTTTACGTATGGACTTATATAATGGCATAGATGGTACATAAAATTGTTGTACCTACCTTATGAGTCATTCAAAAAATTTATTTCTTCCATTGGTATGAATGTTAAAAATCATATGATGGGTAGGGAAACTGAATAGACATCTATCAGGTCATTATTGATTAAGATATATATGGTAGTTCTCAAGAGATAGGGGAAGGGGAAACATCAATTCAACATTATGTCAAACCATTACGGGTGGTAATGACATAATAAAATTTAAAAAACCTATGAATTTCTTTCTTGTTAAAGGAGGGACATGCTCTTATGAAAATGAGGCTAATAGAGACAAAGAAGTGTCGTTGACCAAACTCACTTTCTGAGTTGGACACGAAGTTTTGTTTCAATCGGAGAACATATAAAATTTCTCGCTATAGTTTACATGGGTTGGGGTTCTTTTCAATGGATGCTGTGAATGCTCCATACTATGAATTTGAACTGATGGACTATGTTGGCCCAACTTGTGATTATAAGCATTGGTTATGGATGACCCAATATCTATAGAGTATGTGGAGATATTAAATTTGCATAAGTTATGACAAAATGAAAGAAAATAATGAAAATAAAGGAGAATCTATATATGTTGATGGAAGGTGCAAAACTTCTAGAAATGTTGTGGGGTTTATAAACAATTCACATCCTTGAAGCATGAATAAGCTACATAATTGCATGTTTGAGGGGCATAATGGAAATAAAATTGCGGCTTCTATAATAAAATCAATATCTGTAGGGAAGGAGTTGTTGATTGATTACAATTTGACTAGAATTAAGGAAACATGTTATTGTGTTTTACAACTTATATACATTATGTTTAATTATGATCATTTGCAATAGTTTGACCTTATACATATTTTATCATCATAATATACCCTTGTTCTATATGTTGCATATTAAACATACTTTGTTGAATATCGAGAGAGATTTGTAAAGATTTCCTATTTTCCAAGTAGAAGAAAAGACAAAAAATTGCCAATCCATCATGAATGATATCCTGCCAAATCCTATTATGAAGGTTGTACTTCTTATGATGTTTATGTTGATTCAATGAATATTATCATGATTATCATCAAACATGGCTAGTGGGAACATAAAATCAATTAGTATGCTTGCATACATGATCTTGAGTGCCCTAAGCACTAGTACATTATTCATTGCCAAATCTGTCAAGTCCACCAATAGAATTCTTATTAGCCTCTTTGACACCAACTTTCCAACCAATTGCAGCTGGAAGAGAAAGCTAAAAAAATAAATTCTTGTGGCTAAACGAAACATAGGTGACCCATGGCATTATTTCAACCCAATCACTCATCCCAAATTATAAATGGGTCAACCATCCACTAATATAAAGGATTTTGAATATGCACTATTGAATCATGTGCTAGATGATATACAATATGATCAACTAATGGGGTGCACTTCTGTGGAACATGAATGTGTATGTTTTAATGATGAATACTAGGAATTTAATAAAAACATTTCTTTGGATGAAAATAATGAAATACACATTTTACTTATTTGTGAATTAAATGAATGTTTAGGTATTTTTTGAAAGGTATTCATTAAATGCTTGAACCAATGTAGTCCCTCTTGAGTAAGTTATTAAAGCAAGTGTTTACCATAGTAATATGACCATGGTATTATAGGAAAATATTTTTATAATCACACATTGATATATTAACATTTGAGTCAAATTAAGGGACAAGGTAAATGTGTTTTACAATTTGGTTATTATTTATTGAATATTGTTTTTGAATCATTGTTATCATTAGTTTTATCTTATTTATGAATATTTTTCTAATTAACATACTATGTTATAGATGCATGTTAATCGTGGGAAATGTATTTTTCTAATAACCTTGCATTAGATGTTGATATGAGTTCATTAGAATACATAACTGTAAGGAGAAATGATGAATTACCTATTACTTTACACATGGATGAACTATAAATGGATGAATTATATATTTTAAGTTCATATAATATGCGAGAGTTGACTTATAAATGGCTTTCTTTAATTGTAGATGTGGGTCCTATTGATTAGACACATGCTTGAAGGAGTATTTTGCATACTCAACAACCACTGGCTGAATCAAGAGAAGAATAACATCAAGAAGGAGATGCCAACCCTAGAAGGAAATATCATAGAATACAATCATGTTATATGACTGACACATTTTGACATATACATTTCACTTTTGATGTTCGTTAATGTCACCTTTAACACCATTATATATGATGTTTTATTTTTATTTTTATTTTTCCTCTTTGACACTATGTTGTGTGTGTGCGTTTTTTATTAATTAAATTAAGTATGGGAGAATGAGAGTGATGTGAGGGAGGGTCCATATGAGATTCTACATTGTTGTTGCTATCCTTTTCAATAAAGAGTAAATAATTCCCAAATCCAAGAGAAGATCAAGGGAGTAACGGAAATGCCACATCATCAACCAATTAATGGGCTTAACCCTTGAATAATTTATAATTAATTTTTCATAACACATACACACACATATATTTTTTTCTTTTTCTTTTTCATATGCATATCAAATTACATGGTAATCAATATTTGTCACTTTTGTTTTAGGTCTAAGTAGTGGTGTTTAGTCATGGCTCATTTCACAATCATTACATTTGGTTGTTGCGAGAGCATTATCCATCTTATGAATTGTTTCCAAATTTTTGTTTGTCTCGATGATTAAGGTAATCCCCTTTAGTATTTTTACAATCTATTACATGATTTTGTGCATGTTTAATTTACCTAATCGGTCCACCATATAAAATCGTTATTTTATCATGATTTTATGTAGGTCTAATGTTGTAGCAAACCTCATTCCCTTAAATATGAAAGTATAAAATTCGTTTGGTTGACATCCATTGCAATAGTGCAACATGTTTTCTTATGGTTTATAAATGAAAGTTTGTTTGTTTAGAAACAAAAATATTAACAGTGTAGGGTCTTGCGAGTTAACAAGTGATTTTTTTATTTTTTTTTACTAGCAATCTTTGGAGCGGATGCATTGCATAAGTTGACTAGAAGACGATTATCACTATTCTCATCAAACTTATTATAGAATAATAATTACAAAAACAGTTATAGTTCTTAACTTGGTTACCTTCATAATTCAATTACAATACAACAGGTTTAAGGAGTATAATGACCTTACGATCTCGGCATATCGACGTGTGATTCCAAAATATATTTCACTAATCAAACATTTACACAAAACATATTAAATTTCCATAGGAGCCATAATCCATTTACAATATACAGTCGAAGGGTTAACAAATTTACAAACTTCATTTGCATAATTCAACAGGTATTCATTATAATTGTGTACTCATTAGAGAAATTTTGAGGTAAAAAATGGGCCTCAAAACAAAGAAAATGTACTATAAAAATCAACCAATCACATTCTAGTAGATGAGATCATCCCCCATGGTTGATGTGGCATTGCATGAGTTAATAATTCTTATTTGTCGAATTTTCTATGCTGGATGAAAACCCATAGTTAACCAAGGTAGTGGTATAAGTACTTTTAAGTCACAAAATAAAGTACTCATAATGAAAGTCCTTAAACATTTTTTCATAAAATAATATTATTTTCATTTTCAAGTAAAGTACTCGTAATGAATGTCTTTTCACACTTTCTCATAAAATAATATTATTTTCATCTTCAAGTAAAGTACTCATAATTCATAAAGAAGGTCCTTTCACATTTTTTTATAAAATAATATATTGTCATTTTCATGTTTTTAATTTTAAATTATATATTCACTCCATGCTATTTAATATCATAAATCCAAACTAATTTATTATTATTATACATACATATATATATATATATATATATATATTCACATGTTTTCATAAAATAATATTTTTATCATTTTCATATTTTTAATTTTTAATTATATATTCACTCCATTTTATTTAATATTATAATGCAAAACTTATATATATATATATATATATTTCACATGTTTTCATAAAATAATATTTTTATCATTTTCATATTTTTAATTTTTAATTATATATTCACTCCATTTTATTTAATATTATAATGCAAAACTTATATATATATATATATATATATATATATATATATATATATATATATATATATTTATCCTTGTACTTTTAAAATAAATTAAATTCATGAATGATATTAATATGAAAAATGTATGTTAGTTATCTACAACTATAACTATCTAATGTTTAGCTCCGGAGGAGGATGGCTAGGTTTAGGGTTTGTAAGATAGTGTGTTTTTTTCTGTAGGAATGGCGTGATTTTGTTGGAGGAGGCTGACTAATTTTGGCAACAAACAGTTGGAGTCCAGTTGGCCCCTTGGGTCCAACCTAGTACCAGCCAAGTCAAAATAGTGGGAAGTAAATTTTGGTTTGTTGTAATTTTTGGTTGGATTCTATCCGTCATCATCACCTAGTTTTGCGAATTGTTATCAGTACTTTTCCTCTTCTATTTTGGTGGGGAAGATGGGCTTACACTTTCTTGGTGGGCACTTGGTCTGCGGATTGATCTTCAGTCTTTTCACTTCTATTATTTTGGAGGTGAAGCCTGTTGTACTCTTTTTCATGGGCTCTAGGTGTCGTGGTCCACTGACGGGCAGTTGCCGGTATTTTTATTGGGGGTGGTGTATCGATGGGACTTTAGGGGAATCCAGCTGGTAGTCCACTTACTAATGCAGGTGATATTGTGCAGGAGGGTTGGACTCACTCATTAGTGTCGGATGAGTTTAGAAGAAGGAAGAATAAACCACATTACACTCATGCCTGGCCTAGCAGATTCAGGGGGGGAAAAGGCCCGGAAGAGACGGTCTAACAAAACCCTGAAAGTCAGGGAGGGCCTAGACTGTTTTACCATACCTATTGAAACTAACTTGGATAGGATTAAGATGTTGAAATCCTGGGCTGTTGTTGGGCGACTTGAGTTTACTGGGGTTGACCAGCTCAAGTTGGTGGAAAGGGTTCGGAAGACCTGGTATCCAATCTGTGGGGATATGCCTAGGATGATGCAACTGTTAAATGGGTGGGTAATGTTCATTTTTTTGAAGCCGGAGCATGTGGGTTTGGTTCTTAAGAGATTCTGGTGCTTCAAAGATGGGTCTTTTTGTCTTAAGAAGTGGCATTTGTCTTTCGATCCATTGAAGGAGAAGCAACAATTTCTTTATTTATGGCTCCTTATACCTGGTTTGACGATAGAGCTCTGGACAGAAAACATTCTTATTGGTATTGCAAATTCAGCAGGTAGATTTGTTCGGCTTGATAATAGCTCTTTATTTGGGTTTGATAGGAGGTCGGCTAAAGTGATGGTGGAATTCGAAATGGCCCTAGGTCTTCCAGCTGAAATGGAGCTTCAGTGGGGAGAAAGGGTGTGGCGACAGCATCTAGATTATTTTAGAATTCCTTTTCGGTGACATTTTTCCCTGAAGACAGGGCATATCCGTTCTAATTGTCTGGAACTTTGGTCTTCCACTCTGTTGAGGTCGACGCTGAACAATACTGTTGCTAAAGGACTAATACATTCGAATCGGACAGGGGATACCCTGGAGCTTCATGATTTTCCGGGCAAGTTGTCTCCCACACTTGGTTTGCCTATACCTGTTATTCCAGAAGATGAATTAGCATGTATTCGAGATGCTGAGGCTATTCTTGATAGGAAATTAGCGTCGGGGGATACTAATTACTATTTTGAATTTGGGTGATGTTGGGGTTTTGGATTCTAATGTTGGTCATTTTTCTGAGAAGTCTAGGGCTTGTAGGGGTCTTTTTGGGGATTCAAATGTTTTCAGGGGGGATACTGAACCCATTGACCTGGCCTCTGGTTGTACTCTGAGTAGGGTTTCGGATGTTGGGGTGACTAGGGTTTCTAAAGGTGCTCGAACTACTTTGCCTTATGTGCCCTCTGGTAACTTAGTGGGGGGTAAGGATATTGTAGAAAATGGGCTTTATACTGGTGATGATACCATTATTTTAGGAGAAGCGGGTTATGTGACCTCTATTAAGTCGGATATCCTTTCGTTGCTTCCTATTTTCTCTAAAAACCCCTCTTCTAATCCTAGGATTCAATCCTGTAATAATGCTCGTTTTCAGAATGTTACTCTTAGGAAGCCCAAGAGGAAAGGCAGGAAAGAGTTGGGGATTGATGATGATCCTGCTATAGAGTTTGTTTCTATCTCTAGTGTTTAAGGGCGAGTCTGGAGAATAATGTTGTGCACCTTTTTCCCATGATTGTTGGTTATTCTGAGGATAACATTACTGTTTTAATTGATGGTGGTTTGGGGGATTTTGTTACTGGGGGCCTTGGAGCAAATTCCCCCTAAGATTTGGTTTCCTAATGTCTATTTGTACTCTTAATATCAGAGGGTTGGGGTCGGCTGTGCGAGATAGGGTCCTCTCCAACCTTATTGCTACTACTCGCCCAAATATTTTACTTTTGCAGGTAATTATGTGTGTTGACAATTTGGCTATCTCAAAAATTGCTAGTATTCTACCTATGTGGGAAATTTCAGCTATTAGTTCGGATGGACTGTTTGGTGGGTTACTAGCTGCTTGGGACCCTAGGTTTTATTCATTTTTTGTATATAGGACCTAGTGGGGTTTATTGATGGAAGGATTTTGTAAAATGAATGATATGCATCTCAATATATTAAATTTCTACGCTCCTTATAAAAATAGGGAAGATTTCTGGATTGGTCTGCAATCATCCAGGATATTAAGGATGGAGAATATAATTGTGGTGGGTGATCTTAACTTCACCAAATTAGCACAAGATATCTGGGGTGCTAAAGCAAAGATGGATGTCCTTACTGACTTCTTCAATAAGTTTCTTTTAAACAATGACTTAATTGATGTTGTCATACGGGTGAACACTCCTACCTGGACTAACGGCAGAAGCAGGAAGGATGGTATCCATAAAAGATTGGATAAATTCTTGGTACATGAATCTTTGTTACAATCCTGTGGCAGATATAGAACGTGGGTTGGGAAGAATAAGATATCTGATCATTGGCATGTTTTCTTTCAATTAGAAGACTGTGTGTTCTTGTAGAAATTTCCATTTAAATTTGATTGTTCGTGGTTGAGTCAAGATGACTTTGTGCAATTTGCTAAGGAGAGCTGGCTGAATCTAAGTAACAATACTGAGCTTAATCTGGTGGACAGTTTCTTCCAGAAAATGCAAAAGTTCAAGCAAAAAGTCACTAGTTGGATTCATTCTAGGAAGCAATTGGACAGATAGAAACTATTAATGGTGGAGGAACAATTACATGAACTTTACACACAGAACTTGGAAAGGCCTTTGGATAGTAATAATTTTGAATTACTTAAAAAATTGGAGGAGGAGAAGGCTGATATTTATCTTATGGAAGAAAAGGAATGGAGAATGAAGAGCAGAGCTCTTTGGGTTAATTTTGGGGATAGAAATACAAGGTTCTTTCACACCTTTGATTTGACTAGAAGGAACAACAATACTATCTGGAAGTTATCTGATGAGGAGGGGAATGAAGTCTCAGGTCAACAAGAGCTACAAGACTTGGCATTGAAACATTTCAACAATATTTACTCTGTGGATCTGGGTTGTGATCTTGATTCACAGCTCCAGGTGATCAAACACTATCCTATATTCTTTGATACTGATGATGCAGATGATTTATGTCAAGAAGTCACTCTGGAGGAGGTGGAGAGGACTCTTAAACGTTTTGCTAAGGAAAAAATTCTTGGGCCGGATGGCTGGACTGTGGAACTATTTTTACATTTCTTTGATATAATGAGTGATGATATTGTCAGTATGGTGGAGTATACTCGAAAGGATGGATATATGTCTGGTGCTTTAAAATCTACATTCATAACCTTAATCCCCAAAGTGAATGACCCAAAGCATTTTGGTGATTTTAGGCCGATTGCTCTATGCAATCTGGCCTATAAGATTGTTTCAAAGATCATTGCTGGGAGGCTTAAACCGGTTCTCTCAAAATATATTTCAAAGGAAAAGTTCGGTTTCTTACAGGACTGACAAATGCATGATGTTGTGGGTATTACATAGGAAGTATTACATTCTATCAAATGCAGGAAGAAGAAAGCTATTCTTCTGAAAATGGACTTAGAAAAGGCATACGATAGAGTTAACTAGGACTTTCTCTGACTTGTTCTGATACAAATTGGTGTTCTTGCTCTGGCTATTAGATGGATCATGACTTGTCTTGATACTATGAACATTTCGGTGTTAGTGAATGGTGCTCCTACCTCATTTTTTAGCTGCTCCAGAGGCATTCGACAGGGGTGCTCACTGTCTCCACTGCTATTTCTCTTGGTGATTAAGGGACTAAGTAGAATGATTATTTAGGAAAAATCGGATGGGAAGATTAATGGTATCAAAATCACTAAGGACCTATATATTACACATGTCATGTTTGTGGATGATGTTCTAATAGCTGGGGTGGATACTTTATTGGAATGGAGGCACTTTCATGATATTATTTCAGTATTTTGTAAAGCCTCTGGAATGTGTGTTAGCCTGAAAAAATATTGCTTATATGGAAATCTTATTAAAGATGGTCAGATTTTGGAATTTCAGTCATTGTTGCCATATTAGTTTTGTAGTATCACTGATGGATTTACCTATCTTGGATTCCACCTTAATCCTAATGGATATTTGATAAAAGACTGGGATTGGATACTCAAAAAGTTTGAAAACGGGATTTCCAAATGGACATATCGTATGTTGTCAATTGGAGGTAAACTTACCTTTGTTTTAAGTCAGTTTTGATGGGTACTCCGGTGTATTGGTTCTCTTTATTGCCTATTCCTTGTTATGTGATCAATTCTCTGCGAAGGCTTATGTTCAATTTCTTATGGACGGGTGGTCTCAACAAGTCCAGTCTTGTGATGATTGGTTGGGAGAAAATTTCTCTACCATATGATGCTAGGGGTTGGGGCATAAAGGATTTGATAGTGTTCAATGAGGCTTTGCGGTTGAAGAGTGTGTGGCGTGAAATATTTGGCAATACACTCTAGTCGAGAATTATCCATCAGAAATATATTAAGATAGAGATCTCTCATTGGTTAAGGACTCCTGATAAGAAAGTGAGGGGGGTCTCACCAATTTGCAATGTCTTCATGAAAGTTTACAAATGGTTGGCTTTTGAATTATGTTGAAAAGTTGGCACTGAGGAAGAAGTTTCTATTGGCGTTGATCCCATTTTGGGGTTGAAAGATTCATATAGATTATCATCTGATCTGTTGAATAAGCTCAAAACAGCTGGTTACTATACTCTGAATTCTATTGCAAATTACTACAAGACTGGCTATTGGGGTTCGGATGTTGATCTTCAGCTATCTCCATATCTTGCTCTGGAATGGCAGCATTATACTCAAGGACTTAATGTTGCTGGTATCCGTCTTAATACAGAAGCTGATAAGGTCATTTGGGTTGGAAATGAAGCTTCTGGTATTGTGACTGCTAGTACGGCCTACAATTGTATGATTAAAAGAAGGTGTATATTTCCAAGACATTGATGGTATGGAAAAATATGGAAGTGGTATCTACCACTTAAACTGAAATGTTTCTTTTGGTTTGTATTATAGGGCAGGTTGAAGACTTGGGAGAATCTCACATCAATGGGGTGGATAGGCCCCAGTCAGTGCATTTTGTGCATAAGTAATATTGAAACTACTTTGCATCTATTTATGGAGTGTTCCTTTACATTGGAACTTTGGGGGAAATTATATCAGAACTTTGATATTAATGCTAGATGGGGAGGACAAAATATTGCTACCTCTCTGCAAAAGTGGAGGCTGAATTGTAAAGCTCATAAGACTCTACCTATTTTCATTTGTTCTGTGGTTTTGGGGATAAGAAATAAGGCTATATTTGAGGATTCCAGACCATATCTGGAAAAATCAGCTAATATTGTTATCAGTCACTATTTGAACTTTCAGAAGGTAGAGAAACCTCGGGCCCATAAAGACCTTGGGAAATTTGTTTTTGTTGTTACTGATCCGGTTCTATTTTTTGATGGTGCTGCCAATATGGGTGTTTGTGGAATTGGTGGTGTTATATTCCTCGATCAGGAGCACTATTACACAATTAAGATGAAGTGTGGTCGGGGTACAAATATGAAGGCAGAGCTCTTAGCTTTATGGTGTGTTGCAAAAGTGGCTAACATTTTTGGGTTGGTGAATGTAAAGATATTTGGTGACTCTCGAGTGACCATTAAGTGGGTTAAGGGGGAATATGATCTTAATGTATTAAATTTTACTGGTTGGTGTGATAGAACGAAGGAAGAACTTCATAAGATTGGGGTGGTCACATTGGAACATATCTTTAGAGAATATAACACACAGGATGATCTACTTTCAAAACAGGCTTTGGTAGGTGTAGATGATCACATATTTTGGGAGGAAATTTGTGAGAATCAGCTGATTGACTCTGGAAGCTGTTATTTTATGGGTTGATTATGGTAAGTAATGCCAAGGACATTTTTATGTCTGTTTTTTGGCTTATATTGTATATATTTTTTGAATTTTCTGAAATACTCTCAATTGTGGGAGGTAGAAGGAAGGAGAGTAGTTATACTGATATCATGTACTATTTGATTCAAAAATGAATATCAATAGTATGCTTTTTTTCGCGGGGAAAAACTATAACTATCTAATACACACACACACACAAATTGTCCATTTTATTTCAATAATAATACATGACATCATATTATAATATTTCTAAAAAATTCAATTTCATCACAATTTTCAAAGCTTTAAAGAAACATGTTTTACAAAATAATAATGTTCTAAAGATAATATTAATAGTTAATTTTTTTATATATATTTTTACTACTCGATTTTTAAGAATAAATTAAGTCTTATATTATTTTCTATGAGAGACTTAACTATAACATCCCTTTACAATAAAATAAATATCCCAAAAAAGTTTATGATTTAGAGATTAATTTACCAATATAGATTTAATGAATAAAGAATAATAATAATAATGCAATATGGATGATAATAATATTATTAACATTTTACATGTAAATAAATTTTCAATTAAATCACATTATATTAAATTGATGAGAAAAATACTAGCTAAAAAAAGTCATCATAAATTTAAAAAATAGCTCTTAAAAATGTTTTTATTATTTAATTTCATTTGCAAGTTCAAGACAAATAAATGCTAAAGGACGATAAATTTTTGGGAATTTACAATGAATCTTAGTCACATCAATGTAGAGTTATTTTATTAGTTTTATTTCTAGCGAATTTTGAAAAGTAACTCAACCACCGTTATTTATATTGTGCATAGAAAATAGTGTAGGAGGTGACTTGTCATATATACCTATCCCATAAAACCCCTAACTCATAATATTTTAATATATCTCATACTTTTTTAGTACATATCTTAAGAAAGCATTTTTTGACCTCAAAATCTCTCTAATGTCTATTTTATGTATCCCTATTCGATTCCAACATAAATAATTGTAATGATAAAAGTATATATCTAAAAGTTTGCATGAAATTAAGCTAAATACAACCTACATTGGAGTCCTATCGATTCCATGATATAGAAATAAAAAGAGATGCATACACATATAGATATTGTACATACTCATAATCATTCATCATATTAAAGTGTGCATAAATAATTAAAGGGATATATGTATATAATATAAAATATTATAATTGAAGGTAAATTCCAACATGACTGCATGTAGAATTCGGGAAGTTTCACTACCAAAAAAATGATCTAAAATGTAAACACATGTCGTCCATTTATAAATAATTTAAATCGTAACACCAAGTTTGGCCATGCTATCCAACTCTCTGAATTAGCCATAAAAAATTTCTTCTAAATCCAAATGAAAATAATCTACGAAATCTAAGAACTAGACTCATAATTCGCACACTGTTTTTCCGAAGTAGTCCTTCCAATATGAGGCAGATAGACAGAGATATTTAAGGGTCGAAAAAAAAATAACTCTCTTCACAATAATTGGGATTGCCCACCGATGGTTGAAATAGATACTCAGAGAATTTTAATTCAAAACGTGATCGAATTCTGAAATCTCAAAGATCCAACGATTTCAAAGACATGCACTAATATTTTTATTAATGAATAAATGGAAATTCAAAAGCCAACAAGGTTGTAATTATTTCCCAGAGGAAAGAGTCGACCTATGACTGCTCATGAACTAAGATTCCGGTATAATAGAAATGTCAAACACCACCACTGACATTAAGAAAATGTCGAGAAGGAAATAGATCTAAATACTTAAAAGTAATTAAATGTCAAACACATGAGAAGTAAAGAAACGCAGAAAAGGAAATCGACCTAAGATTTCATATGTCGAACCCCCACGAACCATAAAGAAAATGCAGAGAAAGAATAGATCTGAGAGCTTAAAAGTAAATAAATGTCAAATGCCAGCAGTCTAAAGGATACACAGAGAAAAATCAAGACTGGTATACCAGTGCGATTCTGGAACATCAATTCAAGAATTTGAAATGGAATAGGGTGATTATCATTAATGCGTCCCCAAATGGTAAGTTAAGACACAGAGTTTGAAGAGTTAAATGCCCTTGTGATTCGGGTTTACACAGAGTTATTAAAATATTTGTAAAACGACAACAGAATTTAACTAAACTTGAAGTAGATCGAATCTGGGATCCTTACATCCAAAATTTATAAAACAAGACAGAGTTTAAGATTCGCAGTAACTGGATCTCTATGCCTTCACACGAAATTCAAGGTATATAAAAAATGGAAGGCAGAGCCACAATCTTGTCGCTCCCACAAGATTTCGAAGAATTTTATACAAACAGAGTAGAGTTTCAAACGAGTAGTGAATCTACAGTAGTTTTTTTTTTTTAATATCTCAAATTTAGATCGAATGCAACTATCAATCCTGGAATCGATATCATGATACAAACAGAGTTTAAACCTCAGAAAAACAGATTGACTTCGAATAATCCATTCTGAAATCGAAATTATAATGCAGACAGAGTTTTAGGTCTTGGGAAATAGATCAATTTCAAACAATCAATTTTGAAGACGCTAAATCAACAAAAAATATAGAGGTTCGGATCTATTATCCCCATGCTTCACAAGGAATCCAGAATGAAAATAAACAAAAGTGAAAACAGAGTTAAGTCATCGAAGGAGTTCAGATCGACGCTACTACAGGATTTGCAAAATAAAATGATAATGAAATCTGAGTTTAAGTTAACAAGAATTATTGGCATTCTACTTTTATTCATAAATACTCCCAAATTCAGAAATACATACACATTAAGAAAACTAGGTTTATAATTTAAAAAACCAGATTGGTCCTCAGAACATTACTCTTATTTCATTCTCATATATATAAAAGAATTAACTAAACATAATAATAATTTCTTGAACCCGATTCTGGGCATCGTACTTGAAACCATTGAGTAGTGGTTGAATCAGCTATCCGAAGTAGTCCCACGTTGACGAAGATACCGACAACCCCTCGGTTGACCACCCTACCGTATCGAGGTTACTCTCCTTCACCCCGAACCATTGAGCTAATGGGGTCATAAGAACACACTAGCAAGCTTCCGATGGGATCTCCCAATCCTCGGTCTATCTAGTCCTAACTCCCAAGAATCATAACATAATCCGAGATTATCATGCCCATCCAACATTCAGGAGCAAGAGATCCCTTTTCTCCTTCTTCTCCCTCATTATATAGTAAAAGCTTGTGTGCCATGCGTCTGTCCATGCATATATTTATTTTAATTTAATAATTTAATTACACTTATTCTCAATTACAAGTGTCTCAATATCTTTAGTGTGCACCTAATTTCGTAAACCAATGGGAGTTAGGTGTAGGAGAGTCCTACTTCTATTTTGGTTCTCAATCAGTTTACTTGATACATTTCAGTAAACTAGTTGTTTTTATTTATTTAATTTGTTTTAAATAATAAAACTTATAAAAGAAAATTTGTTTCTTCCATTTAATATAATCTAATTCCGTTAAAAGTTTAAAACATTTACAAAGGTTTATAAAAGATTTATATATATATTTCTTTTATATTAAAACTTTTATTCTTTAATAAAATATTCTCACTCTAAAGTTTTACACTTCTAGTAGTATTTATTTCTAAATAAAACTTTAATAGAATACTTTTAGTTCAGTTTTTTATTTTCTTCTTTTCAAAAAGTAGGAAAATAAAATAAATAAACTGAACTAAATATTTTTGTTTTATTTCTATCTTCTTCTTTTCTCTTGAAAATAAAATAATGAATATTTTTTTTATTGTACTTGTCTTTTAATTTAAAATCACTTGAATTTATCTTTTGGTAAAGTTTCAATTTCTTCATATGTTAAATAACACTATCTTTTTCTTGTCCAGGTGCCTCTTCGGCGGGCCCTTCCAATAGTTCCATTTCTTTCTTCTTATGGGGAGCACTACGTAGCGATCGGGAGTCGTTACTGCGATCTCTCAACTACACTTCTTGGACACTAAGGGATGTTGAGGGATAAGACTCTCCTTATCGTGCGCCCCTAAACTCATCGTACGCGACCAAATCGTTATGGCCTTGCCCGTACGGCACACGCCTCCCCGGGTGAGCTGAAACGGCTTCACCTGTGCGTGGATTTCTAATTCAAGGTCAGTAGTCAATCGTCATACCCCTATGTGTTCCTTCCGTTCTTACGACCCCTATAATTTCATTATGGGTCAGTCGGTAAGTCGCCTTACTTGCCACTGCACACACTCAAGTGCACATTAGTAGTGCTGCACTATAAAACATTTTTATCATTCTTTTCAGTATCTCAATCAGTAGAGTCTACTAAATATACATCATTTTAACATCATGCTTCGGTCAATCGAGCATGTTCATCATTCATTTTTTATCTCAGTCAGTCGAGTATAAAATTAATCATCATTTTCATTTCAAGCATTTTCAACATTCATCATTTCTTCATTCTAAAGTATTTTCATCATTTATCATTTTCTTAGTCAGTTGAGTATATCCATCATTCATCATTCATCTAATCATTTCCATTTCACATGTAAAATTCAAAGCAAACATTCATGGTCCAAGTTTTTATAAATCTGGGTCACTTCACACCAGTGCCCTCAATAGTCAAATCAATCATAGGTCTCCAACAGTCTAATAAATCATAAGTCTCAAATAATCTAGTCAATCATAAGTCTAAAATAATCAAATCAATCATAGGTGTTGAGGCGGGCATTACAAACAGGTCATTTGGAATGTGTTCAGGACACAATTCATTCTTGCTTTTTATTGTGATTCTATTTATCTAGGCATTGGAAGGACTCTTTAGCTTAGCCCAAAAGTGCATTCAATTGAAATTTTCTATTGGTGATAAATGGAGCTGGAGCTTGGAATAATTGGGGATAACATAGAGGTTTGTACTAATCCTTATTCACATAGAAATAACATGATATATATATGTTGGTTCAAATACATTACACATATGTGGGGCCTTTGATTGTCTTCTTCCACCATGTATTTAGGAGTTTCCTCCTCCCCTATTTTTAATAGGAAATTCTCAACTTTCATCCAAAATATTCTTCCTGTGCAACTCATTTTTCTCATGTTAGGTTGAAATGGCTCATATTCAATGGGACTATCATGGTCTTGCCTTGGATTGAGGTTGTTCATCCACGCTAAGGAGTGGCACACCAAGCGAGATATCATTCGAGAAGGAAGGAAGGAATTGCACCCTACTCACAAGGGTAAATGTCCAAACAAAGTAAAGTGTGAGGGAATCGACAAGGGAGAATGAGTATGTTTACCACTTGGTACGTTGGTCTAGGGAGGATCCCCTATCAGAAAACAATACACTCAAACCATGGAAGCAACATTCCTTTGGAATTCAACTCAAAGATGGGAAGAGGTGTGACCATAATGGTTGCAACCCTTGGTGACACCCTTTAGCACACTTGGGAGATTATATGTTGATGAAGAGTTGAGGATAGAGAGGCATCCAATTCAGACTTGGAGAAGCAAGAAAGTGAGTCGTAACAAGGTGCAAGTATTAGTGGAAGATGCTCCTCGGAAGGAGGATGCACTACTCAAAATATGTTGGGCAGACTTGGACTTGGGTTAGACTAGATAGGAAATTTGTGAAAGAGGAAACAAGTGTCATAGGAGGAGGACTTGTGGATGAAACATGAGGAAGTCAAGGGAAAGAGAAATGCCACTGTAGACTCGCGGATTGATTCTTGGGGGTTGCTTGTAATAGAGAAGCTTCCAATTTGATTGCTCTCCTGGAGAAGTTGCTTGAGGGACCTCTCCATGCATTGTACTCTTTCACATATTTCTGTATATTGAATACTTGGGCATTCTCCTTTGAGGTTCCGACACACTTGTGTTGTTTTGGTCTCTTATGTACTCTTATATGGCATAAAGTGTGACTATGATAACTTAAACATAAGAATGGTTAAGTGTTAAACAATTAAGTGTGAAGTGGGAAGGCATAGTCTACCAAGCTATTCCCAGGGATGGTATCACCACTGGGAGTGGTGCTTGGGCAGTTCCGCATGGTAGGGAGGAAGGTTAGGAACCCCGGGTTCTGGATTTAAGGTCCCTAAAGCTATGACAGGTTGTCATCTACCCTTTATAGATACCCTGGGGATGCTCCTACATCATATATCAACCAAATAAATAATGTATCAAGAGAACCATGTCAAAAATAAGAAAATAAAAATTATTATCTTTAATAATCCATCCAAGGTAATGAAGGTTTGTGACGTGGAGAAATGAAAACAATATGATGTAAATGTCTCCTAAGCCTCCTGAGAACCTCCAAGCGAGAGTGTTTAATTTTTTCCAGTTCCTAATATTTTGGGCACCAACACTTGCTATAATAAAAATCCATTTGTTGAGCTTGATTCCACCTATCCGACTGTGGAGCCAATTACAACCGCTTTGGTGGCTCGACAAGAGGCAAAGGTTACTTGCACCTTAGATGGTCCTGTATCCAATGTGTTAAAAGGGGAAGAAAGAGAGTCAAGGTACTTGCATGCAATCCCTCTTAGGATCACCTTGCTCAGATATTGTCCTTGCTCAGCTTCCTAGAGGGCCCAAAAGAGTAGGATGTGTGAAACTGGGGTGTGTATGTGAAAGATTAGCTTGCTATTTTTTTAGACCAGAAAACTATTAAGAGTGAACAACAAAATGATAGCTCCCTTCTAGACTTAGAAATCAGACTAGATTGAAATCTTGGATACATCGAGATCTAAGACAACTTAGTTATTGAATTGTTTATGCAATTGCCTTGAAAAATTCAGTCAAAAGGGTTAATTAATAGCAACAACCACATTGTTATTGTGGCTATGAGTTCAAGGTAGAAAACAAAATATATGAACAAAAAATTGTCTGAGTTGAAATCAACTTGAAAATGAGCCCAAACTTGCCCATAAATTATACCGAGTAAGTTGTAAAATAGGCTGAGTTTATAGCAAGCTATAGTGTCCCATCTTGGATGGTCTAGTATATGAATCTTAGAGGGGTGAGTTTTGATGGATTTACATATAGATTATGTATGACAAAATTGTGTGTGGACTTATATGTTGTAGAGATGGTTTGGGTCACATGACCAGTATATGTGTAATAATATATATATGTGTGATAGTATATTAAATTATATACCTTAGATGAATTTTGGTTATGCACATGTTATGTGGATGTTTCTCCTTCTGCATATGATTTATGGCATGGTGCATAACTTAGTTAACCATCAATGATTGTGATATATGGACCCATGGATGATCATTGTTGTGTGGAACAAATAGATGATCATGTTTTTATTATTTATGATACATGTTAATTGTATTAAATATGGATACTTAACCTTGTAATGAGCGGGATTTGGTAGGGGACTTGAATACTTGCCAACATAGATGCTCGGATCATAAATAACTATGGAATCCATTTCTGTAGAATCAAAGTAACTGTGGAAGTCACACATACATCTGGTAAAATGTAATTATGTTCATCTCATTATGAATTTCATTTGATGCTTTTGATCTATGAGATTGTGATATGTGCAGGCATTGGAATAAGACCTTGCTAATAGACCATCAAATGGATGAGAGCTCGCATTCAGTACCTTGAGGGAAACATGGATTTTCGAAGCCAAATAAATGAAAAGCCATGGATTTTAGGGTGTGGATTCCCAAACCAACATGAAGATCAATACATGGAGTCTTTGATCTATGATCAAGGCATGAAGTCTTGAATCTCGGGATTAGATCAAGGAGTGGAGTCCTAAGTCTACTAGGTCGCATAGTCCTAGATACAAGGCAAGGGCGTGGAGTCCTAATAAGTCTAGGGGGCGTGCAATAGGGGTGTAGAATCCCTATTACCTAGCATAAAATACCACTCTCAAGCATGAAACGATCGAGTAAATTAACATAGGGTAAACCATGAATTAATTTCATTTCATTTTTACCCACTTTGGAGGGCCTCTTAATTTATAATAATATTCTAATGAAAAAGGTGAAATGTTCATTTATGAAAAATTAAACAATTAAGAATTATTTTACATGGACGCATAGGAGGGGTGAATATTAGATAATTAAATAATTAATTAAATAAGAGAAATGGAGAGAAATCCACCTCAAGGGGGGTGGTGAATATTATTAATTTTGGAATTTATTTAAATGAATAATTTTGCATGAGGGGGGTGAGGTGTCACCCCACTCAGAAGCGATAAACATATAGGTACACCCATGGGTTTAGGGGAGACCTGGAGAGTAACTAGATGTTGTCAGAATGAATCTAGAACTATAATTCTAACACTTAACCAATTTTAACAATCTGAGTCATGCTCACAGTGGTATTGTGAGGAAGATAAGTGAACTCTTCCTAATATTTCCTTGGATACCTTACTATATTGGCATATTGGTATTGTGTGTAAGCTCTTACATCTCGGGGCTTCTAGGGAGAGAAGTTCTCTCTAGATATGTCTGGGAGGAAAACCAGTTAATCTTGTCTAGTTGGCAAGGCATGGATTGGTTTGGGATATTTCCAGTTGAACCTTGATGAGGAAATTTGGATAGTGATTATGTTGGAATTGGACAAAATTAATGATAGATTAAGGGAAAAATCCATGAAGAGGTATAGAGAAATTCTCTCTAACAGGTATAATTTATTATAAATTTTTGGTTAATAAATTCTTGATTTTATTTGGTAAATTTGTGGATTATGTGGCCAAGAGGTGGTTAAGGATGAATTTCACATTTTGTTTTAGTTTTTCTTTTGCTAATTTGGTTTAATATCAAATGAGGAGAAATATGGTCCAAGTACAGTTGGAAATTACCAAACTTGGTAAATTAATTAAGTGGGTGGGTAAGTTTGTTTATTTTTAAAGAGAAATTTTGTTTTATTTTGAAAGAGAAATTTATGTTTTTGATAAATTTATTTTAATTTTCATTATCATGAAGGAATCGTGAGCATGAAGAAAATTCATAGGACATACAGTTTCTTTTTTTAAGAGTTTGTAAATTTTGTAAAACCGATTTTGTTTTCTTGCATAAATATAGGTTGTGAGTTTGTTCACAAAGTATCTATATTTTGGAGTGGGTGGATTGTTCTATGAAATTGATAAACTCTTTAAGACACTTAACATTAATTAACTTGTGTAAAATATGCGTGATTTCAATGGATAATTGATAATAGGGTAGCTCTGGGTTATGTTTCTACATATATGGTTGTAGGTAGAAGTCTGCATGCCTTATGATTGAGAAGATCTGAAACATAATTAAGAGGTTTTTTTTTCTCAGTATTTTAGAAAATCGTGTTTTGAGACCATCTGGTTGCAAATCAAATTAACATTTGGGGGTATCCATGCCACAAGGGACCTGGAACCCCAATTTTGATGAAAAAAATGGTTTTCTGAAATCGAGTCTTCAATTTGGGCAGTTTTACAGAAACGTCTTCAGCCTATGGGCTAAGTTCTGTGCCTTGGATTTGTGAATTTGAAGCCATTGTAAGATCCATTTTAACCTATGATAGAATTCAAAAAATGTGTTGATTCATTCTTGCAATTTGTTTGTTCAAATTCCCAAATGGTTGTGAATGTTAATGCTTGCAAACTGTTTGTCTTAATATGTCAATGGTTGTAGCTTGCATGCATACAAACTGTTTGTCTTAATGGCTCAATGGTTGTAGCTTGTATGCATACAAACTGTTTGTCTTAATGCCTCAATGGTTGTAGCTTGTATGCATACAAACTATTTTTCTTAATGCCACAATGGTTGTATCTTCCATGCCTGTAAAGTGTTTTTGAAAGACTCTTATAGTTTCTAATCAATGTGAACTATGACCAATAAAGGAACTATCAATTCAAGAATTCCAACCAATAGAATTTATGAGCAATAGAAAATTTGATTGATATGAACTTTGACCATAGGGACTTTAATTCACAAAGAAACTACAAGCTTAGGAATTTTATCCAATATGAAATATGACCCTTAGGAACTCTAGCTGAAAAAAAGGAACTATGACTTTGGTCTTATAAATCAAATTTCATGTCAACCTTATCTCCAAGCCTTCCCATATGATAACTCCAACCAAATAAATATAGTATGGACAAATCCAATCATAGTTCATAGCTCATCAAAGTTCCTTTTAGTCATAGTTCCTTAGTAATAGTTCCTATAAATTAGAGCTACTCTATCATATTGATCAAAGTTTATATTGAAAGAAATTTTGAAAAGCATTAACTCTAATCGATGGGAACTATGATTTACTATGAGCTGTAATTGATAGTTTTCCATAGTTTCTTAATTTATATGGATTTTTGATAAGGGGAATACATGGAACTTGAATCAACATGAAATTTGATTAATAGGACCAAATCCATAGTTCCTTTGTTGATTATAGTTCTTATGGTGATATTTCCTTCATCATAGTTTGTGTCCATCAGAGTTCCTATGGTTCATAGTTCATGTAGGCTAGAATTATTTATGTAATAGTTTCTTTGTTAACCATAGTTCATATGATCATATCTACCATGTAGTAAAATTTAGTGTGGGATAGGGTTCCTTTTGGTTAGAGTTCTAAAATTCATAGTTCCTTTGTCTATGATAGTTACTGATGGTTAATAAAAACTCTATGAGTATTATTATTTTCTTATATTTTTATTTTATAATTCTTCAAAGAAAAAACTATGAATTTAGTTTTATTTCTTAGCGTAGAAATATGAATATCTAGGTTTCACTTTTAGCACTTTCTGAATGACAAAATCAAATTAAATTGTACAATTTAAATAGATTAGTTGTTTGAAAAATTCTACATGGACTTCTTGTACTTTCATGACCATGTAGGTTTTCGCCCCACTATAAATTTTGATTATTAATATTGTATTAAGGGGTAAAGAGATCCTAAAATTAGTGTCATGCAACATCTCAATTTAAATAAAGAGTTAGTTTTTCTAATACATTTTCTAAATATAATTTTGTGGATATAAAAGACCATTTTCACGCCCTTGTATCTATGTCAAATTGGAAACTCAACACTCCATAAAGACATTATACATACCTAAATATTTGGGAGTCTATCTTTCACAAACATACCTCCACGATTTAATAAGTTTCATCCACGTGAATCAACAATCACCATAAACAAAGAACTTTTACTAAGACAAAAGATATAATCAAGAAGGAAACTTTACCAATGAATTTTAGAGTTCCTTTGTTGTTCAAAATCTCCATCGGTCGTCATTCCTACATAGCTCCTTGGTCAACTTTCTTGGTTATGAATTTTTTCTAGAAATATCATGAACATGAACTCTAAGCAACAAAGGAACTTTGAATGAAGGAATAGAATCATGAATTTAGTCGTATTTCATGTTGGTAATGACTCCTTTGTTGCTTAAATTATTGTTCTTCATATGTCTTTGGTCAAATTTCATGGTTAGGAAAGTTCCCCTAGAGCTCTAACCGATAGGAACTTTGACTAGTGTAGAAACATGAAGAACCACTTTAACAAATGAAGGACTCTAACCAATTAATCAAGTTATAAATTCAATGCAATACTCTAACTTATAGGAAATTTGACAATGAAGAAGTATAATTGACAAAGAAACAAGAACACAAACTTGGTCAAAGTTCATGTCGGTCATAATTTGTATTGGTAATGGTTCCTTTGTTTGTCATAACTCCTATCATTCGTAGTTCCTTTTTAGTTCCCTAACCAATTCTTTTGGTCAAGAAATTTCCCTATAATGATGATTTCTAGGAAATTTGATAAATGTAAAGTTAAGAAGTCTAACTAACAAAGTATCTTTGTTCATAGTTCCCTATGCAAAGTTACTAATAAAAATATTTCATTAGAAATTTGATAGAGAATAACTTTAACCAAACTATGAGTGAGGGTAACTCTAGCCTAAATTTGATTGATGAGGGAACTCTCAGTGATGAAGGAACTTTTAACATAGGAATAGTAGTAGGAACTTGGTCCAAGTTCCCATCTGTCATACTTTATTGGTAATGGTTTCTTTATTGGTTATGGTTTTATCTTTTCTCATTCCCTAGTTAGGAAAGTTCCCTACAATTCTAACCAACAAGAATTCTAATCGACAAAGGAGCAAGTTGAAATTTGACAAGTGAAGAATGCTAATCGGTAAAGGAACTATAAATGAAGGAATAGGAACATGAATTAAGTCAAATTTTGCATTGGTATGGTTCCTTTGTTGATTAGATTTCTTGGTCAATACTATTTCCTTGGAAATTTGATATTATTTGGTGGAATTAGAATTTATGAAACAATTGCATGAATATTATCTTCAATGGCTATATGTGTGCATGTGTGTGTGTACACATGCATGAAAATATACATACATACATGGATGCATATGTACAGTCTGAGTGGGCCTAATGGTTAAGTGTTTGTTTCCTCCTAGGAGATCATAGGTTCAAATCTGGAGGGAGGTAGAATAAGTACACCTCCGTAGACTTTAGCACTCAAATCACTAAGTAGAGGGGGATTCGTTGTCACACAAACAAGGGGGCCTTGTACTCTAAATTAGTGTATGGTTTTGTTATAACCTTAAAATTAGATTATATATATATATATATATATATATTAAACCCTAATATAGAAAATCAAAAGTATATCTTTGTCTTACTAGCATAAAGAATAAAATAACCATTGATCAATAATAATAACAAACTCTCATGAGATATGTAGTGAAGCAAGGTGTTGGAAAAATTGTAAAATATCATGGGATGAAAGAATTTATCATCTTTGTTATACTAAGAGGGTTGAAGATGAAAATCACTTTCACTTTCTCATACAATGTCTTGCTTACACCTACTAGAGCACAATTTCAAAATGTTTGCTACAATGTTGATCTCCCTAACATTTTAACTCATTGTCACCTCATTGTAACTATGGTGATCTAACCCTACTTCTCTTAAATATTTTCGAGCATATAAATAAAATTTTGAAGAAAACCAAGTGATTCCTTGACTCTTTTGAGGTCCAATAGAAAAAAGTCGGTATTGGTAGACGTTAATAACCATCTTCATCACACACACACACACACACACACACACGCGCGCGTGCGCTTACATATACATACATACAAGGATCCATGATTTTCTTAAATAGTAGAAACCTGATGAATCTTACTAATCCTTAAATTTTCAACCATAAAATATTTGGTGATAGTTGTTAAATTTTGAGCATTAATTCACAATACTCTTGGGTCTTTACTGAGAGAATAACATATACAATATATCAATTCATAACAATCACAATAAGCATGACAAGCATCACAAGAATCGAAAGCATGAGAGACAAGAGACATAGAGTTTCCGTGGAGAAAACCCTAAGGTGAAAAACCCCACAACTTCCTCAGAGATAGAGAGAGCAATGGCTCAACCAAAGTACAACCAAAATACACTTGAGATAGTCTCCTAGTAGTAGATGATCCTCCTCCTCACTAGTGCGCCACTTTCTGAGTGAGAGAGATATGACTTTCTAAATGATCCAAATAGAGATCTCCTGATCTCTATTTATACTTAACCTATTTGCCCAGTGACCTTATGGGGCCGACTTGTCTATCTAGATACATCCACAATATAATATATATTTTAGGGCCGACACCACACATGGTGGTCTAATAACCCATCGGAAAGTACACACACTTGCGACACTTGTCAATCCACATGACAACACTTCCTTATAGAGGAATAACACATCTCTTATAAGGGTACAATAAATATATATAAAATACACAGATGAAATACATTCTGAAGTTACATATACATCAACACTCCCTCTTAACTAGGAAGGTATTTCTTGACACAGTTCTACTAGACAAGTCTTCTTCTCGGGATCATCGTCATCATCATCGTCACTGCTGCTGCTATCTCAACCAATCTCTGACTCTACTCGTCATAGGAAGTTCTACAGAGCCAGTCCTTTTTCATACTGGATGTAGGCCCACCACCTGCAAGTCTTCATCATCTGTGCGAATGGTCTGATAGAGGTGGCCTCTCAGGACTAATTTTATGTGTGGATGCAATACCAGAAAGAGTATCCCAGGAACATTTATGTGCCTAAACACGATCGGCAAGATGTCCTAGGACTGATTACATGCATCGCCTCCACAATACCTTTAAAGAGCATCCCAGGAACATTTATGTGCCGCGGCACGACCGGCAAGATCTCTAAAGAGAATCCCAGGACTTGTTACGAGCACATAGCTCAACCTCTCAGATCTCCAGGACTGATTACATGTGGATAGAAAAAACCTTTAAAGAGCATCCCAGGAACATTTATGTGCCGTAGCATGACCGACAAGATTTCTAAAGAGCATCCCAGGACTAATTACGAGCACACAGCTCAGAGATATACAATATATACAATATATCAATGCAAAACAATCACAATAAGCATGACAAGCATCACAAGAATCAAAAGCATGAGAGACAAGAGACACAGAGTTTTCGTGGAGAAAACCCTAAGGTGAAAAACCCCACAGCTTCCTCAGAGATAGAGAGAGAAATGGGTCAACCAAAGTACAACCAAAATACACTTGAGATAGTCTCCTAGTAGCAGATGATCCTCCTCCTCACTAGTGCGCCACTTTCTAAGTGAGAGAGATATGACTTTCCGAATGATCCAAATAGAGATCTCCTGATCTCTATTTATACTTAACCTGTTTTCCAAGTGACCTTATGGGGCTGACTTGTCTATCTAGATACATCCACAATATAATATATATTTTAGGGCTGACCCCACACATGGTGGTCTAATAACCCATCGGCAAGTACACACACTTGCGACACTTGTCAATCCACATGACGACACTTCCTTATAGAGGAATAACACATCTCTTATAAGGGTAGAATAAATATATATAAAATACACAAATGAAATACATTCTGAAGTTACATATACATCAACAATAGTTTGTAAAAAATTCAAATTTATAAGAATTTTACATGGTTTCTATATAGTTTTGGTAATGCTTAGAGTAAAATATTTTTATCCAATACAATTTAGGCAAAATTATTATAGAAAAACTGGAAATTGGAAAATAGTTTTTGGAAAAACAATGACAATTATTCCATGGGCTAAATTTGCCCCTAAAATTTTATTTGCTTTTACTAATGTTATTTTTACCATATAACACATAGAAAGACATTTATGTGTATGTGAATAGTTAAAAGAAAATTTCCTAGAAAATATTAGGAAGGATATTGAACAACTTATTTAGAATAACATTGAATTTCAAAATAACTAGTAAAAAGCTTTCAAAAGCAATGGTTGGAAAGAAATACACTATTTGCTGAACCGAACGATTCTTAGTTAGAAAGTGATAATTCTTAATTTCTATTGTCATTCTGAAATATGTAACCATTTTAGCTTCCATTAGAGTCTCATGTACTAAATAATTTTTTTTTATCTTCTTATAAAATACACAGATATAAACTTTTTAATATTTTTAGATAAAAGAGATAAGAAGGGAGGTTATATCCTTCATAATTGTATATCCTTACCAATATCATGGAGAAATATGAGTTATAAAATTATATTTATATAAAAATATAACTTTATTATGATGAATTTTACAAATAATATTGTATATATATAGATTGTATATTTTACTTATTTCCATCATGAACATCTCAAACAACTCAAATTCATCCTTAAAAGGTGCACATTTGTATTGCAAAGCACGTGACTTGAAACAACCAAACATTTATTAGCCATTGTGAATCAAATCCACTCATTGAGAAATAATCACCACCATCTTCATGAAAAGCACCATTGACATTGGCGTAAGAAGAATCAAATGCAAGCAATGTGGAAATTCCAAGTCATGGAATCCTTCCTATGAGCAAAACCTACGAATTGGAATCCTTCCTAACACCAAAACATACAACTTGTACACAAACAATTCAAATACTAATGTAGAATCTAAAATACACTACAAGTTTATATTATTTCTTCCTTTCACATCTCTTTATGGAAGAAAAAAAATCAAACTCAATCCTTTATTAATGTCATGTAATTGTTGACCCTTATATATATGAATGAGTCAATACCAAATGTATTGACATTATAGAAGCATCTTTGTTTTATATATGCATTGTAGAAATCCATGCCTTGATGCGGTTGATGTTGGGTTATATGGTAAGCATAAAGAATATTAAGGAATAATCTAGTACTTGTTGCATTTTTATTGTGGATACTATAGTTTTAGGTAATTTTTCCTTTAAGCATAGCATTAGCATTTTTATTCATTATGTCTACGAGAGTATACTATATGTAAATGTAGAGTTAGTAGTTAACAAGAAATCAAACATAGAACTCAATAGATATCATGCACATATCTTGCCTCACAATTATGAAAAGGATAAATATAATTTTGATTGCTAGGTGGAGCAATCAAAAGATAGAGTATAGCCTTGATAAATTACAGTCCATTTATGGGAGTCAATTGACGGTTTTAATCAACTAAATTTCAACTAAGTAGTAACATCTATTAATTGGCATAATGCTTATTATTTTTTCTTATAGCACATACAAGGTGCAATTTTTTTCAAACTACTTATGTCTTGCTCTACATTACAAAGAGAAGGGCATACCCATCACTACATGAATTTCAAATAATAGAGAGAAGAGATATTTGAAGGAGAATTTGTAGTCAAAAAAATTATCCTAAGCCATTGTGAAAATAGTGATTTCTCCATAAAACTGGGAATATTGAACAATTCTTATTTCTTCAAATGATACATGTTGGTGAAGTATGTGGACTATAAATCCCTCATTTGTGGATCAATTCCTCCATCATAAGGTTGATGAAATTCTATTACAATTTCTAAACTATTCCTTTGATATTTTTTCTCCTCCATAAATATTCATTCTTCTACTTAGTCACCCCTTCTCACTCAGCTTTATATCTTATCAAGCATGCAATTATCTTATATAATTTAAGAACTATTTTGATTTAATCCTATATTGTATCTTCATCCCAATCCATTTCCTCTTCAATTTTAAAATAAGGGTGAGATCATATTTTGCTAGGCTCATTGATTTTGAAGGCCACGGTGTTAGTGGGTGGTTATGTAAATCCTTGATAATATCAAGGATCATGGGGGTTAATGGGTATACTGTGTATGTGGTCATAACTATTAGGCATTATTGTATGCTAGGGGTTAAGTGTGCTCATATTCAAAACATGTAATATCTTCATGAAATGTTGAGTTTTCAATTTGACATAAATTACAAGTTCATGTAAATGGTTTTTTATATCCATGATATTATGCTCAGAAAACATATTATTTGAAAACTAACTTTTTATTCATATTGAGACATCACATAACACTCATTCTAAGATATCTTCATTCCTTAGCTGAATCTCAATGATCAAAATTTATAATTTTAGGTATGGATTGATAAAAACTTTAGCTCAGTGATATTAAAGAGTCTTTAAAGATTAAATATAGTTTACCCACAATTTACCACCAAACTTTTTTCAATGAAAATAAGGTTTGAATTCTAAAACTCCATGAGAAAAAATATATTGTAATTATTAAGTTAATATGGATAATACATAGGCATATGAAATATGTTCATATTTCTAGAATATCTAACATACTTGGAATGTAGAATATCTAATACAACAATAAGTAAGTAGAAAATGAAATAACATTGATAATGATGTTGAAACTATAAAAAACTTGAATTTGGATTGCATAATAATTTAAAATAAACTATTATTAATGCATGTTTTTATTTAATTTTCTTTCAAAAAAATATCAAATTTATCTTTCTATTTTTCCAATTTTATAAAATTGGTGCATCTTTATAGTGGTGTTGTTCAATTTAATATTTACTACTAAATTAAATATATCACAATATATGAAAATCATTGAGAATACATTCTTTCATTCCAAATTACAAGATAGATATACTATGAAATACACTTAAATTTCCACAAAATTAGTTGACAAAAATAATACATGTATATAGAAGATTTTTTTAGAAAGGCAAATAATTTCAACCATTTCATAATTTACACTACCAACAAATAATAACAATTTATGTGACCAATAAAATATAGGATATTAAATAAATGTTGCATATAAAAGAAACTTGTATGCCTATTAAGAAAGTCTTATCTTAATTATTAAATTACAATTCAATTATCTTTTTAATATTAATTATTAAACAAAAATAAATAACAACAACTTTCTTACCAATTTTATTATTATCATTTAAAAAAATATTATTATATATAATAATATATTTTTGTTATTGACATCAAGTATATATACCATTAAATATGAAAAACATGTAAATATATACTATTACCATTAACAATATGTTGGTTTGACCAAGTTTTTATTTTTATTTTATAAAATCAAATCATATAAATGAAATCTTTAATTAACTTATTTTTATGAAATAAAGTAAAATTAATTACAAAAAATAAAATCTTTTATCAAGTTATGTATTTAAAAAAACAAATTATATAAATAAAACTTTTATTTAAATTATTTTTTAAAAATCAAATAAATTAGAAAATTCAATAATTATGTTTCTAAAATAAAAATAAAGAGAAAGAGAGTTCTATTCAATATAGCCATGCACATTGATTTTCACTTTGCTACAATTATTCTAAAATATAACCATGCTTTCAATCTCACGATTATAACAAATATATATAATCTTGTTCAATTAATAATATTATGCTACTCATCTTAATATACAATTATAAAATGCATTATTTTTTCAGAATTTAATTTTCATATAATATACAAATTACAAAACAAACAAAAAACCAAAATTCAAAATTTATGTTTTTCCATTTTCTCCAATTTCTTCACTACAAATTATCTATAATGATATAAAATATCAAGTGGGTCATCTAATTAAATAAAATGAACATAATTCACAAAATTGCATATAGTCTCAAAAGATATTTTTACAATGCCTATATTCATAATCATAACTTAAGCCATTCATAAAAACTCCTCTCTTGGATTCAATTTTTCATTTTCTTTTTCTAAACATGTGTACAATATCATTTCTTAGACATTTCTTTTAATATTTATTTCTCATTTCTATACATACACAAACACAAACACAGGGATTTCAATGTGTTAAGCAATACCCAAAGTCTCATTAAATTTAAATAAAAAAAATCTATAAATCGTTTCTACTTAAGATAATCACTACTCTTGTTTCTAAGTCTTTTAAGTCATGTATATGACCATGGGTGACAACATAGGAACTTCATAATATATATTTTGAGAAAAAAGTAGGCATGTTTAGTTTAGAGTTCTAGCATAGCACAAATGAGGTTCCTAGTTTAGGAAATGGACCACAAACAAAAAAATTAGGGACATAAGCCTAATATAAAACTTCTAAGGCGCTTAGACCATGCATGAGCCCCTAGACCATGGCATATAACATATAAAAGTAATATTTTGTACAAAACTTGATTATGAAGTTTGGCACAGTAAGGATACCTCCCTTGTTTCAAGACATGCTTTCTACTAAAATACAAAGTATTTGTCTCTAGATAATAAATCTAAGCCATATGAGTCATGCATGTTGCCTATATTATGAAACCTTATGGATAAAACCTTTTTCATAATAGGACAATATGATTTGATTACAAGGATTAGGCCACTAGGGTTGAGTCATCATAAGGCATTATACACAATTTCTAAGATGCCCTTTAGTATGATAAAGGTTCTTTGACAAAATTCTGGGTCATAGTAAGGCATTATACACAATTTCTAAGATGCCCTTTAGTATGATAAAGGTTCTTTGACAAAATTATGGGTCACAGTAAGGCATTATACACAATTTCTGAGATGCCCTTTAGTATGATAAAGGTTCTTTGACAAAATTTTGGGTCATAGTAACGCATTATACACAATTTCTAAAATGCCCTTTAGTATGATAAAGGTTCTTTGACAAAATTTTGGGTCATCATAAGGCATTATACACAATATACACAATTTCTGAGATGCCCTTTAGTATGATAAAGGTTCTTTCACAAAATTCTTTAATCTATAATGTAAAATTTATATACTAATTATGAAAATCCACCTATAAAGATCAAGTTACAACAGAGCCGCTGATCTATAAGGATTTCACAGTCATCACTTCAGCAGCCGCTGGTGCCATTTGTCTAACAATCACAAGTTACAACAGACCAGACACTCCGTAGCTCTACCAGAACAGTCTTCTGGAATGTAACCTTCGTAATGTTACTTATGGACGGTGTTGCGTCCTCCCATACCCGGGAAGGGGCCATTTAAAGCAGTAATTTGAAGCAAGCACCCGTCAAAAGCAATTAAAAATCATAAATTAAAGTAATTTTCCGTGCTGGGGATCATCCAACCGGGTTAGGTGGATCATCAGATAAATTAGAACCAGGGATTATGCCGAGCCCGACCCAGTTAAGTACCGGCCATAACTAATTTATCGTCGATTCCCGTCCCAACTTAAACTCCAAGACATTATTTCAGCTTTACTCTTTCATTTTTCCAACGAAAAAAGCTTAATTTAATTAAAGTATAATTAAATTATATATTACAGAAAGACTTCTATGAGCTTTTCCCTCATGTTAGTTTTTTAACTCCAAAATAAATAAGAAGTCAGTTCAGTCATTTTATATTGCACTGAAAAAAAGTGAGATAGCCGAGTTCCCCAAAGGAATCCCATAAGCAATTTTAGCAATTTACACATAATATATATCAAAAAATACCAAAATAAAACTAAGTTGATATGGTCCAATCCGTCTATAAATGGTCTGTTTCAAGATCTTCCATTATCCATGTGGGATATTTAATCCATTCTTTGAGAGCTCCCCAAAGGAATCCCATAAGCAATTTTAGTAATTTACACACAATATATATAAAAAAAATACCAAAATAAAACTAAGTTGATATGGGCCAATCCGTCTATAAATGGCCTGTTTCAAGATCTTCCATTATCCATGTGGGATATTTAATACATTCTTTGAGAGCTGGTCTGCTTCGACATTTCGTTCCCTGTAAACATGCCGACAAGTGAAAGTGTCAAGATCCTCCAAGAGTCTCAACGCTTCTGTTAGCACAGAATTGAGTAAAATATTGTGGCATTTTTGGACTTTATTTATCGAGTTATTTATGATCATGGAGTCTCCAAAAATGTGAAGGTGTGTGTAATTCTTCTCTCTAACAAAACAAATCAGAATTTTTAGAGCACGGAGCTCAGCATAGTTGTTTGACCTGCGTCCAAGGCCCATTTGGGTTTGAAAGAGATGGTTTTCAGACATGTGAAGAATTGCTCCCCCACCACAAACCTCATTTTGAGAAGCCCCATCGAAAAATGCCTAGGGCTTGTGTTTGTTGATTTCTTCCTCAGTGATATTTCGGGGAACTGGAGGATTATTTTCCTCAGGAAAATAAGATAAAATGTTTGTGCATTTGTGTGCAACCAGTTCAGGAATAAATAGTTTATCCTAGAAAAACGTCATGTTTATGGCCAACCATTCCCCCAAACGACAATAAGAGGTAATGCATGAATTCTCCCAATCTCCGGGGTTGTGACCCGAGATTTCCATACCTCCTCCACTCTAGTTCCTCTCACATCCAAAGAATGATGCAGCTGAGTTTTCAACTCAGCCCATGTTTTTAAGGTGAAAGAACAATGTACGAATAAGTGAGGGATCGTTTCCTCACTTGGCTTGCACAGGGCACACCATCTCGGTCCTTCAATATTCCTCTTTTTCATTCTTTCCCAACTAGGGATCTTGTTTGCCAAAATACACAACATAAATATTTTTTCCTTTAATGGACAATTTGTTTTCCATATTCTTTTCCACCACCATTTCTCATCCCCAACATGTGCTACTGCAACCAACAATTTGTAACCCGTCTTTGGAGTGTATCTACCATGAGAAGTTGGGGACCAAATGAGTTCATCCGACCTATCGAAAATTCTGACATGTGTGCTTCTAAGAGACATTATATATTCGTTCCAAATAATGCCAAGATCATTTGGAAGGCCCATCAACTCCAAATTTTTCCACCCCTGGTGCCATAATGTGGAAGAGTTTTGGTCGACGATTTGATTTAAGTGATAAATTCCCTAAGCATGAAGAAACTATAATATAGGTGGAGGGAGGATATGTCAATTCTGGAAACCCAACCAGGGTTCTGATCCAACGCAAACCTGTGATCCATTACCTACTTTCCATACCAAACCTCTTTCAATAAGTGGGAGTTAGGATAGGACGTCTTTCCAAATAACAGAGATCCCCACCTTGTTTTTGGATGGATTCCTTAACCAGTTTAGAATTGATTCTATAAAAATATATTTCTATTTCACCACCTCGGTCCAAAGATTGTCTATGGATAAAATTCTCCATCCCGATTTTTCCATTAATGATTTTGCAAACATATGAATATGTTTTAATCCCCAACCTCCTTGAGATTTTGGTTGTGCTAGTATTTCCTAGTTGACGTAGGGAGAGACAAAAGAGTCTGTATTTCCTGACCATAAGAAACAGAATCAAATTTTCCTTTCGTTGTCCAAAATTCCTTTTGGAATCCACACCAAAGACATCTAGTAAACCATTATTTCTTCCAAAACCAATTTTATGACTACCAACCTGCGAGCTCTAGATAACCAACGATGGCTCCAAACCATTAGCCTTTTTTCCAACTTTGCAAGTAGCCACCCCGAGTCATTCTTTTTATATCCATTTGGTTTTAACGGGAACCCCAAATACTTAAGACCATCATCGAGGTTTTTGGATTCAAAAGGGAAAAGAGCCGCGTACCTTTGAGCCTCATCATCTTCTAGTAAAAATTTGGTGAGAGTTGACTTGTGAGCATTTATAACCATACCAGTCGTTAGCCCAAAGATTTTTAGAATGTTGTCCAACTTTTCTGCGTCCCTCATAGTGCCATCACATAAAAGAAGGATGTTGTCCATAAATAATAAATGGGTAATCTTGAGGGTGTGAGTGATGTCAATTCCATTGAAAGATCCCTGTCTTCTAGAATCCAAAATAGCTCTACTCAAACCTTCTGCTACTAGTAAAAAGAGAAGAGAGGAGAGGAGAAGCCTTGACAAAGACCTCTTTCATCCCCCCAAAAAGGTGTGGTGGCCCCATTGATTAACACTGCGAAGGAGACAATTGTGATACAACTCATTATGCATTTGATGAATGAATAATCAAATCCCAAATGTGTCATCAACATTCTTAAATACAACTAGATAACCCTATAAAATGCCTTTGATAGATCAATTTTGAGAACTGCACCTTTTATTCCTTTTCTTTTATGAGAATGAAGTCCCTCCTTAGCAACACTTATGGCATCATGAATCTATCTTCCCTCCAAAAAACCAAACTGGTCCTAAGAGATAACCTTTGAAAGAACCATTTTTAACCTCCTAGCAATGATCTTTTCCACCACCTTTATATGTGATATTGCATAGCGAGATCAGTTTGTATTCATCCAGAGTAATGGGGTGATCTGATTTTGGTATCAGAGCTATGAAAGTAGCATTTATGGGAGGGTGCATGATTCCCCCCATTCTGGATTCCTCCACCAGATGGAGAAGATCTACTCCAATAACCTCATAATGATCCAAGAAAAACTCAATATTACATCCATCTGGTCCATAGTTCTTGTCCTTTTGAAAGCTGTGTAAAGTTTCTTTGAGCTCTTCTTCTGATATTTCTTCCATGAGCTCATGATTGTCTTTAGGGGTTATAAGACCTGGGAAGAAGTGAGAAAGGTAGATAACTTCAACAATGTTGGCTCTATTATTGTCTTTATAAAGGGATTTAAATGGTGAAATACCCAGTTTGGAAATCCCTTCAAAAGACGAAATAGACTCATTGTTCATTTTTCAAATACCAAATGGTATTTTGGGATTTTCTCCCTTTCGCAAAAGCATGAAAGAACTTTGTCTTTTCATCACCACTTTCCAACTAGATTTCCCTACTCTTTAAGTGGCAGACTTCCTCCTACTCCATTAGTAAACCCCCCCCCCCTTCTGAGTCTTGTAACTAAGAAAGTTCCAACTCAACAAGTTTTAATTCACATTCATCCCTCTCTTTTTTTTAAAGGCCCACTCCCTGATTTTTTTTTACCTGTGTAAGATTCTTGACAAAGTGAGGTGCTACATGATTCCCTTCTTCAAACTGGAAAGGAATCCAATTATATTTAATAATACTTTTGACCTCCTCTTCCTTTAGCCAAGAATCCCATAGTTTGAAAGGTATGGGGGGTTTTGTGGAGTCTCCCAAAATTTCAATACAGATTGGCGAATGGTCAAATTCGCCACCCGAGTCCACCCATTGTCTGTATCTAAAATTATGGTTAGTTAAATTTTCTACTATCAGAAAACGATCCAACAACTTCATAATTATGCCTTCACCAGTTCTCCTATTTGACCAAGTGGGCGTCAGTTTTGCTGGAAAAATATCAATGAGATGAAAATCCCTTAACAAAAGATCAAAATAATCTGCAAGAGGATCACCTCCCGCATGTTCCCCAAATTTCATGGTTCCCAAGGGTGAAGTTCAAATCTCTACCCAGAATTAAGTTCTCATAATTGAAGAAAGACTTATATCTCAACAAGTTCCAGAAAGGGACCCTCTCATTATATGGACCACAGATATTTAGGATAGTGAAATTTTCATTTAATACAACATGAAAAACTTCAACCCCTAGCCCAGAATCAAACCCCCAAGAGTTTTAACCTTTATTACAGTCGGGTTCCATCCCAGAGCAAGTCCTCTCAAGTGCCCCCTGGAATTAATTGCAAAAAAATCATAAATATTGAAGTTTGATTTCAAGAAAGTTGTTACCTCTTCTTCATTGTTACCTCTTCCTCCATTCCCAAGGTTTCTTGAAGCATAAAATATTAGGCTGATGCAGGTTAATCAACCTTTTTAAGGAAAGTATTTTAGGACAACTTGCCAAACCCTTGCTATTAAGTGACAAAGTTTTCATTGGGTAACCCCTCCCAAGGCTCTCGTTGCTCTAAGCACCCATATAATAGACTTTTGTTTTCCATCCGCTAGGTCTAGTAAAGCTCGATGCTGAGGTGAGGAGAGATGTGAAGATCGACCCCTTCCTTTCGCCTTTTGTGACAATCTGAGGGTTTTTGCCAAATCCTTGAACTTGTGAAGAAAAATCCGATAGGTATGGGATGTCCCTCGATCTCAAATGAAAACAAATGGGACATTTTTCCAAAGAAAAGGAGGAAGTCCTTCCAGATGAATAATCCAATGTAAGAGAGGGGATAGGTTCAGAACAAGTTTGGATAGGGTTCGACGAAGGTCTATTTTGATCCAGAGTATTGAAAGGGGGTGGACCATCCATATTAGGGCTCAGAGATGCTAAATGATCCTTATTTTCAATAGATAAAGAAATGAAAGAAGCTTTCACTGAAGATAAAGGAAGTATGGAAGCTTCTTTCTTACCTCGAGAAACATGTGCTTTTATGTCAGTTGTGTGTTATGTTTGATGAGCCTTAGTGCACACTTCAGGAAGTGCCTCATCATGCTGGAATGGAGTTTTATTCTATCCTTCATCTCTTGCTAATTCCTCCAGGGTGTTGTCCATTGGATCCGTCTCTTGTTGACCCACCACCTGTGTTTCCTTCACTCTACCCACTTTTTGCTACCCCTCATCCATATCCAAACCACTTCTTCCCATCATCATTTTTCTTTATCTATTGGGTGCCCTACTGAACCATTGTTAACAGTGCTTAGCCATATTCCCATAGTTATGGCACCTGTAGCATCTGAAAGGCACCCCTTCGTAGTCTAATATTTTCCCGCGTCTCTTTTGTCCCCAAATGAAGTTCAAATCCTCTCTGAGCCTCGATTTGATGTTTAAGGAAACCAAAATTCTAGCTATAGTCATCCATCTGGTCTGGATGAACATCATATCAACATCTATGAAAGATCCTAATGCATTCCCAATATCCCTAAAAGAGTCTCTGTTCCATAATTCCCATGGTAGTCCTAACAGCCTTACCCACATCGGAATGACATCAAATTTCTCTATATCTGCATTGAACATAGGGGTCCAGCTTTTGAAGAGTATGGGTGTGTTTTCCAAGCTCCAGTGCTTCTGAAAGATTCATCCAACATCCTCCTTGATTTTGAGCTTGAATACAAACCATCCACATAGAAGTACCATTATTTCCAGTTTATAGTTCAAAAATTATGTCCAATTTGTAACTTCCTAGTTCTCCAACCCCTCAATACTAGGGTATTTCCCTTTGTCTCTACCCACCACATACATTTCTGCCATCTCCAAGGATTGCGCTACAGAGACCTTTTGTCCACAAATCAAATTTAGGGGTTCTTTTGTTCTTTTCAAAAACTTGCTCATCTTCCACCTTTGTGAAGGTCCCTCTAGGGAGCGTTGATTTACATCATAACCAAAATAAACAGTCCCTGATCCCACCTCATGAATAGTGTTGGCACCTTGTTGTTCCGATGGTCTCAGAAAAGAGGCAATGAAGCCCTCTAGGCTTTGAGCAGTGAAATCCTCAAGGTTTTCTTTGTGCAACAAAGTTTGAACTAAAGCCTAAGAGAACGACGATCCAAATTCCAGAAGATCCGTCCCAAAACACATGTTCAATTCAACCCAACTCTCCTCATTAAAACCCACATGAGTTATCGTTGAGTCCACCGTTAAAGGAAAACCAAGGCTTGTTTGTTGCTGCGGTTCAAAAAGGGTAAACGGGGTTCCTCCCAATTCCAGTGCCACAGGTCTTACCGAAAGAGACATTTGTGAGGAATCTCTCGATGGAGTGTTGTGGGTCGACCAACTGACCAAACCCTTCGTCCCCATCTCCTCTCGTAACCAACAGACCCTAGGTGTCACGCCTTCTGACACTCGTGAACCAGTTGGCTTCGAAATAGTATCTAATTTTGGCGATCTTGATGTTGCAGTATAATGAAATATCCTTTGCCCCTCAAGTGGATCCGCCGAGTAATCCACCTCATCTATCATATGGTACTCCATGAGTTCACCCCATGTCCAGATGTCAGAATCCACATATGCTCCTTGTCGTTTTCAGATATTTTTGAATGTAGGCTCAGAAGGGCTTCCTTTGCATCCCCTTAGGACTACAAAACCCTAACATAGCCCACGTAGAGCTTCATTCCCCAAATATCTTTTTCTGTTGTGAGCAAATCGATTGACTATCTTTCATATACTCATATAATTAAAAAAAATAACATGGCAAAATAGCATGTAAAGCATTATATACTATTTCCAATGCAATAATTTATTTATTTATTTTACTATACCTTTAGATAACCTCAACTTATGACATATGATTTCATATCAAGGAATTGCGAATGAGCTACACTATTAAGGTCTTACTAATTTAAAATGGTGTAGTCTAAATATTCTACTTTATTTAATTATAATGATTTTTTTTTTATATTTTATGATAATGACCTTTTTTTCATCTATTTTAATAATTAAAGTAAATTATAAACTAAAAAAGCATGACGAGTGCAATAATTTAAACTTATTATACATCGAGCACATGATTCAATAATAATGACTTTATTCTATATATTCTAATAATTAAAATAAATTATATGCCAAAACAGCATGGAAAAACACTATACACTATTTCCAATGCAATAATTTAAAATTATTATACATTAAACACACCATTCAATAATAATGTTATATATTCAATTAATCAAAATTTTAAGGGGCCTGGTCTATACTTGATTCCCAAGAGGAATTGCAGGGTATTGAATTTTTTTTATAAAAAATTATTTTAATAATCAAAATATATAATACATAAATAAAATGGAAAATCACAATAAATACAATATGTAAAGAACTTAAGAATAATATGCATTCAACACATTAAACTCAATGTGTAATCTAAACTTTATGAATTTTTCATATGAGTTCATGTTTTTATATTTATTTTGAAACATGTTAAAATTTATAATAATTTAGTTATCACCACTATTAATTACTATCATTAGTTAGTATTATCACTGATTTTTGGCTAAATATCCTAATTGTTATCTTATCACTTGGTTAGTGATTTGTTTTGTTATCACTAGTTAGTGGTTTATACTAATTGTCATCTTATCATTAGTTAGTGTTTTCATTATTTAGAGATTTGTCTAAGGTCTTAGTTTTTATTTTTCATATTTATTTACTTTTGAAAATAAATAAATTAGCAAGCCATAATAATTAATAATATGGCTTATCACACTTCATCTATGTTATCCAACACACTATTTTATATTAATTTTTTTTCATATATTTTAATAATTAAAATAAATAACACCAAATATCATGACAAAGCATTATATACTATTTCCAATATAATAATTTAAAATTAGTATACATCAAACACATTATTTACCAATTCCTTTCTTTTACATATTCTAATAATAATATATAATATCCAAAATATCATGAAAAAATACAATACACTAAAATGCAATATGCAAAGAACTTAAGGATAATATACATTCCACACATTAAATTCAATGATGGAATCTAACATAAATGAATTTTTATATTGTTCATGTTTTTATATTTATTTTGAAAGATGACAAAACATATCTTAATTGTTATCACTAGTTAATATTATTAATAATTATTGGTTTGTCCTAATTGTTATAATATCATTAGTGTTATCACTAGTGAGTGGTTTGCCTTGTTATCACCAGTTAATATTATCACTAGTTAGTGCTTTGTTTTAGATATTACTTTTTCTTTAATATTTAATAAGATTTTAACTAAATTATATTCGTATTTTTTATATTTAAAGTATTTTTTATTCTCCATCTTCTTAACATCTCATTATTTTTTAGATTTTTTTAGGAATAATCTAACTCTCTTTTCTTTATTACAACACAATCTCTACTTAAATTTAAATTTAAATGTAATAATATTTTAAATTTAAATTTAAATTACATATTTAATATCATTGCTTAAAATAAGTTAAATTTTACATAGATAAATGGATATTATTTTGTATGATGATGATAATGATAACATCAGTACTTCCCCTCATTTCGAGGGAGGATGGTACCCAAGGTACTCGGTGGGGACATCAATTGAGGTCATGCATAGCCACCCAATGATTTGACCCGGAGACCTTCTGCTTGCGATTACAACACTCAACCACTTGAGCTAACCCACCGAGATTTCATAATGATAATAGTTAAAATTCATTGAAACTAATTTTGATTTTTTGGACTTTAAAAATAAAAGATTATAAATTATCTATATTTTTATCGTTTTGGTGATTTAAAATGTGAATGTGTAAAAGAAAGTGTTTTTATTTTCCATCTTCTTGGTCTATCGGACCATAAGAAGGTTATTACTTGGTTTTATTTAAAATTTTGTTCCTATGCTAAAAAGTCTTAGAAAGAAGCTTTCCAAGATCACTATAGTTTTGGCAAGTAAGGAGGTTATAAAGGTTTGTACTATAGCAAATACTATGAAACTCATATCTGATGTGGGTGTAAGCAATACACTCTAAGAGAAAGTGATTTTCATCCTCTAAGCTCATAGACACACAAATATGGCAAACCATTTCCCCCCACGGAGTTTTGGGAATAGACCAATGCCCTGTTTCGTTATGGATCTTATGAGAGTTTGTTCTAATCTTGGCTATATTCATTTTCTTATTTGAGCTAGTTACTATTGAGAGATAATTCTGATCTTTAAAATTAGGGTTAATGAAATCCTTATAGTATCTTAGTTTTCTCTTAATCGCTAAATTTACTCGCACCACGATTTCTCTTAAACTTAGAAGAAATAATATTTTTGACATTATCGATATTTTGCAAAGTGTCATTTTCATCAATGCCTTAATTGTCTAACCAAGCTATCATATCTTTACACCAACTCCGCTTGAGGAGTAATTGGTTTTGACTTGAATTTAAAGAAATTTTGGGAAGTCTCTTGTTTTCCATGTTATTTATCTTGTACTTGTACATCAGGTTACCTAGTCATAGCCATGCTCTCGATGGGGGAAAGACCCACTTCTAAGAGTATAATAGGATAAGATGTGTTGCTTTTAATTTTGAGGTTATAAGTTATAAACCACTTCTAGATTTGCTCAATCTTTCTCCAAGATTCTCTAGAAATGTTGCAACCCCATACTTCACAACCGTATAAGATAATGAGGATGACAAGAGTTTCAAAGAGGAACTTCTTTTTATCCCACATGACCAGGTTGGCTGATTTACAATTATTTTCAAGACCAAAATAAGCTTTCTATCCTCCATTAATCATTTTCTCAATGTTTTGGTACCAATTGAGCTTGTGATGAATATCAATTCCAAGATACTTGTAAGAAGTCACTTCCTCCAATTTACTATTATGATAAATAAAATTTGCGTAGGTGTTTTTCTTATATTTTATAATCATAACTTTTGTCTTGTCGGTGTTAACAATCATACCTGTGTTAGAGCAGAAATATTTGAGAATTATTAATTATTTATTGAGATCAAAGGGGAACCTTGCCATAAGAACAATATCATTAGCATAAAGCACGAGGATGATAGCTATCGCAGCTAAGATCGTGCCCACACAACCTGCTTCTTCTAAACACCTTTCTAGTTTATTGATGTAAATTCCAAAAAGGGTAGGGGAGAGGAGGAAACCTTGCTTAGCTCCAATATTACAGTTTATATCCGCTGACCAACCCTCGTTATTCTTAAACTTGGAAATGACCTTTTTCATATAACCTTATCACAACCACTCTCAATTCAAAAGGAACATTAAGCTCCTCTAGCCTATTCCACAGGTTATTTCTAGGCACTATATCAAAATATTTCCTAAAGTCCACAAAGAAACAACAAAGATCTGAATTATTAGTACGAAAATCCTATGCAATGATTCTAAGCGTAATGAGGTGGCTCGTGGTTGAATGATTCCTTCTAAAAACTGCTTGCCCTCTATCCCTCTTACCTTCCATCTCTATCCATTCGTTGATCTTCTTTTCTAAGATAATACCATATAACTTGGCTAGGAGAAGGCTAATCATAATGGTCCGATAATTAGAGAGGTTATTTTTATAGCCACTTTTGAAAATAGGAATAATGAGGCTCTGAGTCCAAGGTGTAGGGAACCCTTGCTTGAATGCTAAATTAAAGAGTTTGTGGATGTGTGGGATGAGGACATGCCCCCCAATTTTTAAGATTTCTGCTTGGTAGCCTTCAATGTCTTTGGCTTTTCCATTTTCTAAATGCTTAACCCCGAAATCTAGGTCTTCTAATGAGAAAACTTCTTTCATTGTAAGGAAGGTTTGAATGTTATCTCTGATATCCGAGGATTCGTAAATCTTTTTAAGATAGGAATTCCAATCTTTTAAAGCAATCTTATTATCTTCTTTTGTTTTACAAGTTAGAATTTTCCTCTAGAATTTCTTAGGAGCCACCTTGGAGAGGTGTAAGAGATTTTCCTTCCATTTACTAAGATAATTCTTTTTTTTCTTTTAATTAGGGCTTTGTAGTGATTTATCTTGTCCATTTTTATCGATTTTGCAGCAGCTTGCTTAATTTATTTTCTCGCATTTTTACACTCTTGATCATACCAAGGGTTGGTTATACTATCTCTCTTTTTAACCGTGGCTTCAATAGAGAACTTGCTAATGGATGACGAGATGGATGTGGTAAAATTATCGTAGAGATTTTATATATTCTCCATACTAGATAAAGGAAACAAATCGTTTTTTAAATCATGGAGAAAAAGGTCAATTTTATTTTATCGGAGATCATGTTCTTTTGGAAATGATAGTTTTCCTCTTTAGGATCACTATGCATGGCAATATTGAGAGTTATAATTAAAGGCCTATGATCAGAGTGAGGCTCATGGTCGTTTAAGATGTCAAAATCCACTAACTTGTTGTATAAAGTGATATCAGAAATAACATAATCCACCACACTGCCAAGCCCGTGAATACAAGTCATCCGGCGAGAATTTAGCCATTTTGTTAGTTCATTGCAAATGATAAGATCTTGGTCACTATAGAAATTAACTAGCTCATAACCGAATAAATTTGCACCTAGATCTTCAGAACTTCTTTTGTACCAATTAGTTAGCTCAAGGTCTTTGTCTAACCAAAGAGGATTAGGGTTGGAATAATTGCTAAAAAGAATAAATTGGTTACTCGAAGTTCGGGCATTGAAGTCACCCATCAAAATGATATTTCCTTCCTTCCTTAAACTAGAAATATCATGTTCTAAACCATTATAAGGACAATTTTGATCTAAATTGTTTTTTTATAGAAGTTGGAATTAATACGGGCAAAATAACAAATGGTTGTGTAGGTTTTTTCATTATTAATGTCTATCATCTCTATCCAAATAAATTGGTTGTAAGGGTCTTTCTTATAAATCCTAACATGTGGGGATATGTTCTTCATAATGTAGCAGACTATACCCCCAATGCCTCTACGACATGAACGTTTACTCCATATTGGCCAAAGGACATATCTGTTTATATTAGGGGCCTTGTATTCCTCGTGCTCCCAAGTTTCAACCAGTAATATAATATCAATTTCACTCGAGATCCAACTTAACTTGGGGCCTTTGATCCATGGAAATCGTCGACAGTTCCAGGAGAGAATCCAAAGTTTGTCAAATTGCTATTTATTACTATTTTGGTTTCTATCTTGTATAACAGCTTTCTTGTTTCTAATTAATGCTTGGATTTCTCCTCCTTCCTAACTTATTTTACCTTTTCGACCTGATCCTATGGAATGAGGTCTTCATTTATAAATTCCTCGAGCCTTTTAAATTTGAGGTATTACTAAGTATATCATACTTTTGTTCGGCAGAGCTAAACTTAACCCGTACTAGCCTTTCTTTAAGATCCTTCTAAATTTATTATTTTTAATCTTATTTAATTGTTAAATAACTTTTTTTTTGTAAGTTAGTACCGAGAGAGTTTTGAACCATGCTCTAACACAAAGAGTGCCTTAAGTCTATTCTACACCATCTAGAACTCCTAATTAATTTGATTTTTTTTAATTTAATTTATCATAAAATTTATTGTTAAACAGTTTTTAACTTCTTTTTATTTTTTTATCTTTAATATATATATTTTTGTTACATATAATTACGAAATTATTTTATTATATTTATATATTAGTACAATTATAATTTTTAAAATTTATTTTATTTTAAAACTTATTATTTCCTTTTAGCTTAAGTCTTACTATTTGAACTGGAATAAATGATTTTTGAGAGCACAATTTTGTAAAAAACTGGCTATAATTTTTCAAAATCCATTTTAAAGATGTCAAATTCTAAAATTTTGGGTATCCATGAGTTGAGTTTTTAGGATGTTGAATCCATATCTACCATAAAAAATCTTAGTAAAACACAACTTAATTTAGATTTTGTAAAATAAAAAAAATACTATTTCGGCTGAAAATAACCGTCTCCATCCAAGTAAAAATTTTTACTATTATATCAAATAACAAATCAAAGAATGTACACGAAGCTTATTCCATAAAATGTAGACAAATCTTATTTCCCACTAACAAATTTGAGGACCTATGAGGCATATCCACATGGTATCTGTTACATATGTAACATTTATAGAACCGTGTGAGAAACACTTTCAGAAAGTGTAATTTTGAATCTTATTACATAGAATGTAGATAAATGTTACGCCCTACTAACAAATTTGAGTACTTATGAGGCGGATTCACTGGTAATATTGGTTAAGATAGGTAACATTTATAGAACCATACAAGAAACACTTTGGGAAAGTGTGGAATTTCATTGATGAAATTTTATTTTTATTTTTAACTTTTTTTATTATACATGTTGGTTTAAAATATGATACTCATGTTTTTATTTTAAACTAAATTTGTTTTTATATTATATATGTTGGTTTAGAATATGGTATTCATGTTTTTATTTTAAAATTAATTTATTTTTATATGTTTAATTAAAATATTTAATTTTATTTTTTTTAAATGATTTATTAAAAAAAATTAAACACTTTGTTTCTTAAACTTATTATTTATTATTATTTAAAATATATACAGTAAATTTATATGTTTATACAATTTTAATAGGTTTAATAGGTTTAATGGATTATTTTGGTTTACCCCACAAAAGAAATAAGTTATTTGGTTTTCTTTATAATTTTATTTTTATGTTTAAAAAACACTATTATTAAATCATCATAGTTAAAAGGTTTATAGAAAACTTTTTGAAATTTAGCTTTAATCTAGTTGTATGTAGAAAATTTTATCATAAAACGATTTCCATCTTGTATTTTTTAACAATAAATGGTAAGATGAAATATAAAATACCATTAACTTATCAAAAATAATTTTTAAGTGGATTATTTAACAATCATTACTTTTTTTTTCCAGGAAAAAAAGTGTAATTTTATTTCAGCAGAGGTGAACAAAATTACATTCTGAATATGCATTTCAAGAATGCATGCGGATACTAGCTTTAACAACAACAACAAAAACAGTGCTAAACAATTAAGAGTCTTCTTTACAACAGTCATATGTGATCATATAATCACCGATCCAAACCAAAAGATTTTAATATATGTATCAGTCTACCGACTCCCCGAGTCTCATAAGATCTGTTCCTAAATAATATCAGTATAAACCTTCCTTCAAAAGTAGTCCAAAGAGTTCACAAACAGAGAAATGACCGATAGTGATCACGTTCAAAAATAGTGTAGCAGTGGTAACCAAAGGATGATATCTCAAAGAAATGCCGCTTCATCAACAAACGACCAATGATAGTACTCATTGGTAGTCCCCTCACGAAACTCCTTTACCTTCCACATCCCCATTACCAAGTTCCTGCCAACTTTAGAAGCCTCGTCCGCCTCCGTGTTATTCTCCCTATATACATGTCTGCATGAAAAATGTATAAATGAGTGTTGTAGATCACATATGTCCTAAAGAATGTTAACAAGTCTAATATATCTGCACTGTTGAATACCATGTGACCAGTTAATAACATTCATAGAATCACCATAAACATTAATATTCTGACATCCTTTCTCAATGGCAAGTAAAAGGAGGAGTTTGAAACTCATGGGTTCCGCAAGATTATTCCCGCCAACCCCCAAACCCCAGTATAGGTGAAAATAGTGTGAGATAGAAAGATGTAGAACAACCCCTGCCCCGCACACATTATCCTGAGTAGCACCATCAAAAAACCCCCAAGGGATGGTTCGATCAATATCCAACTCCAAAATCACCCTTTGTTTTGCAGCTCTAATATGCTGTGGGAATGCATTTAGAATACCATTTGAGTGTTGCAGAAATAACAGGGGTACAGGGTTTATCAGAGAAAAGTAGGTTGTTCCGCACCAGCCAAATCCCCTAGGACACCATCAAAGGTAAAGCTCTAACCGATTTGCCAATTGGATCAGTGTACCATTGAGCCCAAGCTCGTAACAAAGAATCGCCAACTCAAGTATATCGATAATTTGAAATTAAGGAGCATTCTGCCCATACTTGGGTTGTGAAGGAAAAATGTAAAAATAAGTGTAAACAGGTCTCCTCAGCCGCTTTGCATAAGATACACCACCCAGGTCCCGCCCAATTCTTACGCTGTAAAAAGTCCCAAGTAGGCACCGTATTCTCAAGAATATTCCACATAAATAACCTCTGTTTCATGGGACAATTTAATTTCCAAAGTGGCTTCCAACACCAAACCAAAGCCCGGGGGTTATCAAAGAAGCTTATACTGATATATCCACTCTTCGGAGAGAAGATGCAATTTGGATCCCCTTCCCGAATCAGACAGTCATCCCTTTCTCGGAGAAGGATTTGAGAGAGAATGAGTGCCCAAAAAAATTCCTTCAATTCCGCCTGTTCAGTAACCGACAGTGCCAGTGTGTTAACATCCACCCAGGTTTGAACCCATGGTTGATCCAACACTGAAGCAACAAGCTATGAGAGGTAAATGATACCCAAGTTTCAAAGTGTAGCAATCAATCCTTTCGATAAGAGATGTCTTCCTGCACATCCAAACCAAAGATATTCTCCCACCCGCACACAACGACCATTTCCAAAGTTCCATACCAGAAGATCACCAATAATAGAGAAAGAATCAACAATAGCTTTCCAAATGACCAATCCACTATGATGAGTCTTATCCGGGTTCCAAACCTAGTCCAAGACAGTTGCAGGGGCAATTTATTTTTGAATGACCACCAATTTCCATAAACTGTCAGATTTTACAGTCCGCCAGACCCCTTTAGCCACTAGAGCTTTGGAGAAGTAGAAAATGTTTTTAAGACCCCATCCACCCAAATCCTTAGGTATTGCAATCTTCTACCACTGAACCCAAGGGGAGACAAAATCTCCTTTACCACTCCATAAAAACCAAAAGCAAATTTTCTGACCTTTTTCCAGCGTTCCTTGGGGATCCAAGAGAGAGACATGTAGTAGACTAGAATAGCCTCAAGAATAGACTTCACCAAAACCAGCCTTCCTGCTCTCGAAAGCCACTTATGACTCCATACCTTCAAGCGCTTATGGAGTTTTTCAATAAGCCAGTTCCAATCCTGTCTAGTATAAGCATTCGGCTTTAACTGGAAACCAAGGTAACTGATGCCAGCATCCAAGGTTGTTAATGTGTAAGAAAAGACCCTCCTAATGGCCCAAACCTCAACTTCTCTTAACAAATGTACCGACAGAGTAGACTTCCTTTCATTAATCTCCATACCGGTGGCAGAAGAAAAAAGATGTATAATACCTCGAAGATCTTCAATGTCATTGTGTGAGTCGGTACAGAAGATGGGAATATCATCCACAAAAAGAAGATGAGTAATATGAAGATCCAGAGCCACCTTAATACCATGAAGAGTGCCCTCCCTAGAAGCTTTTTTAAGGGCCCTACTCAGCCCTTCTGCCACCAGTAGGAAGAGTAAAGGTGACAAAGGGCACCCGTAGCGATGTCCTCTCTCAGAGTGAAAGAAGGGAGAGGTAGCCCCATTGATGAGTACAACCAAAGAGACCGAAGTAATGTAGCTCATGATCCATCTGATAAAATCCATAGCAAAGCCCAGATGAGTAAGAAGCAGATGAATGTAGAGCCAACTCGCCTTGTCATAAGCCTTCAATAAATCAATCTTGATAACAACCCCTTTCAGCTTCCGTGATTTCATACTATGAAGGCCCTCCTGTGCCACCCCAATAACTTCATGAATTTGATGACCTTCTAGGAAGCCAAATTGTTCTGTAGAGATATGCCTAGACAAGATGATCTTCAGTCTACAGGCAATAATTTTAGTCACCACCTTATACACACAGTTGCACAAAGATATAGGTCTGAAATCACCAAGGGCTGAGGGATTATCTATCTTTGGAATGAGAGCAATGAAAGTAGAATTCAGAGTAGCCAAGATCCTCCCAGAGCTTCGAGTATCTTCAACCATCTGTAACAGATCATCCCCCAAAAAATCATATAGTACCAAGAGAAATTAAATGGTCCATCCATCCGGACCTGGACTCTTGTCTTTCTGGAAACTCTGGAGGACCCCCTTCAACTCCTCCTTAGTAACACTTTCCATCAGGACCAGATTATCCTCATCTTCAACAAAATGAGGAAAAATCTGAGCCATCCAAACAACTTCAGTAACCGATGCCTGATCAGGGAATTTAAAAATATTATGGAAATGTTCTACCCCCACCCCAGCCATGCCCTCAAAGGAGGTCTGTGAAGCCCCCAGCGAGTCCTCAAGGCTCCAAATTGTATTGGAAGCCTTCCTCCCTTTCGCATAAGCATGGAAAATTTTAGTATTCTTATCGCCAGCCTCGAGCCATAGCGCCCTGCTTTTCAACCTCCAAGTTTCCTCTTTTTCCAGCAATAATATGTTTCTCCTGCCTTCTAGAGAGACAAGATGTACCTTTTCCTCCACAATCACTAGGCCCCCAGTCCCAGAGTCATAAAGTAGCCACAGATCCAACTCAATCTGTTTTAGTTCCCTATCTCCCCGTACTGTCTTCTCATGAGCCCATTTCTTGATAGGTCCTTTGATCCTTTGGCTATTTGTGACAAAATGAAAAGAAGCCGATGCCTCATCCCTAGGGTTGTAAGGTACCCGGAGGGATCTGAGCAGGTTGGAAAAGGATTCATCTTTCAACCAAATCTGATTAAACTTCAGAGGCCCAACAGGTTTGACAGGTCTCGGTCGAAGTTCGATAAAAATGGGAAAATGATCGAAGGACCCCTCCGAGCCCACCCAATACTTCAAAAGGAAAAGCCTATCCACAAATGAGTCAGAGACCAAAAATCTATCCATACATTTCTCGACATGGTTTTCACTAGTTCGATTGTTCCTCTAGGTAGGCTTCAGCCGCAGGAAGGCTCAATATCAATCAGATTGCATGTGACCATTTTTTGAGTGAAATAACTAGCCAACGGGTCAGAACGAGCCCTGGTTCCCCAGACTTCAGACAGACCCAAAGAGAAATTAAAATTTCCACCCAACAAGAGATCCCCATCCTGTAACAGAGGATTCATGAGAAGAGTATCCCAGAAGGGGATACAATTTATATAAGGACCATAAATATTAACCATCGTAAACAATTCACCAAGATCAAGGGCCGAACAGGACATCCCCAAGATGGATTCCATTCCCCAAAGATTATGTAACTTAATAGTTTTGACATACCAGCCTATAGCCAAACCACCAGAGCGACCACGAGCATCCAAAGTAGCAAACAACCATCCATTGAACTAACTTTCCAACAAAGACTTCACCAAAGAACCATCACCCAAAGTTTCTTGAAGCAGAATGATATCCGGGTGCTCAAGAGATACCACTTTACATAGAGTTGATCTTTTGTGGGGACAAGCTAGACCCCGACAGTTGAAAGACATGACCTTCATTAGTGACCCTTCTTCTGGGCACGCACCGCTCTAAGTGCCCTATCAATAGTCACCTGTTTACCTTCCAACAAATCCAATTTTCCTTGGACCGAGCCTTAGAAAGATGAGATTTCCTTCCACGGCCCCTACCAGCATGACCCACCCTAGCACCCAACCCTCCGGGAGAAACTTTGGAGAGAGACCGAAGGAAATAACCCGAATCTAAGGATTCAGCACAGGAGAGGGGAGTGTGCACTTCCTCAGCGGGTAAGTCGGGATTGGTTGGAACGTCAAGAATCTCCACAATAGGGATCGTAGGGCACTCCACTATGCTAGCAGGGGCCATGTCAATAAGAGGGGATTCCATCAAAGAAAGAGAAGAGGATATTTTCAAATTGTTAAGAGCCTTCAACCAGTCCATCTTGTCTAGCAAAAAATTATTTAAAACAAAATTAAAGGATTGAGAGTTGATGGAAGGAGAAATACCCGCAGTCGAAGCCACCGTAGGTTGATGGGGTGCCAAAAGGTCAGAACCAAGAGTGACTTCAGCATGGGTCAATCCATCCTCCAGTAGCACTTCCTATGCTGACCCAAGATCAATTCCAGTTCCAATCCCCTCAAGATGAGAAGGTTCCGGAGTAGGACGTCCCTCAAGAGTAGGAGCCTCCCCAACCCTAGACCGGTTGTGACCACCACCATTCCGCCACCGCAAAGGTAACTTACAATCGACAACAGGATGTCCATAAGAATGGAAGCGACGACATCTGAAGGGAATATTTTCATAGTCGAGCTTCTGCACATAGGAATAAGGCCCCCAGCTAAGAGTGACATCTGTGGCCAAACCATCCCTGATGTTCAAATTATCCAGAATGCGAGCCACCTTCCGCTGATAGGATTGAATAAAACTGTAGTCACCTTCCAAATAAGTCCCAATTAAGTTCCCAATGCCTTTGAAATGTCTCTCCCACCAATAGTGCAGGGGTAAACTCGGAAGACGAACCCAAATGGGAACCAAATCTAGTCTTTCGCGGCTTGCATCAAACATCGGGTGCCATGGTTTTAGCATGACCGGCCAATGATCCCAGCTCTAGTTAGAATTTAGAACCCATTGTGCATGTTCCCCATCATGAAAATTAAATGCAAACCAGTTCCGGGTCAGTTCTACCACCTCAGGGGTGTAACCCAACCATTCGACCCAATGTTCTTCCACCCAATCCTTAATGGTGCGCAGAGAGAAAGACCGTCCTAATGCCTTTCCAACTAGAGTGATGCTGGTCATCTTGATAAGCTGATGCCATTCAATGTCCTCTCCAAGGGCATAATTGTATTTAGTGCGGCTCAGTTTTAACCATCGTTTCCGCCCCCGCTTCACAGTATTGTTTGTGTCATCAGAGGAGCATCCACCCCAATCGCCAGAACTGGTTCCAGAGCCCACAAGTGGACTTGCATATCCGCGTTGTTTGTGGGTCTCCAAACAACCTGTACTAGATTCTTCCACAGGCCCCTCTACTCTCTTGCCAGAATACAGAGGGTCTATTGAAAAGTTTAATGGGTCAACTGCTCCAGGGTTCGCATCAAGCATAGAAAAAGAACCTCCACCCCCATCCATTGCGCCTTCAAAATCCTTAACCACCTGTGTCGAAGACCAGAAAGGAATCGTCGTCTCCTTCAATGGCGTAGATGGTGGAAGTCTAGGAGATGGTTCTGTCAAGTGTAAGTTAGCCGACGATTGTGCCAAGAATGTAGTCGGAGAGAAACCTAGTTCCTGTCGAGCCTCCCTAGTAGAAAACCCAGTCATCCCAAGTGCACCATCATGCGCCACATCACTCCATATAGTGCCAGATGTTTGTGATCATATCGATAGCCTATCCAATGGGTCATTAGTGTAGTCCCCCAGGTCATCGAAGTTTGCCATTGAAACAGGAATTACCACAGTAAATCAAGGTAACAGAGACAGAAACAAAAAGGCCAGTAAAACCTTAACAGTGAAAGAGATTTTAAAACCGATGATTTCCATCCGTCACTCCCAGCATGCCGCTCGCTGTTCAAGATCTCGAGAAAGCACCATGTCCACCCTTAACAATCATTACTTAAAGGTTTAGTAACTTGAATTTAAAATTTTATTTCAACATATTATAAATTATATTTTCAACATTCCTTTAAATAGTTCACATATAATTTTGATCTAACTTCCATAAATATATTTTTATGGACTTTCTAATGCTTTATTCAAGATGTTGATAGTTGTGAAAGAAAAAGAACCAGAAAAGCATTTATGTTTTTTTAATATCGTCATCCTTTAAATTGTGTTTTTATTGTTCATTTAGATCATTTATATATACTTTTGATGTTGATTTCCATTAATCAACTTGAACTTTATTAATTGCCTATGTAGTTGCATTCAATTTAAAACTTTAAATGTTCGTAATTTTCCATTTAATAAAATCATGCAAAAGAAGAAAGAATTTTCTATTTAATATAATTCTGTAATATATATATATATGTATATGTGGGAATTTTTATACATGTGATTTTGCATTTGATGATCAAATATACTCATATTATTATTCGTTCATCCTTGTCCTTCACATGATTAACATGTAAATCCTTAGTCCCCAAATCGGCTAGGGATTTCACAGTCTTCACTTCCGCAGCTACTGGTGCCATTTGTCTAACAATCACAAGTTACAACATATCAAAATTGATAAAAGAGCAGATGTTAACTAGAGATGATCTAATAAAAAATCCCTAGCTCTCGTATTGTTATCAGAACACTCTTCTTGAATGCAACCTTCATAATGTTACTTATGGACGGTGTTGCGTACTCCCATACCCGGGAAGGGGCCATTTAAAGCACTGATTTCAAGTAAGCAGCCGTCAAAAGAAATTAAAAATCATAAATTAAAGTAATTTGAAGTCTCATCAATTTAAAAGAGTCCAATGTCGGGTTGCTTCATTATTCAATTTCAAATTCAGAACGTTGTGTATTTGCCTCCCATTTGTGTCTTACCCTGTTATTAAGATTTGCTTCCCAAGGCGAGCCTGAAGGAAATACTGGTGTAGAACAATGATCTGTTGTTGTGTGGTCGTTATTTTCCCCATAACGCTACCACATTTCCGCCATTTAATTTGCAGTCTCAAGGCATCATTTCCCTACTTTCCTCTATCTCATTATATCTTGCATTCTCTTGTTCACATGAGGGACATTTCGAATTTTGAAGTAGAGCTGGTGGGAATTGATGGGATAAATCCAAATCCAGGGATGGATTTCAACATTTTCACAATAGAATTGTTCTTCTCCTGCGATGTGTTGTTTGTTACAAGGTGGTGAGCAATGAGTAAGTGTTATGTTGATTGTGTGGTTTTGTTCTCAAGGGCGGTGATTTTTGGTAAGAAATTTGAGTTTCGTTTGTGATAGGAAGGCAAGGAAATTTGTCCTCGGTTTGGCTTCTCCATTACGGTGGTGTCACTATGTAACACCTCCCTATTTTGATCCTTATTTTTATTATTTTTAATAAATGTAATTGTAACTATGTAAGCGACCTTGGTGAGGAGCTCAAGGTCAAGGCCCCACTAGTGGACTTTGAAAATATCGTTAGGTTATTTCCTAAATATTATTTACAACTTAGAAGACTAAGGACATGACGCCATTTAAACGACAAGAAATGGATTCACAAAGAGAGGAGGAAGCTTGGATAGGAAGCCATGAAGATCTAGAATTTTAATGATGGGTGTCATCTTGATCATCTTAAACACTTAGTAACTATTCACTTAAAATTCTCAAAGATATAAATGTCACCTTAAAAACCCTAAGAAACAAAAGCTAAAATTAATAATAATAACTTACTATGGTTAATTATTCTGCAAAGCAAGGAAAATACCAATTACAAGTAAGTATTATGTTCATGGATATGAAATAAAGTTAATAAAGGTGAACGAGTCTACTACTATGATCATATTACTACTAAAATGGAAAAGAACCTAAGTTGTTCCATCTTACCATATCATTGTCTTATTATTATCAATAAGAGGAAGGGGTAGTTTCTCCACTTAATGATTTAATATGTAACAATGTTGTTCTAGACATAGGAATTATGCTATGCTGGCCAAATAAGTTATTATAAATATATTGAGATAGTTGTATATATTTATAGGTAGATCCTATTCTAGTTTACATAATTTTATATATATATATATATATATATATATATATATATTAACTCTTTGATGAAGGGTTATTTAATATATAAATAAGAGATATATATATAGAGGTACTCTTACATCACTTACAGGATAATTCTTTGATAAAAGGATATTCTTTTCATATTCCAAAGAATTAAAGGAGAATTTTTTTCCAAAAAAAGAAATCACATTAAATAAAAAGGCGGTATGGGAAGTAGAAGGTGGAGTTTTGAGGAAAGGAGGTCTTAGTTTACGTTTCCCCATGAATTTATCAACTGTGTGAAAGCCACAATTTCTGTAGGAAGATAGAGTCTCTGAAGATCGGGGAAGGAGGAATTCGCTGTTGATCAGGTTGTAAACCAGGTCCACTCGATCGGTGTAAAATGGATAAAGGCGTAACGAGGTGATGATTTACACCCATTCTCTGTTTACTAAGCCATGAAACAGGTAAATATATTTATCCATAGATCTCTGTATCGATGTCGAAATATTTTTAATGCCTCATCCAGCGATCTCTGGATCGCTGTCTTAATATTTAATATACCTTACATTTTGACCTGCAATCAAAGCTTGATCGTTGTCTTAACCTTCTCAAACTCCGCGTGGATCGATCTCGGGATCGGTATCCTCAAACGCCATTGTGGAGCGATCTCTGTAACGCTGTCGAAATATTTTTAATGCCTCCTCCAGCGATCTCTGGATCCTTGTCTTAATATTCTTTTTTTTTACACCTTTCATGCTCCAGATCGTTGTGATCTCGGTGATTACTGAAATCGTTTGATTGTTAAATGCTGCGATTTCTTTTATCGTTAAATGTCTAACCTTATGCAGACCCATAGCGCCCAGCTTGGGTCGACTGGCAGAAGTTCGATTGGCTTGTAAAGTATTAAAAATAGATCTCTGTTGAAGTTAGGATCAGAATGTAAATGTACAGTAAGAGATTAGACACCAAAGCTTGAACCTCGGTGATTATCTTTTGGTATTATAAGGGAAAGAACTTTGTGTAGTTATATTTATTATTTTGCTGCATTTTCGTTTATAGATTGAAAACTAGCGCCAGGGCTTGGCGATTATATAAATTGATTTTCTTTTATGAATCCGTTGTCAACTAGATTAAGGAAAGATATCCCGGGTTAAGCTTCTGTTATCTAATTCTGGTACATAACTTTATGAACCTGAGTGATCACCCTTATTATATATTCAAGTCATTAAGTATTATGTTTATTATGATTTCGACGGAAGACTTATGAAGGTTTTCTTTACATAGACCTACACTTTATATATATATATATATATTCATTCAAGTTATTAAGTATTATGTTTTCTTTACATAGCACTACATTTTATATACATTTTATATATATTCAAGAATGCACCAACAATTTTTTCAAGATTAGTAGTTTCGGCATTTAAGGACTACATCCATAAGTTTCTTGCAGCATACATGGATGATTGGATAGTGTATGGGTTGGTCAAGGATCACGTCGTGAATATGAGGTTGATGTTGGAACGATGTCGACAGCACCGGATTTTATTGAACTGAAAGAAATGTATTTTCTGCACTCCATTTGGGATTTTGTTGGGGCACATTGTTTGTAGGGAAGGAATGTTGGTAAACCCTGCAAAGATCGCAATTATTGTCGACCTCCCACCACCAACAACAGTCAAGCAATTAAGAACAACGCTGGGACACATGAGATACTACACAAAGTTTATCAAAGGGTATGCAACAATCACGGCGCTGATGGAAAAGTTGTTGAAGAAAGACGCCAAGTTCGAATGGAATGAAGAGTGCGAGAAGAGTTTGGATATATTGAAAGCAAAGATGGTTGCAGCACCTATACTAGCATTTCCAGATTGGAGGAAGGAGTTCCACGTTCATGTTGATTCATCATCAGTCACACTAGGAGTCATCTTGGCCTAGCCAGGAGAAGGCACCATAGACCATCCGATAGCATTTGCAAGTAGAAAGCTATCTACTGCAGAGAAGAATTATACGGCCACAGAAAGGGTAGGTTTGGCGATGGTCTACGCCTTACAGAAGTTTCGACACTATCTCTTAGGGGGCCATTTTTAAATTTTCACTAACCATTCAACATTGAAATACCTGGTAAACAAGCCTGTGTTGGGGGGGAAGATCTGTCAATGGTTGTTACTCTTCCAAGAATTTGATTTTGAGATAATTGTAAAGCCGGGTCGACTGAATGTAGGACTAGACAATCTGTCACGAATAGAATCTGTAGAAGAGCCAAGGAGCCTTGACGAAGGTTTTTCGAATGCTCAGTTGTTCAGGGTCGGAATGGTCGACGACCATTACGAACAAATTATTCATTTTTTGGAAATAGGGAAGGCGTCGAAGGGATTCAATACCAACCAGAAGAAGTAGCTAGTTGTCAGCCCTGCAAATTTTCAACTAATTGTAGGGAAACTATATAAGATGGGACTGGATGAGATACTTCGACACTACATCCTTCCGCATAAACGGGAACAGATTTTAGCGGGAAGCTCATGATGGAACCGTAGGAGGTCACTTTGGAGGATGTGCCACTGCTAGAAAGATCCTCTGAGCAGGATTATGGTGGCCGATGATGCATGGAGATGCTATGGACTACACCAAAAGCTGCGATGCATGTCAATGGATAGGGAAGCCGTGACGAAGGGATGAAATGCCATTAGTAACTCACTTGACACTACAGGCTTTCAACAAATGGGAAGTTGACTTCGTGGGACCCATCAATTCACCAGGAAACAGAACAGGGTCACGCTACATAATCACTGCGATAGATTCCTTGACATGATGGGCGGATTCTGCACCAGTGAAGGATTGCTCAGCTGCCACTACAACAAGATTCCTCTTTGAAAACGTAGTCACCAGGTTTGGGTGCCAAAAGATACTAATGAGTGACCAGAGGACTCATTTTGTTAATTAGAAGATCGCAACGATGATAGAGGAGTTTCAAATTCAACATAGGAAGAGCATCCTGTATCATTTGAAAGCCAATGGGACAATTGAGGCATTCAAAAAAATCTTGGATCATGGACTCACGAAGGTATACAACACAAATCGCGATGATTGGGATTTGAATATTCCAACGATACTCTGGGCATATCGCACAACTTGCAAGTGGTTGACTGGCCAGACCTGGTTGAAGCTCGGCTACGAGAAGGAATATGTAATGCCGATCGAGTACATCGTCCCAAGTCTGTGTATTGCAACAGCCATAGGAATGAGTGACGATGGAGCATTAGAGGAACGGTTGGCCTAGTTGGTACAAATTGATGAGGATCGGTTCATCGCAAGTTTTCATCAGAAGGTCGAAAAGGATCGACAGAAGGCTTGGCATGACCACCATGTTAAATCAAATCACATTCAACGTGGAGACATGGTTCTTCTATATAATATTAATTTTGCAAAACACCCAAGTAAGTTACAGATGCGTTGGTTAGGTCCCTACATCATAAATTTTACCACTGACGGAGGTGCAGTACAGCTACAAAGTTTAGATGGAGTATTGTTTCCCATGCTTGTAAATAGGAATCAGTTGAAACCCTATCACCATGAGAAAGTGCATAGCAGTTGAAGAACAAGGTGAAAAAAAAGAAAAAAAAAAGAAGCAATTATGAGAAAAAGTGGGAGACATGGCCCGATGGGTCACTCGTTGGCGCTTGGCATGGTAGACCACTCAGCGCATGATTATCGTGGCTAAGAATCACCGAAAGATGGTGGAAGGGTATGATGACACACTTGGGGACATAATCATATGGCTATGGGGAATATTTCTCAAATCAGGCATCAAGGACAGAAGGAGCAAGCGTCAATATAGGAGCAGAGATTGATGAATGCAAGTTGAGTAAAGAGAGTCTATAATTCAGAAGAGGAGAATCAATAAGTTGCATGACGCGAGCCAGTAAGGAAAACACAAAGAGGTAGTAAGTTGAGTAAGAAATCCGAAGGAAGCTATGGAAAAGAGAAGTGAGATAGTTGCAATGGTGTATTTCATTTCCAGCAAAAGCACTCCAGGTGCGCTAAGGGAACAGACGACGAGTGTCCATGAAAAACCAGCCAAGAAAGTGGCGCAGACAATGGGGAGGAACGAAGACGAAGTCCCACCCGAGATGTTTAAGAGAATGGTAGTAGTTAGACGAACCATAGTCCCTACAACCACCAAAACACCAAGGGCAGAGGCACGCTTGCTCCAACAATGGATGGTCAAATGTGTGAAACATATGTGCTCGAGTAGCTGGCCTATTTCCCAATTTGGTGATGTCAATGAACTTTTCCCCAGATCGAAACAAGCATGAAGTGTAAGAGCAGGCGCATAAGGGATAGATGACGAAGGTTTCAAGAGACTGGAGGATGAGTTCGATAAGTACATGACAATGAGCTCCAGATGGCAAGAACAACTTCAGAAGTTTAGCACAACAAAGGATGAGAAAAACACCAGAGGTGTCCAGCTGAGGTGTCTCGAAGGCGAGCCAAAAGTTTGTGTTGGGGGCCTATTGGCACGGGATTAGTCCGGATGAAGTGCGGAAGTCGATAGCTGCGAAGAGGGACCATCCGCGGAAGAAAGGGGCATTCACGGAGAACGGAAGAAGTGCAAGATTAGTTTAGGTTGTTATAAAGGGTCATTTGGACTATTTTGTAACCACCATAGTTGGCTATAAATAAGAACATGAGTGTAATCCTAAGGGCATCCTAGTATCAATTGGCATGATCATTGTGACTGTGCGATTCGATTGTATTGTGCTCTGTTTTCAGCAGTTTTGTATGTATCTGTGATAATATGTTCAGAATTGTTTCTACGAGGGGTATACTGCAGGTTTTGATGAGTTAATGCATGAAGATGTTCAGATCTATTCTTTTGTCTATGTTTATGTTCAATGGTGAATGCTGCGTTATGATTTATGTTGTCTTTTCTATAAGGTTTCATTGATGTGATCTCCAGTATTTCCATGTTCATGAGAATTAAAATTATGTAATGAATATGCGAATGGTAAATACATGGTTAATGTGTGAATGATGAATGTATGAATGTATGCGAATGTGAATCTCTGGTTTCTGTTGCGATAGAATCGAAGTAAGTGCATGTCCTTTCCGTACTGCGGAAACATGGTTCCTGCAGCCCCCTTAATCATCTCGGGTGAGACCTCACTCGCTTTGCGGGTGTTGCTGGAAAGGGTAAAACCTTTCTGGGCCGGTGCTTAAGGGTGTTTGGTTGGTGTTTGTTGACGATAGTGCGAAGTGGACCCCTGTTGATAGAATTGTGTCAACATGTTTGTTCATCAATTTGTCGTCATGCACATCATCATGTTTTTCTTAATTATTCAAAATATAAATAATCAAAGGGTCATTTTATTAAAGTTTTATTCATTTGGGTCACTTGACAAGTGCCCTCCAAGTCTACATCAATCTAGGAACAATACAATTATTGTAGCTAGAAGAGCAGAGATTCATGGTGAAGTTATAATGTTTATATGGTCCCACATATAAGGTGTATATAATGACCACCTTTATTAAAATTATAATTTTTATAGGAGAACATGTATGGTATATAATGACCACAATAACATATCTAGTGTGAAAAGTATACATTTGAAATATGCAAGTTCATAAATCCAAATTACTGCGTTAAAAATGTTGAAAACCAATTCTTTGGACAAAGCCATTAGTGTAGCTAGAAGAGTGGAGACTAATGCTCAACATATAAAGTGTATATAGGACCACAATAACATATCTAGTGTAAAAGGTCTACATTTGAAATATGAGTTCATAAATCCAAAGCGAGGTAAGGATGTTGAAAACCAATTCTTTGGACAAATCCATTTCTGTAGCTAGATGATTAGAGACTCATGGTCAAGATACAAGGTGTATATAGGACAGCAATAATATATCTAGTGTCAAAGGTATACACCTCAAATATGCATTAAGAAATCCAAAATGAGGTAAGAGTGTTAAAAACTAACTCTTTGGACAAATCCATTATTTTAGTTACAAGAGTAGAGACTCATGGTGAAGCTATAAGGTGTATACAATGACCACAATAACATATCTAGTGTGAAAGGTATACATCTCAAATATGAGTCCATAAATCCAAATTAGTGAGGTAAGAATGTAGGGATTTGTAACTTACTATGATCCCAACCTTATGTTTCAAATATATATGGAAATAGTTAGAGTTTATTTAGACTAGAAAATTATAACTTTATAGAGGACAAACATATAATGAATACGAAAGATTGCGTTGAAGTTTACAAATCAAGGAGAGGAATAAATCACCTTAATCATAAAAATATATCATGTCTAATTTCAATAATATTTACGAAAATATAATTTTTTATAGGACAACATGTAAGGTGTATATTATGAAGGCTTGTAATAGGGACAATAAACAACTTCTACTTGAACCATTTCCATCATCACTCTGAAATATTCAAATTAATATTTCTTGGATCAAGGTATTTTATTTATTAACTTATCCTTCCATTCCACTAGTTTTTGTAAATATTATGGTTTTTACTTATGGATCACTAATCCATGATACTTAAAAGGGAAACCACCCAAAACATATATAGCAAAGGAATTTGAAGGATAATAAGATGGACCATTTAAGGGTAGGGATGACACTCAACACCTTAACACCATAATACAATATGATTATTAAATACCCATATGATCTCTACCACAATCACACTCTAAGATACTATGATATCAAACACACTCAACTAATAAACTTATTGACCGTAAGTTAAAACAAGAGCCACGTGGTGGCAATGTCCTTGACATTGCCACTTGCTCTATTTGTAGAAAGCTAGGACATTGCCACCTGCTGTATTTGTAGAAAGCTATAGGAAGGATCTATTTACTTGGAAATATGCCGGACAATTGATAGTAGTTAAGATGAATAAAAATAATGTATCCAAAACTTGCTCAAATCATTAATCCTCAATTTTTTTATGAAATAGAGGTTTGACACCATCTCCACCTCCACCTCCACTCTGCAACTACTGAATGCACGCCATCACAACCTATTACAATTTGGTAACCATAACCAAATCAAATCAGTTTTAAATAATGCACAGCGTCAATTTAGAAATCATGAAGACAAAATACATTAACCTGACCTTAGCTCTGATGGATGTTCCATCTGCCGGCTGTAAAGTGGTGAAAAGAGAGCCAGTTTTTTTATATATGCAAACAAGTTTAGATTTAATCTGATATTCCCTTCAGGCAATGCTTGAGCAAGTGTTTCCAGAATTGCGTGTCTTTCTATGCATCGAGCTTCGACAGTATTCAATCCGCTGAACTTCATCATTGGAAATTTAATTAGAAATGAACATAACTTGCAAAGCCATATGAATTTTCACTTCCATGTTTTGAATGAGTATAATTATCGATTATCCAACTGTATGTTGCTTTATGAGCTAAACATCTTTCTGGACGCCAGAGACTTTGAGAAACCCCATACCCTGCATCACCATGACCAGTAGCAATGTGAAGCTCCATTATTTTCTCCATGATAGATGAAAACAAGTTTGACAAGGCTAAAAAACATATTGTTCACTCACCCCTCAAGCTGAGGATAATCTGAATGAAAGGTATCTGCTACACCAAGAGCATCAAGTGCTTTCCAAGCATTGCCCACATCGTGAAAGCTGCACCCGTCCCTCGAAGAGTATCAAACCGCTCCAGCACTAGACTCTTAACACCGACCCTGCATGCATATATCCCCACATATTATTATGTTGAGTCAATACTTTTGCATGCATAAGCCAAGTGTTATTTCTGAGTTATTAATGTTTGTTTTTATCAACAAGTTCAGAAGTAGTGTTTATTGAATATTGGAGATGGCCTCCACCAATCTCATCCATTCCGCTCATGCGCTCTTCATCATATTGATGCCCATGGCCATTGCTATGCATAGAGTACACAGTGCATGCCTTGTTCTTGGTCTTGATCTTGATCGTGTTCTTGTTCTTGATCTATCACTCTTTGTTATGTCATTTACTTCCTCCATGTAATTTTCATTGGATTCATAGAGGTCATCCAGGTGTTACTTAGATGATGTGCATATCGACTTGTTGGTCACTTTGGAGACATTGACTATAACAATCACTTGACATACCTATCGATTGGATTTCCATTTTTTGGATGGTCAACTAAGAGGGTAACGAGATGTCTATGGTTTGGACATCGTTGAGCACATAAGACCACTGATTGAGATTTTGTTTTGGCATGAGACCGAGTAAATATCTCATCGATTATGTAGCTGACATATGTATTACTCATTGGAGAGAGTTGACTAGTTGAAATTCGTCGACTATAGCCATCAACTAGTTATATCTTGGATCGCCAAACATTTTGTGCCTGGAACCTTCAATTGGGATTCCTCGTAGCCAATTAAAGTCAATAGATGCTGCTTGTGTGACAACTGCCACGGTATATACTGTGTTTATTTAATCGATCCAGACGACTCCCATATTCGATTAATACCTGGCACGCCTTTTTTTTTTGCTTAAGCTGTATTATAATGGCTTTGTTCAGGCGCCATTATAACGTGCGAGGAGCTGCCCGTGGAAGTTTGTGCTTTTTTGGTTTCGTCTTATGGTAATAGATGTGTGCTCGAGAAGGCTCTGTTGAAAGGACGACACATTGCAATTTTATTGTCAGGTAGCTTATAACTATTAATGTCTTATAACACTTTATAAAACTCAGGTTTCACACCTAGCATTGTTAATATATACGTCATTAGCGATGGTCAAAACTAACAATAATTGCATATATATATAGTAGTCCGCTGTGATCGCTGAGAAATTGGTAGAATGGATCGAAAGCGAGGACTGCATAAATGCGTGCGGCTTGGAACATATGGATGTGGGCATGTCTACCGATTTTCTACTCGAACAACAATTCAGTCAGAAGTTGTGCTCTATCCAGTTCCGCAACAACTGCCCCAACATCGTGGATCTTTATGTAAATCTTGTTGTAGGAGAAGGTCGGTTCCTCGGATCGTCTTTATCATCATCTCAATAATTCACTTTCATTATTGACATAATCGATTTGAGGCCATGGTTGTGGCAGCAATATCTTTACCGAGCATGCGTCGTGTGCCATAAACACCAATTAAGTGAACACGATCACCTTGATGAAGCCAGCTCTCCAGTTGGATTTGAGCATCTCGAAGCCCAGACGCAGCTACGTCTTGAAGTAATGGCTCCTCTATATGCAACGGTCTGGATTGAAGAAATTGTAGAGAAGTCATCAATATTGACAAGTCACTTTGAAGACAGTCATAGAGCCCACCAAAAAATGTGTTCCAATCTCTGATTTCTTTGGAGAGTCTCCTGGGCTTGCGCACCAAACAATCAAGACAACCTCGCCGCGTGCTCGAACGATCGATGGACAGTAGGCATGCTGCCTCTCGAAGAGAATTTCGCAGCGATTGTAAGCAAGTCATCACGAGCTCGAGGGGCACTTTCTCTTGATTTTGGAAGAAGGTGCGCCAAATATTGACTTCATCTCAGAAGAGGGTGGTAATATCTCGTCGAAGGGTCTCCATAGGCCTCAAGTCAGTTTGCAAAGTCTAACGGTCATCCTCCATTTGAATAACATCCTTAAGAGACCATCAAGTTTTCTTTATAATGTTCTGTCAATCAACAGTTTTGCGAAGCAACATACAATGGTGGTGTGTAATAACAGCTAATTGAAACAGTGATATGAATCATGACAACTTCATCTATAAAAACGCCATCATGGGAGTACAATTAACACCGTGTGTTCTGGAGAAATTGGGAAGACGATAATTTTAGCCAGCGTAGCGTAGAGGGTAAGAGGCTACCAATCAATCAAACACACAAAATAAATGTGTGTCAAAATACATCAAGATTTCTTCTGATAAACAATACAATGGAGTTGAATTCAGAAGGAATGCCTCACGAGTTCGCAGCTGCTAACAGAACCCAAAACCGACATTAAGTCACAAGGAATTAATGCAATATAACAAAAGAATGTTCATGACCAAGACCAAGACTATGTGTATCCGCTTATTACAAAAAATAGAGTAAGCTAAATTCTATACCGTTTGCACCAAGAATCCGGTGATTTTTCGGCGAAAATCCGGCTGAAATTGCTTAAATGACAGTTTTGGGTTGCTAGAATTGCATAATCGGGGTGGCCCAAGGGTAATTGAGGTCGCTGAATCCATTCCTACAACCAAAATTGCAATTCAAGCAACCCAAATCACAGTTTCAGCGATTTTCCCTTTGCCGGATTCTGGTGAAAATCGCTGGTAAAAGTGCAAACGTTCTAGAGTTTAGCCCATTGCCCAAAAAAATGGCTGAAATGAAATAATTTGTTATCCAAAAAGGGGCCAATAAATCATCAGCATCATAATAATCATCTATACTGTGATAAAAATGGCGAACTTCCTGAGCAAGGAAGCCTATAAATCCCCCTAGGCAGTGGAATAATGGCGAATCATTTATTAATCAATCTTTACAACTAAAGCTAAGCTGCAAAGATACGAAGGGCAAACCTCGGCTAGAGCCGTAGAATGTGACATTATGCTGCTGCTGCTTCAATGGCGAGTTTCGATGGATGAAAAAATATCTGCGCATTGCTTCTTCAGAGTACCGAGTGCTTTTAGAGAAAATAAGCTCTAAATGGTAATCATATATAACGACAGAAATAATAGCTGTGAGCAACACCAGATCCCCAAGATTGGCCGAGCTTTTAGGCTGTCAAAATATAGCGAGCAGCTCAATAGCTTTAAAGCAAAGCCCCCTCACCTTCAGGAGCTCCAATTTCTTCCTAGGCTTGAGAAGACGAAACATAGAGATCGTAAGGGGCCCATAAATTATCCAATGGGCAGGGTTTCTTCGAGTCAAGACGCAACCACGGTTTCCCTTTACCACTCCAATGCAGCAAACTCACCAGCCCTGGGTGTAAATTCCGGCAGCTTCCGACCACATTATCCCCTCCGAGCCCGTGCTGATTCCACCTGTGTTCCACTGGCTTGACCATTCCGGTGAAAACCAGGAGGAATGGTGGCAACAATCCCAGCTCATAAATGCGCTTCTCTTTCTGAACCTCCATCCAGTGCTCCAACTGCTCCGTGTAATTCTTCAACCGCCATTCACCCAGATCGATCACCATTACCCCAGTGTTAAAATAGCACGGCTTCCCTTTTTGGCCTGTACCAAGCCATAGGTATGTGATAAAAATCAATATGCTTTTGAATATACGTATACTAGGTTTCGAAATCTTGCTACTAATATCCCACATCTCAAAATATTCGGAGTAGCTGGACTTTTCAGAAATTGTACCAACAAAACTTCGCTTAAAGTAACATTGGAAGGTGGCGTACAATTTGGGTTTGGTGCGAAAATGAGAAAATTGGGCAACGCGATCATCGTAACCTAAACATTCTACGTTTTTGAATAAAAATGGATGGACAGAAAAAGTTAAATGTTGGAAATTAAATCTTTTATCTATTTTCACATTTAAATGAATATAATAAAAATTGGTATTTAAATTTAATTACAATGTTTTTTGGATAGTTAATAATGGACGTAATACATCTTTAATATTACTTGACTACATCTTTAAGATCAAGAGTAATCGCTATATTGCACATACGCAGGATCACAAACCGTTCCATTGAAGCCAGATAAGGCACATTCTTTACCATTCCGAAATGCCGGTGCCTCTTTAAAAGAAAACAAATCGCTGAATGTCAACTGATTCGGCACCGATGTTAACTCCATAAAGCCCTCTCCGTTCCTCTGGAAATCGAGCGGTGAGGACTGAATCGCCTCCGCCGGAGACCATGACTCTGCGAGGGGAAAACAATGACAATAAAAACCACAACAAACGAAAACCCCCTCATTCTTATGAACCACGACATTGCTTCTCTATTAACCCCCTGGCACTTCAATGTCCGCTGCTTGCAGCTGAAATATTTCGAACGGAGTAGCAGGGACGCAAAAAGCACCAGTTCCCTCAACTCAGCCAGCGTGGATCTCTTAAATTACTCCACCTTTGCAAAATATTAACCCCCTCTGCGATTCTCTCAGCATTAAAGCCACAAAATGACGAAACCTCCACAAAACAAGCGATGAAAAATGCCAATCTGCAGCGGCCTCGGCATCAAAATGCTTAAACGTTTTCAACTTGGCATCTGCCAGCTTGCCGTCTGGCAAACACTTGATCCGCCACAAACGAAACGAGATTTATCCTTATCCCGCTGCAATCCTCAAGAAGCCAGATATTGCTGCAACGTATATCGGCAACTATAAATGCAGCATTGTTTTGGCCCACGGATTAAACAGAAATGCACACAACAACACCCTCCTTGCACAGAGCTTTCAAAATGTCGACAGAAATCTTCAAGAATCCTTCCACAAAGATTAATTTTTTTCTGGATCTGAAGAATAGCCTTAAAAAATAACTGCTTTGAAGATCTATTGCAAAGCAAATTAACAGAAGCCTCTGATCATTAAATCTTTAGCCGAATCAAGAAATTTGAAGCCGATGCCCTGATAAAACAATATGCGGAAACAGGTCAGTTGAAAAGGCTGGATAGAGATGATTAAATAATGCTTTCCATTCACTGATTTCTTTTGAAAGTCTCGCGGGATGGCACACGACACAGTCAAGACAACGTCAATCTCAGAAAGTAGTTCTCGCAAACTGATCGTACGTTGGAGCCCCCGAGCCGCATGGCAACCAGTACATAGTGGAGTTGGGATCTTTGATTCCTGCTCCTGCACCCGTCGAAGGTACATTATTAAACTCATAAATATTACAGTGCGTCACACACATTCTCGCCTTCTCTGCCCGCCAGTCCGTACTCGTCAGTGAACATCGTGGATTGGGGTCGCCTTCTCTGCTTGCCAGTCCGTACTCGTCAGTAAGCAGCCTGGATTGGGGGTGGATGACATCAAGGTGGACAGATGTCAAGTGAAACCCTCTGGCATTTTTACGAGGTTGACAGCACATCTGTTCAACCAATAGAAAATTAGAAAAATAAAAATAAAAATTAATAAAATTTGGATTTCAAATGTTCAACTTTAGATTGGAGAATATTAATCTACAGTACACTCAACTTAATAGCTCCTCCCAATTCATATATGTCAAGGACATAATAATAGAAAAAGTTCAACCAAACATCTCCCAATTTATAATGATTGAGTAAATTATAGGCATCAAAATTACATTTGTTATCAAACTAACTCAATGAAACATTGATTATTGAGAGATTGGGAGACACACTAGATGAGCTCATTACTATGAATTTTGAGACTATTACATTTGTAATTTGAGATGCTTAACCTCTTTTTAATCTCCATATTGAGATGTTGTATCATCCCTCTTGCATACTAAAAACATAGAAATGATTCAATATGACCTCAAGGTGCTATCAAGGTATAAACATATACTCAAAAGGTGGGAACCAAAACAACTTACTGCATTTGGACACTAACCTATGTTTAAATTTGTATTCCTCTTTACGTATGGACTTATATAATGGCATAGATGGTACATAAAATTGTTGTACCTACCTTATGAATCATTCAAAATTTTTATTTCTTCCATTGGTATGAATGTTAAAAATCATATGATGGGTAGGGAAACTGAATAGACATCTATCAGGTCACTATTGATTAAGATATATATGGTAGTTCTCAAGAGATAGGGGAAGGGGAAACATCAATTCAACGTTATGTCGAACCATTACAGGTGGTAATGACATAATAAAATTTAAAAAACCTATGAATTTCTTTCTTGTTAAAGGAGGGACATGCTCTTATGAAAATGAGGCTAATAGAGACAAAGAAGTGTCGTTGACCAAACCCACTTTCTGAGTTGGACACCAAGTTTTGTTTCAATCAGAGAACATATAAAATTTCTCGCTATAGTTTACACGGGTTGGGGTTCTTTTCAATGGATGTTGTGAATGCTCCATACTATGAATTTGAACTGATGGACTATGTTGGCCCAACTTGTGATTATAAGCATTGGTTATGGATGACCCAATATCTATAGAGTATGTGGAGATATCAAATTTGCATAAGTTATGACAAAATGAAAGAAAATAATGAAAATAAAGGAGAATCTATATATGTTGATGGAAGGTGCAAAATTTCTAGAAATGTTGTGGGGTTTATAAACAATTCACATCCTTGAAGCATGAATAAGCTACGTAATTGCATGTTTGAGGAGCATAATGGAAATAAAATTGTGGCTTCTGTAATAAAATCAATATCTGTAGGGAAGGAGTTGTTGATTGATTACAATTTGACTAGAATTAAGGAAACATGTTATTATGTTTTACAACTTATATACATTATGTTTAATTATGATCATTTGCAATAGTTTGACCTTATACATATTTTATCATCATAATATACCCTTGTTCTATATGTTGCATATTAAACATACTTTGTTGAATATCGAGAGAGATTTGTAAAGATTTCCTATTTTCCAAGTAGAAGAAAAGACAAAAAATTGCCAATCCATCATGAATGATATCCTGCCAAATCCTATTATGCAGGTTGTACTTCTTATGATGTTTATGTTGATTCAATGAATATTATCATGATTATCATCAAACATGGCCATTGGGAACATAAAATCAATTAGTATGCTTGCATACGTGATCTTGAGTGCCCTAAGCACTAGTACATTATTCATTGCCAAATCTGTCAAGTCCACCAATAGAATTCTTATTAGCCTCTTTGACACCAACTTTCCAACCAATTGCAGTTTGAAGAGAAAGCTAAAAAAATAAATGCTTGTGGCTAAGCGAAACATAGGTGACCCATGGCATTATTTCAACCCAATCACTCATCCCAAATTATAAATGGGTCAACCATCCACTAATATAAAGGATTTTGAATATGCACTATTGAATCATGTGCTAGATGATATACAATATGATCAACTAATGGGGTGCACTTATGTGGAACATGAATGTGTATGTTTTAATGATGAATACTAGGAATTTAATAAAAACATTTCGTTGGATGAAAATAATGAAATACACATTTTACTTATTTGTGAATTAAATGAATGTTTAGGTATTTTTTGAAAGGTATTAATTAAATGCTTGAACCAATGTAGTCCCTCTTGAGTAAGTTATTCAAGCAAGTGTTTACCATAGTAATATGACCATGGTATTATAGGAAAATATTTTTATAATCACACATTGATATATTAACATTTGAGTCAAAATTAAGGGACAAGGTAAATGTGTTTTACAATTTGGTTATTATTTATTGAATATTGTTTTTGAATCATTGTTATCATTAGTTTTATCTTATTTATGAATATTTTTCTAATTAACATACTATGTTATAGATGCATGTTAATCGTGGGAAATGTATTTTTCTAATAACCTTGTATTAGATGTTGATATGAGTTCATTAGAATACATAACTGTAAGGAGAAATGATGAATTACCTATTACTTTACACATGGATGAACTATAAATGGATGAATTATATATTTTAAGTTCATATAATATGCAAGAGTTGACTTATAAATGGCTTGCTTTAATTGTAGATGTGGGTCCTATTGATTAGACACATGCTTGAAGGAGTATTTTGCATACTCAACAACCACTGGCTGAATGAAGAGAAGAATAACATCAAGAAGGAGATGCCAACCCTAGAAGGAAATATCATAGAATACAATCATGTTGTATGACTGACACATTTTGACATGGGTCAGTGCAAGCTAATGAGGGTCACTTTTGGCACGTTAGATGCAATAGAAAACTGAAAAAGCAGGCATCCCTCAACTTACTTGGATTTTTTGATTTACTTACGGAAAATATCTTGCATTGAGTAAAAAAGATGAAATGTAGGAAATTGAATCACGTTTCTGAATATATAACTTTTATGTATTGAAAATTTGCATAGCTATGTCAAGTTTCAGTTTTCCTAACAGACACTTTTTATTTTTCAGGCAAATGATAAGGTATATGTTTTTGTGGGTAGAGCCTTTGAGGGCCTAAATGATGGAATCAAGCTACAAAAATCGGCATGCATGTAGAGAACACATAGCACTTGTGCGCCATTATTTTTCGAAAATTAAATTAGTAATTTTATAATTTTTTTATAATTGTCTAAGTGATCAAACCTCAAAAATAGTACATCTTTTGTGGGTAGAGCCTTTGAAGGTCTTAATGCAAAAATATTGAAATGGGTTTTTCATAGAACGTGGAGGTTAGTGTCCTCTTGTGCACCATACAATTTTTTTTTGAAATGATTGAGAATTGAAAAAGTTATGGAAGAAACACTAACAATGTGTTTCACGAGTTAAGGAGGTAGGACAGAAAAGAAATTGAAAGAAAATAGGAAAAATTAATATTTCAAAATAAAAGTTACATATTTGGAATCTGCAGAAAAAATGCTATTTGTGTCTAAGATTTCGTCAAAAATAACTCTGTGTAGCATATTGTAACGAGTGGCTAAGCACAGGCTTCTCCAGAAACTGGAAGAAATACCCAATTAGCTTTGGTTTTTCATTAACATAGCACAGGTTTGGAATTACCGAAGCAAACTCCAAAGCATACACATAGGATTATTGTTGACATGTGAGCATGTGACTCGGCCTGTTTAAATTCAAAAATATTGCCGCGCTTTTAGATTTAAATAACGCGTACGCGTTATATAACTAAATAACGCGTGCGCGTTATATCAATAATTAACGCGTACGCGTTATATAACTACATAACACGTACGCGTTATATAGTTACAAAACGCGCTCGCGTTATTCAAATCATAAAATATATGTTTAATACTTGAGAAAGAGGGGGTGTAGAAGTCAAGGGAAATTTTGTTTAATATTTGAGAAGGGGTGGGGAAGGGTCAAGGGAATCTATGGTTAATATTTAATAGGGGTGGGAAAGGGTCAAGGGCTTAGAAGGATGTTGGAAGCTTGAGTGGGGAGAGATGAAGGGAATGAGAACATGATGGGCTACAGGGGGTGAAGGGAAGTGGAGCTTGAGAGCACTATTAGGAGTAGAATAGGTTCTGAAGAGGTATAGGGTTAGAAGTTGAAAGTGAGACTTGAGTGACAAGGGGGATGTGAGAGAGAAATAAAGAATACAAGGGGGGGAGAGACATAGAGCGAGGGAGGGAGAGGGACAATGGGGAGGAATGGATTTGGAGGGAGTGAGAGATAGATGGGGATAGAACGAAATAAGAGATAGGAAGGGAGGGACAGAAAGTGTTGGTGGGAGACATGCAGAGAGTGGTGGCGATGGAGAGAGAGGGAGTGATGGAGAGATTGGGATAGGTTGAGGGAAAGATGAGGGAGGGATAGAAGGTGAGAGACAGGCGATGAGAGAGGGAGGGAGAGAAGGTAGGGTGAGGGATGGAGGGAGAAAGTTGGAGATAGATATGGATGGAGGGGGTATGGGTTTGAGAATGGAAAGTGACATAATGTGTGTGTATGTGTGTGTGTTTGAGAGAGAGAGAGAGACAGAGAGAGAGACAGAGAGAGAGAGAGAGAGAGAGAGAGATTGATGGTTGGGGAGAGAGAGAGTAGAGGGAGTTGTGAGCATCATATTCTCCATCAGCATCATATTCTTCATCATCATCATCTTCATGACCATCATCGTCATCATCAACATCTTCATCATCATCACCATCATCATCATCATCATCATATTCCTCATCAAATCAAAATCTCCATCATCATTATCATCATCATGATCATCATCTAAACATCACCATCACCATCATCATCAACATCTTCATCATCATCACCATCACCATCATCATCAAAATCTTCATCGTCATCACCATCACCATCACCATCACCATATTCATCATCATTGTCATCTCTAGGTTCCCCATCAACATCAACATCTCCATCATCATCATCTTCTTCATCATCATCATCTTCATCACCATCATCATCATCATCAACATCTTCATCATCATCACCATCATCATCATCATCATTATCTTCCTTGAATCAGATCAACATATCCATCATGTCACCATCATCTTCTGAACATCATCATCTAAACATCACCATCACCATCACCATCATCATCATCATCTTCATCATCATTACCATCACCATCATCATCAACATCTTCATTGTCATCACCATCATCATCATCATCATCATTGGCATTTGTAGGTTCCTCATCAACATCTCCATCATTATCATCTTCTCCATCATCATCATCTTCATCACCATCATCATCAGCATCAACATCTTCATCATCATCACCATAATCATCATCTTCATCGTCATCAGGTCAACATCTCCATCATCATCATCTTCTTCATCATCTTCACCATCATCATCATCATCATCATCTTCATCGCCATCTCCATCATCTCCATCATCTCCATCATCATCACCATCACCATCATCATCATCTTCATGACCATAAACATCTTCATCATCATTGTCATCTCCCCCTTCCTCATCAACATCTCCATCATCATCATCATCATCATCATCATCATCATCACCATCTGAACATCACCATCATCGTCAACATCTTCATCATCATCATCATCATCATCAGCATCATCATCAGCATCAGCATCATCATCAAAATCTTCATCGTCATCACCATCACCATCTTCATCATCATTGTCATCTCTAGGTTCCCCATCAACACATCTCCATCATCGTCATCTTCTTCATCATCATCATCTTCATCACCATCATCATCGTCATCTTCTTCATCATCATCATCTTCATCACCATCATCATCGTCATCAACATCTTCATCATCATCACCACCATCATCATCATCATCTTCCTCATCAGATCAACATCTCCATCATGTCACCATCATCTTCATCTTCATCATCATCATCATCATCATCATCATCATTACCAACACCATCATCATCAACATCTTCATCGTCATCACCATCATCATTGGCATCTGTAGGTTCCTCATCAACATCTCCATCATCGTCATCATTGGCATCTGCAGGTTCCTCATCAACATATCCATCATCGTCATTTTCTCCATCATCATCACCATCATCACCATCATGATCTTCTGAACATCATCATGATCATCATCTAAACATCACCATCACCATCATCGTCAACATCTTCATCATCATCGCCATCAGCATCATCATCAAAATCTTCATCGTCATCACCGTCACCATCTTCATCATCATTGTCATCTCTAGGTTCCCCATCAACACATCTCCATCATCATCATCTTCTTCATCATCATCATCTTCATCACCATCATCATCGTCATCAACATCTTCATCATCATCACCATCATCATCATCATCATCTTCCTCATCAGATCAACATCTCCATCATGTCACCATCATCTTCGTCATCATCATCATCATCATCATTACCAGCACCATCATCATCAACATCTTCATCGTCATCACCATCATCATTGGCATCTGTAGGTTCCTCATCAACATCTCCATCATCATCATCATTGGCATCTGCAGGTTCCTCATCAACATATCCATCATTGTCATTTTCTCCATCATCATCACCATCATCACCATCATGATCTTCTGAACATCATCATGATCATCATCTCAACATCACCATCACCATCATCGTCAACATCTTCATCATCATCGCCATCAGCATCATCATCAAAATCTTCATCGTCATCACCATCACCATCACCATCACCATCACCATCTTCATCATCATTGTCATCTCTAGGTTCCCCATCAACACAACATCTCCATCATCATCATCTTCTTCATCATCATCATCTTCATCTCCATCATCGTCCTCATCAACATGATCTTCATCATCATCACCATCATCACCATCATCATCATCATCTTCCTCATCAGATCAACATCTCCATCATGTCACCATCATCTTCATCACCATCATCATCACCATCATCATCAACATCAACATCTTCATCATCATCACCATCATCTTCATCAACATTATCATCTTTATCATCTTCATCTGCATCATGATCATCTTCATTGTCATCACCCTCCTCCTCCTCATCATCTTTATCATCTTCATCTACATCATGATCATCTTCATTGTCATCACCCTCCTCCTCCTCATCATCTTGTGCACTTATGCACTTAGGGATTAATATTTAGAAGAGGGTCTAAAGGCCTTTATGGGGGAGGGGCTCTAGGAACAAGGTAAGACAGAGAGGGCAGGGGGGAGGGATAAAGGCGTAGAGGGTTAGTGATTAAGGGAGAAGAAGGGAGAGAGTGCTATAGGGAGGGATAATGACGAAGATAAAGAGAAGGTGGAGAGATGGAGAGTGGGGTGGTAGAGACATGGCTGAAGGGAGAGAAAGAAACATGAAAGAAACATGTAGGGAGAATGAGGGACACATATTTAGAAAGAGATAGGGGGTATCTAGGGATTATTGGGAGAGAGCTAGGGGGTATTAAACCATACAAAACATTTGTTTTGTATGCAATCATATAAATTATTAGTTTTCTTTGATTTTGATCGTTGCCCTAGCCGTGCACCTAACCTATTTATTGTGCTTGACTATATCGCGTTCGCGTTTTTTAACTACATATCGTGCACGCGTTTTATATTTATAAAACGCGTACGCGTTTTGTAACTCCAGAAATAATGGACTGTTGCTGTCCGAGAGCAACTTCACTCTGTCCGAACGAAAGCAACAATCCCGCGATTTTTCAAACAGCACGAGCCCGCGTCTGAAAATTTTCACATTCTACACCAACTCCATCATTTTTTTTTATGCAGGTGCAGCATTGAGGACATCTTTCATGGTTGCTCACTGTGGTGTTGGGTTATATGGCCATATTTGAAGAAAATAATTAGCAAGCTTGAAGAATCTCCAATTGAAGAACACCAAAGATAAGGCCTTTGAAAGATTCATTTTGCCTATATTTGAGGAGCACACAAGGTAAGATATCAAGCTTCAAGACCAACAAGGAAGAACTTCCATTTGCTTATTATTGAAGAGCTTGTAATTGAGGAGCAACAAAAACAAACTATATTGAATTGATCATTGTGGTGATGGGGAATGCACGTAACCGAGTAAACAAATCCACAAGGAAGAAGAGACCTCAAGAAGTCATTGAAGAAGAGAAAGAAAAGAAAAGAATATACATGATGAATCGGAGGCTTTCTTTGGAAACTAATCCAAATCCAATTGTAGAGGATACCATGGTTCATCCTATTAATCCACGACAAGAGGGACCTTCAATTTCCACAATAGTTGTTGAACAAGCACCCCATGGAAGTAATCAAGAAGCAAAACGTAGGTGCTCATTAGGGGATGTTTCAATTCCCACTTCAAGTCAAAGTGATAAGTTACCATCTCAAGATGAAGCTCACGAAGAAACACACAATTTGCTATCCGGATGTGGTTATACAAGCGATGAAGTCAGAGAGGCGTTGGACATTTTGCCTACTGTTGAAGAAGAGAATGTTATCCACACCATCGATGAGGATGTTGGACTTCCACAAGGGGATGTTGGACTTCCACAGACCATGGATGAGGATGTTGGACTTCCACCATCCAACTACCAGGAAGAGAATGAAGGACACCAAGCTACTACTGAAACGCCAGAGCGTCTTGGTGATGCGCTACATGGTACAATTCCAACCCCCTTACCTCCATTAGCAAGCACACGTCGAAGAACTCCGAAGCGTATACAAGTTGATGAAAGACTTATGAATTCCATTGAAGGTACGCTATCTAAACGTAGTATTGCTTATCAAACTCAACAGATACTTGATAAATATTTTGTTTCTAAATGTGATGGAGATAAATGTAGATTATTTTTATCATTGTTAAAATCTAGGAGCATGAATGTTGTTAGGAAAAAGTTAGGGATAAAGATGATAAAGAATTCTGAACCAAGTTCTCATATAGTTAAAAGCCTAGTAGATGCATTTGGTAAAATTGGTAAGAACACACGTTCAAAGGACCGCAATGCTGCTCGTCGTGTGTTGTCACAATCAATTGCAGATAAGAACACCAGGGCCCTTCGTATTCTCAGGCCTACATCGAAACTAGTTAATTTGAATGTAAAAACCCTCCGTAGGTATTCTATTAGAAGAGAACATCTTGACACAACCGATCAGACAGATTTTTGGGCCTTTGTTGGTCGGTTGCCACGTCGTGACATGAAGCTAGTTGATGCAGTAAAGGGACTAGTGCATAGTTTTTGGCATGATCACACAAGGCCTTCTTCAAACCGAAAGGATGTACTAAAACTAAGAAGGGGTTCAAAGGATCGTGAGCCACATACTAAGCATCTTCTTGATATAACACAGACAGAGCTTTACGAAAAATTTAAGATTGAGCATAGACAATTGAACTTGGGGCAAAGATCTTTTGAGAAATGTAAGCCATGGTATGTTAGAATAAATACTCTTCGTAACACTTGTTGTTGTAGATACCATGTAGAATATGAATATTACTATGAAACATTTTTGTACATTCGTCGTGTGTTGCATACTAACATTGTGCAGGATTGCTCCATGACAATACCACCGACTTCATCAAGAGAATTCATTCATAGCATCATGTGCAATAGGCCCGAGGGGCAAACATACTATGCAAAATCTTGTTTGGATGGAACATGCTCCAACTGTGCTGGAATGGCATTATTGAGCCAATGTATGCACGAGAATGGAGACAGTGAATTTGGGAAAATGGTTACAGACATGAAAAGTTTCAAATATATCAACTATGAAATAGTCCCAGGGAAAGAAAGCAAAAAAATACAATTGGTGACATCTCAGGTATGCATTTATATCTATAAAATTATGTTGTAACGGTTACATTTCAATCCTTACTTACAACAAAAAACTGACATTGAGATCATTTTGTGTCACCAGGTACAAGTTAGTGACTTCATCAAGGAATTTATTGAAAAGACACATCAATATGTTCAGCATGTCCACGTGGCACGATGGCAGGATGAGAAGTTTAGAATATGCAGAGATACATTTCCCCTTGGTACTATACTTTCAGTTGTTGATTTTGCCGAGAACTACACTCTGCAACCTCAAAATGAGATCCAAAGTCAGTATTATCACTCTGAGCAGGTTTCCTTGATGGTCCATATCACATACAGGCATGGCCCAAATAGCACTGAAGAGCAAAGAGAAATTCTGAAGGAATATCACTTCTACATAAGTGATGATAGGTGCCACGACTTCCACTATGTACGTCATTGCTTCATCATGTTCTATGATCACTTGAAGGGAAGGAACATACAGATGGACCGACACTGGATTTGGTCTGATGGGTGTGCTGGTCAGTTCAAAAATGCACGCATATTTCAGTGGTTGTGTTCATTGCATAAAAACTACAAAGTGCCACATATGTGGAACTATTTTGAGACTGGGCATGGTAAAGGAGAGCATGATGGAGCCGGAGCATGTGTCAAAACAGCCCTACGAAGAGAGGAATTGAAAGTATCTACAGAATCTACTATTCTAAATGCTCAATCTATAGTCAGGTGGTGCACGTCAGTAATGGGAGAGGAATCAACTATGCGAGTAGAATCCACAAGAAAGAGACATGTGGAGAGATTTTTTTGGGAGGTGGTAGACATAGATCGTTCACATGCATGGGAATGCAAGACTGTGCCTGGGACTCGTGGCTTTCATTCGGTTCGAAGCTCTGATAACCCAGTATTTGAAATTTGGACCAGAAAACTTGCTTGTTTTTGCCCGCCTTGTTGTGATGGTGACTGGGATGGGTGTGAATCATTGGATTGGGTTGATGGATGGGATCGCATATCACTTCCACTTGATCAGCGTGCAATTGTTGAGTTAACTCCGTTGGAAGAAGACCAATCATCTATTTCTGCAGATTTTGATCATGTATCAGACCTTGTACAACCCGGTATGATGCATTTCCTTAACATTTTTTGTTTGTTTACGTAGTCTTCAAATGCACATTAATGGACTTGTATCGCACTCTAAATATTTTGATCATATACCTACAATCATATAATGCAGGGCACATATACGCAGTGGTTGCCTCAAAAGATACTGAATGGGGTGATGAATACTGGTTGGCACGCTGTATAGATGGAAAGCAAACCCTCATTGTGTCCATGACTGACGATGAAAACAACCACTTTCCAACTGGTTCTATGGTTGTTAAAGGTGAATACTTGACACGGGACAACAATGGAAGAAAGAAGGGTGGATATGTTTACAGGGATTACAAACCAGGTGCAAGTGTATATCACTTTACCAACTTAATCATTGGCACAAACCTTCAGGTACGAACAATGCCTAGTCGAAATACATCGAAGGTACGCTACTTCTTACCGGATACAGAGCACGAGAGACTAATGGAGACCATCAGTATAAGAGATGATCCGGAGGGCTTGGTTGTATGATAATAGGTGGGATCTAGCATGATGAGGTACGTTACATACTTTTAATACTATACTATTTTCACTATTTGTAATTGAATATTGATATATGTTCAATTTTCACATGTATGTTTCATATGAATATGTCAATTTTGCGTTCTTGATATGCCAAATTTACAAGAGATGGATTAAAATTATATTATGTTCATATGATCAGTAAACCATATATTAATCATGTTTGAGAGGTTGCTTAGCTAACTTTAAGGGCATTTAAGCTCTATGTTAAGCCCAACTAAATCCTTATGAATCACTAGACAATCGAATTGGTTCCTTGAGTAATTCAACTATGAAAGTCTCTCTTAATCTAGCGACAACCACCTTTTACCCATTTCTATAGAATTTATCTTCTTTAATAATTTTCTAATCCAAATTTTAATAGCTATTACATTTTCACTATACAACTATGAAAGTCTCTAGTGACAACCACCTTTTACCCATTTTTATTATACATCTCTAAGTTATCCACACAAAAACACACACATATATATATAATAATTATTGTGTATTCATAGTCAAAACTAAAAAATATATGGATTAAAGTGGATAAACATTAAACTAAACTAAAATTAAACTAAAATTAAACTAAATTAAATTAAACTAAAAAATATATGGATTAAAGTGGATAAACATTAAACTAAAATTATAATAATTGTGTTTTTTAATCCATTTTTTACATATGATCAGTAAACCCTAAAATTATATTATGTTCATCATGTTGGTTATTGGCTTCACCCAACAAAATTAATTCAATTCATGCTCACTATATTAAACAATACACTTATATTAAATTTAATTCATGTCTTGTTAAATATTTCATAATGAATTAGCTAGTTGAGAGCACCACCTTAGACCAAGCCATCATCATCATGGACCTGCAAAACCCTAGTTTCCAAAGTGTCTAGGCAGGTTTGGGCTAGGAACACTAGCCATACCCGCCCGGTGGATGATTTTCCAAAGTTGACCCCCGTGTGCAAAAATTGCACACTCCCACACTGAGCAAAACCCTAGTTTCCAAGATGGACCTGCAAGGTGACACATGGGCCACCGGGTAGGAGGGGAGGGGCATCCCTGGCACTATCCCGGTGTGCTGAATCCAACGGAGTCGACGGTTCGTCGATCCGAGCCACGGTCTTCATTCTATGGCTCGTCCCGTCTCACTACCAGAAGGCCTTCAGGGACACCTGCTGGATACCTACCGGGGGCATAGAACTCCAACCATGCAACAAAACCGGGTTCTGGGGAGTCCTGCAGGTGTGTCTAGACAGGTTCGGGCTAGGAACACTAGCCATACTTGCCCGGTGGATGATTTTCCAAAGTTGACCCCCGTGTGCAAAAATTGCACACTCCCACACTGAGCAAAACCCTAGTTTACGAAATGAATGCACAATGAAGCCACTGGGCCATGGGGAGACGAGGGAGAGGGCCCCCTAGAGGTAATCGCACGCCAGGAGACCAACGGAGTCGACGGTTCGTCGGTCCGACGTCCGGTTTCCGAGTTATGTCGAGTTGCAAGTCGCATGAAAATGCTGTTCAGGGACACTTGGTGAATTTCCGTCCGGGAGCCAAAAAGCAAACGGAGCAAGAAGATTGCGTGCCGTTGGCTCCCGCAAGTGTGTGTGGGCAATGCCGACGTGGGAACACTGCCAACACTGGCTCGGGGGAGGTTTTTGCAGAGTTGACCCACCAATGCGAGATTGCATGCAATTACACTGAGCAAAACCCTAGTTTACGAAATGAATGCACAATGAAGCCACTGGGCCATGGGGAGACGAGGGAGAGGGTCCCCTAGAGGTAATCGCACGCCAGGAGACCAACGGAGTCGACGGTTCGTCGGTCCGACGTCCGGTTTCCGAGTTATGTCGAGTTGCAAGTCGCATGAAAATGCCGTTCAGGGACACTTGGTGAATTTCCGTCCGGGAGCCAAAAAGCAAACGGAGCAAGAAGATTGCGTGCCGTTGGCTCCCGCAAGTGTGTGTGGGCAATGCCGACGTGGGAACACTGCCAACACTGGCTCGGGGGAGGTTTTTGCAGAGTTGACCCACCAATGCGAGATTGCATGCAATTACACTGAGCAAAACCCTAGTTTACGAAATGAATGCACAATGAAGCCACTGGGCCATGGGGAGACGAGGGAGAGGGTCCCCTAGAGGTAATCGCACGCCAGGAGACCAACGGAGTCGACGGTTCGTCGGTCCGACGTCCGGTTTCCGAGTTATGTCGAGTTGCAAGTCGCATGAAAATGCCGTTCAGGGACACTTGGTGAATTTCCGTCCGGGAGCCAAAAAGCAAACGGAGCAAGAAGATTGCATGCCGTTGGCTCCCGCAAGTGTGTGTGGGCAATGCCGACGTGGGAACACTGCCAACACTGGCTCGGGGGAGGTTTTTGCAGAGTTGACCCACCAATGCGAGATTGCATGCAATTACACTGAGCAAAACCCTAGTTTACGAAATGAATGCACAATGAAGCCACTGGGCCATGGGGAGACGAGGGAGAGGGTCCCCTAGAGGTAATCGCACGCCAGGAGACCAACGGAGTCGACGGTTCGTCGGTCCGACGTCCGGTTTCCGAGTTATGTCGAGTTGCAAGTCGCATGAAAATGCCGTTCAGGGACACTTGGTGAATTTCCGTCCGGGAGCCAAAAAGCAAACGGAGCAAGAAGATTGCGTGCCGTTGGCTCCCGCAAGTGTGTGTGGGCAATGCCGACGTGGGAACACTGCCAACACTAGCTCGGGGGAGGTTTTTGCAGAGTTGACCCACCAATGCGAGATTGCATGCAATTACACTGAGCAAAACCCTAGTTTACGAAATGAATGCACAATGAAGCCACTGGGCCATGGGGAGACGAGGGAGAGGGTCCCCTAGAGGTAATCGCACGCCAGGAGACCAACGGAGTCGACGGTTCGTCGGTCCGACGTCCGGTTTCCGAGTTATGTCGAGTTGCAAGTCGCATGAAAATGCCGTTCAGGGACACTTGGTGAATTTCCGTCCGGGAGCCAAAAAGCAAACGGAGCAAGAAGATTGCGTGCCGTTGGCTCCCGCAAGTGTGTGTGGGCAATGCCGACGTGGGAACACTGCCAACACTGGCTCGGGGGAGGTTTTTGCAGAGTTGACCCACCAATGCGAGATTGCATGCAATTACACTGAGCAAAACCCTAGTTTACGAAATGAATGCACAATGAAGCCACTGGGCCATGGGGAGACGAGGGAGAGGGTCCCCTAGAGGTAATCGCACGCCAGGAGACCAACGGAGTCGACGGTTCGTCGGTCCGACGTCCGGTTTCCTATGGAAGATAATGATACTAATATTATTGAGAATAAAGGGATAATAGGTTGATCCATGACACCTTTGTTTGCATGGATGAGGATGCACCTATGTATGAGACCTATGATAATATTCATGATGTACATCTTATTGATAAGGCACACAAAGGCCTATACAAGAGATCAAAGATGGGTCACTTTGTCTACTAATTTGATGTTGATAAAATTGAAGGTATTGAATGACATTTCAAACAATGGTATGACAAAGATCCTAATGTATACACAAGGTTAATATATAAGGTGCCCCATAAGGTTCTTTGTCATATCCCTATAATTCTAGGTTTTTGATGATTGTTTAGGTTAAAAAACATAGCACATTATATGGATTATCATGTACAAAGATAAGTGAAGATGGTATTATATGAGTGGCTACAAATGGTTCTCAATTTACGATCATCAAGGAAATATTACCCATTTTTTAAGAAGAACCTCATAATGTTAGACTTTCATTGGTAGTTGATGGCAATGGGTGTGCATGAGTGAGTTCATTGAAACCTTGAAAACATTGTATTGCATTTAGTTTGATTAAATTACACGAGCAAGAACTTTGACATAACTTGTAATGATCATCCAAAATCACAAATTTTAATTAGATACCAATTAGTGCATGCATGTAGTGAATTCGTTGAAACCTTTGAATATAATAGTTTGTTCTTTTGACATAGTGCATTCATGAGTAAAAGATAATCCACACAAATCAACACATTAGAATGACACAAGTACATGTATCCAAAAGTACATATATATCCAAAAGTGCATGTCTCCAAAAGTACATGTATATCCAAAAGTCTCCAAAAGTGCATGTCTCCAAAAGTACATGTATATCCAAAAGTATCGAAAAGTACATGTATCCAATGAAGTCAATGTACATGTCTCCAAAAGTACATGCACAATAAAGTCAATGTACATGTCTCCAAAACTGAATGTATCGAAAAGTACATATATATACAAAAGTATCCAAAAGCACATGTGTCCAAAACTATCCAAAAGTATCAAAACTCAAGCTTTCTCTTGTTCTTTCCCGACGTTGATCCTCTAGGCACATCCCTAGGATCAATGTGCATCCCTGGATCCTGCAAATTAAATATCAATTGTTAAATTCAACTAACTATGTACACTAATACATTATCTCAACAATTATCAACTGGTGCATGGAAAGTGCATGAAACACTTGGTCACTGAAGGACATCTCACCTCAACTGACAAAGGAGATTGTGTTGCTTGTGTAGCAGATGGAGCCGTCGGTTGAACATCCAGGATGGTTGAACCAGGGGGGCCAGGCACTGCTCCTGCTGGTGGTGGCTACAATGAAAAAATGTTGAAATAGTTAGAAATGCATGAATAAACAATAGGTCCAACAATAATAAACTATGTAAAGATAATGTTGAAATAGTTACATACCTGTGTGTGATCAGTCGCCACTGCAGATGCGGCACTAACTGCTGCATCAACCATCGATGCAAGGTTCTCAGCAGACAACTCGGGTTCCTGTTGCAGTAAACATGCAATTCAAACATTAACAAAAACGATTTATGCACTGGATTTCAAGTTAAACAACAAATATCATCGAAGGATATACATTACCGTGGTGTGAGTAAGCCCATGGTCGTGGGCAGCTGGAGTCTTTCTCGGAGTAGAACGCCTCACATACACACGACCCTTGTTCACGAATGGCCTGGAGGGAGATGCAAATACAGGCAATGGGCCAGATGTGTCGGATGGTGCCTACAGTCAGCAAGTGTTCATGTAGTTAGACATGCATGATTCAACAAACAAACATGTATTTAAAAAATGTCATTTTTAATTGTTTACCTGGAGCCCAGACGTTTCAGGGGACGGTATGACCATGGGCACTACCTCCACATTACCTTGCCCCTGTGAAGGATCTGCCATCTGCAAGTTTAATAATTGTAAATATTAGACCGTATATAGCATTAATGAACTAAAATGTAAAGTATGTGGAAATTAACAAATTAACAAGTATTAAAAAACTGAAATTTTAAAATGTTTACCTCGGTGTGAGATACGGCAATAGGTGGTATATAAGATGGGCCTGCCGAATGGGTAGCATCATGCCCCCCTGTCGAGTCTGGAACATCCGGCTCTGGGGCGTCACTGCCGGTAATCATCATCAACTGCAAGTTCACAAAATTAATATATTAGCTCAAACTATATATATGTGTACAAAGACGAAAATAAATGAAGAATTTATTACAATTAACCATCAAGATACCTCTCTCAAAAAGCCAGTGAAGACAACATCTGATGCAATACCATAGCAGGGACGACCACATGACGTGCACTCGTGAGGATCAGTAGTAGGATGGGGAATAGCTGATGGTCCTCCACTAGTGGATGGTCCTGATGGTCCTGCAGAAGTGGATGGTCCTGATGGTCCTGCAGTAGCTGATGGTCCTGCATGGTGACGAGCTGGTGTATGTACCACACCAGGGACAGATGTCCCTTCCTCACCCATATGTTGAACCATCCTGCCATGGCGAAGAACCGTCCGTGCCAAACTCAAAAAAGCATCCCGTGTCTGCGGAATAATGCGATGTGCTGGTGGGACATCTGGCCCAGGCAACTGCCTGCGAGGTGCAGGGATAGGGCGATCCTGGTCTCGAAGCCTGGCATTGGGTCGGTTTTGGGGCATCCCCCCACCGATCCCCTGGAACTGTAAGATGTCAAAATAGTTAACGTGTTTATGCAACACGAACTCTGCATACATCTTTCGAAGGAAATATAAGGGAATTTCCCTGTTGTTGTGTGGTGGCATATCAAAAACCATGTACCATCTGTCCATCCAGTTATCAACAAATGGTTGAAACGTGCACCACTCAATGGAGATATGCGGCTTGCTTGCATTAGGGATTTCCCCCGTCCGAGGGTCCCTAAACAATGCAAATACAACCTCTTTGGATATTTTTAGCTTTTTTACTGCATTGTAATCTAGTCCATCAGCATATTGTTGTCTTTTTCTTTCTCTGTAAGATGCAATATCATACAGGACATTCGTAGATTGTGTAATTGTGTCCACAATTGCATCCAAGGTTGATGCAAGTGAACGGCGAATCCTGTCGCCACCACTAAAAGCTTCACTTATGCCCCTCAATTGGGCAAGCTCAATCAATATTTCGGCATTGGCATCCATAGCCGCAACTGCAATAAAGACATTAATACGAAAATCATTAGAAACATATACATGGTATATAATGACGTCTCTTCAAAATTGAACATGTATTAAATCAAACTCACATAAGCAATTTAATGGCATTTACTTACATACATTTAAAACTTAAAATTAAACATTTGACAATTAAAAAGTAAGTTAGTCAGATTGGCAGAGACGAGGAGGAGGAGGATCAAGGCAGTGATGAGTTTGTTGATTCAGGCATGGAGGAGGAGGATCAAGGCAGTGATGAGTTTGCATCTATGTGTCTCAATGTCTCATTGTGTTTTGTGATTGTGAATGACAAATGTGTTGTGATTTGTGAATGATCTAATTTCTATTGAATATTTCATATTTGTAATTGTAAATGTAATTTCTATTGAATATTTGTAATTGTAAATGTTAAATTTTATTGGATGATCTATATGTCTATATTTTTAAATTTTAATATATTTTAAAAATATATTAATTCCGGGGGTCACCGTGTCCTACGTGTCATAATTCCGGGGGTCACCGTGTCTAGTGGGGACCAGGGATCAAATTTGAAGGGTGGGGTCCCATTTCACTATGAAGGGCTATGAGATATTGAACACTATTGAAGGGCTATGAGAAATTTATTAATATTTATTCTATGTGTATATATGGATGTGTTCATGTTGTATGGATTGGATTCTAGGTTAACCGAGGCCTTTTTAGAGCAAAGAATGGGGTAATTACTATTTGGGAACAAGTTTTTTATCAAATGTAAATTGCGGTGATGGAAGATATTGAGGGTGCCACATGTTGTGGAGAAAGTAGTATTGATTCCTATGACGTAATAGGGAGTTCAAAAAGTCTGGTTTCAAGTATTGTCATGCGTAGCTCGATTGATTTTTCTCGCGCTAGGGTTGTAGCAACTGTTATGGCCATTACTGTTAAAAGGATTGATGGGGTGGAATCCCGTGAAACGATGAGTTCTTTTGTTAAGACGTAGATTCAGTGAAATTTGGTGGGAGTCTTATGTTCATTTTATGCACAAAATTCGATTACTTGATTTTGTTGCATTGTTAACTCTCCTCCTAGTCATAGCTACAATCTCTTATATAATTGTGAAGGTTATCAATCCACTCAATATATTAAAGTTGTAGTAGGCCAAAATCATCCACATATTTATTGTACTCACAAATGTTGACATTCCAATTTCTATGTAGAGTGCCCATTAACATTAGATTTTAATAATTTTGTTGATGCCATTAAATGTGTTAAACACGTAAGCGCTCGCTACAAACACGAGAACTTCGAAGCGTTCAAGCCATGGGCTACTCAGTGTAAGCCCGTTCACGTAAGTTCCTCAATGATATTATTAGAGGCCCAATGGTCCATGATCCATGGATGATCGAACACGTGGATATTGGAGAGTAAGCGAGTCCCACTCCCAAGTCACCTAGCTAGTAGCCGCATTCCCAATTTCCCACTAAAAATTGTTGATGGGTGAAATTTGAAGCTACCCTTCTGTTGCAATTTTAAACAGTAGTGGTTAATTTAATTATTGAAGGGCTTACCATGAAATTAAATTTTTTTTGCATGGTAAAATTTGAAGTGGCCTTCTATGACGTGTGGGTAAAATTTGAAGTGGCCTGAAGGCTTCAAATTTGAAGCCTGGTGGGGACACTCGTGTCCCGTGTCCTCGTGTCGGGTGACTTAGAAAGGGGGGAGTTTTAATTTTTTCAATTTTTGGTTTGATTATGAAGTTTTGAGTTTTGTGAAAAGGGTTTCATTTTGAGGTGTGAATTTAATTACAAATTGGGTTATTCCCAATTTGATCAATATTACAAAACTAGGTTAAACAATCAAAAAAATAGTAATTTGGATTAAAAAATCACAAAAAAATGATTTGGGTGAATAAATTACCTGACTAGATGAGAATGCACCGGTGAATTTGTCTCCTCTCCAGCTGAATCGAGCAACACGGATGGTTGAGTGGGCCACAAAGCGTCCTCGTCTAGGGTCAATTTCGCCTCTATTCGCGTTTCTGATGCATGAGTGTCGCGGGTGGTCGGCAATCGGCCGACTGTGTTTTTAAATTCATTTTTAGTTTTACATATCGCGTACGCGATTTGTAAATACATAACGCGTACGCGTTTTTGAACTACATAACGCGTACGCGATATTGTTACCTAGCCTACATGTCCAATGACATGTTAGGCTCGGGTCTTACCATGGCAGGGGGTAAATATCATAAACGCGTTATGTTTTAGGTATCAGGAACGAGATTTGAAAAAAGTAGCATTGCATCTAAAGTGACCCTCATCTTCTTGCACACACCCACATATACATTTCACTTTTGATGTTCGTTAATGTCACCTTTAACACCATTATATATGATGTTTTATTTTTATTTTTATTTTCCCTCTTTGCCACTATGTTGTGTGTGTGCATTGTTTATTAATTAAATTAAGTATGGGAGAATGAGAGTGATGTGAGGGAGGGTCCATATGAGATTCTACATTATTGTTGTTGTCCTTTTCAATAAAGAGTAAATAATTCCCAAATCCAAGAGAATATCAAGGTAGTAACGGAAATGCCACATCATCAACCAATTAATGGGCTTAACCCTTGAATCATTTATAATTAATTTTTCATAACACATACACACACATATATTTTTTTCTTTTTCTTTTTTCATATGCATATCAAATTACATGGTAATCAATATTTGTCACTTTTGTTTTAGGTCTAAGTAGTGGTGTTTAGTCATGGCTCATTTCACAATCAGTACATTTGGTTGTTGCGAGAGAATTATCCATCTTATGTATTGTTTCCAAATTTTTGTTTGTCTCGATCATTAAGGTAATCCCCTTTAGTATTTTTACAATCTATTACATGATTTTGTGCATGTTTAATTTACCTAATCGGTCCACCATATAAAATCGTTATTTTATCATGATTTTATGTAGGTCTAATGTTGTAGCAAACTTCATTCCCTTAAATATGAAAGTATAAAATTCTTTTGGTTGACATCCATTGCGATAGTGCAACATGTTTTCTTATGGTTTATAAATGAAAGTTTGTTTATTTAGAAACAAAAATATTAACAGTGTAGGGTCTTGCGAGTTAACAAGTGATTTTTTTTTTTTTTTACTAGCAATCTTTGGAGCGAATGCATTGCATAAGTTGACTAGAAGACGATTATCACTATTCTCATCAAACTTAATATAGAATAATAATTACGAAAACAATTATAGTTCTTAAGTTGGTTACCTTCATAATTCAATTACAATACAACAGGTTTAAGGAGTATAATGACCTTACGATCTCGGCATATCGACATGTGATTCCAAAATATATTTCACTAATCAAACATTTAAACAAAACATATTAAATTTCCATAGGAGCCATAATCCATTTACAATATACAGTCGAAGGATTAACAAATTTACAAACTTCATTTGCATAATTCAACAGGTATTCATTATAATTGTGTACTCATTAGAGAAATTTTGAGGTAAAAAATGGGCCTCAAAACAAAGAAAATGTACTATAAAAATCAACCAATCACATTCTAATAGATGAGATCATCCCCCATGGTTGATGTGGCATTGGATGAGTTAATAATGCTTATTTGTCGAATTTTCTATGCTGGATGAAAACCCATAGTTAACCAAGGTAGTGGTATAAGTACTTTTAAGTCATAAAATAAAGTACTCATAATGAAAGTCCTTTAACATTTTTTCATAAAATAATATTATTTTCATTTTCAAGTAAAGTACTCGTAATGAATGTCTTTTCACACTTTCTCATAAAATAATATTATTTTCATCTTCAACTAAAGTACTCATAATTCATAAAGTAGGTCCTTTCACATTTTTTTATAAAATAATATATTGTCATTTTCATGTTTTTAATTTTAAATTATATATTCACTCCATGCTATTTAATATCATGAATCCAAACTAATATATATATATATATATATTTCACATGTTTTCATAAAATAATATTTTTATCATTTTCATATTTTTAATTTTTAATTATATATTCACTCCATTTTATTTAATATTATAATGCAAAACTAATATATATATATATATATATATCCTTGTACTTTTAAAATAAATTAAATTCATGAATGATATTAATATGAAAAATGTATGTTAGTTATCTACAACTATAACTATCTAATGTTTAGCTCCAGAGGAGGATGGCTAGGTTTAGGGTTTGTAAGATAGTGTGTTTTTTCTGTAGGAATGGCATGATTTTGTTGGAGGAGGTTGACTAATTTTGGCAACAAACAGTTGGAGTCCAGTTGGCCCCTTGGGTCCAACCTAGTACCAGCCAAGTCAAAATAGTGGGAAGTAAATTTTGGTTTGTTGTCATTTTTGGTTGGATTCTATCCGTCATCATCACCTAGTTCTGCGGATTGTTATCAGTACTTTTCCTCTGCTATTTTGGTGGGGAAGATGGGCTTACACTTTCTTGGTGGGCACTTGTTCTGCGGATTGATCTTTAGTCTTTTCACTTCTATTATTTTGGAGGTGAAGCCTGTTGTACTCTTTTTCATGGGCTCTAGGTGTCATGGTCCACTGACGGGCAGTTGCCGGTATTTTTATTGGGGGTGGTGTATCGATGGGACTTCAGGGGAATCCAGCTAGTAGTCCACTTACTATTGCGGGTGATATTGCGCAGGAGAGTTGGACTCACTCATTAGTGTGAGATGAGTTTAGAAGAAGGAAGAATAAACCACATTACACTCATGCCTGGCCTAGCAAATTCGGGGGGGAAAAGGCCCGGAAGAGACGGTCTAACAAAACCCTGAAAGTCAGGGAGGGCCTGGACTGTTTTACCATACCTGTTGAAACTAACTTGGATAGGATTAAGATGTTGAGCTCTCGGGCTGTTGTTGGGAGACTTGAGTTTACTGGGGGTGACCAGCTCGAGTTGGTGGAATGGGTTCGGAAGAACTGGTATTCAATCTGTGGGGATATGCCTAGGATGATGCAACTGTTAAATGGGTGGGTAATGTTCATTTTTTCGAAGCCGGAGCATGTGGGTTTGGTTCTTAAGAGATTCTGTTGCTTCAAAGATGGGTCTTTTTGTCTTAAGAAGTGGCATTTGTCTTTCGATCCATTGAAGGAGAAGCAACAATTTCGCTATTTATGGCTCCTTATACCTGGTTTGACGATAGAGCTCTGGACAGAAAACATTCTTATTGGTATTGCAAATTCAGTAGGTAGATTTGTTTGGCTTGATAATAGCTCTTTATTTGGGTTTGATAGGAGGTCGGCTAAAGTGATGGTGGAATTCGAAATGGCCCTAGGTCTTCCAACTGAAATTGAGCTTCAGTGGGGGGAAAGGGTGTGGCGACAACATCTAGATTATTTTAGAATTTCTTTTTGGTGACATTTTTCCCTGAAGACGGGGCATATCCGTTCTAATAATCTGGAACTTCGGTCTTCCACTCTATTGAGGTCGACGCCGAACAATACTGCTGCTAAAGGACTAATACATTCGAATTGGACCGGGGATACCCTGGAGCTTCATGATTTTCCGGGCAAGTTGTCTCCCAGACTTGGTTCGCCTATATCTGTTATTCCAGAAGATGAATTAGCATGTATTCGGGATGCTGAGGCTATTCTTGATAGGAAATTAGTGTTGGGGGATACTATTTTGAATTTGGGTGATGTTGGGGTTTTGGATTCTAATGTTGGTCATTTTTCTAAGAAGTCTAGGGCTTGTAGGGGTCTTTTTGGGGATTCAAATGTTTCCGGGGGGGATACTGAACCCATTGACCTGGCCTCTGGTTGTACTCTGAGTAGGGTTTCGGATGTTGGGGTGACTAAGGTTTCTAAAGGTGCTCGAACTACTTTGCCTTATGTGCCCTCTGGTAAGTTAGTGGGGGGTAAGGATATTGTAAAAAATGGGCTTTATACTGGTGATGATACCATTATTTTAGGAGATGCGGGTTATGTGACCTCGATTAAGTCGGATATCCTTTCGCTGCTTCCTATTTTCTCTAAAAACCCCTCTTCTAATCCTAGGATTCAGTCCTGTAATAACACTCATTTTCAGAATGTCACTCTTAGGAAGCCCAAGAGGAAAGGTAGGAAAGAGTTGGGGGTTGATGATGATCCTGCTATAGAGTCTGTTTCTATCTCTAGTGTTTAAGGGCGAGTCTGGAGAATAATGTTGTGCACCTTTTGCCCGTGATTGTTGGTTCTTCTGAGGATAACATTACTGTTTTAATTGGTGGTGGTTTGGGGGATTCTGTTACTGGGGGCCTTGGAGCAAATTCCCCCTATGATTTGGTTTCCTAATGTCTATTTGTACTCTTAATATCAGAGGGTTGGGGTCGACTGTGCGAGATAGGGTCCTCTCCAACCTTATTGCTACTACTCGCCCGAATATTTTACTTTTGCAGGAAACTATGTGTGTTGACAATTTGGCTATCTTGAAAATTGCTAGTATTCTACCTATGTGGGAAATTTCAGCTATTAGTTCGAATGGACTCTTTGGTGGGTTACTAGCTGCTTGGGACCCTAGGTTTTATTCATTTTTTGTATATAGGACCTAGTGGGGTTTATTGATGGAAGGATTTTGTAAAATGAATGATATGCATCTCAATATATTAAATTGCTACGCTCCTTATAAAAATAGGGAAGATTTATGGATTGGTCTGTAATCATCCAAGATATTAAGGATGGAGAATATAATTGTGGTGGGTGATCTTAAATTCACCAGATTAGCACAAGATATCTTGGGTGCTAAAGCAAAGATGGATGTCCTTATTGACTTCTTCACTAAGTTTCTTTTAAACAATGACTTAATTGATGTTGTCATAGGGGTGAACACTCCTACCTGGACTAACGGCATAAGCGGGCAGGATGGTATCCATAAAAGATTGGATAAATTCTTGGTACATGAATCTTTGTTACAATCCTGTGGAAGATATAGAACATGGGTTGGGAAGAATAAGATATCTGATCATTGGCCTGTTTTCTTTCAATTAGAAGACTGTGTGTTCCTGCAAAAATTTCCATTTAAATTTGATTGTTCGTGGTTGAGTCAAGATGACTTTGTGTAATTTGCTAAGGAGAGCTGGCTGAATCTAAGTAACAATACTGAGCTTAATCTGGTGGACAATTTCTTCCAGAAAATACAAAAGTTCAAGCAAAAAGTCACTAGTTGGATTCATTCTAGGAAGCAATTGGACAGATAGAAACTATTAATCGTGGAGGAACAATTACATGAACTTTACACACAGAACTTGGAAAGGCCTTTGGATAGTAATAATTTTGAATTACTTAAAAAATTGGAGGAGGAGAAGGCTGATATCTTAGGGAAGAAAAGGAATGGAGAATGAAGAGCAGAGCTCTTTGGGTTAATTTTGGGGATAGAAATACAAGGTTCTTTCACACCTTTGATTCAACTAGAAGGAACAACAATACTATCTGGAAGTTATCTAATGAGGAGGGGAATGAAGTCTCAGGTCAACAAGAGCTACAAGACTTGGCATTGAAACATTTCAGCAATATTTACTCTGTGGATCTGGGTTGTGATATTGATTCACAGCTCCAGGTGATCAAACATTATCCTAGATTCTTTGATACTGATGATGCAGATGATTTATGTCAAGAAGTCACTCTGGAGGAGGTGGAGAGGACTCTTAAAAGTTTTGATAAGGAAAAAAGTCTTGGGCCGGATGGCTGGACTGTGGAACTATTTTTACATTTATTTGATATAATGAGTGATGATATTGTCAGGATGGTGGAGTATACTCGAAAGGACGGATATATGTCTGGTGCTTTAAAATCTACATTCATAACCTTAATCCCCAAAGTGAATGACCCAAAGAATTTTGGTGATTTTAGGACGATTGCTCTATGCAATCTGGCCTATAAGATTGTTTCAAAGATCATTGCTGGGAGGCTTAAACCGGTTCTCTCAAAATATATTTCAAAGGAAAAGTTCGGTTTCTTACAAGACTGACAAATGCATGATGTTGTGGGTATTACATAGGAAGTATTACATTCTATCAAATGCAGGAAGAAGAAAGCTATTCTTCTGAAAATGGACTTAGAAAAGGCATATGATAGAGTTAACTAGGACTTTCTCTGACTTGTTCTGATACAAATTGGTGTTCCTTCTCTGGCTATTATATGGATCATGACTTGTCTTGATACTATGAACATTTCGGTGTTAGTGAATGGTGCTCCTACCTCATTTTTTAGCTCCTCCAGAGGCATTCGATAAGGGTGTTCACTATCTCCACTGTTGTTTCTCTTGGTGATTGAGGGACTAAGCAGAATGATTATTCAGGAAAAATTGGATGGGAAGATTAGTGGTATCAAAATCACTAAGGACCTATATATTACACATGTCATGTTTGTGGATGATGTTCTAATAGCTGGGGTGGATACTTTAATGGAATGGAGGCACTTTCAGGATATTATTTCAGTATTTTGTAAAGCCTCTGGAATGTGTGTTAGCCTGAAAAAATCCTGCTTATATGGAAATCTTATTAAATATGGTCGGATTCTGGAATTTAAGTCATTGTTGCCATATAAGTTTTGTAGTATCACTGGTGGATTTACCTATCTTGGATTCCACCTTAAGCCTAATGGATATTTGATAAAATACTGGGATTGGCTGCTCAAAAAGTTTGAAAACAGGGTTTCCAATTGGACATATCGTATGCTGTCAATTGGAGGTAAACTTACCTTGGTTTTAAGTCAGTTTTGATGGGTACTCCGGTGTATTGGTTCTCTTTATTGCCTATTCCCTGTTATGTGATCAATTCTCTACGAAGGCTTATGTTCAATTTCTTATGGACGGGTGGTCTCAACAAGTCCAGTCTTGTGATGATTGGTTGGGAGAAAATTTCACTACCATATGATGCTAGGGGTTGGGGCATAAAGGATTTGATAGTGTTCAGTGAGGCTTTGCGGTTGAAGAGTGTGTGGCGTGCAATCTTTGGAAATACACTTTGGTTGAGAATTATCCATCAGAAATATATTAAGACAGAGATCTCTCATTGGTTAAGGACTCCTGATAAGAAAGTGAGGGGGGTCTCACCAATTTGCAATGTCTTCATTAAAGTTTACAAATGGTTGGCTTTTGAATTATGTTGGAAAGTTGGCACGGAGGAAGAAGTTTCTATTGGCGTTGATCCCATTTTGGGGTTGAAAGATTCATATAGATTATCATCCGATATGTTGAATAAGCTCAAAACAGCTGGTTACTATACTCTGAATTCTATTGCAAATTACTACAAGACTGGCTATTGGGGTTCGGATGTTGATCTTCAGCTATCTCCATATCTTGCTCTGGAATGGCAGCATTATACTCAAGGACTTAATGCTGCTGGTATCTGTCTTAATACAGAAGCTGATAAGGTCATTTGGGGTGGAAATGAAGCTTATGGTATTGTGATTGCTAGTACGGCCTACAATTGTATGATTAACAGAAGGTGTATATTTCCAAGACATTGATGGTATGGAAAAATATGGAAGTGGTATCTACCACTTAAACTGAAATGTTTCTTTTGGTTTGTATTATAGGGTAGGTTAAAGACTTGGGAGAATCTCACATCAATGGGGTGGATAGGCCCCAGTCAGTGCATTTTGTGCATAAGTAATATTGAAACTGGTTTGCATCTGTTTATGGAGTGTTCCTTTACATTGGAACTTTGGGGGAAATTATATCAGAACTTTGATATTAATGCTAGATGGGGAGGACAAAATATTGCTACCTCTCTGCAAAAGTGGAGGCTAAATTGTAAAGCTCATAAGACTCTACCTATTTTCATTTGCTATGTGGTTTGGGGGATAAGAAATAAGGCTATATTTGAGGATTCCATACCATATCTGGAAAAATCAGCTAATATTGTTATCAGTCACTATTTGAACTTTCAGAAGGTAGAGAAACCTCAGGCCCATAGAGACCTTGGGAAATTTGTTTTTGTGGTTCTGATCTGGTTCTATTTTTTTATGGTGTTGCCAATATGGGTGTTTGTGGCATTGGTGGTGTTATATTCCTCAATCAGGAGCACTATTACACAATTAAGATGAAGTGTGGTCGGGGTACAAATATGAAGGCAGAGCTCTTAGCTTTATGGTGTGTTGCAAAAGTGGCTAACATTTTTGGGTTGGTGAATGTAAAGATATTTGGTGACTCTCGAGTGACCATTAAGTGGCTTAAGGGGGAATATGATCTTAATGTATTAAATTTTACTGGTTGGTGTGATAGAATGAAGGAAGAACTTCATAAGCTGGGGGTGGTCACATTGGAACATATCTTTAGAGAATATAACACACAGGTTGATCTACTTTCAAAACAGGCTTTGGTAGGTGTAGATGATCACATATTTTGGGAGGAAATTTGTGAGAATCAGCTGATTGACTCTGGTAGCTGTTATTTTATGGGTTGATTATGCTAAGTTATGCCAAGGACATTTTTATGTCTGTTTTTTGGCTTATATTGTATATATTTTTTGAATTTTTTGAAATACTCTCAATTGTGGGAGGTAGAAGAAAGGAGAGTAGTTATACTGATATCATGTACTATTTGATTCAAAAATGAATATCAATAGTATGTTTTTTTTTCGTGAGAAAAAACTATAACTATCTAATACACACACACACACACACACAAATTGTCCATTTTATTTCAATAATAATACATGACATCATATTATAATATTTCTAAAAAATTCCATTTCATCACAATTTTCAAAGCTTTAAAGAAACATGTTTTACAAAATAATAATGTTCTAAAGATAATATTAATAGTTAATTTTTTTTTAATATATTTTTACTAGATTTTTAAGAATAAATTAAGTCTTATATTATTTTCTATGAGAGACTTAATTATAACATCCCTTTACAATAAAATAAATATCCCAAAAAAGTTTATGATTTAGATATTAATTTACCAATATAGATTTAATGAATAAAGAATAATAATAATAATGCAATGTGGATGATAATAATATTATTAACATTTTACATGTAAATAAATTTTCAATTAAATCACATTATATTAAATTGATGAGAAAAATACTAACTAAAAAAAGTCATCATAAATTTAAAAAATAGCTCTTAAAAAATGTTTCTATTATTTAATTTCATTTGCAAGTTTTTACTATCTGGAAGTTATCTGATGAGGAGGGGAATGAAGTCTCAGGTCAACAAGAGCTACAAGACTTGGCATTGAAACATTTCAGCAATATTTACTCTGTGGATCTGGGTTGTGATCATGATTCACAGCTCCAGGTGATCAAACACTATCCTAGATTCTTTGATACTGATGATGCAGATGATTTATGTCAAGAATTCACTCTAGAGGAGGTGGAGAGGACTCTTAAACGTTTTTCCAAGGAAAAAAGTCTTGGGCCGGATGGCTGGACTGTGGAACTATTTTTACATTTCTTTGATATAATGAGTGATGATATTGTCAGGATGGTGGAGTATACTCGGAAGGATAGATATATGTCTGGTGCTTTAAAATCTACATTCATAACCTTAATCCCCAAAGTGAATGACCCAAATCATTTTGGTGATTTTAGGCCGATTGCCTTATGCAATCTGGCCTATAAGATTGTTTCAAAGATCATTGCTAGGAGGCTTAAACCGGTTCTCTAAAAATATATTTCAAAGGAAAAGTTTTTTTTCTTACAGGACTGACAAATGCATGATGTTGTGGGTATTACATAGGAAGTATTACATTCTATCAAATGCAGGAAGAAGAAAGCTATTCTTCTGAAAATGGACTTAGAAAAGGCATATGATAGAGTTAACTAGGACTTTCTCTGACTTGTTCTGATACAAATTGGTGTTCCTGGTCTGGCTATTAGATGGATCATGACTTGTCTTCATACTATGAACATTTCGATGTTAGTGAATGGTGCTCCTACCTCATTTTTTAACTACTCCAGAGGCATTCGATAGGGGTGCTCACTGTCTCCACTATTGTTTCTCTTGGTGATTGAGGGACTAAGCAGAATGATTATTCAGGAAAAATCCGATGGGAAGATTAGTGGTATCAAAATCACTAAGGACCTATATATTACACATGTCATGTTTGTGGATGATGTTCTAATAGCTGGGGTGGATACTTTATTGGAATGGAGGCACTTTCAGGATATTATTTCAGTATTTTGTAAAGCCTATGGAATGTGTGTTAGCCTAAAAAAATCCTGCTTATATGGAAATCTTATTAAAGATGGTTGGATTCTGGAATTTCAGTCATTGTTTCCATATAAGTTTTGCAGTATCACTGATGGATTTACCTATCTTGGATTCCACCTTAAGCATAATGGATATTTGATAAAAGACTGGGATTGGCTGCTCAAAAAGTTTGAAAACAGGATTTCCAATTGGACATATCGTATGCTGTCAAATGGAGGTAAACTTACCTTGGTTTTAAGTCAGTTTTCATGGGTACTCCGGTGTATTGGTTCTCTTTATTGCCTATTCCCTGTTATGTGATCAATTCTCTGCGAAGGCTTATGTTCAATTTCTTATGGACGGGTGGTCTCAACAAGTCCAGTCTTGTGATGATTGGTTGGGAGAAAATTTCTCTACCATATGATGCTAGGGGTTGGGGCATAAAGGATTTGATAGTGTTCAGTGAGTCTTTGCGGTTGAAGAGTTTGTGGCGTTGAATCTTTGGCAATACACTCTGGTCGAGAATTATCCATCAGAAATATATTAAGACAAAGATCTCTCATTGGTTAAGGACTCCTGATAAGAAAGTGAGGGGGTCTCACCAATTTGCAATGTCTTCATGAAAGTTTACAAATGGTTGGATTTTGAATTATGTTGGAAAGTTGGCACCGAGGAAGAAGTTGCTATTGGCGTTGATCCCATTTTGGGGTTGAAAGATTCATATAGATTATCATCTGATCTGTTGAATAAGCTCAAAACAGCTGGTTACTATACTCTGAATTCTATTGCAAATTACTAAAAGACTGGCTATTGGGGTTCGGATGTTGATCTTCAGTTATCTCCATATCTTGCTCTGGAATGGCAGCATTATACTCAAGGACTTAATGCTGCTAGTATCCGTCTTAATACAAAAGCTGATAAGGTCATTTGGGGTGGAAATGAAGCTTCTGGTATTGTGACTGCTAGTACGGCCTACAATTGTATGATTAAAAGAAGGTGTTTATTTCCAAGACATTTATGGTATGGAAAAATATGGAAGTGGTATCTACCACTTAAACTGAAATGTTTCTTTTGGTTTGTATTACAGGGCAGGTTGAAGACTTGGGAGAATCTCACATCAATGGGGTGGATAGGCCCCAGTCAGTGCATTTTGTGCATAAGTAATATTGAAACTACTTTGCATCTATTTATGGAGTGTTCCTTTACATTGGAACTTTGGGGGAAATTATATCAGAACTTTGATATTAATGCTAGATGGGGAGGACAAAATATTGCTACCTCTCTGCAAAAGTGGAGGCTGAATTGTAAAGCTCATAAGACTCTACCTATTTTCATTTGCTGTGTGGTTTGGGGGATAAGAAATAAGGCTATATTTGAGGATTCCATACCATATCTGGAAAAATCAGCTAATATTGTTATCAGTCACTATTTGAACTTTCAGAAGGTAGAGAAACCTCGGGCCCATAGAGACCTTGGGAAATTTGTTTTTGTGGTTACTGATCCAGTTCTACTTTTTGATGGTGCTGCCAATATGGGTGTTTGTGGCATTGGTGGTGTTATATTCCTCAATCAGGAGCACTATTGCACAATTAAGATGAAGTGTGGTTGGGGTAGAAATATGAAGGTAGAGCTCTTAGCTTTATGGTGTGTTGCAAAAGTGGCTAACATTTTTGGGTTGGTGAATGTAAAGATATTTGGTGACTCTCGAGTGACCATTAAGTGGGTTAAGGGGGAATATGATCTTAATGTATTAAATTTTACTTGTTGGTGTGATAGAACGAAGGAAGAACTTCATAAGCTGGGGGTGGTCACATTGGAACATATCTTTAGAGAATATAACACACAGGCTGATCTACTTTCAAAACAGGCTTTGGTAGGTGTAGATGATCACATATTTTGGGAGGAAATTTGTGAGAATCAGCTGATTGACTCTAGCAGCTGTTATTTTATGGGTTGATTATGCTAAGTTATGCCAAGGACATTTTATGTCTATTTTTTGGCTTATATTGTATATATTTTTTGAATTTTCTGAAATACTCTTAGTTGTGGGAGGTAGAAGGAAGGAGAGTAGTTATACTGATATCATGTACTATTTGATTCAAAAATGAATATCAATAGTATGCTTTTTTTCGCGGGGAAAAACTATAACTATCTAATACACACACACACACAAATTGTCCATTTTATTTCAATAATAATACATGACATCATATTATAATATTTCTAAAAAATTCAATTTCATCACAATTTTCAAAGCTTTAAAGAAACATGTTTTACAAAATAATAATGTTCTAAAGATAATATTAATAGTTAATTTTTTTTTATATATTTTTACCACTCGATTTTTAAGAATAAATTAAGTCTTATATTATTTTCTATGAGAGACTTAACTATAACATCCCTTTACAATAAAATAAATATCCCAAAAAAGTTTATGATTTAGATATTAATTTACCAATATAGATTTAATGAATAAAGAATAATAATAATAATGCAATATGGATGATAATAATATTATTAACATTTTACATGTAAATAAATTTTCAATTAAATCACATTATATTAAATTGATGAGAAAAATACTAACTAAAAAAAGTCATCATAAATTTAAAAAATAGCTCTTAAAAATGTTTTTATTATTTAATTTCATTTGCAAGTTCAAGACAAATAAATGCTAAAGGACGATAAAATTTTGGGAATTTACAATGAATCTTAGTCACATCAATGTAGAGTTATTTTATTAGTTTTATTTCTAGCGAATTTTGAAAAGTAACTCAACCACGGTTATTTATATTGTGCATAGAAAATAGTGTAGGAGGTGACTTGTCATATATACCTGTCCCATAAAACCCCTAACTCATAATATTTTAATATATCTCATACTTTTTTAGTACATATCTTAAGAGAGCATTTTTTGACCTCAAAATCTCTCTAATGTCTATTTTATGTATCCCTATTTGATTCCAACATAAATAATTGTAATGATAAAAGTATATATCTAAAAGTTTGCATGAAATTAAGCTAAATACAACCTACATTGGAGTCCTATCGATTCCATGATATAGAAATAAAAAGAGATGCATACACATATATATATTGTACATACTGATAATCATTCATCATATTAAAGTGTGCATAAATAATTAAAGGGATATATGTATATAATATAAAATATTATAATTGAAGGTAAATTCCAACATGACTGCATGTAGAATTTGGGAAGTTTCACTACCCAAAAAATGATCTAAAATGTAAACACATGTCGTCCATTTATAAATAATTTAAATCGTAACACCAAGTTTGGCCATGCTATCCAGCTCTCTGAATTAGCCATAAAAAATTTCTTCTAAATCCAAATGAAAATAATCTACGAAATCTAAGAACCAGACTCATAATTCGCACACTGTTTTTCCGAAGTAGTCCTTCCAATATGAGGCAGATAGACAGAGATATTTAAGGGTCAAAAAAAAAAAAAACTCTATTCACAATAATTGGGATTGCCCACCGATGGTTGAAATAGATACTCAGAGAATTTTAATTCAAAACGTGATCGAATTCTGAAATCTCAAAGATCCAACGATTTCAAAGACATGCACTAATATTTTTATTAATGAATAAATGGAAATTCAAAAGCCAACAAGGTTGTAATTATTTCCCAAAGGAAAGAGTCGACCTATGACTGCTCATGAACTAAGATTCCGGTATAACAGAATGTCAAACACCACTAACATTAAGAAAATGTCGAGAAGGAAATAGATCGAAATACTTAAAAGTAATTAAATGTCAAACACATGAGCAGTAAAGAAGACGCAGAAAAGGAAATCGACCTAAGATTTCATATGTCGAACCCCCACGAACCATAAAGAAAATGCAGAGAAAGAATAGATCTGAGAGCTTAAAAGTAAATAAATGTCAAATGCCAGCAGTCTAAAGGATACACAGAGAAAAATCAAGACTGGTATACCAGTGCGATTCTGGAACATCAATTCAAGAATTTGAAATGGAATAGGGTGATTATCATTAATGCGTCCCCAAATGGTAAGTTAAGACACAGAGTTTGAAGAGTTAAACGCCCTTGTGATTCGGGTCTAGGAATGCCAAAGGGTTTACACAGAGTTATTAAAATATTTGTAAAACGACAACAGAATTTAACTAAACTTGAAGTAGATCGAATCTGGGATCCTTACATCCAAAATTTATAAAACAAGACAGAGTTTAAGATTCGCAGTAACTGGATCTCTATGCCTTCACACGAAATTCAAGGTATACAAAAAATGGAAGGCAGAGCCACAATCTTGTCGCTCCCACAAGATTTCGAAGAATTTTATACAAACAGAGTAGAGTTTCAAATGAGTAGTGAATCTACAGTAGTTTTTTTTTTAATATCTCAAAGTTAGATCAAATGCAACTATCAATCCTGGAATCGATATCATGATACAAACAGAGTTTAAACCTCAGAAAAACAGATTGACTTCGAATAATCCATTCTGAAATCGAAATTATAATGCAGACAGAGTTTTAGGTCTCGGGAAATAGATCAATTTCAAACAATCAATTCTGAAGACACTGAATCAACAAAAAATATAGAGGTTCGGATCTATTATCCCCATGCTTCAAAAGGAATCCAGAATGAAAATAAACAAAAGTGAAAACAGAGTTAAGTCGTCGAAGGAGTTCAGATCGACGCGCTACTACAGGATTTGCGAAATAAAATGATAATGAAATCTGAGTTTAAGTTAACAAGAATTATTGGCATTCTACTTTTATTCATAAATACTCCCAAATTCATAAAATTTAGAAATACATACACATTAAGAAAACTAGGTTTATAATTTAAAAAACTAGATTGGTCCTCAGAACATAACTCTTATTTCATTCTCATATATATATAAGAAATAACTAAACAGAATAATAATTTGTTGAACCCAATTCTGGGCATCGTACTTGAAACCATTGAGTAGTGGTTGAATCAGCTATCCGAAGTAGTCCCACATTGACGAAGATACCGACAACCCCTCAGTTGACCACCCTACCGTATCGAGGTTACTCTCCTTCACCCCGAACCACCGAGCTAATGGGGTCATAAGAACACACTAGCAAGCTTCCGATCGGATCTCCCAATCCTCGGTCTATCTAATCCTAACTCCCAAGAATCATAACATAATCCGAGATTATCATGCCCATCCAACATTCAGGAGCAAGAGATCCCTTTTCTCCTTCTTCTCCCTCATTATATAGTAAAATCCTGTGTGCCATGCGTCTGTCCATGCACATATTTATTTTAATTTAATAATTTAATTACAATTATTCTCAATTACAAGTGTCTCAATATCTTTAGTGTGCACCTAATTCCGTAAACCAGTGGGAGTTAGGTGTAGGAGAGTCCTACTTCTATTTTGGTTCTCAATCAGTTTACTTGATATGTTTCAGTAAACTAGTTGTTTTTATTTATTTAATTTGTTTTAAATAATAAAACTTATAAAAGAAAATTTGTTCCTTTATTTAATATAATCTAATTCTATTAAAAGTTTAAAAGATTTACAAAAGTTTATAAAATATTTCTTTTATATTAAAACTTTTATTCTTTAATAAAATATTCTCACTCTAAAGTTTTAAACTTCCAGTAGTATTTATTTCTAAATAAAACTTTAATAGAATACTTTTAGTTTAGTTTTTGATTTTCTTCTTTTCAAAAAGTAGGAAAATAAAATAAATAAACTGAACTAAATATTTTTGTTTTATTTCTTTTTTATTTCTATCTTCTTCTTTTCTCTTGAAAATAAAATAATGAATATTATTTTTATTGTACTTGTCTTTTTAATTTAAAATCACTTGAATTTATCTTTTGGTAAAGTTTCAATTTCTTCATATGTTAAATAAAATTATCTTTTTCTTGTCTAGGTGCCTCTTCAGCGGGCCCTTCCAATAGTTCCATTTCTTTCTTCTTATGGGGAGCACTACATAGCGATTGGGAGTCGTTACTGTGATCTCTCAACTACACTTCTTGGACACTAAGGGATGCTGAGGGATAAGACTCTCCTTATCGCGTGCCCCTAAACTCATCGTACGTGACCAAATCGTTATGGCCTTGCCCGTACGGCACACGCCTCCCCGGGTGAGCTGAAACGGCTTCACCCGTGCATGGATTTCTAATTCAAGGTCGATAGTTAGTCGTCATACCCCTATGTGTTCCTTCCATTCTTATGACCCCTATAATTCCATTGTGGGTCAGTCGGTAAGTCGCCTTACCTGCCACTGCACACACTCAATTGCACATTAGTAGCGCTGCACTATAAAACATTTTTATCATTCTTTTCAGTATCTCAATCAGTAGAGTCTACTAAATATACATCATTTTAACATCATGCTTCGGTCAGTCGAGCATGTTCATCATTCATTTTTTATCTCAGTCAGTCGAGTATAAAATTAATCATCATTTTCATTTCAAGCATTTTCAACATTCATCATTTCTTCATTCTAAAGTATTTTCAGCATTTATCATTTTCTTAGTCAGTCGAGTATATCCATCATTCATCATTCATCTAATCATTTTCATTTCACATGTAAAATTCAAAGCAAACATTCATGGTCCAAGTTTTTATAAATCTGGGTCACTTCACACCAGTGCTCTCAATAGTCAAATCAGTCATAGGTCTCCAACAGTCTAATAAATCATAAGTCTCAAATAATCTATTCAATCATAAGTCTAAAATAATCAAATCAATCATAGGTGTTGAGGCGGGCATTACAAACAGGTCCTTTGGAATGTGTTCAGGACACAATTCATTCTTGCTTTTTATTGTGATTCTATTTATCTAGGCATTGGAAGGACTCTTTAGCTTAGCCCAAAAGTGCATTCAATTGAAATTTTCTATTGGTGATAAATGGAGCTGAAGCTTGGAATAATTGGGGATAGCATAGAGGTTTGTACTAATCCTTATTCACATAGAAATAACATGATATATATATGTTTGTTCTATACATTACACATGTGTGGGGTCTTTGATTGTCTTCTTCCACCATGTATTTAGGAGTTTCCTCCTCCCCTATTTTTAATAGGAAATTCTCAACTTTCATCCAAAATATTCTTCCTGTACAACTCATTTTTCTCATGTTAGGTTGAAATGGCTCATATTCAATGGGACTATCATGGTCTTTCCTTGGCTTGAGGTTGTTCATCCACACCAAGGAGTGGCACACCGAGCGAGATATCATTCAAGAAGGAAGGAAGGCATTGCACCCTACTCACAAGGGTAAATGTCCAAACAAAGTAAAGTGTGAGGGAATCGACAAGGGAGAATGAGTATGTTTACCACTTGGTACGTTGGTCTACGGAGGATCCCCTATCAGAAAACAATACACTCAAACCATGGAAGCAACATTCCTTTGGAATTGAACTCAAAGATGGGAAGAGGTGTGACCATAATGGTTGCAACCCTTGGTCACACCCTTTAGCACACTTGGGAGATTATATATTGATGAAGAGTTGAGGATAGAGAGGCATCCAATTCAGAATTGGAGAAGCAAGAAAGTGATTCGTAACAAGGTGCAAGTATTAGTGGAAGATGCTCCTCGGAAGGAGGATGCACTACTCAAAATATGTTGGGCAGACTTGGATTTGGGTCAGACTAGACAGGCAATTTGTGAAAGAGGAAACAAGTGTCACAGGAGGAGGACCTACGGATGAAACATGAGGAAGTCAAGGGAAAGAGAAATACCATTGTAGACTCGTGGATTGATTCTTGGGGGTTGCTTGTAATAGAGAAGCTTCCAATTTGATTTCTCTCCTGGAGAAGTTGCTTGAGGGAGCTCTCCATGCATTGTACTCTTTCACATATTTCTGTATATTGAATACTTGGGCATTCTCCTTTGAGGTTCCGACACACTTGTGTTGTTTTGGTCTCTTGTGTACTCTTATATGGCATAAAGTGTGACTGTGATAACTTAAACATAAGAATGGTTAAGTGTTAAACAATTAAGTGGGAAGTGGGAAGGCATAGTCTACCAAGATATTCCCAGGGATGGTATCACCACTGGGAGTGGTGCTTGGGCAGTTCTGCACGGTAGGGAGGAAGGTTAGGAACCCCAGGTTCTGGATTTAAGGTCCCTAAAGCTATGACAGGTTATCAGCTACCCTTTATAGATACCCTGGGATGCTCCTACATCATATATCAACCAAATAAATAATGTATCAAGAGAACCATGTCAAAAATAAGAAAATAAAAATTATTATTTTTAATAATCCATCCAAGGTAATGAAGGTTTGTGATGTGGAGAAATGAAACCAATATGATGTAAATGTCTCCTAAGCCTCCTGAGCACCTCCAAGCGAGAGTGTTTAATTTGTTCCAGTTCCTAATATTTTGGGCACCAACACTTGCTATAATAAAAATCCATTTGTTGAGCTTGATTCCACCTATCCGACTATGGAGCCAATTACAACCGCTTTGGTGGCTCGACAAGAGGCAAAGGTTACTTGCACGTTATATGGTCTTGTATCCAATGTGTTAAAAGGGGAAGAAAGAGAGTCAAGGTACTTGCATGCAATCCCTCTTAGGATCACCTTGCTCAGATATTGTCCTCGCTCAGCTTCCTAGAGGGCCCAAAAGAGTAGGATGTGTGAAACTGGGGTGTGTATGTGAAAGATTAGCTTTCTATTTTTTTTTACCAGAAAACTATTAAGAGTGAACAACAAAATGATATCTCCCTTTTAGACTTAGAAATCAAACTAGATTGAATTCTTGGATACATTGAGATCTAAGACAACTTAGTTATTGAATTGTTTATGCAACTGCCTTGAAAAATTCAGTCAAAAGGGTTAATTAATAGCAACAACCACATTGTTATTGTGGCTATGAGTTCAGGGTAGAAAAAAAAATATATGAACAAAAAATTGTCTGAGTTGAAATCAACTTGAAAATGGGCCCAAACTTGCCCATAAATTATACCGAGTAAGTTGTAAAATAGGCTGAGTTGACAGCAAGCTATAGTGTCCCATCTTGGATGGTCTAGTATATGAATCTTAGAGGGGTGAGTTTTGATGGATTTACATATAGATTATGTATGACAAAATTGTGTGTGGACTTATATGTTGTAGAGATGGTTTGGGTCACATGACCAGTATATGTGTAATAATATATATGTGTGATAGTATATTAAATTATATATCTTAGATGAATTTTGATTATGCACATGTTATGTGGATGTTTCTCCTTCTGCATATGATTTATGACATGGTGAATAACTTAGTTAACCATCAATGATTGTGATATATGGACCCATGGATGATCATTGTTGTGTGGAACAAATAGATGATCATGTTTTTATTATTTATGATACATGTTAATTGTATTAAATATGCATACTTAACCTTGTAATGAGCGGGATTTGGTAGGGGACTTGAATACTTGCCAACATAAATGCTCAGATCATAAATAACTATGGAATCCATTTCTGTAGAATCAAAGTGACTGTGGAAGTCACACATACATCTGGTAAAATGTAATTATGTTCATCTCATTATGAATTTCATTTGATGCTTTTGAGCTATGAGATTGTGATATGTGCAGGCATTGGAATAAGACCTTGCTAATAGACCATCAAATGGATGAGAGCTCACATTCAATACCTTGAGGGAAACATGGATTTTCGAAGCCAAATAAATGAAAAGCCATGGATTTTAGGGTGTGGATTCCCAAACCAATATGAAGATCAATACATGGAGTCTTTGATCTATGATCAAGGCATGAAGTCTTGAATCTCGGGATTAGATCAAGGAGTGGAGTCCTAAGTCTACTAGGTTGCATAGTCCTAGATACAAGGCAAGGGCGTGGAGTCCTAATAAGTCTAGGGGGCATGCAATAGGGGTGTAGAATCCCTATTACCTAGCATAGAATACCACTCTCAAGCATGAAACGATCGGGTAATTTAACATAGGGTAAACCATGAATTAATTTCATTTCATTTTTACCCACTTTGGAGGGCCTCTTAATTTATAATAATATTCTAATGAAAAAGGTGAAATGTTCATTTATGAAAAATTAAACAATTAAGAATTATTTTACATGGACGCATAGGAGGGGTGAATATTAGATAATTAAATAATTAATTAAATAAGAGAAATGGAGAGAAATCCACCTCAAGGGGGGTGGTGAATATTATTAATTTTGGAATTTATTTAAATGAATAATTTTTCATGAGGGGGGTGAGGTGTCACCCCACTCAGAAGCGATAAACATATAGGTACACCCATGGGTTTAGGGGAGACCTGGAAAGTAACTATATGTTGTCGGAATGAATCTAGAACTATAATTCTAACACTTAACCAATTTTAACAATCTGAGTCATGCTCACAGTGGTATTGTGAGGAAGATAAGTGAACTCTTCCTAGTATTTCCTTGGATACCTTAATATATTGGCATCTTGGTATTGTGTGTAAGCTCTTACATCTCGGGGCTTCTAGTGAGAGAAGTTCTCCCTAGATATGTCTGGGAGGAAAACTAGTTGGTCTTGTCTAGTTGGTAGGGCATGGATTGGTTTGGGATATTTCCAGTTGAACCTTGATGAGGAAATTTGGATAGTGATTATGTTGCAATTGGACAAAATTAATGGTAGCTTAAGGGAAAAATCCATGAAGAGGTATAGAGAAATTCTCTCTAACAGGTATAATTTATTCTAAATTTTTGGTTAATAAATTCTTGATTTTATTTGGTAAATTTGTGGATTATGTGGCCAAGAAGTGGTTAAGGATGAATTTCACATTTTGTTTTAGTTTTTCTTTTGCTAATTTGGTTTAATATCAAATGAGGAGAAATATGGTCCAAGTACAATTGGAAATTACCAAACTTGGTAAATTACCTAAGTGGGTGGGTAAGTTTGTTTTATTTTTAAAGAGAAATTTTGTTTTATTTTGAAAGAGAAATTTATGTTTTTGATAAATTTATTTTAATTTTCATTATCATGAAGGAATTGTGAGCATGAAGAAAATTAATAGGACATATCGTTTCTTTTTTTAAGAGTTTGTAAATTTTGTAAAACCGATTTTGTTTTCTTGCATAAATATAGGTTGTGAGTTTGTTCACAAAGTATCTATATTTTAGAGTGGGTGGATTGTTCTATGAAATTGATAAACTCTTTAAGACACTTAACATTAATTAACTTGTGTAAAATATGCGTGATTTCAATGGATAATTGATAATAGGGTAGCTCTGGTTTATGTTTCTACATATATGGTTGTAGGTAGAAGTCTGCATGCCTTATGATTGAGAAGATCTGAAACATAATTAAGAGGTTTTCTTTTCTCAGTATTTTAGAAAATCGTGTTTTGAGACCATCTGGCTGCGAATCAAATTGACATTTGGGGGTATCCATGCCACAAGGGACCTGGAACCCCAATTTTGATGAAAAAAATGGTTTTTTGAAAGCGAGTCTTCAATCTGGGCAGTTTTGCAGAAACGTCTTCAGCCTATGGGCTAAGTTATGTGCCTTGGATTTGTGAATTTGAAGCCAATGTAAGATCCATTTTTAACCTATGATAGAATTCAAAAAATGTGTCAATTCATTCTTGCAATTTGTTTGTTCAAATTCCCAAATGGTTGTGAATGTTAATGCTTGCAAACTGTTTGTCTTAATATGTCAATGGTTGTAGCTTGCATGCATACAAACTGTTTGTCTTAATGGCTCAATGGTTGTAGCTTGTATGCATACAAACTGTTTGTCTTAATGCCTCAATGGTTGTAGCTTGTATGCATACAAACTATTTTTCTAAATGCCACAATGGTTGTATCTTGCATGCCTGCAAAGTGTTTTTGAAAGACTCTTATAGTTTCTAATCAATGTGAACTATGACCAATAAAGGAACTATCAATTCAAGAATTCTAACCAATAGAATTTATGAGCAATAGAAAATTTGATTGATATGAACTTTGACCATAGGGACTTTAATTCACAAAGAAACTACAAGCTTAGGAATTTTATCCAATATGAAATATGACCCTTAGGAACTCTAGCTGAAAAAAAGGAACTATGACTTTGGTCTTATACATCAAATTTCATGTCAACCTTATCTCCAAGCCTTCCCATATGATAACTCTAACCAAATAAATATAGTATGGACAACTCCAATCATAGTTCATAGCTCATCAAAGTTCCTTTTAGTCATAGTTCCTTAGTAATAGTTCCTATAAATTAGAGCTACTCTATCATATTGATCAAAGTTTATATTGAAAGAAATTTTGAAAAGCATTAACTCTAATCGATGGGAAGTATGATTTACTATGAGCTCTAATTGATAGTTTTCCATAGTTTCTTAATTTATATGGATTTTTGATAAGGGGAATACATGGAACTCAAATCAACATGAAATTTGATTAATAGGACCAAATCCATAGTTCCTTTGTTGATTATAGTTCTTATGGTGATATTTCCTTCATCATAGTTTATGTCCATCAGAGTTCCTATGGTTCATAGTTCATGTAGGCTAGAATTATTTATGTAATAGTTTCTTTGTTAACCATAGTTCATATGATCATATCTATCATGCAGTAAAATTTAGTGCGGGATAGGGTTCCTTTTGGTTAGAGTTCTAAAATTCATAGTTCCTTTGTCTATGATAGTTACTAATGGTTAATTAAAAACTCTATGACTATTATTATTTTCTTATATTTTTATTTTATAATTCTTCAAAGAAAAAACTATGAATTTAGTTTTGTTTCTTCGCGTAGAAATATGAATATCTAGGTTTCATTTTTAGCACTTTCTGAATGACAAAATCAAATTAAATTGTACACTTTAAATAGATTAGTTGTATGAAAAATTCTACATGGACTTGTTGTACTTTCATGACCATGTAGGTTTTCGGCCCACTCTAAATTTTGATTATTAATATTGTATTAAGGGGTAAAGAGATCCTAAAATTAGTGTCATGCAACGTCTCAATTTAAATAAAGAGTTAGTTTTTCTAATACATTTTCTAAATATAATTTTGTGGATATAAAAGACCATTTTCACGCCCTTGTATCTATGCCAAATTGGAAACTCAACACTCCATAAAGACATTATACGTACCTAAATATTTGGGAGTCTATCTTTCACAAACATACCTCTAGGATTTAATAAGTTTCATCCACGTGAATCAACAATTACCATAAACAAAGAACTTTTACTAAGACAAAAGATTTAATCAAAGAAGGAAACTTTACCAATGAATTTTAGAGTTCCTTTGTTGTTCAAAATCTCCATCGGTCGTCATTCGTACATAGCTCCTTGGTCAACCTTCTTGGTTAGGAATTTTTTCTAGAAATATCATGAACATGAACTCTAACCAACAAAGGAACTTTGAATGAAGGAATAGAAGCATGAATTTAGTCTTATTTCATGTTGGTAATGACTCCTTTGTTGCTTAAATTGTTGTTCTTCATATGTCTTTGGTCAAATTTCATGGTTAGGAAAGTTCCACTAGAGCTCTAACTGATAGGAACTTTGACCAGTGTAGAAACATGAAGAACCACTTTAACAAATGAAGAACTATAACAAACAAATCAAGTTATAAATTCGATGCAATACTCTAACTTATAGGAAATTTGACAATGAAGAAGTATAATTGACAAAGAAACAAGAACACAAACTTGGTCAAAGTTCATGTCGGTCATAATTTGTATTGGTAATGGTTCCTTTGTTGGTCATAACTCCTATCATTCGTAGTTCCTTTTTAGTTCCCTAACCAATTCTTTTGGTCAAGAAATTTCCCTATAATGATGATTTCTAGGAAATTTGATAAATGTAAAGTTAATAAGTCTAACTAACAAAGTATCTTTGTTCATAGTTCCCTATGCAAAGTTACTAATAAAAATATTTCATTAGAAATTTGATAGAGAATAACTTTAACCAAACTATGAGTGAGGGTAACTCTAACCTAAATTTGATTGATGAGGGAACTCTTAGTGATGAAGGAACTTTTAACATAGGAATAGTAGTAGGAACTTGGTCCAAGTTCCCATCTGTCATACTTTATTGGTAATGGTTTCTTTATTGGTTATGGTATTATCTTTTCTCATTCCCTAGTTAGAAAAGTTCCCTACAATTCTAACCAACAAGAATTCTAATCGACAAAGGAGCAAGTTGAAATTTGACAAGTGAAGAATGCTAATCGGTAAAGGAACTATAAATGAAGGAATAGAAACATGCATTAAGTCAAATTTTGCATTGGTATGGTTCCTTTGTTGATTAGATTTCTTGGTCAATATTGTTTCCTTGGAAATTTGATATTATTTGGTGGAATTAGAATTTATGAAACAATTGCATGAATATTATCTTCAATGGCTATATGTGTGCATGTGTGTGTGTACACATGCATGAAAATATACATACATACATGGATGCATATGTACAGTCTGAGTGGGCCTAATGGTTAAGTGTGTGTTTCCTCCTAGGAGATCATAGGTTCAAATCTGGAGGGAGGTAGAATAAGTACACCTCCGTAGACTTTAGCACTCAAATCACTAAGTGGAGGGGGGTTCGTTGTCACACAAACAAGGGGGCCTTGTACTCTAAATTAGTGTATGGTTTGGTTATAACCTTAAAATTAGATTTTATATATATATATATATTAAACCCTAATATAGAAAATCAAAAGTATATCTTTGTCTTACTAGCATAAAGAATAAAATAACCATTGATCAATAATAAGAACAAACTCTCATGAGATCTGTAGTGAAGCAAGGTGTTGGAAAAATTGTAAAATATCATGGGATGAAAGAATTTATCATCTTTGTTATACTAAGAGGGTTGAAGATGAAAATCACTTTCACTTTCTCATACAATGTCTTGCTTACACCTACTAGAGCACAATTTCAAAATGTTTGCTACAATGTTGATCTCCTTAACATTTTAACTCATTGTCACCTCATTATAACTATGGTGATCTAACCCTACTTCTCTTAAATATTTTCAAGCATATAAATAAAATTTTGAAGAAAACCAAGTGATTCCTTGACTCTTTTTAGGTCCAATAGAAAAAAGTCAATATTGGTAGACGTTAATAACCATCTTCATCACACACACACACGCACGCGCGCGGGCGTACGCTTGCATATAGATACATACACATACATACAAGGATCCATGATTTTCTTAAATAGTAGAAGCCTGATGAATCTTACTAATTCTTAAATTTTCAACCATAAAATATTTGGTGATAATTGTTAAATTTTGAGCATTAATTCACAATACTCTTGGACCTTTACTGAGAGAATAACATATACAATATATCAATGCAAAACAATCACAATAAGCATGACAAGCATCACAAGAATCAAAAGCATGAGAGACAAGAGACACAGAGTTTCCGTGGAGAAAACCCTAAGGTGAAAAACCCCACAACTTCCTCAGAGATAGAGAGAGCAATGGCTCAACCAAAGTACAACCAAAATAAACTTGAGATAGTCTCCTAGTAGTAGATGATCCTCCTCCTCACTAGTCTGCCACTTTCTGAGTGAGAGAGATATGACTTTCTGAATGATCCAAATAGAGATCTCCTGATCTCTATTTATACTTAACCTGTTTTCCCAGTGACCTTATGGGGCCGACTTGTCTATCTAGATACATCCACAATATAATATATATTTTAGGGCCGACCCCACACATGGTGGTCTAATAACCCATCGGCAAGTACACACACTTGCGACACTTGTCAATCCACATGAAGACACTTCCTTATAGAGGAATAACACATCACTTATAAGGGTACAATAAACATATATAAAATACACAGATGAAATACATTCCAAAGTTACATATACATCAACACTCCCTCTTAACTAGGAAGGTATTTCTTGACACAGTTATGCTAGACAAGTCTTCTTCTCGGGATCATTGTCATCGATACATCGTCATCATCATCGTCACTGCTGCTACTATCTCAACCAATCTATAAATCTACTCGTCATAGGAAGTTCTACAGAGCCAGTCCTTTTTCATACTGGATGTAGGCCCACCACCTGCAGGTCTTCATCATCTGTGCGAATGGTCTGATAGAGGTGGCCTCTCAGGACTAATTTTATGTGTGGATGCAATACCGGAAAGAGTATCCCAAGAACATTTATGTTCCTAAACATGACCGGAAAGATGTCCCAGGACTGATTACATGCATCTCCTCCACAATACCTTTAAAGAGCATCCCAGGAACATTTATGTGCCGCAGCACGACTGGCAAGATCTCTAAAGAGCATCCCAGGACTTATTACGAGCACACAGCTCAACCTCTCGGATCTCCAGGACTGATTACATGTGGATAGACAAAACCTTTAAAGAGCATCCCAGGAACATTTATGTGCCGCAGCACAACCGGCAATATCTCTAAGGAGCATCCCAAGACTAATTACGAGCACACAGCTCAACCTCTCGGATCTCTAGGACTGATTACATGTCTCCGTAGTAATACCTCATCCCAGGACTGATTACGAGCATACAGCTCAACCTATCGGATATCTGAGGACTAATTACATACTACATAGAAATACCGGAAGGAGTACCCTAGGAACATTTATGTGCTGCAGCACGACCGGCAAGATCTCCCAGGATTGATTACATGCTATTTGCACAACCTACCACATATCATCTCTGACCTCCAAGTATCAACCTGATACTCATGATCCAATGGATCATCATCGCATGACGCATCATCCTGATGCCCATGATCATATTGATCATCGTCACTGTACCATCCTGGTACATATCATCTAGAGCAACATCCTGAAGCTCATCATCATGATCATTCTGATCATACAATGCATCCACCTGATGCATACCAAGTATCTACCTGATACATATCATCATACATGATCCACCTGATCATACCTGATACATATCAACATACATGATATACCTGATCATACAATGTATCCACCTGATACATATACAGATACATGGTCCAAGCATCCAACATGATGCATATAAAAAATACATACAAATGATCCAACTGATCATATCCAGCATCCAACATGATGCATACATACATAAATGATTCAACTGATCCTATCCAGCATCAACACGATGCATACATACATTCAAATATAAATGATCCAACTAATCATATCCAGCATCAACACAATGTGTACATACATACAAATATAAATGATCCAACTGATCATATCCAGCATCCAACATGATGCATATACAGAGCAGTAACTGGAGCATCATCCTGATACTCATTATCCAATGCTTACATCCACAGCCATGTGAAGGATCTTCCCTCCAACATGCTTGGAATGGCTTCAGCAAATGTGTCCATCACTTCTTCCTCGAAGTGTCATCGATCTGAAGAACACCAAGCCTCTCCCTGAAGTACTCGAACTTCAACCTGGCTAGTGGCTTCGTCAGCACATCTGCAATCTGCTCGTCCGTCGCAACATACAGGAGCTTCACGGCTCCTCTCTGCACCATATCGCTAATATAGTGATATTTGATCTCTATGTGTTTCAACTTGTCATGAAACACTGGGTTCTCAGAAAGCTTCACACAACTCTGGTTATCACAGAATATACCAGTAGCATCCAATGGGAGATCAAATAACTTAGACAGTAGCTTCTGTAGCCATACTGCCTCACAACTAGCTGAACAGGCTGCAACATACTCTGCCTCAGCTGTACTTAGTGCTACACAGGACTGCTTCCTACTAAACCAAGAGATCTTACCTGATCCCATACTGAAGCAACACCCAGATGTGCTCTTCCTATCTACAGCACTACCAGCCCAATCTAAATCAACATAACCCTGTAGGTTAAACTTTTGATTTGCTTCATACTTGAGCCCATAATCCATTATGCCCTTCAGGTACCTCAGAACATGCTTTACAGCAACCAAGTGAACACTGCTCGGATCCGTCAGGAACTGGCTCAATGTGTTCACAGCAAAGCAAATATCTGGTCTCGTGTTCGTCAGGTACATCAAGGACCCAATCATCTGACGATACATAGAGACATCAACCGGCTCAGATGAAGCATCACATAGAAGCTTTAGATTCGATGCCATGGGTGTGGCCATGGCCTTGCAATCCATCATCCGAAATTTCTTCAGGATATCTACTGTGTACTTCCCTTGACCAAGGAATATCCCACCTGAATTCTGCCACACCTCCATACCTAGGAAATAATGCATCATTCCCAAATATTCATATCGAATTTGGGAACAAGCTTCCTCTTTGTATCACACCAAGTTTTGGGATTTTGCTACAAGCCATACAAGGCTTTCTTCAATCTACACACATGTGACTCCTTGTCAGGTCTTGGGACTGCATCCCAAACATCTTCTTCATGATCGATGGATCTTGGCATTCCATTTCTTCATCCCAGATCCTAGGAACTTCAATATCTTCAATATCTTCAATAGATATCTTTGTTGCTGGAACAAATGTTGTAGTCCTTTTGTAGGTGAAGATATACGGTCTTTCCTACAAAACAAGTTAAATTGCATGATTAGAAACATCTCATAATTTTCAGAACAAATTCTTTACACATAAAGAAATGTGTCATGCAGTCATGTAGTTATCTTAGCCAATGCTTCAATACAACATTTATCCATGTTAGACAACTTTCTAGATGCCTTCCAGTCTCTACCAGAACATTGTTAAGAGTTTGCACTACTCCCAACATGTTAGCAAAGAGGTTTCATTCTAGATAAGTAGCACTGGAATGTTGTACAGTGCCATAGGCCACTTACCCATCACATACATATTAGTAGTATACTGTTCATTAATGCAATCATTCTAATATGCACAATACATCTCCTAAGTCTAGTAACATAAGCATAATATTATTTAAACAAACAAAATAGGCAAGAAATGATAATTGAAATACTTATCTTTGTTTGTTTGTTGGGAGGACTCCCTCTGAGTCTTTGCTTCCTGGCAGGAGCTGCTGAAGTAGCTTCTTCTACACCTTTCTGTTGTGGAATGTAGGAAGATGGTCAACTTCCTCTTAAAATTTGCATCCTTGCAGGAGCTGCTGGAGTGTGCTCCCTCTTGATCTTTGCTTCCTGGATTACTTGTCCTTGAAATTATATTCATCCTTGCTGACATCAATCTTCTTGAACCCTGGAAAGTATATTCTGTAAGCCTTCGAGCTTTCACTATAACCCACAAAGATACCCGTCTTTCCTGGAGGATCTAGTTTAGTCCTCTTTTCCTTTGGGACATGAGTGTATACTAGACAACCAAATATTCTGAGATGGCTGACTTCAGGTTTCTTACCAGAAAAGACCTCTTCTGGTGTCTTGTTGTCCAATATCTTGTGGGGTGTTCTGTTCTGCACATATACAGTTGTTCTAGTTGCTTCTGCCCATAGATGCATAGGTAGATCCTGGTCATGCAGCATTGCCCTTGCTGCTTCCATGATTGTTCTATTCTTCCTTTCTGCAACTCCATTCTTTTGAGGATTATAAGGAGCAGTCAAATCCCTCTTAATCCCTGAATCACTGCAAAGCTTCTTGAAGTCACTTGAGGTGAATTCTCCACCATTATCGGATCTGAATGTTTTGATCTTTTTGTCAGTTTGATTCTCCATCAAGGTTTTGAATTCCTTGAACTTATCAAACACCTCATATTTGTTTTTCAAGGAGTATACCCAAGTCTTCCTGGAGAAGTCATCAATAAATGAGACATAGAAAACATACCCACTTAGAGAATTGGATGACATAGGACCACATATACCTGAGTGGATAATTTCTAGGATACCTTTTTCCTTGCTTTCACTACTTGGAAATGCCTTCTTAATGTTCTTTCCTTTTGCACATCCTTTGCAAACACCTTCATGTTTGGTCTTGATTTCAGGATGACCCTCTACAGCCTTGCTTGCAATCTATAGCGCATATGAGTAAGTCTTCTATGCCAAAGTTCACTTAGCTCCATGGATTCATGCACCATGGCATGTTCAGGTTGTCCTTTTAATTTATACAAACCTCCCTCTTGCTCTCCAATCACAACTGCACCATCTATGGTCTTTCCCTTTGGCCACATTAGGACTTGGCCATCCACAAATGCAACCCTCATACCTTTTGCATCCAATGGAGAGATGGAGAGTAAGTTCTTCTTGAGCCCAGGTACATAAAGGACTTCTTTCATATTCAAAGATTTTCCAGAATCTAGGTTGTAGGAGGCTTCACCACTTCCTTTGATTGGGTATTGATAATCATCCCCAAGTTTCACCTTATGGGGTGATTCATGTTCAGATAGATTCACAAAAGATTCCTTAAACCCAGTCATGTGTTTGGAAGCCCCACTATCAATCAACCAATCATTACAACCATGGGAGATAGTACCTGTGAGAGCAGAGATTAGAACATACTCTTCTTCACTTGATGAGTCATCATTACTATCATCACTTTTTGCCCTAGCCTTCTTCTTTGGAGGTTCATCATCTTCGGTAGCATGAGCATGGTACCTTCTTTTGTTACCCTTCTTCTTCTTGCTGGATTTGTTGTTGTTGTGGTTGTCCCTTTTGTTCTTGGGACATTCTGAAGCAAAGTGACCCTTCTCATTACAAGTGAAACACCTTAGATCTTTCTTGTCTTTGTGAAAATGATGAGAAGATTTCTTCTTGTGATGGGATGGCTCCCTCTTGAACTTGCCCTTCTTAGTGTGAGTTGTGAGAGCTTGATCTTCATTTCCCATCTTCTCTTCTCTTGCCACAAGCCTTGCTTTTTCTTGAGAACATTCCTCCGATAATCTGCTGAAGGAGATTAACTTCTTTCTGGCATAGATCCCCTGGATAAAAGAGTCCCATGACCTAGGTAGGCCATTCAAAGTAGTCATAACAATTTCACCATTCTCCACCATTTCATCTACAGCTTCAAGTTGTTCCTTGATCTGAGAGACCTTGGAGAAATAGGATTGAATGGTTTCTCCATTCGACATCTTGACCCCTTTCAATTGATTTTGCAGGGTCATCTTTCGATTTATGTTCTTTCCTTCAAATAGCTTGGTTAAAGAGTCAAACATAGCCTTGGGTGTCTTTAGAGAAGACACATGGGGTATGAGATGGTATTTGATAGAATCAACAATGATTCTCTTTTTCTTGACCAAGTTCTTCTTATGCAATACCTTAGCCTCTTCATCCTCTGGGATAGGGATGTCTTCTTTTATATATGAGTCCAACTCATTATCTTCCAAGATTAACCCAATCCTATACTTCCAAGCTCGGAAGTTATCAGCCCCTTCAAGCTTATCCTCAAGCTTGGTGTGGTGAGACATCTTACAGAGTACTTCAAATGGAAATAGAAAATATTTAGGTCTTACCACTTGAAATGCTGAAAACTGGATCTGGTCCCAGATTAGGGTTTGTCGAAAAAACCCTAAAAATTCAAAATGTGAATTTCAACTTTCTGAAAGGATAGAGAGATGCACCTTAATGAGCTGATCAGCCTGGTGTATTTAGAATTTGATATCAGCAAAGCTTTACCCTTCAGATTTTCCTTTTCGTCCTCCGAGGTTCACTAGGGAGAGCCCTGAATTAGGGTTTGAGTTTCCCGAAGATCTACCAAACCAAAAATCTCGATCCAAAGCTCTAAACTTCGATTTTTGCAAGAAGCTTCTAGCTATGTCTTCAGATTTCAGAAATTCCTATTTTTGTGGAAACCCTAAGTTTTAGGGCCAAATCTGAAAATGTTCAGAATTGAATTCTGATTAGACAGATAGATTCTCCTTGATGAGTAGAGTCAATCTACTATACTGCTTTTCCAAAAATTGTGGAGAGAAACCCAATAAACAAGAAACTCAAGTTTCTGTCATTGCAAAATGTCTTCTTCTCAGGTTAGCTCTGATACCATGTTAAATTTTGAGCATTAATTCACAATACTCCTGGATCTTTAGTGAGAGAATAAAATATACAGTATATCAATGCATAACAATCACAATAAGCGTGACAAGCATCACAAGAATCAAAAGCATGAGAGACAAGAGACACAGAGTTTCTGTGGGGAAAACCCTAAAGTGAAAAACCCCACAACTTCCTTAGAGATAGAGAGAGCAATGGCTCAACCAAAGTACAACCAAAATACACTTGAGATAGTCTCCTAGTAGCAGATGATCATCCTTCTCACTAGTGCGCCACTTTCTGAGTGAGAGAGAGATATGACTTTCCGAATGATCCAAATAGAGATCTCCTGATCTCTATTTATACTTAACCTGTTTGCCCAGTGACCTTATGGGGCCGACTTGTCTATCTAGATACATCCACAAAATAATATATATTTTAGGGCCGACCCCACACGTGGTGGTCTAATAACCCATCGGCAAGTACACACACTTGCGACACTTGTTAATCCACATGACGACACTTCCTTATAGAGGAATAACACATCTCTTATAAGGGTACAATAAATATATATAAAATACACAGATGAAATACATTCCGAAGTTACATATACATCAACAATAGTTTGTAAAAAATTCAAATTTATAAGAATTTTACATGGTTTCTATATAGTTTTGGTAATGCTTAGAGTAAAATATTTTTATCCCATGCAATTTAGGCAAAATTGTTATAGAAAAACTGGAAATTGGAAAATAGTTTTTGGAAAAACAATGACAATTATTCCATGGGCTAAATTTGCCTCTAAAATTTTATTTGCTTTTACTAATGTTATTTTTACCATATAACACATAGAAAGACCTTTATGTGTATGTGAATAGTTAAAAGAAAATTTCCTAGAAAATATTAGGAAGGATATTGAACAACTTATTTAGAATAACATTGAATTTCAAAATAACTAGTAAAAAGCTTTCAAAAGCAATGGTTGGAAAGAAATACACTATTTGCTCAACCTATGTATATTGAATGATTCTTAGTTAGAAAGTGATAATTCTTAATTTCTATTGTCATTCTAAAATATGTAACCATTTTAGCATCCATTAGAGTCTCATGTACTAAATAATTTTTTTTTATCTTCTTATAAAATACACATATATAAACTTTTTAATATTTTTAGATAAAAGAGATAAGAAGGGAGGTTATATCCTTCATAATTGTATATCCTTACCAATATCATGGAGAAATATGAGTTATAAAATTATATTTATACAAAAATATAACTTTACTATGATGAATTTTACAAATAATATTGTATATATATAGATTGTATATTTTACTTATTTCCATCATGAACATCTCAAACAACTCAAATTCATCCTTAAAAGGTGCACATTTGTATTGCAAAGCACGTGACTTGAAACAACCAAACATTTATTAGCCATTGTGAATCAAATCCACTCATTGAGAAATAATCACCACCATCTTCATGAAAAGCACCATTGACATGGGTGTAAGAAGAATCAAATGCAAGCAATGTGGAAATTCCAAGTCATGGAATCCTTCCTATGAGCAAAACCTACGAATTGGAATCCATCCTAACAACAAAACATACAACTTGTACACAAACAATTCAAATACTAATGTAGAATCTAAAATACACTACAAGTTTATATTATTTCTTCCTTTCACATCTCTTTATGGAAGAAAAAAAATCAAACTCAATCCTTTATTAATGTCATGTAATTGTTGACCCTTATATATATGAATGAGCCAATACCAAATGTATTGACATTATAGAAGCATCTTTGTTTTATATATGCATTGTAGAAATCCATGCCTTGATGCGGTTGATGTTGGGTTATATGGTAAGCATAAAGAATATTAAGGAATAATTTAGTTGTTGCATTTTTATTGTGGACACAATAGTTTTAGGTAATTTTTCCTTTAAGCATAGCATTATAATTTTTATTCGTTATGTCTACGAGAGTATACTATATGTAAATGTAGAGTTAGTAGTTAACAAGAAATCAAACATAGAACTCAATAGATATCATGCACATATCTTGCCTCACAATTATGAAAAGGATAAATATAATTTTGATTGCTAGGTGGAGCATTCAAAAGATAGAGTATAGCCTTGATAAATTACAGTCCATTTATGGGATTCAATTGACGGTTTTAATAAACTAAATTTCAACTAAGTAGTAACATCTATTAATTGGCATAATGCTTATTATTTTTTCTTATAGCACATACAAGGTGCATTTTTTTTCAAACTACTTATGTCTTGCTCTACATTACAAAGAGAAGGGCATACCCATCATTACATGAATTTCAAATAATAGAGAGAAGAGATATTTGAAGGAGAATTTGTAGTAAAAAAAATATCCTAAGCCATTATGAAAATAGTGATTTCTCCATAAAACTGGGAATACTGAACAATTCTTATTTCTTCAAATGATACATGTTGGTGAAGTATGTGAACTATAAATCCCTCATTTATGGATCAATTCCTCCATCATAAGGTTGATGAAATTCTATTACAATTTCTAAACTATTCCTTTGATATTTTTTCTCCTCCGTAAAGATTCATTCTTCTACTTAGTCACCCCTTCTCACTCAACTTTATATTTTATCAAGCATGCAATTATCTTATATAATTCAAGAACTATTTTGATTTAATCCTATATTGTATCTTCATCCCAATCCATTTCCTCTTCAATTTTAAAATAAGGGTGAGGTCATATTTTGCTAGGCTCATTGATTTTGAAGGCCACGGTGTTAGTGGGTGGTTATGTAAATCCTTGATAATATAAAGGATCATGGGGTTAATGGGTATATTGTGTATGTGGTCATAAATATTAGGCATTATTGTATGCTAGGGGTTAAGTGTGCTCATATTCAAAACATGTAATATCTTCATAAAATGTTGAGTTTTCAATTTGACATAAATTACAAGTGCATGTAAATGGTTTTTTATATCCATGATATTATGCTTAGAAAACATATTATTTGAAAACTAACTTTTTATTCATATTGAGACATCACATAACAGTCATTCTAAGATATCTTCATTCCTTAGTTCAATCTCAATGATCAAAATTTATAATTTTAGGTATGGATTGATAAAAACTTTAGCTCGGTGATATTAAAGAGTCTTTAAAGATTAAATATAGTTTACCCATAGTTTACTACCAAACTTTTTTCAATGAGAATAAGGTTTAAATTCTAAAACTCCATGAGAAAAAATATATTGTAATTATTAAGTTAATATGGATAATACATAGGCATATGAAATATGTTCATATTTCTAGAATATCTAACATAATTGGAATGTAGAATATCTAATACAACAATAAGTAAGTAGAAAAGGAAATAACATTGATAATGATGTTGAAACTATAAAAAAAACTTGAATTTGGATTGCATAATGATTTAAAATAAACTATTATTAATGCATGTTTTTATTCAATTTTCTTTCAAAAAATATCAAATTTATCTTTCTATTTTTCCAATTTTATAAAATTGGTGCATCTTTATAGTGGTGTTGTTCAATTTAATATTTACTACTAAATTAAATATATCACAATATATGAAAATCATTGAGAATACATTCTTTCATTCCAAATTACAAGATAAATATACTATGAAATACACTTAAATTTCCACAAAATTAGTTGACAAAAATAATACATGCATATGGAAGATTTTTTTTAAAAAGGCAAATAATTTCAACCATTTCATAATTTACACTACCAACAAATAATAACAATGATAATAATATTTATGTGACCAATGAAATATAAGATATTAAATAAATGTTGCATATAAAAGAAACTTGTATGCCTATTAAGAAAGTCTTATCTTAATTATTAAATTACAATTCAATTCAATTATCTTTTTAATATTAATTATTAAACAAAAATAAATAACAACAACTTTCTTACCAATTTTATTATTATCATTTTAAAAAAATATTATTATATATAATAATATATTTTTGTTATTGACATCAAGTATATATACCATTAAATATGAAAAACATGTAAATATATACTATTACCATTAACAATATGTTGGTTTGACCAAGTTTTTATTTTTATTTTATAAAATCAAATCATATAAATGAAATCTTTAACTAACTTATTTTTATGAAATAAAGTAAAATTAATTACTAAAAATGAAAATCTTTTATCAAGTTATGTATTTAAAAAAACAAATTATATAAATGAAACTTTTATTTAAATTATTTTTTAAAAATCAAATAAATTAGAAAATTCAATAATTATGTTTCTAAAATAAAAATAAAGAGAAAGAGAGTTCTATTCAATATAGCCATGTACATTGATTTTCACTTTGCTACAATTATTCTAAAATATAACCATGCTTTCAATCTCATGATTATAACAAATATATATAATCTTGTTCAATTAATAATATTATGCTACTCATCCTAATATACAATTATAAAATGCATTATTTCTTCAGAATTTAATTTTCATATAATATACAAATTACAAAACAAACAAAAAACCAAAATTCAAAATTTATGTTTTTCCATTTTCTCCAATTTCTTCATTACAAATTATCTATAATTATATAAAATATCAAGTTGGTCATCTAATTAAATAAAATGAACATAATTCACAAAAATGCATATAGTCTCAAAAGATATTTTTACAATGCCTATATTCATAATCATAACTTAAGCCATTCATAAAAACTCCCCTCTTGGATTCAATTTTTCCTTTTCTTTTTCCAAACATGTGTAAAATATCATTTCTTAGACATTTCTTTTAACATTTATTTCTCATTTCTATACATACACAAACACAAACACAGGTATTTCAATGTGTTAAGCAATACCCAAAGTCTCATTAAATTTAAATAAAAAAAATATCTATAAATCCTTTCTACTTAAGATAATCACTACTCTTGTTTCTAAGTCATTCAAGTCATGTATATGACCATGGGTGACAACATAGGAACTTCATAATATATATTTTGAGAAAAAAAGTATGCATGTTTAGTTCAGAGTTCTAGCATAGCACAAATGAGGTTCCTAGTTTAGGAAATGGACCACAAACAAAAAAATTAGGGACATAAGCCTAATATAAAACTTCTAAGGCGCTTAGACCATGCATGAGCCCCTAGACCATGGCATATAACATATAAAGGTAATATTTTGTACAAAACTTGACTATGAAGTTTGGCACAGTAAGGATACCTCCCTTGTTTCAAGACATGCTTTCTACTAAAATACAAAGTATTTGTCTCTAGATAGTAAATCTAAGCCATATGAGTCATGCATGTTGCCTATATTATGAAACCTTATGGATAAAACCTTTTTCCTAATAGGACAATATGATTTGATTACAAGGATTAGGCCACTAGGGTTGGGTCATCGTAAGGCATTATACACAATTTCTAAGATGCCCTTTAGTATGATAAAGGTTGTTTGACAAAATTATGGGTCATAGTAAGGCATTATACACAATTTCTAAGATGCCCTTTAGTATGATAAAGGTTCTTTGACAAAATTCTGGGTCATAGTAGGGCATTATACACAATTTCTGAGATACCCTTTAGTATGATAAAGGTTCTTTGACAAAATTCTGGGTCATGGTAACACATTATACACAATTTCTAAAATGCCCTTTGGTATGATAAAGGTTCTTTGACAAAATTCTGGGTCATCATAAGGCATTATACACAATATACACAATTTATGAGATGCCCTTTAATATGATAAAATAAAGGTTCTTTCACAAAATTCTTTAATCTATAATGTAAAATTTATATACTAATTATGAAAATCCACCTATAAAGATCAAGTTTTTGTTATTTTTCTTGTAATTTTGCATATGGTATACTTGTTATAGAACTATAAAAAAAAATTAAAAATCATCACCCCAAATTTCACTTAAAAAACCATACCAATATACCTAGATATAAATGCATAACCATGTAGATATAAATGCATAACCATGTGTAACATGAGTACACATCTATATCTGTTATGCCATATGAATATCTCATCTATATTATTCCACTCTTTCCTTTTCCTTTAATGTTGAGAAAAGCCTTATATACTTTATTGTTTGCTGACAAAAAAAATGTATATATCACTCTAAATTTTCACTAATCTAGATTTTTAAATATATATATCACTATAAATTTCAACTATTAACTAGACTCTAGATTTATTTTAATATTACATCTATTAAAGTTTAAGAAGGATTAAACCTTTCAAAATAGAAACCACTATTCAAGCTTTTTTACACTAATCTTTAACCTAAAAAACTTTTAAATCGCTCTCTTCACAAAATTATGGTGTTGGCTTTCTCCATTTATATAGTCATTCACACATATAGATATATATGTTATTTCACATAGAAATTATATAATTTTCATACAAATCCAATCTAACATAATATGAGTTAATATATAGTATAAGTGTATCATATTTATTATACTTTGAGCGTGTAAATTTCCATGCAGTAATATGCAGTATGTATTAAAATAGTTGTTGGTGACGTTTATTAGCCACACCTTATCATAGAACAACTATGCCTAAGGCACAACATGTCTAACTAAAAATAGTTGTTGGTGACGTTTATTAGCCACACTTTATAATAGAACAACTATGCGTAAGGCACAACATGTCTAATGAAGCTTAATGCTGGAACAAGGTACATAGATAATGCTACCTATCAGGCCCTCCTCAGAAGTGAGTAGCGCAGTCGTTATTCCCGAAGTAGGCTGAATTGCACAATTGCACTTCTCACTGCTTCTCTAAACTTACTCTCTTGCTGCGACTGAATATGTCCGACTTCCTCTGGGCGAATTCCGAGTAAGCGCAGCGCTCAAAGCGACTTGTTTCGTTACTCGCCATTAAAGCATCCAGAGGACAAACAACGGAGGCTGGATGGGGGCTGTAGAAAGCCGATATGGATTGCCTCAGAACGTTCGAATTTACAACAGCTTGATGATCCGCATTCTTCAAAATACCGTTACTCAGAACCTGCATCATCATCAATATAACAATTTATTAATAACTATTGTTCGAATTTCTGGATTACTTTTATGTTTTATATTGGATCTCAGTTTCTTTTTGATTCAATATAAAGAATTTCTATTACAAACAAAAATCGATAAATATAAATACTGACATGCAAATGGTCTCCGACATTTACAACGAAGGCTCCATCAATGGGTTCTATAGCAACCCACGTTCTACCGCCGTCATTTGTGGTTTGAAGGCCTCCAACTTTGTTTTGTAGTAAAATGGTGAGAGTTACTGGATCGGTATGTCTTTGGAGGCCTAACGTTAAATCGGGGCGGGGGCAAGTTGGGTAGTAATTGAAGAGAATCTTCTGTTGACCCTCTCCGCAGGCTTTCTCGATTGCATCTGCTTCAACTCCAAGCGATTCTGAGATGAGCCCAAGTAGCGTTTTCGCCAACTCCAACGTCGCAGCGCTGTACTTGACTAAAGCTTCCCTGCAAAGCAGATCGAGCATCAACAGGATAAAATATATAATCATGGAGTATAATTTCAAGCATTCACTATAATTTCATGGTTACCTGAACTGAACAGGCCAGCTTTCGGTGTCCCCAGCTGGGGAGCACATGGCGAAGTATAGTTCTCTCCAGTCCATCAAGGTGTTAGCCGCGAACAAATTCCCAGTTGCATATCCCGTTAACTGCCCTGCCTTTATGGCGTACTGCATCTTCTCTTCCGCGGAAAGCGAAAAGAACTCCTCCTCACACCACAATATTTGAGAGTTGAGTTGTGTAGGGACGCCATGATCTATGATCTGGAACATTCCCCACTCTTCACATGCAGCTCGGAGTTCTTTTAGTAGCTGTGCGCGCTCTGCTCCGCCGGCTCGTGCATTCGCAAGGGAAATGACGGGCACCGCTTTGCTGAAATCATTGTGCGCCACTACTGGTCGTTCATGTTCTTTCTTCACGTAATTAACAGGTAAGTCCTTAATCCCCATATCAGATAGGGATTTCACAGTCTTCACATCCGCAGCTGCTGGTGCCATTTGTCTAACAATCACAAGTTACAACAGAGCAGACAATCTCTATAAGCTCTCGCAGTGTTATCAGAAAACTCTTCTGGAATGTAACCTTCGAAATGTTACTTATGGACGGTGTTGCGTCCTCCCATACCCGGGAAGGGGCCATTTAAAGCAGTAATTTGAAGCAAGCACCCGTCAAAAGCAATTAAAAATCATAAATTAAAGTAATTTTCCGTGCTGGGGATCATCCAACCGGGTTAGGTGGATCATCAGATAAATTAGAACCAGGGATTGTGCCGAGCCTGACCCAGTTAAGTACCGGCCATAACTAATTTATCGTCGATTCCCGTCCCAGTTAGTTTTTTAACTCCAAAATAAATAAGAGGTCAGTTCAGTCATTTTATATTGCACTGGAAAAAAAAAAAGTGAGATAGCCGAGTTCCCCAAAGGAATCCCATAAGCAATTTTAGCAATTTACACACAATATATATCAAAAAATACCAAAATAAAACTAAGTTGATATGGGCCAATCCGTCTATAAATGGTCTGTTTCAAGATCTTCCATTATCCATGTGAGATATTTAATCCATTCTTTGAGAGCTCCCCAAAGGGATCCCATAAGCAATTTTAGCAATTTACACACAATATATATCAAAAAATACCAAAATAAAACTAAGTTGATATGGGCCAATCCGTCTATAAATGGCTTGTTTCGAGATCTTCCATTATCCATGTGGGATATTTAATACATTCTTTGAGAGCTGGTCTGCTTCGACATTTCGTTCCTTGTAAACATGCCGACAAGTGAAAGTGTCAAGATCCTCCAAGAGTCTCAACGCTTCTGTCAGCACAGAATTGAGTAAAATATTGTGGCATTTTTGGACTTTATTTATCGAGTTATTTATGATCATGGAGTCTCCAAAAATGTGAAGGTGTGTGTAATTCTTCTCTCTAACAAAACAAATCAGAATTTTTAGAGCACGGAGCTCAGCATAGTTGTTTGACTAGCGTCCAAGGCCCATTTGGGTTTGAAAGAGATGGTTTTCAGACATGTGAAGAATTGCTCCCCCACCACAAACCTCATTTTGAGAAACCCCATCGAAAAATGCCCAGGGCTTGTGTTTGTTGATTTCTTCCTCAGTGATATTTCGGGGAACTGGAGGATTATTTTCCTCAGGAAAATAAGATAAAATGTTTGTGCATTTGTGTGCAACCAGTTCAGGAATAAATAGTTTATCCTGGAAAAATGCCATGTTTATGGCCAACCATTCCCCCAAACGACAATAAGAGGTAATGCATGAATTCTCCCATTCTCTGGGGTTGTGACCCGAGATTTCCATACCTCCTCCACTCTAGTTCCTCTCATATCCAAAGAATGATGCAGCTGAGTTTTCAACTCAGCCCATGTTTTTAAGGTGAAAGAATAATGTACGGATAAGTGAGGGATCGTTTCCTCACTTGGCTTGCACAGGGCACAGCATCCCGGTCCTTCAATATTCCTCTTTTTCATTCTTTCCCAAATAGGGATCTTGTTTGCCAAAATACACAACATAAATATTTTTTCCTTTAACGGACAATTTGTTTTCCATATTCTTTTCCACCACCATTTCTCATCCCCAACATGTGCTACCGCAACCAACAATTTGTAACCCGTCTTTGGAGTGTACCTACCATGAAAAGCTGGGGACCAAATGAGTTCATCCGACCTATTGAAAATTATGACATGTGTGCTTCTAAGAGACATTATATATTCGTTCGAAATAATGCCAAGATCATCTGGAAGGCCCATCAACTCCAAATTTTTCCTCCCCTGGTGCCATAATGTGGAAGAGTTTTGGTCGACGATTTGATTTAAGTGATAAATTCCCTAAACATGAAGAAACTATAATATAGGTGGAGGGAGGATATGTCGGTTCTGGAAACCCAGCCAAGGTTCTGATCCAACGCAAACCTGTGATCCATTACCTACTTTCCATACCAAACCTCTTTCAATAAGTGGGAGTTAGGATAGGACGTCTTTCCAAATAACAGAGATCCCCACCTTGTTTCTGGATGGATTCCTTAGCCAGTTTAGAATTGATTCTGGAAAAATATATTTCTATTTCACCACCTCGGTCCAAAGATTGTCTATGGATAAAATTCTCCATCCCGATTTTTCCATTAATGATTTTGCAAACATATGAATATGTTTTAATCCCCAACCTCCTTGAGATTTTGGTTGTGCTAGTATTTCCTAGTTGACCTAGGGAGAGACAAAAGAGTCTGTATTTCCTGACCATAAGAAACATAATCAAATTTTCCTTTCTTTGTCCAAAATTCCTTTTGGAATCCACACCAAAGACATCCAATAAACCGTTATTTCTTCCAAAACCGATTTTATGACTACCAACCTGCGAGCTCTAGATAACCAACGATGGCTCCAGACCATTAGCCTTTTTTCCAACTTTGCAAGTATCCACCCCCAGTCATTCTTTTTATATCCATTTGGTTTTAACGGGAACCCCAAATACTTAAGACCATCAGTGAGGTTTTTGGATTCAAAAGGGAAAAGAGCTGCATACCTTTGAGCCTCATCATCTTCTAGTAAAAATTTGGTGAGAGTTGACTTGTGAGCATTTATAACCATACCAGTCGTTAGCCCAAAGATTTTTAGAATGTTGTCCAACTTTTCTGCGTCCCTCATAGTGCCATCACATAAAAGAAGGATGTTGTCCATAAATAATAAATGGGTAATCTTGAGGGTGTGAGTGATGTCAATTCCATTGAAAGATCCCTATCTTCTAGCATCCATAATAGCTCTACTCAAACCTTCTACTACTAGTAAAAAGAGAAGAGAGGAGAGGGGAAGCCTTGACAAAGACCTCTTTCATCCCCCAAAAAAGGTGTGGTGGCCCCATTGATTAACATTACGAAGGAGACAGTTGTGATAAAACTCATTATGCATTTGATGAATGAATAATCAAATCCCAAATGTGGCATCAACATTCTTAAATACAACTACATAACCCTATAAAATGCCTTTGATAGATCAATTTTGAGAACTGCACCTTTTATTCCTTTTCTTTTATGAGAATGAAGTCCCTCCTTAGCAACACTTATGGCGTCATGAATCTATCTTCCCTCCAAAAAACCAAACTGGTCCTGAGAGATAACCTTTGAAAAAACCTTTTTTAACCTCCTAGCAATGATCTTTTCCACCACCTTTATATGTGATATTGCATAGCGAGATCAGTTTGTATTCATCAAGAGTAATGGGGTGATCTGATTTTGGGATCAGAGCTATGAAAGTAGCATTTATGGGAGGGTGCATGATTCCCCCCATTATGGATTCCTCCACTAGATGGAGAATATCTGCTCCAATAACCTCATAATGATCCAAGAAAAACTCAATATTACATCCATCTGGTCCATAGTTCTTGTCCTTTTGAAAGCTGTGTAAAGTTTCTTTGAGCTCTTCTTCTGATATTTCTTCCATGAGCTCATGATTGTCTTCAGGGGTTATAAGACCTGGGAAGAAGTGAGAAAGGCAGATAACTTCAACAACGTTGGCTCTATTATTGTCTTTATAAAGGGATTTAAATGGTGAAATACCCAGTTTGGCAAGCCCTTCAAAAGAGGAAATAGCCTCATTGTTCATTTTTCAAATACCAAATGGTATTTTGGGATTTTCTCCCTTCCGCAAAAGCATGAAAGAACTTTGTCTTTTCATCACCACTTTCCAACTAGATTTCCCTACTCTTTAAGTGGCAAACTTCCTCCTGCTCCATAAGTAATTTTCTCCTTCAACTCTCCATATTTCCCAACTGTGCTTTTGTTTCCTGAGTGAGGAAACCCCCCCCCTTTCTGAGTCTTGTAACTAAGAAAGTTCCAACTCAACAAGTTTTAATTCACATTCATCCCTCTCTTTTTTTTAAAGGCCCTCCCTGATTTTTTTTTACCTGTGTAAGATTCTTGACAAAGTGAGGTGCTACATGATTCCCTTCTTCAAACTGGAAAGGAATCCAATTATATTTAATAATACTTTTGACCTCCTCTTCCTTCAGCCAAGAATCCCATAGTTTGAAAGGGATGGGGGGTTTTGTGGAGTCTACCAAAATTTCAATAGAGATTGGCGAATGGTCAGATTCTCCACCCGAGTCCACCCATTGTCTGTATCTAAAATTATGGTTAGTTAAATTTTCTACTATCAGAAAACGATCCAACAGCTTCATAATTATGCCTTCACCAGTTCTCCTATTTGACCAAGTGGGCGTCCGTTTTGTTGGAAAAATATCAATGAGATGAAAATCCCTTTACAAAAGATCAAAATAATCTGCAAGAGGATCACCTCCCACATGTTCCCCAAATTTCATGGTTCCCAAGGGTGAAGTTCAGATCTCTACCCATAGTTAAGTTCTCATAATTGAAGAAAGACTTATATCTCAACAAGTTCCAGAAAGGGACCCTCTCATTAAATGGACCACAGATATTTAGGATAGTGAAATTTTAATTTACTACAACATGAAAAACTTCAACCCCTAGCCTAGAATAAAACCCCCAAGAGTTTTTAACCTTTATTACAGTCGGGTTCCATCCCAGAGCAAGTCCTCTCGAGTGCCCCCTAGAATTAATTGCAAAAAAATCATAAATATTGAAGTTTGATTTCAAGAAAGTTGTTACCTCTTCTTCGTTGTTACCTCTTCCTCCATTCCCAAGGTTTCTTGAAGCATAAAATATTAGGCTGATGCAGGTTAATCAACCTTTTTAAGGCAAGTATTTTAGGAGAACTTGCCAAACCCCTGCTATTAAGTGACAAAATTTTCATTGGGTAACCCCTCCCAAGGCTCTCATTGCTCTAAGCGCCCATATAATAGACTTTTGTTTTCCATCCGCTAGGTCTAGTAAAGCTCGATGCTGAGGTGAGGAGAGATGTGAAGGTCGACCCCTTCCTTTCCCCTTTTGTGACAATCTGAGGGTTTTTGCCAAGTCCTTGAATTTGTGAAGAAAAATCCGATAGGTATGGGATGTACCTCGATCTCAAATGAAAACGAATGGAACATTTTTCCAAAGAAAAGGAGGAAGTCCTTCCAGATGAATAATCCAATGTAAGAGAGGGGATAGGTTCAGGACAAGTTTGGATAGGGTTCGACGAAGGTCTATTTTGATCCAGAGTATTGAAAGGGGGTGGACCATCCATATTAGGGCTCAGAGATGCTAAATGATCCTTATTTTCAATAGATAAAGAAATGAAAGAAGCTTTCAGTGAAGATAAAGGAAGTATGGAACCTTCTTTCTTACCTCGGGAAACATGTGCTTCTATGTCGGTTGTGTGTTATGTTTGATGAGCCTCGGTGCGCACTTCAGGAAGTGCCTCATCATGCTGGAATGGAGTTTTATTCTATCCTTCATCTCTTGCTAATTCCTCTAGGGTGTTGTCCATTGGATCCGTCTCTTGTTGACCCACCACCTGTGTTTCCTTCACTCTACCCACTTTTTGCTACCCCTCATCCGTATCCAAACCACTTCTTCCCACCATCCATTTTCTTTGTCTATTGGGTGCCCTACTGAACCGTTCTTAACAGTGCTTAGCCATATTCCCATAGTTATGGCACCTGTAGCATCTGAAAGGCAACCCTTCGTAGTCTAATATTTTCCTGCATCTCTTCTATCCCCAAATGAAGTTCAACTCCTCTCTGAGCCTCGATTTGATGTTTAAGGAAACCAAAATTCTTGCTATAGTCATCCATCTGGTCTGGATGAACATCATATCAACATCTATGAAAGATCCTAATGCATTCCCAATATCCCTAAAAGAGTCTCTGTTCCATAATTCCCATGGTAGTCCTGACAGCCTTACCCACATCGGAATGACATCAAATTTCTCTATATCCGCATTGAACATAGGGGTCCAGCTTTTGAAGAGTATGGGTGTGTTTCCCAAAGTCTAGTTTTGAAAGATTCAGCCAACATCCTCCTTGATTTTGAGCTTGAATACAAACCATCCACACAGAAGTACCATTATTTCCGGTTTATAGTTCAAAAATTATGTCCAATTTGTAACTTCCTAGTTCTCCAACCCCTCAATAATAGGGTATTTCCCTTTGTCTCTACCCACCACATACATTTCTGCCATCTCCAAGGATTGCGCTACAGAGACCTTTTGTCCACAAATCAAATTTAGGGGTTCTTTTGTTCTTTTCAAAAACTTGTTCATCTTCCACCTTTGTGAAGGTCCCTCTGGGGAGCGTTGGTTTACATCATAACCAAAATAAACAGTCCCTGATCCCACCTCATGAATAGTGTTGGTACCTTGTTGTTCCGATGGTCTCAGAAAAGAGGCAATGAAACCCTACAGGATTTGAGCAGTGAAATCCTCAAGGTTTTCTTTGTGCAACGAAGTTTGAACTAAATCCTAAGAGAACGACGATCCAAATTCCAGAAGATCCATCCCAAAACACATGTTCAATTCAACCCAACTCTCCTCATTAAAACCCACATGAGTTATCGTTGAGTCCACCCTTAAAGGAAAACCAAGGCTTGTTTGTTGCCGTGGTTCGAAAAGGGTAAACGGGGTTCCTCCCAATTCCAGTGCCACAGGTCTTACTGAAAGAGACGTTTGTGAGGAAGCCCTCGATGGAGCATTGTGGGTCGACCAACTGACCAAACCCTTCGTCCCCATCTCCTCTCGTAACCGACAGACCCTAGCTGTCACACCTTCTGACACTCGTGAACCAGTTGGCTTTGAAATAGTATCTAATTTTGGCGATCTTGATGTTGCATTATAATGAAATATCCTTTGCCCCTCAAGTGGATCCACCGAGTAATCCACCTCATCTAGCATATGGTACTCCATGAGTTCACCCCATGTCCAGATGTCAGAATCCATGTATGCTCCTTGTCGTTTTCAGATATTTGTGAATGTAGGCTCAGAAGGGATTCCTTTGCATCCCCTTAGGACTACAAAACCCTAGCATAGCCCACGTAGAGCTTCATTCCCCAAATATCTTTTTTTGTTGTGAGCAAATCGATTGACTATCTTTCATATATTCTTATAATTAAAAAAATAACATGGCAAAATAGCATGTAAAGCATTATATACTATTTCCAATGCAATAATTTATTTAGTTATTTTACTATACCTTCAGATAACCTCAACTTATGACATATGATTTCATATCAAGGAATTGCGAATGAGCTACACTATTGAGGTCTTAATAATTTAAAATGGTATAGTCTAAATATTCTACTTTATTTAATTATAATGATTTTTTTTTTATATTTTATGATAATGACCTTTTTTTCATCTATTTTAATAATTAAAGTAAATTATAAACTAAAAAAGCATGACGAGTGCAATAATTTAAACTTATTATACATCGAGCACATTATTCAATAATAATGACTTTATTTTATATATTCTAATAATTAAAATAAATTATATGCCAAAACAACATGGAAAAACACTATACACTATTTCCAATGCAATAATTTAAAATTAGTATACATTAAACACACCATTAAATAATAATGTTATATATTCAATTAATCAAAATTTTAAGGGTCCTCGTCTATACTTGATTCCCAAGAGGAATTGCAGGGTATTGAATTTTTTTTAAAATTATTCTAATAATCAAAATATATAATACATAAATAAAATGGAAAATCACAACAAATACAATATGTAAAGAACTTAAGAATAATATGCATTCAACACATTAAACTCAATTTGTAATCTAACCTTTACGAATTTTTCATATGAGTTCATGTTTTTATATTTATTTTGAAACATGTTAAAATTTATAATAATTTAGTTATCACCACTTTTAATTACTATCACTAGTTAGTATTATCACTAATTTTTTACTCAATATCCTAATTGTTATCTTATTACTCGGTTAGTGGTTTGTTTTGTTATCACTAATTAGTGGTTTATACTAATTGTCATCTTATCATTAGTTAGTGTTTTCATTATTTAGAGATTTGTCTAAGGTCTTAGTTTTTATTTTTCATATTTATTTACTTTTGAAAATAAATAAATTAGCAAGCCATAATAATTAATAATATGGCTTATCACACTTCATCTATGTTATCCAACACACTATTTTATATTATTTTTTTTTCATATATTTTAATAATTAAAATAAATAACATCAAATATCATGGCAAAGCATTATATACTATTTCCAATATAATAATTTAAAATTAGTATACATCAAACACATTATTTACCAATTCCTTTCTTTTACATATTCTAATAATAATATATAATATCCAAAATATCATGAAAAAATACAATACACTAAAATGCAATATGCAAAGAACTTAAGGATAATATACATTCCACACATTAAATTCAATAATGGAATCTAACATAAATGAATTTTTATATAGTTCATGTTTTTATATTTATTTTGAAAGATGACAAAACATATCTTAATTGTTATCACTAGTTAATATTATTAATAATCATTGGTTTGCCATAATTGTTATAATATGTTAGTGTTATCACTAATGAGTGGTTTGTCTTGTTATCACCAGTTAATATTATCACTAGTTAGTGTTATCATTAGTTAGTGCTTTGTTTTAGATATTACTTTTTCTTTAATATTTAATCAAATTTTAACTGAATTATATTCGTACATATTTAATATCATTGCTTAAAATAAGTTAAATTTTACATACATAAATGGATATTATTTTGTATGGTGATGATAATGATAACATCAGGTACTTCCCCTCATTTCGGGGGAGGATGGTACCCAAGGTACTCGGTGGGGACATCAATTGAGGTCATGCATAGCCACCCGATGATTTGACCCCGAGACCTTCTGCTTGCAATTACAACACTCAACCACTTGAGCTAACCCACCGAGATTTGATAATGATAATAGTTAAAATTCATTGAAACTAATTTTGATTTTTTGGACTTTAAAAGTAAAATATTATAAATTATCTATATTTTTATAATTTTGATGATTTAAAATGTGAATGTGTAAAAGAAGGTGTTTTTATTTTCCATCTTCTTGGTCTCTCGGACCATACGAAGGTTATTACTTGGTTTTATTTAAAATTGTATTCCTATGCTAAAAAGTCTTAGAAAGAAGCTTTCCAAGATCACTATAGTTTTGGCAAGTAAGGAGGTTATAAAGGTTTGTACTGTAGAAAATACTATGAAACTCATATCTAATGTGGGTGTAAGCAATACACTCTAAGAGAAAGTGATTTTCATCCTCTAAGCTCATAGACACACAAATATGGCAAACCATTTCCCCGCACGGAGTTTTGGGAATAGACCAATGCCCTGTTTCGTTATGGAGCTTATCAGAGTTTGTTCTCATCTTGGCTATATTCATTTTCTTATTTGAGCTAGTTACTATTGAGAGATAATTCCGATCTTTAAAATTAGGGTTAATGAACTCCTTATAGTATCTTAGTTTTCTCTTAATCGTTAAATTTTACTCGCACCACGATTTCTCTTAAACTTAGAAGAAATAATATTTTTGACATTATCGATATTCTGCAAAGTGTCATTTTCATCAATGCCTTAATTGTCTAACCAAGCTATCATATCTTTACACCAACTCCGCTTGAGGAGTAATTGGTTTTGACTTGAATTTAAAGAAATTTTGGGAAGTCTCTTGTTTTCCATGTTATTTATCTTGTACTTGTACATTAGGTACCTAATCATAGCCATGCTCTCGATGGGGGAAAGACCCACTTCTAAGAGGAGAATAGGATAAGGTGTGTTGCTTTTAATTTTGAGGTTATAAGTTATAAACCGCTTCTAGATTTGCTCAATCTTTCTCCAAGATTCTCTAGAAATGTTGCAACCCCATACTTCACAACCGTATAAGATAAAGAGGATGACAAGAGTTTCAAAGAGGAACTTCTTTTTATCCCACATGACCAGGTTGGCTGATTTACAATTATTTTCAAGACCAAAATAAGCTTTCTATCCTCCATTAATCATTTTCTCAATGTTGTGGTTCCAATTGAGCTTGTGATGAATATCAATTCCAAGATACTTGTAAGAATTCACTTCCTCCAATTTACTATTATGATAAATAAAATTTGCGTAGGTGTTTTTCTTATATTTTATAATCATAACTGTTGTCTTGTCAGTGTTAACAATCATATTTGTGTTAGAGCAGAAATATTTGAGAATTATTAATTATTTATTGATATCAAAGGGGAACCTTGCCATAAGAACAATATCATTAGCATAAAGCACGAGGATGATAACTATCGCAGCTAAGATCGTGCCCACACAACCTGCTTCTTCTAAACACCTTTCTAGTTTATTGATGTAAATTCCAAAAAGGGTAGGTGAGAGGAGGAAACCTTGCTTAGCTCCAATATTACAGTTTATATCCGCTGACCAACCCTCGTTATTCTTAAACTTGGAAATGACCTTTTCAAAATAACCTTATCGCAACCACTCTCAATTCAAAAGGAACATTAAGCTCCTCTATCCTATTCCACAAGTTATTTCTAGGAACTATATCAAAATATTTCCTAAAGTCCACAAAGAAACAACAAAGATCTGAATTATTATTACGAAAATCCTATGCAATGATTCTAAGCGTAATGAGGTGGCTCATGGTTGAATGATTCCTTCTAAAAACTGCTTGGCCTTTATCCCTCTTACCTTCCATCTCTAGCCATTCATTGATCTTCTTTTCTAAGATAATACCATATAACTTGGCTAGGAGAAGGCTAATCATAATGGTCCGATAATTAGAGAGGTTATTTTTATAGCCACTTTTGAAAATAGAAATAATGAGGCTCTGAGTCCAAGGTGTAGGGAACCCTTGCTTGAATGCTAAATTAAAGAGTTTGTGGATGTGCGGGATGAGGACATGCCCCCCAATTTTTAAGATTTCTGCTTGGTAGCCTTCAATGTCTTTGGCTTTTCCATTTGCTAAGTGCTTAACCCCGAAATCTAGGTCTTCTAATGAGAAAAATTCTTTCGTTGTAAGGAAGGTTTGAATGTTATCTCTGATATCCGAGGATTCGTAAATCTTTTTAAGATAGGAATTCCAATCTTTTAAAGCAATCTTATTATCTTCTTTTGTTTTACAAGTTAGAATTTGCCTCTATAATTTCTTAGCAGCCAGCTTGGAGAGGTGTAAGAGATTTTCCTTCCGTTTACTAAGATAATTCATTTTTTTCTTTTAATTAGGGCTTTGTAGTGATTTATCTTGTCCATTTTTATCGATTTTGCAGCAGCTTGCTTAATTTATTTTCTCACATTTTTACACTCTTGATCATACCAAGGGTTGGTTATACTATCTCTCTTTTTAACCGAGGCTTCAATAGAGAACTTGCTAATGGACGACGAGATGGATGTGGTAAAATTATCATAGAGATTTTATATATTCTCCATACTAGATAAAGGAGACAAATCATCTTTTAAATCATGGAGAAAAAGGTCAATTTTATTTTATCGAAGATCATGTGCTTTTGGAAATGATAGTTTTCCTCTTTAGGATCACTATGCATGGCAATATTGAGATTTATAATTCTATGATCAGAGTGAGGTTCATGGTCATTTAAGATGTCAAAATCCACTAACTTGTTGTATAAAACGATATCAGAAATAACATAATCCACCACACTGACAAGCCCGTGAATACAAGCCATCCGGCTAGAATTTAGCCATTTTGTTAGTCCATTGCAAATGATAAGATCTTGGTCACTACAGAAATTAACTAGCTCATAACCGAATAAATTTGCACCTAGATCTTCAGAACTTCTTTTGTACCAATTAGTTAGCTCAAGGTCTTTGTCTAACCAAAGAGGATTAGGGTTAGAATAATTGCTAAAAAGAATAAATTGGTTACTCGAAGTTCGGGCATTGAAGTCACCCATCAAAATGATATTTCCTTCCTTCCTTGGACTAGAAATATCATGTTCTAAACCATTATAAGGACAATTTTTATCTAAATTGTTTTTTTTTATAGAAGTTGGAATTAATACAGGCAAAATAGCAAATGGCTATGTAGGTTTTTTCATTATTAATGTCTATCATCTCTATCCAAATAAATTTGTTGTAAGGGTATTTCTTATAAATCCTAACATGAGGGGATATGTTCTTCATAATGTAGCAGACTATACCCCCAATGCCTCTACGACATGAACGTTTACTCCATATTGGCCAAAGGACATATCTATTTATATTAGGGACCTTGTATTCCTCGTGCTCCCAAGTTTCATCCAGTAATACAATATCAATTTCACTCGAGATCCAACTTAACTTGGGGCCTTTGATCCATGGAAATCATCTACAGTTCAAGGAGAGAATCCGAAGTTTGTCAAATTGCTATTTATTACTATTTTGGTTTCTATCTTGTATAACAACTTTCTTGTTTCTAATTAATGCTTGGATTTCTCCTCCTTCCTAACTTATTTTACCTTTTGGACCTCCTTTCTTAGTTCGACCTGATCCTATGGAATGAGATCTTCATTTATAAATTCCCCGAGCTTTTTAAATTTGAGGTCTTACTAAGTATATCATACTTTTGTTCGGCAGAGCTAAACTTAACCTGTACTAGCCTTTCTTTAAGATCCTTCAAATTGATTATTTTCAATCTTATTTAATTAGTTATTTAATCGTTAAATAAATTTTTTTTGTAAGTTAGTACCGAGAGAGTTTTGAACCATGATCTAACACAAGGAGTGCCTTAAGTCTATTCTACACCATCTAGAACTACTAATTAATTTGATTTTTTTTTAAAATTTAATTTATCATAAAGTTTATTGTTAAACAGTTTTTAACTTCTTTTTATTTATTTATCTTTAATATATATACTTTTGTTACATATAATTACTAAATTATTTTATTATATTTATATATTAGTACAATTATAATTTTTAAAATTTATTTTATTTTAAAACTTATTATTTCCTTTTAGCTTAAGTCTTACTATTTGAGTTGGAATAAATGATTTTTGAGAGCACAATTTTGTAAAACACTAGCTATAATTTTTCAAAATCCATTTTAAAGATGTCAAATTTTAGAATTTTGAGTATCCATAAATTTTTAGGATGTTGAATCCATATCTACTATATAAAATCTTAGTAAAACATAACTAAATTTAGATTTTGTAAAATAAAAAAATACTGTTTCGACTGAAAATAACCGTCTCGATCCAAGTAAAAAATTTTACTATTATATCAAATAACAAATCAAAGAATGTACACGAAGCTTATTCCATAAAATGTAGACAAATCTTATTTCCCACTAACAAATTTGAGGACCTATGAGGCATATCCACATGGTATGTGTTACATATGTAACATTTATAGAACCGTGTGAGAAACACTTTCAGAAAGTGTAATTTTGAATCTTATTACATAGAGTGTAGATAAATGTTACGCCCTACTAACAAATTTGAGTACTTATGAGGCGGATTCACCTGGTAATATTGGTTAAGATAGGTCACATTTATAGAACCATACAAGAAACACTTTGGGAAAGTGTGGAATTTCATTGATGAAATTTTATTTTTATTTTAAACTTTTTTTATTATACATGTTGGTTTAAAATATGATATTCATGTTTTTATTTTAAACTTAATTTGTTTTTATATTATATATGTTGGTTTAGAATATGGTATTCATGTTTTTATTTTAAAATTAATTTATTTTTATATGTTCAATTAAAATATTTAATTTTATTTTTTTTTAAATGATTTATTTAAAAAAAATTAAACACTTTGTTTCTTAAATTTATTATTTATTATTATTTGAAATATATACAGTAAATTTATATGTTTATACAATTTTAATAGGTTTAATAAGTTTAATGGATTATTTTGGTCTACCCCACAAAGGAAATAAGTTATTTGGTTTTCTTTATAATTTTATTTTTATGTTTAAAAAACACTATTATTAAATCATCATAGTTAAAAGGTTTATAGAAAACTTTTTGAAATTTAGCTTTAATCTAGTTGTATGTAGAAAATTTTATCATAAAATGATTTCCATCTTGTATTTTTTAACAATAAATGGTAAGATGAAATATAAAATAACATTAACTTATCAAAAATAATTTTTAAGTGGATTATTTAACAATCATTACTTTTTTTTTCCAGGAAAAAAAGCGTAATTTTATTTCAGCAGAGGTGAACAAAATTACATTCTGAATATGCATTTCAAGAATGCATGCGGATACTGGCTTTAACAACAACAACAAAAATAGTGCTAAACAATTAAGAGTCTTCTTTACAATAGTCATATGTGATCATATAATCACCGATCCAAACCAAAAGATTTTAATATATGTATCAGTCTACCGACTCCCCAAGTCTCATAAGATCTGTTCCTAAATAATATCAGTATAAACCTTCCTTCAAAAGTAGTCCAAAGAGTTCACAAACAGAGAAATGACCGATAGTGATCACGTTCAAAAATAGTGTAGCAGTGGTAACCAAAGGATGATATCTCAAAGAAATGCCGCTTCATCAACAAACGGCCCGTGATAGTACTCATTGGTAGTCCCCTCACGGAACTCCTTTACCTTCCACATCCCCATTGCGAAGTTCCTTCCAACTTTAGAAGCCTCATCCGCCTCCGTGTTATTCTCCCTATATACATGTCTACATGAAAAATGTATAAGTGAGTGTTGTAGATCACATATGTCCTGAAGAATGTTAACAAGTCTAATATCTGTGCACTGTTGAATACCATGTGAGCAGTTAATAACATTCATAGAATCACCATAAACATTAAGATTTTGACATCCTTTCTCAATGGCAAGTAAAAGGAGGAGTTTGAAACTCATGAGTTCCGCAAGATTATTCCCGCCAACCCCCAAACCCCAGTATAGGTGAAAATAGTGTGAGATAGAAAGATGCAGAACAACCCTCCCTCGCACACATTATCCTGAGCAGCACCATCAAAAAACCCCCAAGGGATGGTTCGATCAATATCCAACTCCAAAATCACCCTTTGTTTAGCGGCTCTAATATGTTGTGGGAATCCATTTAGAAAACCACAATTGAGCATTGCAGAAATAACAGGGGTACAGGGTTTATTAGAGAAAAGTAGGTTGTTCTGCACCAGCTAGATCCCCCAGGACACCATCAAAGGTAAAGCTCTAATCGATTTTCCAATTGGATCAGTGTACCATTGAGCCCAAGCTTGTAACAAAGAATCGCTAGCTCAAGATCGATAATTTGAAATTAAGGAGCATTCTGCCCATACTTGGGTTGTGAAGGAACAATGTAAAAATAAGTGTAAACAGGTCTCCTTAGCCGCTCTACATAAGATACACCACCCAGGTCCCGCCCGATTCTTACGCTGTAAAAAGTCCCAAGTAGGCACCGTATTCTCAAGAATATTCCACATAAATAACCTATGTTTCATGGGACAATTTAATTTCCAAAGTGGCTTCCACCACCAAACTATAGCCCGAGGGTTATCAAAGAAGCTTATACTGATATATCCACTCTTCGAAGAGAACATGCAATTTGGAGCTCCTTCCCAAATCAGACAGTCATCCCTTTCTCGGAGAAGGATTTGAGAGAGAAAGAGTGCCCGAAAAAATTCCTTCAATTCCGCCTGTTCAGTAACCGACAATGCCAGTGTGTTAACATCCACCCAGGTTTGAACCCATGGTCGATCCAACATCGGAGCAGCAAGCTATGAGAGGTAAATGATACCCAAGTTTCAAAGTGTAGCAATCAATCCTTTCGATAAGAGATGTCTTCCTGCACATCCAAACCAAAGATATTCTCCCACCCGCACACAACGACCATTTCCAATGTTCCATACCAAAAGATCACCAATAACAGAGAAAGAATCAACAATAGCTTTCCAAATGACGGATCCACCACAATGAGTCTTATCCGGGTTCCGAACCTAGTCCAAGACAGTTGCAGGGGTAATGTATTTGTGAATGACCACCCGTTTCCATAAACTATCAGATTTTACAGTCCGCCAGACCCCTTTAGCCACTAGAGCTTTGGAGAAGTAGAAAATGTTTTTAAGACCCCATCCACCCAAATCCTTAGGTATTGCAATCTTCTCCCACTGAACTCAAGGGGAGACAAAATCTCCTTTACCACTCCATAAAAACTAAAAGCAAATTTTCTGAGCCTTTTCCAGCGTTCCTTTGGGGATCCAAGAGAGAGATATGCAGTAGACTGGAATAGCCTCAAGAATAGACTTCACCAAAACCAGCGTTCCTGCCCTCGAAAGCCACTTATGACTCCATACCTTCAAGCACTTATGGAGTTTTTCAATAAGCCAGTTCCAATCCTGTCTAGTATAAGCATTCGACTTTAAATGGAAACCAAGGTAACTGATGCCAGCATCCAAGGCTGTTAATGTGTAAGGAAAGACCCTCCTAATGGCCCAAACCTCAACTTCTCTTAACAAATGTACCGACAGAGTATACTTCCTTTCATTAATCTCCATACTGGTGACAGAAGAAAAAAGATGTATAATACCTCAAAGATCTTCAATGTCATTGTGTGAGTCGGTACAAAAGATGGGAATATCTCCACAAAAAGAAGATGAGTAATATGAAGATCCAGAGCCACCTTAATACCATGAAGAGTGCCCTCCCTAGAAGATTTTTTAAGGGCCCTACTCAGCCCTTCTGCCACCAGTAGGAAGAGTAAAGGTGAAAAAGGGCACCCCTAGCGAAGTCCTCTCTCAGAGTGAAAGAAGGGAGAGGTAGCCCCATTGATGAGTACAACAAAAGAGACCGAAGTAATGCAGTTCATGATCCATCTGATAAAATCCACAGCAAAGCCCAGATGAGTAAGAAGCAGATGAATGTAGAGCCAACTTACCTTGTCGTAAGCCTTCAATAAATCAATCTTGATAATAGCCCCTTTCAGCTTCTGTGATTTCATACTATGAAGGCCCTCCTGTGCCACCCCAATAGCTTCATGAATTTGATGACCTTCCAGGAAGCCAAATTGTTCTGTAGAGATATGCCTGGACAAGATGATCTTCAGTCTACAGGCAATAATTTTAGTCACCACCTTATACACATAGTTGCACAAAGATATAGGTTTGAAATCACCAAGGGCTGAGGGATTATCAGTCTTTGGAATGAGAGCAATGAAAGTAGAATTCAAAGCAGCTAGGATCCTCCCAGAGATTCGAGTATCTTCAACCATCTGTAACAGATCATCCCCCAAAAAATCATATAGTACCAAGAGAAATTCAATGGTCCATCCATCTAGACCCGGACTCTTGTCTTTCTGGAAACTCTAGAGGACCCCCTTCAAATCCTCCTCAGTAACACTTTCCATCAGGACCAGATTATCCTCATCTTCAACAAAATGAGGAAAAAGCTGAGCCATCCAAACAACTTCAGTAACCGATGCCTGAGCAGGGAATTTAAAAATATTATGGAAATGTTCTACCCCCACCCTAGCCATGCCCTCAAAGGAGGTCTGTGAAGCCCCCAGCGAGTCCTTAAGGCTCCAAATTGTATTGGAAGCCTTCCTGCCTTTCGCATAAGCATGGAAAAATTTAGTATTCTCATCGCCAGCCTCGAGCCATAGCGCCCTTCTTTTCAACCTCCAAGTTTCCTCTTTTTCTAGCAATAGTATGTTTCTCCTGCCTTCCAGAGAGACAAGATGTACCTTTTCCTCCACAATCCCTAGGCCCCCAGTCCCAGAGTCATAAAGTAGCCGCAGATCCAACTCAATCTGCTTTAGTTCCCTATCTTCCCGTACTCTCTTCTCATGAGCCCATTTCTTGATAAGTCCTTTGATCCTTTGGATATTTGTGACAAAATGAAAAGAAGTCGATGCCTAAGCCCTAGGGTTGTAAGGTACCTGGAGGGATCTGACCAGGTTGGAAAAGGATTCATCTTTCAACCAAATATTATTAAACTTCAGAGGCCTAGCCAGTTTGATAGGTCTCGGTCGAAGTTTGATAAAAATGGGAAAATGATCGGAGGACCCCCTCGAGCCCACCCACTACTTCAAAAGGAAAAACCTATCCACAAATGAGTCAGAGACCAAAAATCTATCCATACATTTCTCGACATGGTTTTCACTAGTTCGATTATTCCTCTAGGTAGGCTTGAGCCGCAAGAAGGCTCAATATCAATCAGATTGCATGTGACCATTTTTTGAGTGAAATAACCACCCAATGGGTCAGAACGAGCCCTGGTTCCCCAGACTTCAGACAGACCCAAAGAGAAATTAAAATTTCCACCCAACAAGAGATCCCCATCCTGTAACAGAGGATTCATGAGAAGATTATCCCAGAAGGGGATACAATTTATATAAGGACCATAAACATTAACCATCGTAAACAATTCACCAAGATCAAGGGTCGAACAGGACATCCCCAAGATGGATTCCATTCCCCACAGATTATGTAACTTAACAGTTTTTACATTCCATCCTATAGTCAAACCACCAGAGCGACCACGAGCATCCAAAGTAGCAAACAACCATCCACTAAACCAACTTTCCAACAAAGACTTCACCAAAGAACCATCACCCAAAGTTTCTTGAAGCAGAATGATATCCGGGTGTTCAAGAGATACCACTCTACACAGAGTTGATCTTTTGTGGGGACAAGCTAGACCCCGACAGTTGAAAGACATGACCTTCATTAGTGACCCTTCTTCTAGGCACGCACCGCTCTAAGTGCCCTATCAATAGTCACCTGTTTACCTTCCAACAAGTCCAATTTTCCTTGGACTGAGCCTTAGAAAGATGAGATTTCCTTCCACGTCCCTTATCTGCATGACCCACCCTAGCACCCAACCCTCCGGGAGAAACTTTGGAGAGATACCAAAGGAAATAACCCGAATCTAAGGATTCAGCATGGGAGAGGGGAGTGTGCACTTCCTCAGGCGGTAAGTCGGGATTGGTTGGAACCTCAAGAATCTCCACAATAGGGATCGTAGGGCACTCCACTATGCTAGCAGGGGCCATGTCAATAAGACAGGATTCCATCAAAGAAAGAGAAGAGGATATTTTCAAATTGTTAAGAGCCTTCAACCAGTCCATCTTGTCTAGCGAAAAATTATTTAAAACAAAATTAAAGGATTGAGAGTTGATGGAAGGAGAAATACCCGCAGTCGAAGCCACCGTAGGTCGATGGGGCACCAAAAGGTCAGAACCAAGAGTGAATTCAGCATGGGTCAATCCATCCTCCAGCAGCACTTCCTGTGCTGACCCAAGATCAATTCCAGTTCGAACCCCCTCAGGATGAGAAGGTTCCGGAGTAGGACGTCGCTTAGGAGTAGGAGCCTCCCCAACCCTAGACCAATTGTGACCACCACCATTTCACCGCCGCAAAGGTAACTTACAATCGACAACAGGATGTCCATAAGAATGGAAGCGACGACATCTGAAGGGAATATTTTCATAGTCGAGCTTCTGCACATAGGAATAAGGCCCCCAGCTAAGAGTGACATCTGCGGCCAGACCATCCCTGATGTTCAAATTATCGAGAATGCGAGCCACCTTTCGCTGACAGGATTGAATAAAACTATAGTCACCTTCCAAATAATTCCCAATTAAGTTCCCGATGCCTTTGAAATGTCTCTCCGACCAATAGTACAGGGGTAAACCCAGAAGACGAACCCAAATGGGAACCAAATCTAGTCTTTCGCGGCTTGCATCAAACATCGGGTGCCAGGGTTTTAGCATGACCAAACAATGATCCTAGCTCTAGTTAGAATTTAGAACCCATTGTGCATGTTCCCCATCATGAAAATTGAATGCAAACCAGTTCTGGGTCAGTTCTACCACCTCAAGGGTGTAACCCAACCGTTCGACACAATGTTCTTCCACCCAATCCTTAATGGTGCGCAGAGAGAAAGACCGACCTAATGCCTTTCCAACCAGAGTGATGCTGGTCATCTTGATAAGATGATGCCATTCAATGTCCTCTCCAAGGGCATAATTGTATTTAGTGCGGCTCAGTTTTAACCATCGTTTTCGCCCCCGCTTCACAGTATTGTTTGTGTCATCAGAGGAGCATCCACCCCAATCGCCATAACTGGTTCCAGAGCCCACAAGTGGACTTGCATATCCGCGTTGTTCGTGGGTCTCCAAACAACATGTACTAGATTCTTCCACAGGACCCTCTACTCTCTTGCCATAATACAGAGGGTCTGTTGAAAAGTTTAATGGGTCGACTGCTCCAGGGTTCACATCAAGCACAGAAAAAGAACCTCCACCCGCATCTATCGCGCCTTCAAAATCCTGAACCACCTGTGTCGAAGACCAGAAAGGAATCATCGTCTCCTTCAATGGCGTAGACGGTGGAAGTCTAGGAGATGGTTCTGTTAAGTGTAAGTTAGCTGACGATTGTGCCAAGAATGTAGACAGAGAGAAACCTAGTTCCTGTTGAGCCTCCCTAGTAGAAAACTCAGTCATCCCAAGTGCACCATCATGCGCCACATCACTCCATACAGTGCCATATGTCTGTGATCATATCGATAGCCTATCCGACGTGTCGTCAGTGTAGTCCACCAGGTCATCGAAGTTTGCCATTGAAACAGGAATTACCACAGTAAATCAAGGTAATAGAGACAGAAACAAAAAGGCCAGTAAAACCTTAACAGTGAAAGAGAGTTTAAAACCGATGGTTTCCATCCGTCGCTCCCAGCATGCCGCTCGCTGTTCAAGATCTCAAGAAAGCACCATGTCCACCCTTAACAATCATTACTTAAAGGTTTAGTAACTTGAATTTAAAATTTTATTTCAACATATTATAAATTGTATTTTCAACATTCCTTTAAATAGTTCACATATAATTTTGATTTAACTTCCATAAATCTATTTTTATGGACTTTCTAATGCTTTATTCAAGATGTTGATAGTTGTGAAAGAAAAAGAACAAGAAAAGCATTTATGTTTTTTTAATATCGTCATCCTTTAAATTGTGTTTTTATTGTTCATTTAGATAATTTATATATACTTTTGATGTTGATTTCCATTAATCAATTTGAACTTTATTAATTGCCTATGTAGTTGGCATTCAATTTATCTTTAAAGGTTCGTAATTTTCCATTTAATAAAATCATGCAAAAGAAGAAAGAATTTTCTATTTAATATAATTCTGTAACATATATATATATATATATATGGGAATTTTTATACATGTGATTTTGCATTTGATGATCAAGTATACTTATATTATTATTCGTTCATCCTTGTCCTTCACATGATTAACATGTAAATCCTTAGTCCCCAAATCGGCTAGGGATTTCACAGTCTTCACTTCCGCAGCTACTGGTGCCATTTGTCTAACAATCACAAGTTACAACATATCAAAATTGATAAAAGAGAAGATGTTAACCAGAGATGATCTAATAAAAAATCCCTAGCTCTCGTATTGTTATCAGAACACTCTTCTTGAATGCAACCTTCATAATGTTACTTATGGACGGTGTTGCGTACTCCCATACCCGGGAAGGGGCCATTTAAAGCACTGATTTCAAGTAAGCAGCCGTCAAAAGCAATTAAAAATCATAAATTAAAGTAATTTGAAGTCTCATCAATTTAAAAGAGTCCAATGCCGGGTTGCTTCATTATTCAATTTCAAATTCAAAACTTTGTGCATTTGCCTCCCATTTGTGTCTTACCCTGTTATTAAGATTTGCCTCCCAAGGCGAGCCTGAAGGAAATACTGGTGTAGAACAATGATCTGTTGTTGTGTCGTTGTTATTTTCCCCATAACGCTACCACATTTCCGCCATTTAATTTGCAGTGTCAAGGCATCATTTCCCTACTTTCCTCTATCTCATTATATCTTGCATTCTCTTGTTCACGTGAGGGACATTTCGAATTTTGAAGTAGAGCTGGTGGGAATTGATGGGATAAATCCAAATCCAGGGATGGATTTCAACATTTTCACAATAGAATTGTTCTTCTCTTGCGATGTGTTGTTTGTTACATGGTGGTGAGCAATGAGTAAGTGTTCTGTTGATTGTGTGGTTTTGTTCTCAAGGGCGGTGATTTTTGGTAAGAAGTTTGAGTCTCGTTTGTGACAGGAAGGCAAGGAAATCTGTCTTCAGTTTGGCTTCTCCATTACGGTGGTGTCACTATGTAACACCCCCTTATTTTGATCCTTAATTTTATTATTTTTAATAAATGTAATTGTAATCGTGTAAGCAACCCTGGTGAGGAGCTCAAGGCCAAGGCCCCACTAGTAGACTTTGAAAGTATCGTTAGGTTGTTTCCTAAATATTATTTACAACTTAGAAGACTAAGGACATGACACCATTTAAACGACAAGAAATGGATTCACTAAGGAAGGAAGAAGCGTGGATAGGAAACCATGAAGGTCTAGGATTTTAATGACGGGTATCATCTTGATCATCTTAGACACTTAGTAACTATTCACTTAAAATTCTCAAAGATATAAGTGTCACCTTAAAAACCTTAAGAAACCAAAGCTAAAATTAATAATAATAACTTACTATGATTAATTATTCTGCAAGCGCAAAGAAAATACCAATTACAAGTAAGTATTATATTCATAAGTATGAAATAAAGTTAATAAAGGTTAACGAGTCTACTACTATGATCATATTACTACTAAAATGGAAAAGAGCCTAAGTTGTTCCATCTTACCATATCATTGTCTTATTATTATCAATAAGAGGAAGGGGTAGTTTCTCCACTTAATGATTTAATATGTAACAATGTTGTTCTAGACATAGGAATTATGCTATGCTGGCCAAATAAGTTATTCTAAATATATTGAGATAGTTGTATATATTTATAGGTAGATCCTATTCTAGTTTACATAATTATATATATATATATTAACTCTTTGATGAAGGGTTATTTAATATATAAATAAGAGATACATATATATGGAGGTACTCTTACATCACTTACAGGATAATTCTTTGATAAAAGGATATTCTTTTCATATTCCAAAGAATTAAAGGAGAATTTTTTTCCAAAAAAAGAAATCACATTAAATAAAAAGGCGGTATGGGAAGTAGAAGGTGGAGTTTTGAGGAAAGGAGGTCTTAGTTTACGTTTCCCCATGAATTTATCAACTGTGTGAAAGCCACAATTTCTGTAGGAAGATAGAGTCTCTGAAGATCGGGGAAGGAGGAATTCGCTGTTGATCAGGTTGTAAACCAGGTCCACTCGATCGGTGTAAAATGGATAAAGGCGTAACGAGGTGATGATTTACACCCATTCTCTGTTTACTAAGCCATGAAACAGGTAAATATATTTATCCATAGATCTCTGTATCGATGTCGAAATATTTTTAATGCCTCATCCAGCGATCTCTGGATCGCTGTCTTAATATTTAATATACCTTACATTTTGACCTGCAATCAAAGCTTGATCGTTGTCTTAACCTTCTCAAACTCCGCGTGGATCGATCTCGGGATCGGTATCCTCAAACGCCATTGTGGAGCGATCTCTGTAACGCTGTCGAAATATTTTTAATGCCTCCTCCAGCGATCTCTGGATCCTTGTCTTAATATTCTTTTTTTTCACACCTTTCATGCTCCAGATCGTTGTGATCTCGGTGATTACTGAAATCGTTTGATTGTTAAATGCTGCGATTTCTTTTATCGTTAAATGTCTAACCTTATGCAGACCCATAGCGCCCAGCTTGGGTCGACTGGCAGAAGTTCGATTGGCTTGTAAAGTATTAAAAATAGATCTCTGTTGAAGTTAGGATCAGAATGTAAATGTACAGTAAGAGATTAGACACCAAAGCTTGAACCTCGGTGATTATCTTTTGGTATTATAAGGGAAAGAACTTTGTGTAGTTATATTTATTATTTTGCTGCATTTTCGTTTATAGATTGAAAACTAGCGCCAGGGCTTGGCGATTATATAAATTGATTTTCTTTTATGAATCCGTTGTCAACTAGATTAAGGAAAGATATCCCGGGTTAAGCCTCTGTCATCTAATTCTGGTACATAACTTTATGAACCTGAGTGATCACCCTTATTATATAGTCAAGTCATTAAGTATTATGTTTTCTTTACATAGTACTACATTTTATATATATATATATATATTCAAGTCATTAAGTATTATGTTTATTATAAATTCGATGGAATACTTGTGAAGGTTTTTCTTTATATAGAAATGCATTTTAGATATATATATATTTAAGTTATTAAGTATTATGTTTATTATAATTCAGATGGAAGATAAGAAATGCACTTTAGATATATATATATTCAAGTCATTAAGTATTATGTTTATTATGATTTGGATGGAAGACTTATGAAAGTTTTCTTTATATATTCAAGTAGTTAAGTATTATGTTTATTATTATGATTTCGATAGAAGATTTATGAAGAATCTTATAAAGATCTCCATATATAAATATTTATATAAATAATCTAATATGTTGAATGTCTCAGAAGCTCCTCATAAGAGTCGAGTTTAGCCAAGTTGATATTTAATCTTAAGTTGATATTTAATCTTTATTGATATTTAATCTTAAGTTGATATTTAATCTTTATGAGATGTTTTCATCAACGACAGGGCAAGTAAAGTGTATCTACATTTCCTATTGTTTGGAAAATGCACTCCATAAGAATAGCTTAAGAGTAGCCTAAGAAGGAGAAAAGCAACATTTGTGTTGCAGATGTAAACTCCATTTGTTTTTATATAAATATATTCAATACAACAAACTTTGTGGATGTAACCCAAAAATGGGTGAACCACGTGAAAAGGGTCTCCCTTGGAGTGATTGTGTGTTTTGCATGAGTGTGACTTATCTTTATAATTTGTCTTCTATGTATGGTGTCTCTTGAATGTTGAAGATGGTTGAGCGTCCCCTCATATAAGTAAAAGTATGGTAAGAGTAAAATTGCCATTATTGAATCTGAATGTATGAAGGTATCGTATGCATACAATTGAAGATGTTAGCTTTAAAGATAATTATGTTGAAGGAATTGTAAATTTATAGAGCTACGCAAGTTTTAGCATAGTGATGTTGTGGTATTGTTTTCTGACACATAATTGTTTAGGCAAAGTTAAGGACTCGAAAGTTAAGAACAATGGTTGTAGTGGAAAGATCTTTAATGTTTTAATGAATTTATTTGAAATATCACCGAAATTATTAACCCAGAAATTTGGGCATGTTACACACTAGGCTCGGATTGCGTGAGGTGGATACCAGGCGAAGTCTGGTGGATGGTTTTCAGGATGGAGAACAACCAATTTGGATTGAAGGGCCTATAGTGTGTTGTGGGGGAATTCGGTGCTAAAGGAGGATAGTGAGGTGAATTGAAGGGGAATCTAGACCGAATTGAACAAATGATGGAGAATATGAGTTGTCAAATTGAACAACTGATGGAGAATATGAGTTGTCAAGGAGAAATTCTATGAGAGGATGGACAGAAGGGTAACTGAGCAGGGAGAGCAGTTGGCACAATTGGCTTTGGATCAAGATCATCATCAAGCTTACATTCCAGAGTTTGTATTTGGAAGGAACTCAAGTATTGGGGACTTTTTAAATTTAAATGTAAAGGAATCGGGAATTGTTCAGCATAATGCTCTAGTTAAATATGATGATCCTAGTTCCCCTCCACAACAAGACCGGGAGGAAATTTAGAATGTTTGAAGTTTCATGTGTTTATTAATTCTTTGTTTTGTTAATGTTTTGTTTTTATGTTTTATTATTAGGACAATATATTAGATGTTATAGAAGCCAATTTATATGGCTCGATCAGTTTTTTTTGTATGGATGTCAATGACTTAGACAATTTTAAAGCCCGTTAGGGCATTTTGTAATGAACTTGTAATGTTCTTTTCATGACTGTTAAGATTTTCCTTGTCCATTTTAATAAAAATATTTTAACCATTTTTGGTAGACAAAATATTGCTATCTATACATATACCTTATTATCCCAACAACATCCAAGTAGTAGCTTAAATTTGTAGCATTAACATAATTACAAGGAGAAATCCAACAAACTTGCCTTATAGGTCTTCAAAAGTTCTACAAGTATATAGGTTTTCCCATTTATTGCAAATCTCATTGGAACATTCCTAAAGAATAACCTTATCATCTTTTGGAATTTGTTTCAATGCCCAACAATTTAAAAATATTTTGAATGAGTGATATCTTGCAATGATATCAATAATTTCAAAATATTTTGAATGAGTGATATCTTGCAATGATATCAATAATTTCAAAATATTTTGAATGAGTGATATCTTGCAATGATATCAATAATTTGAGATATATAAATCCTTAGAAAAATGTTGTTTGGGATATATCAATAATCAAACATGTGAGAAACCCATTTTTCCCTAGCTTTATTATCTTGGCAACTATTGGGGTGGTATTTATAGATGGATTTTTGTCAATGAGATGATTGGGAATTTAAAAGCAAACTTTTACAATAGAAAGAAGTCAATGAGAGGAATTTTTAGACTGAGACATATAACAATAAATTCATATTGAAGTTTGAAAGTATTCAAATAAACACAATCTAAAAACAAGTGAAAGGAAATTAAATTTCAATGCATTTAAAGGCAAACTTTTACTTGACATAAAGGAGGAAATGAGAGGTATTTTCATATATATATATATATATATATATATAGTAGTGAATTTAGATTGAAGGCTAGAAGTATTCTAACAAACACAATCTAAAGATAAGTAAAAGGAAATTCAATGCCAATGCATTTAAGGGCAAACTTCTACTTGATAGAGAGGAAGCAATGATAGGTCAATTCAAATTGAGACATATGTTGATCTTTGATCCTACTGATAAAAACAAAAAAAACTTGGATTTCTTGTTCAAATAGAAATCAAGAAGCAATGAGAGGTCAATTCAAATTGAGACATATGTTGATCTTTGATCCTAGTGATAAAACAAATCAAAAAACCAAAAAAAACTTGGATTTCTTACTCAAATAGAAAGGGTAACTCTTGAAATATGGCAAGTTGCAAAGTGTAAGAAGCCTAAAGATTTAAGGGGAATTTTTATGAAATATATTCATCCACAAATTCTCCTATTATCAAACTCCCAATATTTATATGTCCAAATCCAGGTGTCAATATGGTTCCCTTATTGAGTTGATACCTTGGATAGTGTTAAGAAGGTCTAGTTCAATGTTGTAGCCCTAGTTCTTGATACTACTTTCTAAACCTCAAATTTTCATACATTATTTTTAATATACTTTTATTCAAATTATTAATCTACTATCTAACTCAATACGTCCTTACGAGATTATATCATTAGAGGTTATGTATCAAGGTTACCTAACTTTGGCTTGCTCAACTAATGTGATTTTCTTACCAAGGCTTATACAATCCATCTTAGTAAATTACCATTCAAGTGTTGGATTCACCTTTCTTCAACTCTTTTGAGGTGTCACTGTGTTATGTAGATCCTTTCAAGGATCTTAGGGAAATTGTTAAAAGTTCCCTTTGGATCAAGCTTTCCAATATCTTAGTTGGATCCTATTGGGTATTACTAATGGATCCCCCGGTTCATTTTCCTTGGTATATGTTGGAGCTAAAGACTAATATAATCATGATTCTATCCATTCAACAACTATTTATCATTATTTTCTCTTTGGCTAAGTGACGCAAGTCACCTTACTGGAATACTTTCTTGCTTAACAATACACACGACGCAAACCACAATGCTTACACAAACAGGTGTAAAACAGGATGCCAAAAGTGGCTTTATATTACTCCTCTGAATTCGGTTACAATGCGGAATAACTGTAAAAAAATAACTAACTACAGTCGGCCTCAGCCATTACAACTTAGAAGTAACTATGGTGTGTTCTCCCTGTGTGTCGACCTCACCCTCTCCTGGTTCAACTCTGAACATTGAGCTATTGCTCGATCTCAACTCTCCTCTTCGGTCGGTGTGACTCTTCACAACTTCTCTTGGAATTGTTCTTTGATGATGCTGATCAAAGAATGAAGATACCCCTCATGTTCTCGTCTCCTATGTCTTCTACCTTGTTGTTGCTGCTGTTCCTGAGACTGTTGCAATCCCCGAGACACGCATCCTCCTATCTGCCGATCCTTCCAAATCCCGCGAATCTGCAACTGACAGCTCCTAGCCATGTTGCACAGCCTCTGCCCATGACATCACCTGTCATGTCTTTCACCAACTCGCAATAACTGTAATAACTTCCTCAGTAACCCTGAACGGCTACCAGGTATAGTCCCTTGACTTTTTTCCCTTCTGACCCTACTACAGTAGTCGATCACATCTCGACCTTCCTGTCGGATTATTTCTCATCTTCTGCGGTTCACCAGTCCTCCCCTTCCTTCGCACTTGGATCCGCCAAACCTATCATGTCGCACTCCGACTGCTTCTGCTCGACTTGTTGACTTCGACAAGTCAACCTGCTCCCCACACCAGTGGTCATCGGCAACCCTGCTGGTCAGCTCCCCTCCTGTCGATCAAATTTGACTGATCTGCCTAGGCTCTGATGCTCCTGCATTAGAATCCCTAGGTGAAAAAGAATTCGACTACTCTGTCAGTCTCTTGAAATCTTCCTTGGAAATCCATATTGCCTCCTGCAACTCATCATCCTTCCATCGCACTAATTATTCCTTCTTCCGTGTGCTATGCGTTCTCCCAACCTCGCGCTCTTTGACTACTTATGCGATCTCTTATTTGTGTTGATCTGGAATTTGGTCTGTCCAGTCGATGCTTATCACCTCCTCACTTCCACTGCTTGACCCTTCTTCAAACTTGTATAGATCTGAAACATTGAACGTTGCTGAAATGTTCAAGTCTTCCGGCAATTCCAGCACATAAGCATTGTCCGAAATCTTCTTCAGAATTCTGCATGGCCCTATCTTCTTCAGCTTCAGCTTGTTGTATGTTCATGTTGGAAATATCTCCTTCCATAAGTATGCATAGACTATGTCCCCTTCATGGAACGATTTTAGCCTCTTTTTCTTGTCGGACCTCAAATTATATGCCGCGTTACTCTTCTCTATGCGCTTTCACACATTTTCATGAACTTCATGCATATGATCTGTGAATGATTCTGCATCCACGCTCTTCCTGGTTTTTGTCGACAATTCGACCAAATCCACCACTCCATGTGGGCTTCTCCCCTGAACAATCTGAAATGGGCTCAATCTCGTCTACCAATTGACAGAATTGTTATATGCAAACTCCGCTTGTGCTAACACATTCTTCCACTGTTTGGGTCTGTTGGCTGCTAGACATCTCAGAAGGTTTCCCAAACTTTTGTTGACCACCTCGGTCTGTCCATCTGTCTGCGGATGGTATGACGAACTAAACTACCACTTCGTGTCTAGTTTCTTCCATAGGGTTTTCCAAAAAGGCCCCATAAACTTGGTATCCCGATCCAACGTGATATTCTTTGGAAACCTATGCAACTTGACTATCTCCTTGACGAATAGTACTGCCACACTCGTCTTCTTACATGGTATGAAATGCACCATCTTCGAAAATCAATCAACTACAAAAAATATTGAGTCGCTTCCTTGCTGAGTCTTCGGTAATCCTAACACAAAATCCATGCTAAGATGCTCCCAAGGGTTATCTTGTACTGGAAATGGTGTATACAACCCTGCATTCCGACTCCTTCCTTTTTCCAATTGGAAAACTTGACATTGTTGAACCCATCTTCCGACATCTATTGACATCCCTGGCCATAAATACTTCTCGTCAACCAGTGCTTTGGTCTTGTCGATGCCAAAGTGTCCTGCTAACCCGCCATTATGAAACTCGGATTAGGTTCTCTCTTACTGATCCTCTGGGAATACACAGCTGGCTTCCCCTGAACAAATAGCCTTCTTGAATGAAGTAACTCAAATATGGAGTCCTGTCGATACTCCAAGGTTTACGACAAGCCTTCCATGCATTTGCAAAATCCTTGACGGTCTCATACTCCATCTTTATCGACTCTACCCCTGTTTCCTGAACTGTCATCATGCTCAATAGCGCAACTCTCCTACTCAATGTGCTGGTAACTTTATTCGACTTGCCTGACCTATGTCACAATAGGAATGTATATTTCTGAAGTAGCTCCACCCACTTCATGTGTCTTTGGTCCAATTTCAACTAAGTGTTCAAGTACCTCAGTGCTTGGTGATCTATATACAACACAAATTCCTTGGGAAACAAATAATGCCTCCAATTCTTTAGTTCTTGAATGATAGCATAAAACTCCTGGTCATAGACCGATACTTCTACTTCACTTCATCCATCTTTTCATTAAAGAATGCAATCGGTCGACCCTCCTGGCTCAACACTGCTCCAATTTCCATTTCGCTCGCATCACAATCGACCTGGAAAACTTTGTCAAAGTCTGGGAGTGCCAAGTCTAGGCTGCGTCTGTCCACTTGAACTCCCCCTTTCTCATGCATTCTTCCAATGGTGCACAAATTCGACTGAATCCCCAAATGAACTTTCGGTAAAAACTAGCAAGTCCATGGAAATTCCTTACTCCAGTCATATTTGTCGATTCCGGCCAATCCACTATTGCCTTCACCTTCTCCGGGTCCATCACCAACCCTTTACCCAAGATTACAAACCCCAAGTATGCCAATTCCTTCTTCATGAAGAAACACTTTTGCAGGCTTACCATCAGCTTTTCTTCCTGCAATTTTTGTAATACTTGTCGAACATGTTCCAAGTGTTCTTCCTTGGTTCGACTGAAAATCAGAATGTTGTCTAAATAGACTATGACAAACTTTCCTAGTAATGGCTTGAACACTTCATTCATCAATCTCATGAATGTGCTGGGTGCATTAGTCAACCCAAATGGCATGAATAACCACTCGTACAACCCTTCTTTTGTTTTGAATGTTGTCTTCCATTCATCTCCTTCTCTGACCCTAATCTGGTGATATCCACTCTTCAGGTCTATTTTTGTGAAGTATGTCGCTCCACTCAGGAAATCCATCAAGTCATCCATCCTCGATAATGGAAACCGATACTTGATCATGATCCTCTTGATGGCTCTGGAGTCGGTACACATTCTCCATTCCCCACCTTTCTTTGGTGTCAATACCGCTGGTACTGCACATGGCCTCAGACTTTCTTTGATTAATCCTTTGTCCAACAGCTCTTGGACCTGTCGGTTTAGTTCCTGTCCCTCTGTCGGACTCATCCTATATGGTGCTTTGTTTGGAAGACTCGAACTTGGAATCAAGTCGATCTAATGGGATATGCTCCTTGTCGACGGCAATCCCGTCACTTTCTCATCAGCCATTATGTCCCTCAATTCTTCGAGCAACTCCGTGATCTCAACTGGAATATTCTCCTTCCTGGTCGTTCCTTCGACATATGATCTTTTCAGAATGATCGCAAAACATCCCGACTACTTTTTCTCGTCTTCTGCGAGGAATTCCTTCGCGATGCTCATCAACACTCGCTTTTCCCAAAGATTGCTCTCGCCATTCCTACTGTCGGCTGGCTCTTCTGGCCTTGTTTTAAGAGTCCTATTCATGCAATTTTTCCACACTGTAACTGTGTTGGATCGATCATCATAGATCATTTTTCGATCATATTTCCATGGTATTCCTAACAATAGATGGCACGCATCCATGGGAATTACATCACACATTATGTTGTCCTCTAATCCTTCAACTCTAAAGTTGATCAGGAACTGTCTGGTCACCCTAACATGGTGTCCTTTCTGCAATCATGAGATCTTGTAGGGGTGTGGGTGTTCTCAACACTTCAACCCGATCTTGTCGATGACTTCTGTCGACACAAGATTCTCAGTGCTTCCCCCATCAACTATGGTTTTGTAACTCCATTCCCCGATCCGCACCTTCGTTCGAAAGATCGCCTTCCATTGTGCTGGTTCCATCGGGTCACATTGATCTTCCTAGATCAAGGTCTTCTGAACCGTCAGATTCTGGTTCTTCTTCTTTTCACCTCCACTGCTATCGGACGTCGATTCTTCCCTCTCATCGACTTGCTCATCTTTTCGACGTCTGGGTTTCGACTCCTCTGCAGCATGTAGATTTTATGGGCACTCATATGCCTTGTGTCCCATTCCTCGACACTTGTAACAAATTATGGCTGGTCTGTTAGCTCCTTTCTTGTCGAATGGACCACTTCGACTATAGGCACCTCAACCGCGGTTCTCATGACTATCGTGTTGATTTTCTTGCGCTTTCCCTGTCAATGTCCCTTCCGTGTGTTGGCTATCTTCGACACCTTCTCTCCTGTACTCGCTACTTTGGCCTTTCACGGAGACAGTTTTCTCACCCTGACCAATCATCCTTCCCCTGGTCACTGTGGAATTTCTTAACCTATTCTCTTCTGCCTTCAAAGCTAACTGGTAGGCTTCGTTGACTGCTCTGAATCTTGACATGTTGAGTTCATCCTGAATAACATATTTCAAGCCATTCACGTATCTAGCGACAACTTCTTCTCCTTCATCAGTCTGTCCTGACGGAATCGACAATCGGTAGAACTCCTCTGTGTACTCTTTCCGGTCATCTCTTTCTGTCGAAAGTTCTGTAACTTCCTAAACAAGGAAATCACATAGTCATTTGGAAAGAAGTTTCCCTTCAACTTGGAAACCATTCTGTCCCAAGACTTGATTTTCTCCTTGCCTTTCTTGAGCCTATCAGCCTATACATTGTCCCACCACAACAAGGCATGACCTTTTAACCTCAGACACGCAGTCTTAACCCATTTAGGATCCTCGATCTACTCTATGTCGAATTATTTCTCCATCTATCTGAACCAATCGATCAAATCTTCTGGGTCTAGGCTCCTTGGGTACATACGCACATCTATCTTCGCCCGACCTCTCATATCCACCAGAAGTTTGATTAATTTTTCCTTTGGTTCCTTTACGACTTCTTCTCGTGCTGCAACTTCTTCGACTTCCTCATCGCTGTGGTCCAATGCTTCATGAATACAACCATGCCTTTGGTTTTCTTTGATCGTTGTGACTTCATTTGTCAAAGTTTGCATCATCCTAACAAATTCATCTAACATCTCACGATCCACTATGACGGCTACTGCACCATGCGCCCTTCGTCCTCAGACATTAACACCTCTATGAGCCATTTCCAACCTCTGTTGAAACTCTCACACATCCAATTGCAACCGGACTTTAAACAAGTCATGCACAACTCTAACCAACCGCAGCTGGAGCTGTTCAACTCACTTGTAGGCTCACTATTAAGAACTCGACACATTCTTTCGCTCTGATACCAACTGATGCAAGTCATGGTTGGTACAGTCGTCTTTCAACTAGACTTTCTTCTGGTTATTTGTTCCCACTCTAATCTTCTATGATCCGCGCTCTGATACCAACTGACGCAAGTCACCTTACTGGAATACTTTCTTGCTTAACAATACACATGACACAAAACACAATGCTTACACAAATAGGTGTAAAACAAGATGCCAAAAGTGGCTTTATATTACTTCTCTGAAGTCGGTTACAATGCGGAATAACTGTAAACAAATAACTAACTATAGTCGGCCTCAGCCGTTACAACTTAGAAGTAACTATGATTTTTTTTCCCTATGTGTCGACCTCACCCTCTCCTGGTTCAACTCCCAACACTAAGCTATGGCTTGATCTCAACTCTCCTCTTCGGCCGGTGTGACTCTTCACAACTTCTCTTGGCACTGTTCTTTGATGTTGCTGATCAAAGACTAAAGATCCCCCCTCGTGTTCTCCTCTCCTACGTCTTCTACCTTGCTGCTGTTGCTATTCCCAAGACTGCTGCAATCCCTGAGACACGCAACCTCCTATCCGTCGATCCTTCCAAATCCCGCAAACCTGCAACTGTCAGCTCCTAGCCGTGCTGCATAGCCTCTGCCCATGACATCACTTGTCATATCTTTCACCAACTCGCAATAACTGTAATAACTTCCTCAGCAACCCTGAATGTCTACAAGGTACAGTTCCTTAACTTTCTGCCCTTCCGACCCTACTACAGTAGTTGGTCACATCTCGACGTTCCTGTCGGCTTATTTCTCATTTTCTGTGGTTCTCCAGTCCTCCCCTTCCTGCGTGCTTGGCTCCGCCAAACCTGTCGCATCGCACTCCGATTGCTTCTGCTCGACTTGTTGACTTCAACAAGTCAACCTACTCCCCGCACCAGTGGTCATTAGCGACCCCGTTGGTCAGCTCCCCTCCTGTCGATCAACTTCGATTGATCTGACTAGGCCCCAATTCTCTTGCATCACTAAGATATTATTATCTCTTTGAGATACGGGGGATTATAAATTCATACTCTATCACTACGATCCAACCATATATTTGATTAATTACAAAGGGATAATTTAATGACTTTATCATTCTGAGGCTTGACAATTACTTTGTATGAAAATTTTACTTTTTCATAGACACTCATCATGCCATACATCATGGAGTTATCTCATCGCCTTAATGGGAAGTTGCATTAGGTTGTCTTGATGGTTCTACAAGTGGAAGACATGAAACTTTGATGCTGTCAGCCATAACACTGATAAAAGGCTTCATTCCCCTTCTCTGGTTTATTGATCAAAATAGAGGGTGTCCTAACTTAAATTTTCTTTTAAAAATATCTTTGAAATTGATTTTAAAGTTAAAAAATAAGGTCCAATCTCACATTTAAAGGGTTATATTTAAATTTATTTTTCAATTTTCACTTTAAACATTTTAACAAATAAAAAGTTTATATGGGCTAGATTCATATTCATTTTTCATTTTGAACTTCCAAAAATATTGAGCAATATATGAAGTACAAATTCTACATCGATTTTATTTATTTTGAAAATTGTTCAAGATTCAACTCAGAGACAAATTCATTTTTACCAGTTTGATCCCTTCTTTCCAAACAATATCTAGTGTACATATTGACCTTCTTATCCATATACTAAAAATATATAGTTTTCAACATTTCTTAGATGTTAAAAGTCTTCTAAATTAAAACCATAATGCACAATTTCTCTATAATATTTCCATTTTGCATATGTCTATGATCTATAACTTGATTGGGAGAACCATACCCTATATTTAGTGTATGTTTTAAAAGATCTACCTTAGGTCAAAATAAATGTAAATTTTACAACTACATACTATGATAAATCACTTTATATATCAATAATAGGTAGCTAAAATGAAATTATAGATTAAATGAAATATTAATTTTGAGGAAATTGAATTCTAACTTCATTAAATTCTCAATGGGGTGTAGCTTTATTAATTCCTATACATTTTTATAAATGAAAGATCAACTTGCACATGGCCTTATACTCAAAATTAAATTTGTTAGAATATCAAGTAATACTGAGAGGTGGGTGTGAATCAGTATTAGGCTATCTATTTAAAAATTTATCACTTTAAAACAGAATCAACAATGAAGACAAAACACACATTATTATCGTGGAATCCCAATTGGGAAAACCACCAATACTTTCTATTACTGCAAAATTAGATTTACAAATAGTTTGCAAGTACCAACTTGCTGGATGCACCAACACACAAATTTTTCAGCAATGACTGAAGGATGCACCAACACCCTGTTTACCAGCAACAACTAAAAGGAGGCTATGACCCCCTATAGGATTGCAGCATGTCCTTGTGCCTCCCAACCACCCTAATTTGTTTTTATCATATTTCCATATCTTCTTATTTCTTCAATTTTGTCACTAGTTATTCTTCATTTTCTGTCTTTTCTTGATGCTACTTTGATCTGGACTTCAAAGACATTCTTTCTTCAATTCAATCTTCTATTTATATATTCCTCTATGTGATCGAACCATTGTGTATTTTCACCCATCCTTTCCATTCACCTTCGCGTCCTTCCAATTGAGAATGGTGTCTCCTTTTTATCATTGCATCCCTTCCATCATCACACCCTTTCACACAGGGTTAATTAATTCTTGTTTTATTGATTAATTTTCGATCATGCCTTTTTATTAATCATCATACATGCCACATCATCACTTTCTTTGTTAATCCTTTGTCATTAATGGACTTCTTTTGACAGATCAATCACAATCACACTCAACAAAATTTAAAATCCAATATGGTCTTCCATAAGTATAGAGAGGTGAACTTGTAAATGTATTAAGTTTTTGAGAACCCTATTCTTTTAGAAATTTAAAATTAAAATTTTTCTAATTTTTACAACATTATAATTACAAACCTTAAATCATAAAGAGCTTCTTGGTAGAAAAACATGGTAACATATGTATTCAATTGCATGAGCATATTTTCAATCTAAGTCAAATTTATAGTTTAAAATAAAATTATTATTATTTAGATGTTGGTTTTATTCTTTCAAAATGTTGTTTATTTTGATTCATAAAAATATTTATCAAGATGCTATAAGAGAACATCAAATGAACTTTCATATTAGAATATGATGGATTGGTGGAAATATACTTACTATAACACTTTATTTTCTTATTCATATCTTTTATGATGGACTACAAACAAGAATATGCAAGATCCATAAGAAAACTTTCATATTAGAATATGACCAATAACACATTATTCATTTTCTTATTTGCATCTTTTATGATGGACTACAAAAATGAATATGAAAAATCCGTAAGAAGGACAGAGGGTTAAGATGTAAATTAATTCAAGTTCACAGTTGAATGCATTGTGTTGTATGCATTGATCTTAGGTGACCACTTTACTTGACATAAACCATTTGAAGCTGTAATGAAAGAAGAGTCACAACAATCACACAATCTTTAAGGTAATGTCATTAGATGTATATTGAAGTTGATGTCAATTGTTCTTATGCATATTTAGTCTCAAAGATGCAGATATTAACTTCTTTCTTGCTAGGTCTAGTTCACATTTTTAGGTCCAGTTTTGTTGTGATGGTAAAATCTAATATAATAAATAGTTGGGTTTAATATGGACTAAGTTTTAGTTCAATAGCACAACTTCGGTTTCTTTGATTGAGTGACTATAATGGATCATGCCTTCTTGGTCCACTCATTAGCCACACATTTATCAATTAAGTGGCTATTACTATCAATAGTGATCCTATTTAACTGGTCACTACATTAAACTCATCTCACTAACATTTTTGGATGCAAACTATGATTGTAAAATGGATAAATTAGTGTTTGTCTTCATGAACAACTTGTATTTATGTGAATCATATTTCTATCAATGTATGTAACTTCAAATGTTAAGTTGGAATATTTTACTTTATTTTTCATACATCATATTGTATATTACAATTTTTTACTACAAAACGTCTAGTGTAGAGAATCTATATGGCAAGACCTTGTAATAGCATTAATAATATAATCATATAATTGATTTCCAAAAATCAGAAAATATCACCTTCCTTGGGAGGCTTGAGGAAGAAAACGTGACCCCTCATGAGGAGGCAACCGGAAGCTAAAAGAAGCAACCATGGCCCTTCATGAGGAGGCATCCTTGTAAGCACCTACGTCATGAGGAGGCAACCTTGTAAGCACCTATTTCGAGAATATATTGGAAATGTTGGTAGTAATTTCAAGGAGAAAGAAATGATGGTGCATTAAATTAGTTAATAATCATTTCCAATAATATTTTACCATTTTTATTTATTGAAGTTAACCTTTCAAACTCTCCCAAAGAATATTTCATGTGGGATAGAATAGGTTTTCTTTTATCTAACATAAGTCGCCAATTTATTTAACTTGAACATGTACCAATTTTTGTTCATCCCTTTATCTCTATTCGGTGTTGCTTGCATAACATGATTTGGAAAAAAACCACAAAGATCTCAATTTTGTCCCCAAAACCCCCAAAAGTCACCTATTATTGTTATTTTTTCAAATAGGGGGGATTTTACATTGCCTGATGTTTTTTTAATAAATCAACACATGTAAAAGTTTCTAAATTTCTTAAATTTTTAAATAGATGCTACTATTTTTAAAATGGATGAAACTAACAAAAAATCAATTATCATTTTTTTTAAATTTCAAATTACAAGAAAACAAATTGTTTTTTAAAACATAGTAAAGAGCTCAAGAAAACAAAAAAATCTGTTACTATTTTAACCTTTTCAATTCTTGATTTTTTATTATTTTGAATTTTGAATTTTAAAGACTAACTTTGAAAATTTTAATATTAAAAATTTAAAAACATAAAAATATAAAAATCAATTTGGAGCAAGTTCAAAGAGATATTTTCAGCAAAACAACAAACTACCATTACAAACCTTACCACCTCTCAATCTTTTCCTTCCCCCACCCTTTCCATCACTCCCCATTTATGTATCTGCAAAAATACTCATCATTCATATGAAGATTTCCCATGCTATGCCTTCTTAATATTGCTCAACATGGTCCATGTTGAGTGAGATGTTTAAATATTTTGTTTATAATTTCTGATAATTTTGCTAAAATTGATAAAACATCATCCTAGACATGCTTAATCAAAATATTACTTCTAATTTACATATAACATTGAAGTTCATACAAAAATTACCCTCTTGGAGGGAGGAATTTATCTCTTTCTCCTCTGCCACCCTACATTTTGATTAAATTGCCCCAAGGCCTCAACTAAGTGATGGCACAATCACCCTTGTCATAATGGGAAATGATCACCCTAGCTAGAATGTAAAGGGGAAAGGATGACCTTACCCTTTTTAGGAGACCTACAAAGAGGAGACTATATATTGATACTTTTCTAGAAGGATACATTTTGTATGAAAATTGACAAGTAAACTTCTCCTTTTATAATTATATTTGATATGTAATATTACTTAAATTAACATGAAAATGTAAAGTAGCACCTTATTTCTAAATGTTTGGTTATAAATTTAGACTCTAAATACCACACACACGTGAACTAAGAATTATTTGAATTTAAGATTTAATGTTTTTAATAATTAACATGTATTAGAATACCTATAAATCATGTAATAATAATTATCTTAACCACATTATTACCAAGTAGATTTCAATCTTAGTAATACCTTATTACAAAATACCCAACAATATACACTATACTATTCCATCCACATAATATACCCTATATTAATAAACAACAATCCTCCTTTAATCCAATTAAAGAAAATAGATTTATTTAAAATTAATATTTATTAATCAATAAAAGTTAATTAAGATTAGACTATATCAATTGGGAAATCTTTATCTCTTAATATTATATATCCTTCCCTAAAATAGAATATCAACTGGGAAATCCATATCTCTGGGTATTATATATCCTTCCCTAAAATAAATTAAACTTAAATTTTATTATTAATAAAAGTTAATTAACCTTAAAAATTAAACTTTATTGGGAGGAAATCCCTATCTCATTAACATTATATATCATTCCCATTTCCCAAACTTTGGTGCAAGGTAGCATGTAAACAATGCCCTGTAATTACTACAATGTAAGAAGTAAAGTCAAACAATTCTCGAGTAGAAATCATTGACTAAAAAATTTTGGAGTAGAAATCATTGACTAAGCATCTAGCACTAACACAACACAGTGAAGTCGTCTTTAGTGAATAAAATGTACTACATTTTAGTTATCTTTACAACACTTTTCCTAAAAAAAAACTTTTTCTTTTTGGGATGCATCATTCTATTCATTATGAGATTACTAACACAATGAATACCCTAATGTACATTTTTCCCAGATATAGCAGAGTTGCCAAATCAAAGTGCAATACATTGTTCTCTGATACGGTTGTACATGCACATCAACCTTATATTTTTTTTACTGGATTTCATTGCATTTCCAGGTATAAATATTCTCCTTGAGAACTGGACCACATACATCAATATGGTCCTAAGTGCCACAATCATTTCAGATCTGCAAGTGAGCAAATATAATATCTATTTCAACAACTGTCAACCTTGGCCAGGTGTTTTCTCATATAAGCCGCGATATCTTTATTGAACAGTTCACCAAATCCCATGGTTAGAGAGTATCTAGCATCACACTACACAACATAAACTTAATAAGAGATGTGTCAAGTTACACAAATTATTTTATCCTTCAATTTCAAGCAATATAAGATCGAACAAATATTGATCGCTGGAACTTATTGCAGTTATTTAGTAGACTGTCTGTGTTGCCTCCCAGGTCTCCGTTCATCAGTGGGTGGTAGCTTCTCTGAAGGCCCACAAGGAAGTGTATGACCAGTTTCTTGTTCAATGCGTTTTTTTCAGATCTCTCAGAATTTTAATCTGAGCAAGCTTCTCCGGTGATAATATGTCCCAGTAAATAACTATAAAACATTTTATGCAACAAACTCACATAATCCGATCCTAATAACACCACCATAATGGAGAAGCCAAATCGAGGAGAGATTTCCTTGCCTTCTTGCCACAAACCAAACTCAAGCCTCTTATCGAAAATCACGGCCCTTAAAAAAAAACCCACATAATAAACAAAGTTCTCACTGCTCACCACCTTGTAACAAACAACACATTGCAGGAGAAGAAAAATGCTATTGTGTGTAATGTCCCTAAAAATAGTAAAAATTTAAAATTTTCCGTTACTGCAATAAAACTATTTAAGAGGTGATGATTTGTAAATTAACTTTAGCATTGATAAGAAAATACTACATCGGTACTTGTTTGCGACATATGAAGAGTTTTAGTTTCGTAAGTAACTTAATCTTACTAGTTGTTATTCTTACAGCTTTGCGGAAGCGATGTATTGGGTAGAAAATGTAATTGTGTTGCAAGTGTACAAATGCTAGATTAATTAAAATGAGAATCTCCTACTTACTGTTTTAAGAAGTCATGTGCATAATCATTAAATTCAAATTCGTATCCTCAGGCAAGATAGACCTTATCGATGAAAGTATGAGGCCCATGATGGGACACTGGTATTTCAAAAGGAAACAGTACCCCGACAGAGCTGCTGAGATGATGCAGGAGCATCAAAGCCTAGGCATATCCTTCGAGGTTGATCAACAGGAGGGAATCGACCAGCGAGAGTGCCGATGACCACTGGTGCGGGAAGCAGGTTGATTTTTTGAAGTTATCAAGTTGAGCAGAAGCAGTCAGAGTGTGACCGACTAGAGAAGCGCAGCTAATGTTGCGATTGGTCGAGAATCGACAGGAATTAGTCGATAGACGATAAGTGAAGCGAGTAAGACATCAGGTAGTTTACGAGTCGTCGAACTACGACGCGACAGGATTAGTAGAGCCAAGCGCGGAGGAAGGGGAGGACTGGAAAACCGCACAGGATGAGAAGCAAACCGATAGGAAAGTCGATATCTGATCGACTACTGTAGCAGGGTTGGAAATGAAGAAAGTCAAGGGACTATACCTGGTATCCATTCAGGGTTGCTAAGGAAGTCAATACAATTATTGTGAGTTGGTGAAAGACATGACAAGTGACGTCATGGATAGAGGCTGTGAAGCACGGCTAGGAGCTGATAGTTGTAGGTTTGCAGGATTTGGAAGGATCGACGAATAGGAGGATGCGTGTCTCGGGGATTGCAATGGTCTCGAGAACAACAGTAGCAGGGTAAAAAGACGTGGAAAAAGAAATCAGAGGGATCTTCAGTCTTTGATCAACAGTATCAGAGAACAGAGCTAAGAGAAGTTGTCAAGAGTCACACCGGCCGAAGAAGAGAGAGTTGAGATCGATCCATAGCTCAGAGTTCTGAGGTGAACCAATGGAGGATGAGGTCAACACATAGGGAGAACACACCACAGTTACTTCTAAGTTGTAACGGTTGAGGCCAACTATAGTTAGTTATTTGTTTACAGTTATTCTCCATTGTAACCGAATTCAGAGAAGTAATATAAAGCCACTTCTGGCATCCTATTTTACACCATGTTTGTGTAAGCATTGTGGTTTGTGTCGTGTGTATTGTTAAGCAAGAAAGTATCCCAGTAAGGTGACATGTGTCAGTTGGTATCAGAGCGAGAGATTGAAAGTCCGGTTGCGATTGGACATGTGAGAGTTTCAACAGAGGTTGGAAATGGCTCATAGAGGCGTTAATGTCCGAGGACGAAGGGTGCATGGCATAGTAGTCATCACAGTGGATCGTGAGATGTTCGACAAATGCATCAGAACGATGTGAACTTCTACAAATGAAGTTGCAGTGATCAAATAAAGTCAGAGGCGTGGTTGTATTCCTGAAGCACTAGACCACAGTGACGAGGAAGTAGAAGAGGTGGAAGCACGGGAAGAAGCCGCAGTGGAACCAGAGGAAAAACTAATCAAACTTTTGACAGATATGAGAGGTCGGACGAAGATAGACATGTGTACGTACTCGGGAAGCTTGGACCCAGAAGTTTTGATCGACTGGTTCAGAGAGATGGAGAAATACTTCAACATAGAGTAGAGCGAGGATCCTAAATGGGTTAAGACTGCATGTTTGAGGTTGAAAGGTCATGCCTCGTTGTGGTGAGACAATGTACAGGCTGACAGACTCAAGAAAGGCAAGGAGAAAATCAAGTCTTGGGACAGAATGGTTTCCAAGTATAAAGGAAAGTTCTTGCAAAATGACTATGTGATTTCCTTGTTAAGGAAGTTACAAAACTTTCGACAGAAAGAGATGACCGTGAAAGAGTACACGGAGGAGTTCTACCGATTGTCGATTCGGTTAGGACAAACTGATGAAGGAGAAGAAGTTGGTGCCAGGTATGTGAATGGATTGAAATATGCTATTTAGGATGAACTTAGCATGTAGAGATTCAGAGCAGTCGGCGAAGCCTACCAGTTAGCTCTGAAGGTAGAAGAGAAGCTGTCAAGAAAATCCATAGTGACCAGGGGAAGGATTACTGGTCCAGGTGCGAAAAATGTCTCCGCGAAAGGCCAAAGTAGCAGGTACAAGAAGGAAAGTGTCGAATATAGCTGACACGCGGAAGGGACATCGACAAGGGAGAGAGTGCAAGAAAACTGACGCGATGGTTGTGAGAACTGTAGTCGAGGTGCGTATAGTCGAAGTGGTCCATCTGACAAGAAAGGATCTAACAGACCAGCCATAATCTGTTACAAGTGTCGATGAATGGGACACAAGGCATATGAGTGCCCAGAGAACCTACATCCTGCAGAGGAGTCAAAACCCAGACGTTGAAAGGATGAGCAAGTCGATGAGAGGGAAGAATCGGCATCCGACAGTAGTGGAGGTGAAAAGAAGAAGAATCAAAATTTGACGGTTCAGAGAGCCTTGATCCAGGAAGATCAATGTGAGCCGATGGAACTAGCACAACGAAAGGCGATCTTTCGAACGAAGGTGAGGATCAAGGAATGGCGTTGCAAAACTATAGTGGATGGTGGAAGCACGGAGAATCTTGTGTCGACATAATTCATCGACAAGATCGGGTTGAAGTGTCGAGAACACCCACACCCCTACAAGATCTCATGGTTGCAGAAAGGACACCATGTCAGGGTGATTAGACAGTGCCTGATCAACTTCAGATTCGATGGATTAGAGGACAGTGTACTATGCAATGTAGTTCCCATGGATGCATGCCATCTATTGTTAGGAAGGCCATGGCAATATCATCGAAAAGCGATCTATGATGGTCGAGCCAACACAGTCACGGTGTGGAAGAATGGCGTGAAGAGAACTCTTAAGTTGAGGTGAGAAGAGCAAGCCAAAAGTAAGCATGGCGAGAGTAATCATTGGGAGAAGCAAGTGTTGATGAGCACTGCGAAAGAATTCCTTGCAGAGGAGGAAAAATAGTCGGGATGTTTTGAGATCATTCCAAAAGGACCATATGTCGAAAGAACGCCTAGAGAGTAAAATATTCCAGTCGAGATCGAGGAGTTGCTCAAAGAATTCAAGGACATAATGGATGATGAGAAAGAGACGGGACTACCGCCGACAAGGAGCATATCCAATCAGATCAAATTGATTCCAGGGTTGAGTCTGCCAAACAAAGCACCATATAGGATGAGTCCGATAGAGGGATAAGAACTAAACCGACAAGTCTAAGAGTTGTTGGACAAAGGGTTAATCAGAGAAAGTCTGATCCCGTGTGCAGTACCAGCGGTATTGACAACGAAGAAGGGTGGAGAATGGAGAATGTGTACCTACTCCAGAGCCATCAACAGGATCAAGATCAAGTATCGGTTTCCATTTCTGAGGATGGATGACTTAATGGATTGCCTGACTAGAGTAACATACTTCACAAAAATAGACCTGAAGAGTGGATATCACTAGATTAGGGTCAGAGAAGGAGATGGATGGAACACAACATTCAAGACAAATGAAGGGTTATACGAGTGGTTAGTCGTGCCATTTGGGTTGACTAATGCACCCAACACATTCATGAGATTGATGAATGAGGTGTTGAAACCATTTCTGGGAAATTTTGTCGTAGTCTATTTAGATGACATTCCGATTTTCAGTCGAACCAAGGTAGAGCACTTGCAGCACGTTCGACAAGTATTGCAGAAATTGCAGGAAGAAAAGTTGATGGTGAACCTGCAAAAGTGTTTCTTCATGAAGAAGGAATCAATGTACTTGGAGTTTGTAATCTCTAGTAAAGGGTTTGTGATGGACCCAGAGAAGGTTACGGTAATATTAGATTGGCCGAAATCGACAAGTACGACTGGAGTGAGAAGTTTCCATGGACTTGCTAGTTTCTATCGGAAGTTCATTCGGGGATTCAGTCGGATTTGTTCACCATTGATAGAATGCATGAGAAAGGGTGAGTTCAAGTGGATGGACAAAGCCTAGAAAGCTTTCAACAAGTTGAAGGAAAAAGTCACTAAGATCTCAGTCTTGGCACTTCGAGACTTTGACAAAGTTTTCCAGGTCGATTGTGATGTGAGTGGATCGACAATTGGACCAGTGTTGAGCTAGGAAGGCCGACCAATTGCATTCTTTAGCGAAAAGCTGAATGGAGTGAAGCAGAAGTATTTGGTCTATGACTAGGATTTTTATGTTATCATTCAAGCACTGAAGAAGTGGAGGCATTATTTGTTTCTCAAGGAATTTATGTTGTATACGGATCACCAAGCGCTGAGGTATTTGAACACTCAGTCAAAATTGGATCAGAGACACATGAAGTGGGTGGAGCTACTTCAGAGATATACATTCGTGTTGTGACATAGGTTGGGCAAGTCGAATAAAGTTGCCGACGCATTGAGCAGGAGAGTTGTGCTATTGAGCACGATGACAATTCAGGCAACATGGATAGAGTCGATAAATACGGAGTATGAAACCGAAGAGGATTTTGCTAAAGCATGGAAGGCTTGTCGAGAACCTTGGAGTATCGACAGAACTCCATATTTGAGTTACTTCATCCAAGAAGGCTATTTTTTCAAGGGAAGTCAATTGTGTATTCCCAGAGGATCAGTAAGAGAGAACCTAATCCGAGAATTTCATAATGGCAGATTAGCAAGACACTTTGGCATCAACAAGACCAAAGCACTGGTTGATGAGAAGTATTTCTGGCCAAGGATGTCGACAGACGTCAGAATATGGGTTCAACAATGTCAAGTTTTCTAGTTGGAAAAAGGGAGGAGTCAGAACACAGGGTTGTATACACCATTGCCGGTACCAGATAACCCTTGGGAGCATCTAAGCATGGATTTTTTTTTAGGATTACCGAATACTCAACAAGGAAGCGACTCAATATTTGTTGTAGCTAGCAGATTTTTGAAGATGGCGCATTTCATACCGTGTAAAAAGATGAGTGATGCCACAAGGATTGCTATACTATTCTTCAAGGAGATAGTCAGATTGCATGGGTTACCAAAGAGTATCACGTCGGATTGGGATACCAATTTTATGGGGCATTTCTAGAGAACCCTATAGAAGAAACTGGACATGAAGTTGTAGTTTAGCTCGGTGTACCATCCGCGGATAGATGGACAGACCAAGGTGGTCAATAGAAGTTTGGGAAACCTTCTAAGATGTCTAGCAGCCGACAGACCAGGGAGAATGTGTTGGCACAAGCTACGTTTGCATATAACAATTCTGTGAATCAGTCGACGAGATTGAGCCCATTCTAGATTGTTTAGGGGAGAATCCCACACAGAGTGGTGGATTTGGTTGAGTTGCTGACAAAAACCAGAAAGAGCGCGGATGTAGAATCGTTCATAGAGCATATGCATGAAGTTCATGAAAATGTGCAAAAGCGCATAGAAGGGAGTAACGCGGCATACAAGTTGAGGGCAGACAGGAAGAAGAGACTACAATCATTCCATAGGGGGACTTAGTCAATGCATACTTACGAAAGGAGATATTTTCGACAGGAACATACAACAAGATGAAGCTAAGGAAGATAGGGCCATGCAGAATTCTAAACAAGATTTCAGACAATGCTTATGTGTTGGAATTGCCGGAAGACTTGAACATTTTAGCAACATTCAACATTTCAGATCTGTATAAGTTTTAAGAGGGGTCAAGCAGTGGAAGCGAGGAGGTGATAAGCATCAACTGGATAGACCAAATTCCAGATCGACACAAAGAAGAGATCGCAGAAGTAATCGAAGAGCACTAGGTTGGGCGAACGTGTAGTGCACGAAAGAAGGAATACTTAGTGCGATGGAAAGATGACGAGTTGCAGGAGGTGACATGGATTTCCGAGGAAGAGTTCAGGGGACTAACAGAGCATTCGAATTATTTTTCACCTTGGGAGTTTGATGCAAGAGCATCAAAGCCTGGTATATCCGTCGAGGTTGATTGACAGGAGGGAGCCGACCAGCGGGAGTGCCAATGACCACTAGTGTGGCAAGTAGGTTGATTTGTCGAAGTTAACAAGTCAAGAAGAAGCAGCTGAAGTGTGACCGAATGGAGTAGTGTAGGTAATGTTGCGATTGGTCGAGCATCGACAGGAATTAGTCGATAGACGACAAGTGAAGCGAGTAAGACGTCAGGTAGTTGACGAGTGGTCGAAATACGATGCGACAGGTTTGGCGGAGTCAAGCACGGAGGAAGGGGAGGACTGGCAAACCACAGAGGATGAGAAGCAAACTGACAGGAAAGTCGAGATGTGACCAACTACTGTAGTAGGGTCGGAAAGGCAGAAAGTCAAGGGACTGTACCTGGTAGCTGTTCAGGGTTGTTGAGGAAGTTAATACAGTTATTGCAAGTTGGTGAAAGACATGACAAGTGACATCATGGACAGAGGTTGTGCAGAGTGGCTAGGAGCTGACAGTTGCAGGTTCGCGGGATTTGGAAGGAACGGCGTGTTAAGTCAGTAAATTTTTCTCCATTTTTGATTTATTTTCTCTAGTTTTGGTTTGTTTTTCAATCTACCTCAGTTAAATTTTTGGTTTTAAGTTTTAGTTTTAGTCTCCTTAGAAACTCTATGGGTGATTGAATAAGTTTTGAGCCCATTCTTTTTAGGTTTTATTTGATTTTTGTTGATCTTTTATATTTTAAAGGGGGTTAAAGAAAGTCATATTTTCAAAGGTTGATTCATTAATGTGTTGAGAGAGCAGTTAGACTCGTTTCTTAAATCAAGTAACTTTTAAAACCTCCGACAAATTAGCAGAAAGTTGAAAAACTGCTAAATTCTGGCATGACAGCTATTCCTGTAGCGCTAGACAAAATTTTAACAAAGGGCGCGCTACAAGAAAATCGTTTTTTTCCAGAATGGTCATTTTTCAGTCCGATTTTTTGGGGATTTCGCTAGGGAAGTGTTAAATAAATCATTGGTCATGTTTGATATGTGTTTTGCCAAGTTTTTTTTGTGAACAGGCGTCAATCTCATGTGAGGGAGATTCCGGCAACTGTATGCCGATTTATGGAAAAATCGTGATAGACCGTGGAATGGGGCATGATTTTCGGCAGGATATTCTAAATCTGAAGATGATGAGGTTGAAGTGCTCTTGAAGTTTGAAGAAATTTGTTTGGAAAGTGGGAAAGAGTTTGCTCCAATGTTCTCAAAGGTTTTGGAAGTACTCTATGAGAAGGAAACTTTGAATGAAGAGGCAATATTATTATGGGCATCTAAGAAACAAGAAGCAGATGAATCAGACAAAGAGTTTCTCAAGCAGTCAGAAGTATTTATCCAGTGAAATGCACAGATCACTGAGAATTCTGCTCAGTTTTTCCTGTTTTGGGTCATTGAATTCAAATGCAGACCACGAGCTGATGGAGAGGAATTTTTGAAAACTGAAGGAGGTTTTTGTTACTAAGATACCCATCTACAAAAACCTCTCTCATTTTTGCAACAGCTATCAAGGATTGAAAGATTCAGTTTAATCTTTACAGCCTATTTTCCAGGGATTTTAAAGATTTAATATTTTCCTGTTTTAGTGTTCATCTTGCGGGGCAGATTCTGATTGACTGGAGATGAATTTTTTAAAACCCAGAGAGGTTTTTTTCCATCACGGAACCATTTACAAAAACCTCTCTCAGTTTTTACACAGGTGTCACCAATTGAGAGATATGGAAGCTTCTTTGACACCTATTTTCCAGAAATTCGCCATATTTGCCAGGAATCCGATTTACTATTTTTAGTTAATTAGTTGAGTTAGTTAGTTAATGTAACTGCTCAGTGGTTTCAATTTCGACCAAATGAAGGGGAAATAGAACCACTTATTTGTAATTATAAAAGAGGGAAAAAGGTTCATTGAGGGGGTTCTGATTTTGGAGAGCATTAGGAGGTCTGCTAAGCTGCTTATACTTCCAGACTTGTTCAGTGATAGGTACTGTAAACTCTCATATGCATTTTTGATGAAACTATGAATATATGACTCTTTACCCTACATTTGATCTATGTTGGCTTCATTTTGAACTTATTTAGTTTCATGAATGACAAATTCATTTCTGGTTTATGTGTAATTTCCAGTGATGCTTGTCCTTTATGTGTGAACTTCATTTACAGTCTTTTGTTGAATTATTGTGATATATATACATCTTTATTGATATATGTGTATGATTTAGTTGTTGCTTATTTACTGAATGTATTCCCTTTATGCTCTTGAAGTCAATGACCAAAAACATATGAAACAAAACCCTAAACCCAAGTTTGAATTGATTTTTTACTTTTGAGATTGTGTTGGCTTGTTATGTTAGCCTTAGTAACAATTTCTGACACAAACACGGCGGACAGGAGGATGCGTGTCTCGGGGATTGGAACAGTCTTGAGAAAAGCAACAGCAGGGTAAAAAGACATGGAAAAGGAAATCAGAGGGATCAGCAGTATCAGAGAACAAAGCCAAGAGAAGTTGTGAAGAGTCACACTGGCCAAAGAAGAGAGAGTTGAGATCGAGCCATAGCTCAGAGTTCCGAGGCGAACCAGGGGAGGGTGAGGTCGACACACAGGGAGAACACACCACAGTTACTTCTAAGTTGTAACGGCTGAGGCCAATTGTAGTTAGTTATTTGTTTACAGTTATTCTCCATTTTAATCGCAGAGAAGTAATATAAAGCCACTTCTGCCATCCCGTTTTACACCATGTTTGTGTAAGCATTGTGGTTTGTGTCGTGTGTATTGTTAAGCAAGAAAGTATACCAGTAAGGTGAATTGTGTCACAAGAGGTAAGGTGTAAGTAATGGGAACTTATGACTTACTTAGCGAGTTTCTCTAATGCATTCTATTTGTACTCCATTTGTAGGTGTGTATATATGGAGGCAACTACCTAGGGTATCTACTTCATAATACTAACAATTTATTAAGCTTAGAGTTTGTAATGGTTGAAGAGTTGGCATATTGAAATACTTGTTGGTACTTTGAAATAAATGTTGAACTTTGCAATACTTGTTGGAAATTGAAATATTTGTTGGACTTCACCCTTTTAAACAACGAATTCCCACTATAGGGATCAGGGTCGAGTATCGAATTAATTGAAGGTTGGTGGCGACATTAAATGTGGTAATATGAATTCACATGGCCATGCTACCAGCTATGCAGAAGGGTTTTCCCTTGGGTTTTCCACCAATGAAATTTCATCTTCGTGGTTCATTTTGGTTATGGAAAAATGCTTGTTGTGTTTGAGAACTCTGTGCTCTGACCCGAGCTTTTCTCATGATCATAACACTCATTGGTTGCTTGATTGAAGGTGCAGAGGAGGAAATGAATGCTAGAGGTAATTCCCACATTTCAATTTGGGCTCATTCATTAATGTTTTTATCCAGTAACTATCTCTATTTTTAACTTCGTTGTGATGTTTTCATGGCAGGTTGGATACGTTTCTACTCTACGGGGGTTTCTACCAGGTGTTTAGCAACCTTGTCATTTGGATGGCTTGGGAAATTGTAAGTATAGGTTTCCCAACCCTTGCTCCTGCCTCTCGTATCTCTGGAGGGTGTATTGTTTTTCTGTTAGGGGATTTCATGTTGCCATTTGGCTCACTGTATTGCATTGAGAAATCCAGTGGGGGTCGCCGTTGACTGGACCGTTTAAAGGATGTGTTATTTTCTTTTAAGAGGGAGTAATCCCTGGAGGGTTTTCAGTTGGATGTAAAAATATTTGGCCATTCTGGATTATGTGGAAACTCTAAGCCTCTCTAGAGGAGTGATGAACTCATGTTGTATAAATTTGGGGTTTTGAACAGCCATACAACGACCTGCATTTTCTATTTGGATTTTGAATATGTATTAATGCGATGTAAAAAAATGTATATATTCTGCATTTTATTTCATGGTTTCTCTACCCTGTGTGTTTTCGATTTGATGTCTTCGTGTAAAATGAGAATGGGTGAAGCTCTGTCTGTTGAAAAGAAATAATGTCTGAGCCTAAAATCTTCATAATGTTTAGCTTGCTAAAAGTGAAGGTGTTGATAGGAGAAATCGTAACCCTGAAGCTGATGTATCTATAAGCCTTTTAATTTCTGGTTCTTACTGCTACGTTTCTAGTGTTCGCAATAGATAGAAAGGGTTTTAATGAAGAAAATGGTAGAGGGATTCAATCCAATGTCCTGCTTTTGTATATAAAGCTCGTCTGTATGTTATTGCTAAATGATATCGTATTGTTTGGTTGAATGTGGATTTGGTTCTGTAGAGTGTAAGACTCACCAGGAGTTTTGGTTGAAAAGTAACTAAGTATAAACTCCTGCATTTTAGATGAAGATGTAACCCTAGCTACTGTTCATTTTGATTGCTTGAAAGGGAATAGGGTTTGCACGTTGATACTATGTAGTTTGGCGATTTGTAAGATAGTAGGGTTTTCATAATATCGTTGATGAGATTCGATCTCTTGACCTATGTTTCAATGTGTTAAAATGATTGTATTTAATTATAAGTGAATACTACATTTTTTCTATGGGATTCGATCCTTGAAAAGGTGGCGAAGCCCGTCAGGGTTTGGGGTTTAAATGATTTTAATGTAAGATGTAATATGCAATCTCTGTGTCTATGATGATCCCCCAAACTTGGCATCTGCCCTCTTTATGTAGGGGAGTCTTGAATTATGACTATTGGAATAATTAGTTTCTTTAAATTAAATAATATAATATTTAAAAGATATTATTTACTAAAATATTTTGTCATCTTGAACTAGGACTTCTCACTTGTTTTAACTATAAGTGATTTTAATCTTTAATATTTTCATAATAATAATAATACAATAATTATAATTCAACCTAAATATTCATACATTATCAATAATATTTAATAATGTGGCAGCCCACTTATGCATAAATATATATATAAAAGAATATATATTCTATAAATAAATAATAACATTTAGCCTTGAGGCCTTTAAGCATTTTGTTCCCATAAGACTATTCTTAGTCAATCCATACTTTAGTTTATCGCAATTATCATTTATTTAATTATTGATCTTCACATGATACTTCTTTTAAACATTAAGTATATGGTCCAATTCTTTGGACGGTCTTTCGGTAAGCTTGGATAGGCACCTCTAGTCTCTCTCTTGCATGTCAGATTTCCTCATTTAACATGGTAGTTCCCGCATTATTTGATGATAGATAAAAGATGAATCATTTAACAAAATTAAATAAATGTGATGAAAGTAGAAGTGCTATTCAGAGTCTTTTCGACTCAAGACTTTGATATTTACTAACCCAGAGTGCTCTTCAGATCCTTTTAACTCAACATTTTCACATGGGTGTTACGCTAGTGAAATTCCAAAGCTTCCTGCTCAACACTAGTGCTAGAATGTGGTTGTGAGGAACATCTAGAATATTCAAGTGGCCCCAAATCCGGTATTCATTTATCAAGCTTGGAGTGCTCCAGGGCTTGTTCCCAACACTCAATGTACCCCAGGGCTTACTCCCAGTACATAAGCATTCTTCTAGGTACAACGGGGCTTATGCCCAGTACGTAGGTTATATGTTTGTTTCTGAGTCCACACTCAACACACTCATAAGTCAATCATGCAAAATCATAGCTCTGCACAGTAAGTAACAAGAGATCATCTCAGTATATTAGGGTTTGTACCCATATCAAAGTTGAAGCACATGATCAAAACATTAGGGCCTCCTCGCTCAGTATACACTCAAATAAAGAAGTCAGTCAGGGTCCATGCCCACTATGTCAATATATAAAAGAATAAATCATAGGTGCTAGGGCTCATGCCCAATACTCAAGATAAAACATATGTGTTGGGGCTGTGGCCCAATATAACAACAAAAATAGTTAGTCCAAAATTCGGGATATTACATTGTGAAAATGCTAAAAGCCATCCTTGGATTTGGATTTATGCCATCAACGACCACCAACTCCACTTCAAACTTCATAATATCCCTCACGTGAACCATAGAATGAAAGATATAATGAGATAGAGGCAAGTAGGGAAATGATGCCTTGAGACTACGAATTAGATGGCGGAAATGTGGTAGTGTTATGGGGAAAATAACGACCACACAACAATAGATCATTTTTTTGTTATGGTGGAAATGTGGTAGCATTATGGGGAAAATAACGACCACACAACAAATGATTCCTGTAGGCTCTCCTTGGGAGGCAAATCTTAATAACAAGGTAAGACACAAATGGGAGGCAAATGCACAATGTTTTGAATTTGAAATTGAATAATGAAGCAACCCAACATTGGAGTAGCTCCCGCAAAACCATCGCATCACATTGATTGGTACTATCCTTGTCGGCCATTGTCAATAGCACCCAAGGAAAGAGGGACTGACGGAGGGTTAACTGATGGTCGGAGGAGGAATTTAATGGACGATCGCTAGAGAAAGTATTTTCAGGTGAAATCATTGATCATTTAGGAAACTCCCTAATATAAAGCATAGTAACATAATTTGAGTAGAATACCGAACCAGTTATCTTCTTCCAACCAACCATCCATATCGAAACAATGATCCTCATCTTGATATTGGCTTTCTACTTTCCGGCAAGCAAATAAATTAGAACCAAGGATTATGCCAAGCCAAACCCAGTTGAAGTACCGACCATAACTAATTTATCGTTGATTCCTGTCCCAACTTAAAATCCATCTATGTTATCCAAGACATTATTTCAGGTTTACTCTCTTTCATATATTCTTATAATTAAAATAAATAACATGCCAAAATAGCATGGTAAAGCATTATACACTATTCCAATGCAATAATTTTTTTTTTTACTATACTTTTAGATAATCTCAATTTATAACATATGATTTCATATCAAGGAATCACGAATGAGCTATACTCTAGCGGCCTCAATAATTTAAAATGGTGTAGTCAAAATATTCTAAGTTTTCAATCTGTTTTCCGAATCACAAATATTAGCTATGGAAATTGCCTTCGAGGGTGTTGAATCTATTTATGGATTCAAAATTACGACCAAAACTTACCATAAAGTTGAAAAGGTAGAATAAATAGACTCCTCCATTTAAAATTAATATTTATCGAACACATTATTTAATAATAATGTTTTTTTAATATTTTCTAATAATGACTTTTTTCATCTATTTTAATAATTAAAGTAAATTCTAAACTAAAAAAACATGATAAAGCACTATACATTATGTCCAATGAAATAATTTAAACTTATTATACATCGAACACATTATTCAATAATAATGACTTTATTTTATATATTCTAATAATTAAAATAAATTATAGTTTAAAATTAGTATACATTAAACACATCATTCAATAATAATTACTTTCATTCAATAATAATTACTTTCTTTTATATATTAGAATAATCAAAATTTTAATGGGCCTGGTCTATGCTTGATTCCCAAGAGGAAGCCTATTGAATTTTTTTTATACAAAATATTCTAATAATCAAAATATATAATACCCAAAATAAAATGGAAAATCACAATAAATACAATATGCAAAGAACTTAAGAATAATGTGTATTCAACACATTTAATCTAACCTTCGTGATTTTTTCATATGAATTCATGTTTTTATATTTATTTTGAAACATGTCAAAACTTATAATAATTTACTTATCACCATTCTTAATTATTATCACTAATTATTGGTTTGTCCTAATTGTTATCGTATCACTGATTAGTGGTTTGTTTTGTTATTGCTAGTTAGTGGTTTATACTAATTGTCATCTTATAATCAGTTGGTGTTTTCATTAGTTTGATTTTAATTGTCTAAGGTCTTAGTTTTTTTTAATATTTAATAAGTTTTTAATTAAATATATTTGTATTTTTGAAAATAAATAAAATAGCAAGCCATAATAATTAGTAATATGGCTTATCACACTTTATCTATGTTATCCAACACATTATTTTATATTAATTTTTTTCATATATTTTAATAATTAAAATAAATAACACACCAAACATCATAGTAAAGCATTATACACTATTTCCAATATAATAATTTAAAATTAGTATACATCAAACACATTATTCACCAATTCCTTTCTTTTACATATTCTAATAATAATCAAAATATATAATATTCAAAATATCGTGAAAAAATACAATACACTAAAATGCAATATGCAAAGAACTCAAGGATAATATACATTCAACACATTAAATTCAATGATGGAATCTAACATAAATGATTTTTATATAAGTTCATGTTTTTATATTTATTTTGAAAAATGAAAAAACTTATAATAATCACCACTCTTAATTGTTATCACTAATTGATATTATTACTAATTAGTGGTTTGTCTTGTTATCACCACTTAGTGTTATCACTAGTTAGTGTTATCACTCGCTATTGGTTTTTTTTTATATTACTTTTTCTTTAATATTTAATAAGATTTTAACTAAAATATATTTTATTTTTTATATTTAAAGTGTTTTTTATTCTCCATCTTCTTAACATCCCATTATATTTTAGGAATCATCTAACTCTCTTTTCATTATTACGACACTATCTCTACTTAAATTTAAATTTAAATGTAATAATATTTTAAATATGAATTTAAATTACATATTTAATATTATTCATTAAAATAAGTTAAATTTTACATAGATAAATGGATATTATTTGTTATGATGATGATAATGATAATAGTTAAAGTTCTTTGAAACTATTTTTTTTTAGGCAATAATGATAAGTGAATTCGATTATTTTGTAGCAAATTCTAGCATGAGTAAAATGTAGAATGAACCTCGGTCGATTCCCGTTGATTCCTTGATCAGTTCCATGTTTGATTCTTCTACCCAAGAAAGAGAAGTAAAACTTAATTTGTTGTCTATGATCATTAGATAAGAATGTTATACTTAATATCAAGATTTTTTGTATATGAACCCCTCCAAAGGGACTTATTGCTATTGATTCTATGATTCCTGTAGGACGAGGTCAACGAGAATTAATAACGATCGAATCTATGGAAGCATTGGTTTAAACATTCTAGTTGGTATCGACCCTGGGGATAATTTTTTCGCTACTTTCTTTAGAGAACTACCCAAAGTTCCCCATTAAAAGTAGGTGAAAACCCAATCCATTATGTGGTTGTGTTGAAATGCTTCATTGGTTGAGATGGTTATATAAGAATGATAAGAATGTATATATTGCGATGGTTATGCAATACCAAAATATTGTATAGATGCATGTACTAGAAGCTTCCATATTTGGGATAGTACTGCGATTATTTGAAATCGATAGTATCGAAGAAAATTATAATACAGAATAGAGAAAATACTTGTGTGAGATTGAACCACTAAACTAGCATATTCTTTTGTTGAGACTATTGTTTGAGACGTGTTTGAATCTAGATTCATACCAGAAAATAGATTAATTAATGTAACTTGTTTTATAATAAACATTGTCTTTATATATATATTTTCCACGTGAATGTGAACTTACCACTTGATAGTGTATTGTGACATGAGTAGAATATAGAATCTACATGATATGTATGATCATTCCACCATATCATCTACTTCTGGTGGTTGAGATGTGTTTGGCGTTGAATTCATACCACAAAATAAATCATTTAGTGTAATTTGGTTTACAACAAACATAATGTCTTCATATATATTTCCCCTGCCAGAATATGAACTTACCAATTTATAGTGAATTCTAACATGCATCAACAATATCCATAGAACCTTCATCTATAAGTTGATGAGGATCTTCAATATTCAAAGGTTGAGAATATTATTGATTTAAGAGGACAATGTCATAACATTAGCATTTTTAATTTGAATTATCAGTAAACTAGATCAATGGAAAAAAATAATGTAATTACTGTATAGTTTTATAAACATGACAAATTTTACCAACCTAGACTATTGACAAGTCTCTAATAAAAATTATTCAAGTATTCTTCCTGATGTACATTCCCAAACAACGTAGACCAATACACACTTTCATTACCACATTTACATTGTAGAATTATGGCTCTGCCATAAAGAGAGAGAACCATTCTTCCTTCCACTAGAAAAGAATTGGTAACATTGTCCCAAAATGAAATATTTCTTTCATTTTTGAATGGATGTTTAATCCTTCTCTGAACACCAACTTCCTCGAATGAAGGAAAGGGGTCCCTTTTCTCATCATCTTCGTTCTAGTCATAAAACATATCCATTGATTGATGTGTTCGATTTCATCACCTTTTCGTTGATGATATAGTCCATGCAAAAAAATGATGGTATCTGATCCGTGATATGTGTTTTTTTTTATTTTTGAATCGTCTAACATCCCCAACTCTAAAGAAGTGTTCTCTCATTGTATTTTTGAAATACTTCTTGACCACAACAATAACCAAATGCCATTTTACTGGATCAAACATAAAGAAGCAAACAAATCTACCCTCGCTTATGCCCAATATGTTGAACAACTCTATAAAATCAACACCACTCCAATCAGTGACCACATTGCATAAATCTACCATGAATAAATCAATTTCCAATGTCAACATATCTGGTCGCAAGATTTCTAGTGCATGCTTCAATGAACATGGATAAGATGAAAAACATGAAATATGATAGGAAAAATAGAAGGGATCCCATTTTCGCACCATTCCTTTGTGCTATATACATATCCAGTATGTTCTTAGCTAGTTCTGGAACACTATGATAATCATCATTAACCTTTCTTTTTTTTCTTCTTTTTATTTGATTTTTCAGGTTCAACGTCATCATCTATTTCTTACATTTCACCAAGGATATCGCCAAGTTGTATGATGTGGTGTTGCTTCATGCTATACACTTTTAGTACATTTCCTGTGTGTACCTTGAAACATCTGTGGTTGTCAGCATCATTATTTTCCATATATGTCGATGCAACTCTACAAACATGTCTCTATGATTTTATCCTCTTGTAGTAACCAATTAATCCCTCTGCTATCACCCCTTCTTCAACCGAATTACTTAGCCATACCATGAATTCTGTTATTGCAACAACTAATCCAACAATCTATTTATCCTCCATTCCCCTTGTACACCTAAAAAAAACTTATTGTGTATTTATATGTGCTATTGGGAGTGAAATCTACTTGTGATGCCTTCTTAGGAGAACATGCTAGACCACCGTTTCTATAAAGGTAAAAAAATGTTGACCTATTTATTCCATATTTGGTGAGGGAGACACACTAAGGTAAACTTATCCTTTTTCGGATATCCACATCATCATTTTCAGGACCTTGCATGCAATTAGGTTTTGCATGCAAATTCTAGGGTTTGCATGCATTTTGCATGCATACCAGTCACCAGGTTGATGCCTCCAGCACCTTAGCCACTTCATTCTAGCACCCGGGAGCTTCTTACATCAGAATTTCATCCCTCCTAGTCAGGAAGGCACCCACTTCTCACCTACTGCCAGAGAAGGGCGCACTTCTTCACCTAACACTTCAGTTACACTCAGTTAGCTCCGATTCTCCTTGATTTGAGGCTAGTTTCACTCTCGACTGACTGTTTCACTCCGTTGGACCTCCATATTGACTAGATGACTTGTTCTGACTTCATTTAAGCCTCTCATGTGCCCTCCACTGAGCCTCCTTCCCTTAATCAGTGCTACACACTTCAGTTACACTTGTTACACTCAATTAGACTCAGATTAACACCTGGATGACTGGTTCTTATGCATTGATGACCACCACCGATTGATGATGAGGACTCCTAGTTGGAGCCAAGCTACACTATTCAGTAATTCGAATGACCTCCTTAGTCAATTCGAATTGCTCAGACAGATTGTATTGTAATTATTCACCCTTATTGGGATATTGAGCACTGTGCATGTTTTTACACAGTTTTACACCATATTTTCTATGTTCATCTATTGTGATTGATTTACTTGTTCATTAGATCTACTAAGACTAATTTTACATGGTATTAGAGCCATTGCAGGGACAAGATCTCTTTTGTACAGGTGTTCGATAAGGAGAATTGAGTGAATTTACTCAAAATTACAAAAGTTTTGGCATGAAAGATCTTAAGAGCATTCGCTCCTGTGCATGCAAAGCTTGAAAATACTTCCAATACCACTCTAGAAGCTTGAGTTTCCACATAAATCCTAGATATGATAGATTGGACCCATTCAACATTGCTTGATCTCCAATACCAGGTGTGATGCAACTCTAAAAGGGTGGATTGTTCAACCTCATTGTTCTTGTATTGATTGTGATTTGCAGGTTATTGTCTCCTTCAATTGCATTCGCTACCTTGCTTTGCCAAGTCTTTTTACATCAAAGTGCACTTGCTCCTAGCAATGGAATACTCTTCTTCAAAGCCTATCCTCATCCCTTTCAATTATTTTGATTGGAAAGAAGATATGGAGATCATGTTACGTTCAAAAGGATACTATAGAGTCACTCTTGGCCTCGAATTGGAGCCAAGCACATTGTCAGAAAGAACAAAACACTACAACAAGCTTGATGAAGCTTATGGTCTTCATTGCCTCTCTATTTCCAAAGATCTTCACTTCCATCTCAGTGGATTGAAGACTCCAAAAGCTATATGGGAGCAACTTGAAACACTTTTTGGCAAGCAGGACGAGCTTAGGGATGTTCAATTAGAGAATGAATTGATTACTCTTAGTCCTGAGAATTTCGAGACCATCAATGATTTTTTCACAAAATTCAAGCACTTGACATTGCAGTTGAAGAACAGTGGAGTTATCAAAGAGGATAAGAAATTGATCCTCTCTATTCTCACCAAGCTTGGTAAAGACTATTCGGTATTTGTCTCTACTTTCAATTCTAGTTGGCTAACTACCCCGAATTGGAAGATGCCTACCTTGAATGCCTTCACGGAGTCCATCACAAAAGAGCATGATAAGTTGATTCAAATGGGGTCCATAAACTCCAAAGATTCATCCCTATTTGTTCAAGGACCCAAGAACTCGAATGGTAAAGGAAAGCAAAAGAAAGAGAAGCCCAAATTCGAACCTCACAAGCAAAGAGAGAAAGGCAAGTAGACGGATGCACCATCCAGTTCGAAGTTCAAGCAAAAGGGCAAAGAGGGTAAGGAAAAATCTAAATGTACTTATTGAAACCATGGATTTCATCCCGAAAGTTCATGCATGAAGAATAATATAGATCAAATGGCCCTCCTTTTGGAAAAGAACAACATAACTCTTCGTGACGGTGCAAGGAAGAAGGATAGGAATGATGATCATGAAAGAGGACAAGCACTCATGGCAACTGTTTCGAAGCCCACTACTCTTTTGATAGATTCGGGTGCCTCGAATCATATGGCTCCAAATATTGATTCTTTTTCTTCATTCGATCCAAACAGCTCCATCCCCATCCATTTGGGAGATGACTCAAAAATTTCTTCAAAGGGCAAAGGTACAATCCATGTAGATCATGGAAGCTTTCAGAATGTTCACTATGTGCCTTCCTTGGCTTCAAGTATTCTTTCTGTGTATCAAATGACACACACTGGTGAACCAAAGAAAGTTACATTTAGCCCTAATATAGTTGAAATTTCTGATATCAAAAGTGGAATACTTGTTGCAGTCGGAAAGGCAAACCACATTGCAAAATGCTATGAGTTTTCACACTTTATTCCGCTTGCAAATCCCACTGCTCTTCGCACACATGGTAATGAGGTTAGTAGGATTTGGCATGAGAGATTTGGACATATTAATTATAAGTATTTTCTGCTGTTATCAAACAAATCCATGGTAGATGGTCTTCCACAACTCCGTTCCTCGAAGGGAATATGCACCGGTTGCATTATTGGGAAGCACCTCGAGCACAGGTTCGACCGCGGCAAAGCTAGCAGAGCTTCTACAGTTTTGGGGATGATACATTCTGATATCAGTGGTATGCTGCCCCACATGTCATTAAATGGTTCAAGGTATGTTTTAACATTTATTGATGATTTTTCCTGCTTTACATGGGTATTTTTTCTCAAAAACAAGTCACAAGTGCTTGGAAAATTCAAGGATTTTAAGGCTTCTGTTGAGACCACCACTGAGAGCAAGATCAAAGCTCTTAGATCTGATAATGGTGGAGAATATATCAAGGCCTAGTTTCTGCAAATTTGTTCCCAAAGTGGAATTCAGATCCAACATACAGTTCCCTACACACCCCAGCAGAACGGTGTAGCGGAAAGGAAAAATCGGTCACTGAAAGAGATGGCTACTTGCATGATTGAATCAAACGGTTTGGCTGCAAATATTTGGGATGAAGCAATCAATGTTGCTGCATACATTCAGAACCGAGTTCCACATTCATCCATGAAAGATATGACTCCTTTCGAAGCATTCTTTGGCCACAAACCGGATGTGTCAAATTTGAGAGCTTATGGCTCTACTGCATGGGCTAGAATTTCTTCCAAGAAGAGACGAGCTTTGGATCCACAAAGTATTGAGTGCATACTAATAGTATATGGGTAATAATCAAAATCATATAAACTCATGGATATCAGATCTAAAAATATATTCATAGAGCGCAGTGTGCAATTTGTAGATCTGCTTCAAGAATTGCAACTAGTCGAGGAAGAAACTGTCGTTTCACTGCCTTCACCAGAAGAAGATCCGTGCAGCGATAATGAAGGTATGAATTCTGATATTTATGATATTTTAGCAGCACATGATGATCATGACATATCAGGTTCAGAATCCAACTGTTATGATCCTCCTCCATTACCAAAGTGGGCCCAAAACACTCTTCAATCTGCTGGTTCGAACATTGGAAATCCTGCTGATCCAAGACGAACAAGAGCAGAATTTCAAAGAGCAGGTATTGCTCTTTCTATTTATGATCCATTACTTCCTAATATTTTTTATTTGATGACTGGTTCAGATCCCACCACATACTATCATGCCCACCGATATCCGAGATGGCAAAGTGCCATGGATGCAGAGTACAGTTCTCTTCAAAAGAACAATACATGGGAGCTACTTTATCTTCCACCTGGAAGAAAATTAGTCAAATGTAAATGGGTCTACCGCACGAAAGTTGCTGCTGATGGCTCTATCAGCAAATACAAATCAAGGTTGGTGGAAAAAGGTTTCTCCCAAGTCCAAGGAGTGGACTACATTGAAACCTTTGCACCGGTTGCAAAGATGGATTCCATCCACCTTGTTTTGGCAATTTCTGCATCCAAGAACTGGGAAGTGGACCACATGGATGTGAAGAGTGATTTTCTACATGGAGACCTTGCTGAAGAGGTATATATGCAGCAGCTAGAAGGCTACACATCAGATCCATCATTAGTTTGTAGATTGAAGAAATCTTTGTATGGATTAAAATAGGCCCCAAGAGCTTGGTATGCAAAGATGGACTCCTTCCTTCTTTCTCAGAATTTCAAAAGATGCAAATCAGTTTCGAATGTGTATCTTCAGCAAGTTAACGGTAATTTTTTGGTTATTTTACTTTATGTTGATGATATTCTCATTACTGGTAGCACTCTTACTTCAATAAACAAGCTAAAAAATGCCTTAAATCTAGCTTTTGACATGAGCGATTTGGGCTTGCTGAGTCACTTTTTGGGCTTGGAGATAGCTCAAAATTTTGATGGGATCACTATATCTCAGCAAAAATATGCTTCCGACCTATTATTGAAGTTTAATATGGCTGAATGTAAGGCATCCCCATTCCCATTCCTCTCAGGAATCAGTCTTGAGGAGGGAAATTCTACACCGCTTGCAGATTGTTCTATGTATCGACAGTTGATTGGTTCACTACTTTACTTGACACACTCAAGACCTGACATTTCATATGTTGTGAGTGCCATGTCAAGATATATGCAGCAGCCCCATGAAATTCATTGGTGGGAAGCCAATCGGATCTTGTAGTATGTGCAAGGTACGAAACGTTTTGGCATACATTATGCTGCAGATTCTGAGCTTGATTTCATTGGTTTTACTGATTCAGATTGGGCAGGTGATAGCATTGATCAGAAGTACACTTATGGTTATGTTTTCATGATTGGTCATGGCCCTATTTGCTGGTCCAACAAAAAGCAGGCAGCTATTGCACTTTCTTCAGCAGAGGCAGAGTATCGAGGGGCAGTTATTGCACTTCTGGTTATGTTTTCATGATTGGTCATGGCCCTATTTGCTGGTCCAACAAAAAGCAGGCAGCTATTGCACTTTCTTCAGCAGAGGCAGAGTATCGAGGGGTAGTCAATGCCTGCATTCAGGCAGTTTGGTTGCAGGGTATTCTTTCCAAGTTTGGTTTTGGTGGCACTACTTCGAATGTCCTCTTTTGTGACAATCAAAGTGCTATCAAGATCTCCACAGATCCATTTTAGCGGTAGAGGACCAAACACATTGAGATTCATATGCACTACATTCGACAGTTGGTGCATGATCGCACCATCATTCTGCAATATTGCCCTACTGATGAGAAAATTGCAGACATCTTCACCAAGAGCTTCACTGAGAAAAAGTTCTCTTACCTTCATTCACTGTTGGGGGTGAGTTCCATCATGGTGGAGATAGATTGATCCATTATTATGTTCTTAGCTTGAGGGGGGGCTTTCTTCCCACTGGGTTTTCCCTCTTTCCTCACTTAGCTTATTTTCAACATTTTTTTTTGGATTATTGTATTGGGGTGACCTTTGGTCTTAGTTACCAGGGCCCCACATTATTTTTTGCACATCATAGTCTAGCTTGAGGGGGGGTGTTTGGATATCCACATCATCATTTTCAGGACCTTGCATGCAATTAGGGTTTGCATGCATTTTGCATGCATCCCAGTCACCAAGTTGATGCCTCCAGCACCTTAGCCACTTCATTCTAGCACCCGGGAGTTTCTTACATTAGACTTTCAGCCCTCATAGTCAGGAAGGCACCCACTTCTCACCTACTTCCAGAGAAGGGCGCACTTCTTCACCTACCACTTCAGTTACACTCAGTTAGCTCTGATTCTCCTTGATTTGAGGCTAGTTTCACTCCCGACTAACAGTTTCATTCCGTTGGACCTCCATATTGACTAGATGACTTGTTCTAACTTTAGTTAAGCCTCCATGCACCCTCCACCGAGCCTTCTTCCCTTAATTAGTGCTACACACTTCAGTTACACTTTTTACACTCAGTTAGACTCAGATTGACACCTGGATGACTGGTTCTTGTGCATTGATGACCACCACCGATTGATGATGAGGACTCCTAGTTGGAGCCAAGCTACACCATTCAGTAATTCGAATGACCTCCTTAGTCAATTCGAATTGCTCAGTCAGACTGTATTGTAATTATTCACCCTTATTGGGATATTGAGCACTGTGCATGTTTTTACACAGTTTTACACCATATTTTCTATGTTCATCTGTTGTGATTGATTTACTTGTTCATTAGATCTGCTGTGACTAATTTTACAATCCTTGAGACTCTTGGCCTTCTCTCTTTTGCATGTGATCTTACATTTTCTCTCAAACACTTGCAAGGTAATAATAAATGTGGGAAAAATAATTTTTTTCCAGTATATTATAATCAATGCAATTCAAGTACATAAACTTAGCATCCATTCATGAGAAGGTTTGTTTCCCCTCCCAGGATGCTTTGTCTCACAAAAATTATCCTAGTGATACCTATATTTAAAAATATGTGGAATGTAATCTATTTGAACCCATGTTTTGTTTGCCTCATTTTGTTGCTTGCAAATATTTAGTATTGTAGTCACAGATGTGGAAGGGTCTATAATTCTAGCCATCTTCTCTCTAAATTGATCATGGAGACTACTATATACTTTATTTTTCTTGATATTTCCTTACAAGATTCTATTGTGTTTTTCCCATCAATAATAAAAAAATGTACATATTCCCTTGAAACATCTTCCTCTGTTACCAATTCTGCAAAGTTGTATGATGTCTCGGTACCCTCTTTTGTAAAAGGAATCAATAATCCATCTCTTTGCAAGGTGTTTGGATTTGATACCATTGGATGCATCAATCCAGGAACCCAATTCTCATTCATTGATCTATACTGGTACTCTTTAGGTGCTATGTGACACCAATGGATACCAATTATGAAATTTTTTCCATCAAATAAGAAAGTGGAGGCACTTGATTTGTTTTCACCCCCTGTTTTTTGAAATATTTTTGCTACCATTTCCATCATGGCCTCAACTAGATTATGTCACAATTATTTGAAAAGGGACATTTTCATATCCTTGTCCAAATTATGTGCATACCTACGCCTCTAGTATGTAAGGTTCACACCATAATTTTGATTGAGTTCCTTTCTAATATTCATGTCGTGCATAATAGATGGTGTCTATTTTTTAAAGTATACACATTTCAAAATAGTTTGAATCCCATTATTTATCGCATTAACATGTATTAATATGTATGGATTCTTGTCGTAGTTTCCCAACTTCCACCCATAACTGTATGATGACACATATTTCCTTTCCACAAAGGATTGCATAAGGTGTTGTTGATATAATATTCTATTAAAGGTGCATTGTTCTACAATGCAATCTTTAACATCATACTCATTTTATTTAGCATATACAATTGATTCAAATTGAATTAGAAGTTATTTTCCATTCACAACTGTCAAATTCAAAACAATTCCTACAATTGTCACATTATGCCCCATCTCAGTGTGAATGTGCAGGTCTGGGTAGTCATTCTCTGCCTATGCAACTTGTAAAAACCAGTTTAAATATGACTCTTCACAAACACTTTTCAAAGAGACTTGAAGCCTAGGTCCAATTATATAAGAGGATCTGAGGTGTGACATTGAAAATCCTGTAGGAATTTTTTTTTAAGAGTACTTAATACAAATATAACATGATAAATATATACTAGTACTAAAATAGTAACTACAATAAATTTACATGGAATTCTAGAAATACTTACATAAATTACATATAGAAACTTGTTTTTTTTTTTGTAAGCAACATAGGTAGAATTATAAATTAGAGTAAAAAAAATGTTACAATCTCATGAGAATCAGTAGAATCAGGAGCTTTCTGAAGCTTCTCATGGAACCTAGAGTACAAAAAATAATCTCTGTAGACTTGCCCAACCATGGGCTAAGTGGCATTGACATAATAACGACCGACCAGTAAAAACATAAATAAAATAAGACTACAGAGATAGACTAACATCTGACAATGGACAAATAGCAAAAACAAGGAAAATATAAAAGCTAACCACAAAAAATCGAAGAGCTGGGTTCACACAGAGCAACATTAGTTACTGGCTTCTGCATTCTAGGATCCATCCTTCTCCACAGTGATTGGGTAGGAGTGTTGGCTGGTGGTTTGGTAAGGTAGCATCGCAGCATCGCAGATGCTGCGACAAGTAAGAATATATCATGGAGTGCGGAGAGATGGGCGTAAAGGAGATTATTTTATGTATTTTTGAGTCAATTGTACCGCAGTATGTGGGGTTTGGGTCATTTGGACTGTATGTTATGTAGTCTGGGTCAATTGTACCATAGTATGCGGTTTTTTGGGTCATTTGGACCATGTCAGTTAATTTTTGGGTCATTTGCTCAAAATGTCGGTTAGGAAGTTGTTAGTAAGTGGACAAGCAATGTAAAAGTGGAAGACTATTTATAGTCATAGAGTCATATGTGTTTGATACCAATCCCTGGACCAAAGCATAACCGAATCTAAATGTGAATGGAGATATGATCTTGGTATGCGTCTGAGTTATCTGCGAGATATGTGTTTTGCGGAGATATTGTATTTGGGTTTTTCCAAGCTAATATGACATGATGAAGTTGTTTTGCGAAATCCCTGTGTATATTCTATTAACTTATGGTAATGCCTGTTGCGATATATGAATGATGCCATGTTTTCTGCTGCAATTAATGCTTTACTGTTATACTTGCTGTGATGAATTTTTATGTTGAATGATGCAATGAATACAATGATGTCAAAGTTAAATCCATAGATATATTCATAAATGTCGCAATAAGTTTAAGTGATTGATGTCACAAACATCCTCCTTCATTCGACGGAAACATGGTTCCGTCGACTCTCCCTTGAACATCTCGGGTGAGACCTCATATGCTCCACAGGTGTTGATGGATGGGGTAAAACCTGTATGGGTCGGTTCTCAGGGAGATCGCAGTGGGTTGGTGTCGACAGTGATGGGAACCCTTGTCGACTTGGTTTGAGTCAACAAGTGGTCCCGTTTCCAAGACCGTGTGCGAAGTGAAAGGAGGATATGTTGTGGCATCTGACACAACTGGAGATATAAAACTAGTTTGATCAGAAGTTGCAAGAATTTGTTGAAGAAGAAAGTCGGAACACTCGACTGACAGTAGATCAATGGGTGGGAAGCTATATTCACGACAGGCCACATGAATGGTTTTTTCTGTGAATTCCCAGTCATTTTGTATCAGTGGTTGGCAAAGTTGACCTTTCAGAAGAGGAAATTCCAAGGTGGTTAGTCGACAACCTGGACCCCAGAGTTGATCCCAGAACTGCAGGAAGTCGACAACAAAGCATCGCGAGCTGTCAAAGTGTGGCTCGATAGCATCTTGGAAGGGTATATCATTGAATTTGAGGTTGATACACAAAAGTCCTATAGTCAAGATGAAATATATTTCTTTCGCAAACCTCAGGGAAGGTTTCTGCTATCACTCCAAATCTCCATTAAGATGCTTATTTGTGACAAGGGTATATTGAAGATGCATCTAGATTAGTAAACAGCCTGGTGGGCGAAGGGCGTGGGTATCGTGATGGCAGGGGGGCGGTACATGGAATGATAAGGGGTAGATGGGTGCAAGTCATGATGAGACTGTGAACGAAGCTGAGGAAGAGAGTGGTCTTACAAGGGGAGGAGCGAGGTTTCGATAGGAAAAGAAGCAAAGGATAGGAGAAGGTCCTGCTACGATCGAACCGCAAGTTCACAAAGGAAGACCACATGGGATGAAGCGACCTCATAGTCCAAACAAGGAATACTAGGCTACACCCAGGATAGAGGTAGTACCAAACCCCAGTAGCAATGTACCCACGCCTCCACTCACTATTTGTCAAACGGTAAGAAACACAACTTCGACCCCACCGAGTCAACAAAACTTGATTTCTAGTAGTTCAGCAATTGCAGGAAGGAAGCCCAGGATGGCGGGAAAGGATGCTAAATTGTCATTGTTCCATGGGAATGGGACAGATAAACCAGAGTAGTACTAGTTTTTGTGTGAAGCGGTATGGACCGTAAAACAAATCACTGATGATAATGCTAAGAAAGGACAGTTAGCGACAACTCTGCAAGGTCGCACATTAGACTGGTTTGTGAAGTTTATTCTAGTCCCTGCAGGAGCTCCGAAGAAGATACTAGATAACATCAGGGATGGTTTGATTGAAGAATTCAAAAAGCCAAAGTTTGAAGCACAATATATCACATAATTAAAATAAATTCAGCAATATCCCAATGAGATGGCGTGGGATTTTGACCAGCGGTTTAAGACATTTATGGAGAGGGTTAGTTTTGATATGAGCACTGTCCAGCACAAAGGGTGGTTCATCGCAGCACTACTACCGCACATTCGACTACCACTAATGAAACAGAACATTACGATGCCCATTGAAGCTCTGGAGATTGCAATGTGGTTGGAGGAATTGTCGATTGGTGAGAATGCAGCTGGGATGTCGCAGATACAAACACGGCTAGATAACTTGACCATACAGCTACAAGATCTGAAGAAGGGAAAGGGGCAACACAAAGAATTATGGTCTACGCGATGTTGAGGAGAAGGGCATACTAAGGACAATTGCCTCGACTTCCGCAATTATCTGGTTTCAGGAGCCCCAAACCCGTCGAGTGGTGGTGGCATGCCATGGTGTCGGTTTATCAGGTATATGGGCACCGCCATGAGGAATGTCCATACATGCAGAAGATGGTCACCAAACTGATGAATCTGTATTGCACATTCTATAAATCTATGGGACATGACGACAAAGATTGCCGGGCATATGGGTCGCTTTATGAGAGAACGTACGATGCATTCTATGTTAAGTACGATCAACATGGCGTACAAAAACCGCAACCGCAGCCATAGGTAGCCCAACCGCTACCTCAACGACAGGTACAGTTCTTACCATAGCAACAACCACAATAGTTTATGCTGCAATATGCTCCAATGCAAATGGATCCACAGGAGCCACAATACGTTCAGCAACCACAGTATGCGCAGCAAGGATAAGGCATGCAACCAGCTCCTATGCAGCAACAGTACAACCAACCACAGTACCAACAGTAGGGCAGATTCTGAGGAGGATTCCGGGGTCGACGTGGTGAAGGATCTTGTCATGGAGGAGGATGAGGAGGTCGTGGACCTATTCATCGTTATCACTGTGCAATATGGGGGCACTATCAATGTGACTGCCCACTCTTGTAGATGCAGTGTACGTTTTTCTTTGTTATGGATCATACAGTGGAGAACTACCCACAGTTGATTACAAGATGGAAAGCAGGGAATATTCCATAATTGCAGAATCAAAATTAGGTGTAGTAGCCAGTACAGAATCAGGTACAGCAACCGATGCAGAACCATAATCAATGCCCAAACCAAAATGCTAATCAGAACTTAAGCCAACTGGAGAACCCACCACTGAACCAGAATCAGGGTGCGAGTGTTGCAACAATTTCTACGGAGCCAAGGCCACAAGATGCAGCTGTTGCAGTCATCACGCGGGGAGGTGCAGTAACAGGAGGGGATAGCCCACAACTGCTTATTCGACTGGTCAGGAAGAAGAAGGTATCATTTGACATTGAATTCGAACATGATGCATTCTTTCAGGTGCATCGCGCGATGGACCAGGACTGCGACAAATCTATCATTCACGAAATGCCCCCTGTTTTTTATGCTACTATAGAGGTAGGTCCATCGACGCCATCTAGAACCTTGCAGAATTTTTTCGAGAGCTACTTATTGTTGGCAAGAGATCCTGCTGCTCTAGCTGAGATTGAGGGGTTGCTACAGCGACCAACCAAGGGACGGTAAGAGTCTAGGGTAAACTCCTTACAACGAGGAAATACCGGTAAGGAGATGCGCATGAACATACAAATTGGGGACTATGATGTTGATTCAGTTATTTTGGACCTTGGTTTGGATGTCAATATATTAACCAAGCAGGCATGGCAGAAAATGGGGAGCCCCCCATTGAGCTAGTCTCCTGTACAACTTCGGTTAGCTAATCACGCTAAGGTGACACTGATTGGGAGAGTCCCACGCCTAGTGGTGGAAATTGATGGCATGAAGACCTATGCTGACTTTGACGTCATCGAAGTAGTTGAAGGAGGAAGCTCGTATCCCATGTTGTTGGGGATCGGATGGGCTAATGATAGTGGAGCGGTAATCAACTTCAAGTGGCAGATGATGACTTTTGAAAACCACGATCTTAGAGTCATAGCCCCGTTAGATCAGGCTGACAGATGCAGATAGATTGAGCCAGTGAAGGATGAAGATCCCAGTGGATGGGACCATGCATTCAATATTTCTGAAGAGTATATTCATCCGACTGCCAATGGTGAGCTGGGGTGGCGCAGTGATAGCTCTGCGTCTTCTGACTATGATGATGCATTAGAACACTGGTAGAACCGCTTACATGAGGTATCGCTCTGCAAGTGCAGGTTAGTCACACAATCGTTATGCCGCGTTGCAACTGAAACGGTTACACTTCCAGTATATGAGGGGCCGCCTGGTTTGTCCAACTTTCTCGCAGATTTTGAGGAAAGCATTTCAGAACCCCAGTGACTACCAACATTAGAAGAAGAACTGAAGGCTACTCCAACACGCTGGTGAGAGACACACAAGAAATCAATTAATGAGTGGTCGCAATGCAGGAGATTGATGACGATCCGTTTCAACGATACTGAGGTCTACCACGCAGGGAAATATGATGATCGGAATAACCCTGGAAGTCATCTGAGGGAATGTCAGACATTGTGGGCATCGTGATTGTGAGATGAGTGGGTCCATGCCTTTATCCATAATTTAGATGAGATGTCGCAATCCTGGTATACTGCAGCCGAGTTGCAAGGAGAAATTACCACTTGGGTGGAGTTGATGGTATGCTTCAATCGTATGTTCAGCTTCGCAGATGCCAACCCTGATGTCAATAATGATTTGCAGCTCATCCGCGATGTGGTTCTAAAGGTTGTCCCAGTAGCATATCCCATGGATCTGCATGCGCACTGCCAGATGAAATCCATGATGGAATGTTACAATATCACCGGTGGGCCCGAAGACGGTGATGATCCACGGAATATCAATATTCCTGAGTCTGAAGGAAGTTGCGATGTGATAACACCTGATGCGCTAAGTGATCTGATCATCCATCCATTGAAGCTCCGTAAGATCAATATTGGGACGGAGGCCACTCCCAAGTTTGCGAATGTTGGAGATTATTGGGATGATGAGATGATGGGAAAGGTCACTGATTTGCTGCATGAATTCCAAGACCTCTTTCCCATGAATTTTTCTGAGATGAAAGGTATCTTGGGTGATTTAGGTGAGATGAAGATCCCTTTGAAACCAGATGCTAAACCGATCAGGCAGCGACCCTACCGGTTCAATCCATGACATAACGAGAGGGTCAAGGTAGAACTTGATCACATCTTGGATGCTGGTATCATTGAACCAGTCAAAGAGTCAGAATGGATCAATCCTATGGTGGTGCAGGACAAGAAGACTGGCGAGGTGCAGATTTGTGTCGATTTGCGGAAGCTGAATGATGCCTGCTTGCATGATCCCTTTTCGACCCCATTTGCTGATGAAGTACTCGAAGGTGTGGGTGGCCAGGAGATGTATTCTTTCACAAATGGGACGTTCTCAAGCTATCATCAGATCCGCATTGCAAAGGAAGACCACCACAAGATGACTTTTGTGACAGAATGGGGTTGTTTTCAATACACTGTGATGCCGTTTGGGTCGAAGAATGCACCTGCAATCTTCTCATGGGTGGTTGTTGCTGCGTTCCGGGATTTCATTCAAATTTTTTTGCAGGTATACATGGATGATTGGACAATCTATGATTTGATCCATGATCATCTGGCCAATCTATGGTTGATGCTGGAGCATTTCCTATAGCATCAGATATTGCTGAATTTGAAGAAGTGCATCTTTTGTGCACCGTTTTGGATATTGCTGGGTCACATTGTGTACAAACAAGGCTTGTTAGTTGATCCAACAAAGATTGCACTCATTTTGAGCTTAACACAGCTGACTAATGTTAAGTAGTTGAGGGCAACTTTGGGGCATACTGGGTATTATCGCAAGTTCATCAGGGTATATGTAGCGATCACCACCCCTATGGATAAGCTATTGAAGAAACATGTGGTATTTCAATGGAGCCCTGAATGTCAGGATAGCTTTGAGACACTGAAGGCGAAGATGGCTTCGACACCGATACTAGTCTTTCTAGACAGAAGTAAGGAGTTCCACATCCATGTTGATGCCTCGTTGATTGCACTATGTGTGGTGCCAGTGCAACCAGGAGAGGGGGATCTCGATAACCCTATTTCTTTCACAAGTCCGAAGCTATCATCCGCAGAAAGGAATTACACCACTATCGAGAGGGAAGGCCTGGTGATGGTCTATGCGTTGCAGAAGTTCCGACACTACTTATTGGGCGTACATTTTAAGATGTTCATAGACCACTCCGCATTGAAATACCTGGTCAATAAGCCTGTGTTGGGGGGGAAGATATGTCGATGGCTACTTCTTTTTCAGGAGTTCGATTTTGAAGTAATTGTGAAGTTAGGGTGGTTGAATGCTGGCCCTGATCATCTATCGTAGATTGAAATAGGAGAGGAGCCAACTAACATTGAAGACGAGTCACCTGATGCACAACTGTTTAAGGTTGAAGTAGCCAATGGATATTTTGAAGAAATCATTTAGTTTTTGGCGACAGGTACTGCACCAGAAGAATTCACCACTAGTCAGAAGAAGCAATTGGTAGTCAAGGCTGCAAATTTCCAGATAATCCCTGAAGAGTTATACAAGATAGGCATAGATGAGATATTGCGACGGTGTGTCTTGCCAAATGAGCAAGTGCAAATCTTGTCAAAAGCACATGCAGGTGTGGCGGGAGGGCACTATGGCGGCTGTACGACTACCAGGAAGGTGCTTTGTGTGGTGCTCTGGTGGCCCACACTGCACAATGACGCGACTGACTATGAACGGTCCTGCGATGTTTGTCAGAGAATGGGGAAGCCATCCAGGAGTGATGAGATGTCGTTGATTCCTCAGCTAACACTTCAGCCATTCGACAAATGGGCAGTGGATTTTGTGGGACCAATCAATCCCCCGGGGAAGTGCACTGGTGCAGCATACATCATCATGAGAACATATTATTTGACAAGATGGGCGGAGGCTTCACGATTCATTGATTGTTCCGCTGCCACAGCTGCGTGGTTTTTGTTCGACAACATTGTTACTCGTTTCGGCTGCCCCAAGATATTGTTGAGTGATCAAGGAAGCCACCTTCTCAATTGTACCACCAGCACATTGATGGAGGAATTGCAGATACAACATAAGAAGAGTACACCATACCATCAACAGGAAAATGGAACTGTGGAAGCTTTCAACAAGATATTGGAGCATGCACCGACAAAGGTGTGCAATGCGAACCACGATGAATGGGATCTGAAAATCCCAGCAGTGTTGTGGGCATATCGCACCACGTATAAAAGGTTGACGGGATAGACACCATTCAAGCTGGTGTATGTAAAAGAAGCGATTATGCCAATGGATTACATTGTTCTGAGTCTGCGCATAGTGGCAATGACCGGTATGGACGATGCAGCGGCATTAGAAGAACATCTAGCACAGTGAATCCAATTAGAGGAAGATCGCTTTATCACAGGATTCCACCATGGGGTGGAGAAGGATCGCCAGAAGGCTTGGCACGATCTCCACATAAAAAACAAACAGTTTCAATAGTGTGACTTGGTATTCTTGTATGACAGTAAGTTTATGAAACATTCAGGAAAATTGCATATGCATTGGCTTGGTCCATATCGCATCAGTAGCATCACTTCAGGAGGCGCAATATAGTTACAGCAGTTGGATGGAGCGATGATCCCAAATTTGATTAATGGAAGTAGGTTGAATCCCTATCGCTTGGGCTTGAAGCAGCGCGATGAGTGAGTTGTATCGGCCAAAAAAAAAATGTAGGTTTCTCGATGGTAGGGTGGCGCTCCGACAGAGACAAGAATGCACAGGCAAGCTTGTGTTGTAAGTTAGTAGCGTTCCAGGACAGTGGCAGGGTCACGATCGAGTCAAATCAACAATAAATTCCAAAAGTTAAGACAGTTAATTAACGTCGCTTGTTCGAATGATGAGCATGAATGGCGGATCCGACTGATCGGCTGATAGGATTGACGACAGATTTGGGTTATTAATACAGAATTTCAGCCGCGTTAATGCGGGATTTAGTGATGATTACAAAGGATTGGGTTGGATGTTATAAGAACGGGTTGAATTTGGTTGGAAGGCACTAAGAGAATTCAGTTGTTAAGTGTGCAAGATTGTGCAGTGCTGCAGAGTGTTGTAGTTGACTAGTAAGCGCGGTTGTGAGTCGGGAAAGGTTCAGTTGAACTTGCGACGTATAGGTGTTGTGTGCTAACTTAAGCTTGTGAGTGGCGTTGCACCATCCCCTGGAGTTCGGTGAGTTGAGTTAGGTGTTGGGTCTAGGAAATGCATCTTTTTGGCCATCCTTATTACATCATTTTGCTTTGATTTCATCCTACTTTCATAAGCTATATCCATGTCTTTCTCTAGATTGATCAATGATGTTGACAGGCATATTTCGTTATTGCTTTATTTATTTTATGCCTAAGCTTGTTAAGATTTGAGATCCTAGTCCTTGGATTATGCTGATCTATGTGATTTCATTTAGTTAAGTTCCGAAACATAGGTGTATCAGCCAATTGGCACCAGCTGTTACTCTTCCAGGTCCGATTTATCATACTCCAAGGAAGAGCGCATCCTCCATGTGAGATGTAACAGATCCTCCCTATAACAGATTCCACTAAACAAGAACCTGGCTACGACAGACAGGTTGCATTCCAGTTGTTGAGTTTGTTGATTCGTTAATGATTAGACCAACAACATCCTTCATGATTAACAGCCTTGTTTAATATGGCTGTATCAGTTAGTTGTAACTCCGCAACATGAAGATCATAGATCTTCATTGCTACACAATTATGGTGGATCTGAAACTGTATTTTCCTTGTATAAATTCCAAAAGGCTCTCGTAGCCTGGGGTTGGACAATTACCATTTTACATAAGTTGTAACTGAGCACTGATACTGTCAATTTCCATCATTAATATGAGAGCAGAGTTCTTCATTTTTGTGTCTTAATTTGTTGTGATTCTCGACGTCTCTGTTAGAAGGCTAGGGCCCGCCTTCTCACAGAGATAGCCAGTTTAAGTAGGTAGATTAATTTAGCTTTCCTTCTGTTGTGTGGTGTGGAATTATTGCAGATGTTATTGGTAGCTACAATAGAGAATTAGATTTTCTTTTGGTAGTTCATAATTGCATCTTGAATAGCTGTAGCAGATTGGTGTGGTAGTCGACTATGTAGGATAATTCATTTAATGCATGTGTGTTTAAATCAGCTGTAACATCCAAGCTCAATTCCAATATCTTTCAATTGTTTATGCTTTCTAGGATTTCTAGTAATTATCAGTTAGAGTCCAAGCTTAGATTTTGGTTACTGTTGTATCTTCCATTGATTTAAAGTAGGCAGATTAGGATTGAGTAACAGTAGCTGCTGGATGGATCATTTTGATAAAGATCAATTGTTGGTAGTTTGATAATTATAGGATTTAACTTCTTGCAAAAGCAATCTGGTTTTTTTCTATTCTTAAATTTATAACTACTGGGTGATTTATGTAGGAAGGTAGTTTCAATCAAATCCTTATATGTGTGAATTAGCTTAGTTTGTTTTCTGGAGTGAATTTGGCTAGATAGATTGGTAGGATCATTATCTACATTTAGTAAATCAACTTCTTGACATGTTTATTCACATATTATGCTTATTACCATTGAAACAAAAAGACTTCCCTGGGTTTGACAATTTATATTGACCATCCTGTGTGTTAGATTTAATTAATTGACATATAGGGTGACCAACATTTTGGCGTCGTTGCTGGGGATGGTAATAGATAGACAGAGTTAGTAGTTGGTTTCATTTGATTTTATTTTAGTTCAATTATTTACAGCATGCATGAATACAAGAAAAAAAAATCGGGAACCCCCTTTGAATACTAACATTGCAGGTGGAAGAGGTCGTGGTCATAATGTAGGTTAGGGAAGACACACATACATTGATGAGATAATTGCTAGAGCTAATTGTTCCACTAGACCACCGCGGAACTCTATAGGCAAGGGAAATTATGTTCCTCCCAATCTTGAACATTCAACATCCATAGTGGAGAATACAACGGGACCTTCAACTCCTATTTCAGAAAGTAAACCTCCTGAAGATAAGGGAAGCGTTGTAGGTGCACCAGATAGAGAGGAGATCTATCATATCAACGGAACCAGAGTTACTAAAGAGGTGTGTTTGGAGACTCGCCGAATAGCAGAGCAAGAGAGAAGGTGAGAAGAAGAGAGGAGAAGAGAAGAAGAAGCTAAAGCAGAGGAAAAACGCATAAAGGAAGCTATTGAATTTTGGACTAGAACCATGGCTGGTAGAGAACAGGAGGGCGAGAACGAACATGGGAATAACCAGGAGGAGGAAGGAGAAAATAATCATCCTGGTAATACTGTGGCTACATTAAAATTCCCTATCCTCCAGATACCTGGACCAGCTCCTATGAAGAATATCTCACCATTAGTTCTCCCGAATTTTCATGGTAAGTCCTTTGAGGATCCTGATGAGTTTCTTTTTGAGTTTGATATCCTCTATTGTAGCTATGATTACACCTCTAGTGCTCAGAAATTGAAGTTATTCCCAACCACCTTGAAAGGAAATGCTTTGCACTGGTTCATGAGTCTGGGTCGTGAGACCATTACCACTTGGGACCAAATGAAAAACACCTTCCTTTCTAAGTACCAAGAATATTGCAGAACTAGGGATAGAAAAGAGGAGTTGTTTAAAATGGTTCAGAAGGATGAACAAATTTTGGAAGACTTTGTGGAAAGATTGTTGTACAATTTACAAAGATCTGGTCATGCTGAGATTGGCAAGGATGTGCTCAAGATTATCTTACTAAGAGGAATTAGAGAAGACTTCCTTGATATGTCAAATCCATTGGGAAAAGGGGATATCTTGAAGGAACCTTTCGAAAAGATTGTTGAATTATGCCAAAGGTACTCCAGGGGATCCTCTAGAACTAGCAAACGAGACAAAGACTGAGACCAGGATGTCTTCACTAGGACTCAAAAGTCAGCTAGTGGAGGTGCCACTCAAGCAGAAATAGGCAACTTACTGGAGAATTTTAAAATAGACATGATGAGCTCCATTTCCTCAGAATTAGATGTCATGAGAGAAAAGCAGAAGAAAGTGGTAGAATATCTTACACTTGGTGTATTTTGTCCTAGATGTAGGGAAAAGCACCCACTGAAGGAATGGCTATTGGACAAAGCAGAGGTATGTAGGATATGGGAACTCAAGCATGATACTAAGGAATTTCCTTCCTTACCTAAGGTCAAAGTAGTCCTACAGGCATCTATTCCAGATGTGGAGCCAGCATACTTCATGGAATAGAAGAAACCATGGCAGCCTCGAAACCAATGTGTGAATCCAAACCCAACATTTTTTCTGAATAATATGAATGGAATGAACAATATGTATAATATGAATACACAATTCCCTTCACATTATTCTAATAACCAATGGCATCCATCTCATAACCCAATGCAAAATCCTAATTCATGGACACCATGGTCACAGCAGTCAAACCATGCTCCTTGGAATTCCAACTGGAGAAATTATTACCAAGGAAATAACTTTCCCCATCACCAGACTCAGTATCAACAGTACCCTCCTCAACAGTATCAGCACCAACAGTATCAGCAACCACAACTCCCTTTCCAAAACAATGCCGCACCTATGAATGCACCACTTTGACCACACCTACCTGCACAACCTAACCCGAACCCAAACAATAAAGCAGTACATCAATTTGAGACTGCCAACATGCCTGTGTATTCCATCACTCAGATTCCCTGCAATGATATACAATTACGATTAAGGAGGGTGGTGGAACCTATTATCACTAAGGATGCTGATAATCCTACTGAAACAGTAGCTGAAACTCAGAAAGTAACACACAATGTGTCACAGCCTACACAGTTGAATAGAGAACCACCATACCCTGAACGATTGGCCCTGCAAAAAATAGTGGAACAGCCCCGATTTGATCTCGTGGGAGAATTGAAAATTTTGTATGTTAAAATTCCACTATTACAGGCCCTCCATGATGTGCCCATTTATGCCAAGACTATTAAAGATTTATGTGTCAAGAAACTAGGAAGAAGGCCTAGGGACCCCCCCACTGTCCACGTGTTGGGAAAGCTTTCAAAATTAATAATGGGGAAGGCCCTTGTGGCAAAGCATGATGACCCTGGGAACCTAACTGTTACAGTTCACATAGGGAACACACAAATTCCAAATGTCTTGGTGGATTTAGACGCAACTATTAATGTTATGACCATAGAAACTGTGAAGAAATTGGGACTCACTAATCTTCGGCCAACCCCTACTATTTTGGAACTTGCTGATAGATCAACAATCAAGCCTGAAGGGATCCTAGATGACCTCGTGATCTCAATCAATTCATGGGAATACCCTGCAGATTTCTTGGTGTTACAGCCGAAATTCCAGTTGGGGGGACACCGACTGATCCTGGGAAGACCATGGTTGGCCATAGTAGATGCCTGTATCAGCTGTCGGTCAGGATCTATGACCATTTTAGATGGAACTGAGATCAAGAATCTAACCCTATACCCTCCAGCTCGACCAAGCATAGAAGCTGAGACTCCATTATGGGTAGATTTGGAGGAGGAAGAGGGTGTGCAACCATTATTAACCATAGGGAGAGCCTTAATGTTTAAATATGAAATAGAGGATGATGTCATTAATAGTATCATCAGTGAGCCCACGTCAGTCAATAAAAATTTCTATCAGATCTTGGACGGTACTCTAGCTGCAACAGAACAAGAAAATTTTACAGAAGAAGCTCTAATCGGTGATGACAGTATAATTCCAATACTTAATAATTCAAAGAGTGTTCCAGTAGAAATTGGGCCAGGAAAAACATTGAATATCAATCCTAATCTGGCAGCTAGCAAGCTGGAACAGCTAATCACTCTGCTGAAACAACGAAGGGGAGCTTTCACTTGGGACAGATATGAAAGGAATTCCTTCTCATCTATGTACCCATCACATTTGTATTAAGAGCGAATCGAGGCCTGTATGTCAACCACAACGAAGGATGAACCCGAACCTAAGAGACATAGTGAAAGAAGAAATCCAAAAACTTTTGGAAGCATGATTCAGATACCCGATTTCAGACAGTGAGTGGGTTTCTCCACTTGTGATTGTGCTAAAATAGAATGGGAAATGGAGGGTCTACATGGATTACAGAGAATTGAACAAAGCAATGCAGAAGGACCATTTCCCCTTACCTTTCATCGATCAGGTCCTTGATACCTTGTCTGGGAAAAAGTATTTCTCCTTTCTGGATGGCTTTAGTGGCTATAACCATATCCAGATTGCTCCAGAAGACCAGGACAAAACCACTTTCACCTGCCCCTAGGGAACTTTTTCCTACCGAGTACTTCCTTTTGGGTTGTGCAACGCACCAGCTACATTTCAAAGAGCAATGATTGGAATATTTTCAGAAATGGTGAATGATTGCATGGAAATTTGTATGGATGCCTTTACTCCATATGGTGATAGTTATGAAGGAGCACTGAAGAACTTAAAAAAGGTCTTGAAACGTTGTGAACAAAGCCAGCTCTCTTTGAGCACTGAAAGGTGCCACATGATGATGAGTGAGGGCATAGTGCTAGGGAACTTCATCTCTTTTTATGGTATCCAGGTCGATCCATCCAAAATCAAGGTAATTAAAAACATACCAACTCCTGGAACTTAGAAGGATGTACGTAGCTTCTTGGGGCATGCTGGTTATTACAGAAGGTTCATAGAAAACTTTTCCAAACTAGCTTCTCCTTTGTTCACTCTGTTGATGAAGGATGCACAGTTTGTCTGGAATGATGCATGCCAAATAGCATTTACTAAGCTAAAGAGGAGGTTGTCTACAACACCCATGTTATGAGGGCCCAATTGGGCTCTGCCTTTTCACATTTCTTCAGACGCTTCAGATATTGCCATTCGAGCAGTTTTGGGATAGCAGGAAGGTAATGCTCCTTATGCTATTTACTACATTAGTAAAAATTTGTCTCCTACTGAACTGAATTATACTGTCACAGAAAAGGAATTTCTTTCCATTGTTTATGCCATCAACAAATTTAGACATTGTATTACTGGATATTCTACTTTTGTGCACACTGATCATTCTGCTATCAAGTATTTAATGAATAAACCAATCATGAATGCTAGAGTTACTAGATGGTTGTTACTGTTATAGGAATTTGATATCACAATTATTGATAGACCAGGAAAGGAAAACGTTGTTGCAGACTTTTTATCTCGACTTACTAACAATGATGACAATTTACCAGTTGAAGATTCCTTCCTTGACGAACATTTTTTTGTAGTATCAGTTCATTCCCCATGGTATGCAGATATTGCTAACTTTTTGGCTGCAGGTAAGCTCCCAGCACATCTGTCAAAGAGAGAAAAAAGGAAGATCATACAACAGAGTGCTAGGTACTACTTGATTGATGGCCATCTTTTCTACACAAAGCTTGATTTAGAGATCAGAATATGTGTTAGAGAAGATGAAATATTTAGCATTCTTAAATCTTGCCATGATGAGCCCTGTGGGGGACATTTTGCTAACAAAATGACAGGTCATAAAGTTTTGAGAATGGGCTATTTCTGGCCTACATTATTCAGGGATTCAAATAAGTATGTTCATGCATGTGATAGCTTCCAAAGGATGGGCCAACCCAACATATTAGATGAGATTCCTTTGCAACCACAGCTTGTGGTTGAACCATTTGATAGGTGGGCTCTAGATTTTGTAGGGCCTATCAACCCTCCCTCAAAGCAGAAAGTTCACATCTTGGTTTGCACAAATTACATGACCAAATGGGTAGAAGATGTAGCCTTGGTTAAGGCCAATGATCAGGTTGTGATTGATTTCCTATATGAAGAGATTTTTACTCGATTCGGAATACCTAAGGAAATCATTACAGACGGTGAACCACAGTTTGTGTCTCACAAGCTGGAAGCATTGTTACAGAAATTTCATATTCAACATAGAATAACCTCGCCATATCATCCACAGGCCAATGGCCAAGTGGAGAGCACAAACAAGGTTATTGAGGCTATTCTGACAAAAACAGTGAAGAGCCATCGTAAAGATTGGGCTGAAAGGCTTCCAGAGGCACTATGGGCCTATTGTACCACGTGGCGTAACACCACTAGTTTTTCCCCATATGAGTTAGTGTATGGTGAACACGTTCTTTTTCCAATTGAATTTGAAATCAGAACCTTGAAAACAGTTGTGGAAGCAAACCTGGATTTATCAGAGGCACTGAAGAACCGACTGAATCAACTAAATGAATTGGATGAGAAGTGCACAACTGCAGTACATCATGCAGCTTTAATCCAACAACAACGCTCTAAATGGCATGACAGATTTATAAAAAAAAGGGTCTTCCAGGAGGGAGACTGGGCTCTGTTATATGATTCACGGTTCAAGAAGGAGTTCAAAGGCAAGCTACGCACTCGTTGGTTGGGACCCTATCAAATAAAGCAAGTATTTGACAATGGAACAGTCCGACTAATCACCATTGATGAGAAAAAGACACCATTATTCATGAATGGTCATCGGCTACAACCGATCTCAAGAGATGCTTTTATTTCATATGTTGTAGCTGATCCAGAGTATCATTTAATGCCAGGGCAGGGATCTTTCTCAAACCCTGTGAATTCCTAAAAGTTGTAATTTCCATATATATTTTGTACATAAATAATTGGTTTTTCTTTCATTTTGTATTTTATCTATTTTTTTTAATTTATTTTTGCACTTGATCGGTTTGTTTTGAAGAACTGTGTGTAGGAACTAATTGGAGGAACAACAGTCGTGACTGGGCTAGACGATTGTAGACACCCCACATTGTTTCCTGATTTAATAAAGCTCTTTGAAAAAGATGGATGATTCATAGTATTCCACAACTAGCTAAAATTTGCTTGTTACTTCATTCTGATACAGCTGTGACTCCTTGCCTTGCTCATTCTTCCTATTTCTGCAGCTGTGACTCCTCCATTTTCCCTTTACTTCACTTTTCCGCGGCTGCAAATCCGCCACTTTTGTCCATTCTTCCAAATTCCGCAGATGCGACTTCGCTATTTTCGTTTCATTTTTACCCCTTTCCAGCAACTGCGACTCCGCCACCTTTTCCCATTCCGCTAAACCTAGCAGCTACGGCTTCACTATTCTTGACTGTCCGTCAAATTCAGCAGCTGCAACTCCATTATTTCCACTTCATTTCTGCTCCTTTCGTACAGCTGCGACTCCACCATTTTTGCTTATTTTGCTAAGTCTAGCAGCTGCGAATCTGCCATTTTTGCTTATTTTGCTAAGTCTAGTAGCTGCGACTCCACCATTTTTTCTTATTTTGCTAAGTCTAGCAACTGTGACTCTTCCCGTTTGTCTACTCTCCGATTTATGATGCCAATAATGATTCAATTAGGCGTCAGTTTTGTTGCTTGCTCCATAAGATCCAACCATGGTTTTCCACGAAGGAAAATTTTGGGTTTCTTGAGTAGCTGTCAGCTCACATGGCGGTGGCCACATCACTTCAGCACATGTGCATTCATACCCGTGGGGACGACGACCGGATGTAATGATTGATCCATGGTTCAAACTCATAAACACAAAGGTATGGATCGCATCTTTTACATGATTTGGCAGAAAATTAAATATGGTAATAACGATTATGTACTGTCGTAAACCTCGATTAGCGAACCCATACGAATTAACCTCTAGGGATTATGTCAGGATCATGGTTGTATTTATTTCCCGTCACCTTACCCGATTTGCACCTGTTACCCCAATTCTGCCAACTTCATTGTTTCAATGGAATGTTCATGCTGGCGCAGACTTGCCTAAAACCTGATTTTTGAACCCCAATGACCCTTTACATGTTCGTAAAACTTCAACTTCCATGTCTAGACTGGAAATTTTTGCATTCATTCTAAACTTTGAGGAGGGATTAAAATGGGAAACCCAGTCCGACATGAGCGAGTAAACACAGAAGTTGTATGTGCCAATGCAGAAGTTCTTAATATTTTTACAGCAACAGGTTAGATGGCATACTTTGAATGGTTGAACGGTTTCCACACAAAAACTGCATTGCAATTTTCCCTCAACCTGAATGATACTCACTCCAAGGTCAGGGGACTGTGTGTGGATGTTACAGAATAAATCATAGCCGAGGTTACTGGCTTACCCCTAGTTGGGAAAAAGTTATTTGGACAGAAGGCACATAATGCAAATGTCATGAGGAAATTTTTGGCAGTTGGAGAGCAGGTTATTCCAAAGCACCGTGGGCTGGAACTGGCATCTTTACCACCACCCTGGAATCAAGTGGCAATCTTTGTGAAAAGATACATCTCTTGTGGAGGCAAGTACCAAATTTTTTCCTTCTCTGAACTCCCCTTATTGTCTCATTTACGCCATGGCAATTTGGTGAATATACCATTTTATCTGCTTAAAGCCCTACAAACCATAGCTGGATATGCAAGAACTACCCAACACCCAGTTTCCTCCCTTACTAATCATGGCCTAATTACATTCCTAGTCCTAAGATCCATTACAAATTGTAATTTAACCTGGGAAGAATTTTTGGCTGGAGATGCGCCAATCATAAAACCTGTATTAGAAATGGAGGGTGTTGGTGAAGATAGTGAGGACCGGCGTTCCTCAAATCTAGTTGGGGGGGAGGCTGGAGCATTAGAAAACCAGACCAGTGATGAAGAGGAAGTAAACAAGGGAGAAGCAGCATTAACATAAAACCTTTTTGCTGAGGAAATTGTGATGGAAACCATGGAGCAGGAGGCAGAAAAATTAGAAGTTGTAACTGCAAAAGTAGATATTCAAATAAAAGAAGCTGAAACTGAAGCAGTTGTTGAAGCTGCGACAGTAGAAGCTACAATTGCAGAAACAAGAATTTAGGAGGAAGGATATCAGATAGGAATAGTAGAAGAAGGGACTGTGGAAATTTTGGAGGTTGTGTCCTCTCCGGAGATAAGGGGGGACCATTATTGAAGAAGAAAAGACTAAGGTAAAAACCCGTGTGTCAAAGAAATGAATCGGGAAACAAGGGTTAGACACCCACTGTAGCAAAGAAACGGAAAATCAAAACTATCAAAGCACCAGTAGCAATAGGTAGTGAGGAACACCCAGTGGGAATGGTGAGGAAAAGAAGGACTCGATCGGCGGTAGCAGCAGCAACAATAGCAGAAGAAGCTGTGACAGCAGCAGCAGAAGCAATTGCGACAGTAGAAGCAGCTATGACAACAACAGGGGTAGCAAAGATAGCAGAAGAAGCTGAGATAGTGGATGCAATTGGGGGTAATATTGAAGCACCCTTAGTAGAGATAGCAGGAGCAATCAGAGAAAATAGGGAGTCACCAATGGTAGAGAAAGCACCTGTAACAGGGGTAGATATAGAGATTCCCATTTTGAACCCCAAGTCATCTGCTACTATGAAGGAACCTTCCATAGAAGAACCTCAAATCGAAAATCTCCTGCTTGAAAATGAATTATTAAAAGAGGAGGTGCAAATATTGTGAAATGAGCTGGAAAGATGGAAGGGAGTAGTTGGAAAGCAAGCAGAGAAGAATTTGAACACATTAGCAAATGCTACAAACCTATTTGAAAATTCATCGCTTGCATTTGAAAATGAGAAGTATGGAGAGAAGGTTTGTCCAGAGTATGGAGATATATTTTTTGCAGCAGGACATAGAGCTGTTGTGTTGGGAGATGTATCACAAAGGCATGTACAGATAGAGGAGGTGGAAGAAGGAATGCCATAAATCGAATTGATAGGGGAAAATGAGCCAAGAATTGAAGAGATCCTTGATTTGAATTTAGGAGATGAAACAGTACAGTCCCATCCATCAGGGGATACTGAGCTTCTTCAGGACCAGTCTCATCAGTCAGAAAGACTTGATATAACCCAGCAACAATCTCAGCAGTTCAAAGAAATTGAAGAACAGGGGACTATTACACAAGAACCAGTACCCTTGAAAATATTTAGTGAGGCTACAACTCAGACAACAACATTTGATATCAATGACCAAGAAGAAAACACTATTACACAAGAACCAGTGTTGCCAAAATCATTTGCTATAGTTGCAACACAAACTGAGATGGTTGAGATTGAAATGGAGAGGGAGGATGCTGTCACACAAGAACCAACAATCCTACGAATATTGGCTGAGACTGTAACACAGACTGAAGAGGCTAAGGTTGATATGGAACTGAAGGATGTTGTTACACAAGAACCAGTATCCCAAAAATCCATAGTTGAGATTGCACCACAGGCATAGACCACTGCCACTCCAATGGAGGATGAAGCTGTTACAGTGCCAAACCAAAACAAGGAAGTCATTTATCTTGACTCTGATGATGAAAAGGAGGTAGAAGACAGGATATTTCAAAGGTTGGAAAATAGGATTCTCTGGTTAAATATCGAGTTGGATAAATGGATAAAGTGGATTGATCAGTTCAGGACAGGTATGATCTCTCTCCAAGAACATAGGAATGTCATTAAAGGGACGAGAGAAAAGTGGGATGAGGAGTTGTTCTTCCAAAAACTCCAGTGGGAGAAACTTCAAAAAAAGTTGGAAGATTTAAAGAAACTTAAGTCCCTGCAACGAGAAAAAGACAAAATGTATACTCTTTCCCTATAATTATTGAGTTGTAGGGCTCCATCCCCCTCTTACCCTGTCTTTCTCCATGAGCAGACAACTTTATTTCAATTAAGGACTCTTAAGGAAGGAAGATCATTTGATGTGGAAACAACTACTCAGTTTTTGGAGACTTTTCTAAAGAGTGATTTTGAGGATCAACATTTGTTATGTGAATTGTATTTACATGACAGGGCTTGTTATATTGACTCTCCATCTAATCCATTACCTTTTCTAGGGGATGTTCAATTGAGGGCATTTGGCTCCTTTGTCATTAACCATGTAAGATGGAGAGATTCTTTCCAAACCATCTTCAGGAATGAGGAGAATTATACTCTCTGAATTAGGGGGAACCTCAGGATCCAAAAGCATTCATAGAAAATCATGCTAAATCTCTCAAGGTTCCTTCAATTGCCCAATACTTTGAAATCCCGTGAGATAAAATTATTACCACATGTGTCCCAATGATTCTTAATATGCAGTAGGATGCCCTGGAAGGTAGTGAATACAAATGGTTGTACTCTTCCTCATCTCTGAAGGAAATGGATCCATATGGATTTGAAAATTTCAGGAAAGCTTTTACAAGGATTCCTAGATATGTGCAGTGCATGAAAAAGTGTGGGTCTTGGTGGATTGGCTTAAGATTCAAATTCCCTCTCATATGGTTTCCTGTGAGTCCTTACAGAAACAACTATGCTTTGACAGTAGAAGAAGAAGAGTTGTGGTGGGAGCATTGGATATCCTGCTATGGGTTTGTGCCTCGAGGGGAGACATTAGAGCTTGCCTATAATCTTAAAAATCTCCACAGATTCAACTCCGACTCAAATTCAGACTAGGGGAGGTTGTTGCATGAGGACATGTAATCAGATAGTTGGGGGGAGATGTTGGGTCTAGGAAATGCCCCTTTTTGGCCATCCTTATTACATCATTTTGCCCTGATTTCATCCTAATTTCATAAGCTATATCCATGTCTTTCTCCAGATCGATCAATGATGTTGACAGGTATAATTCGTTATTGCTTTATTTATTTTATTCCTAAGATTGTTAAGATTTGAGATCATAGTCCTTGGCTTATGCTGATCTGTGTGATTTCATTTAGTTAAGGTCTGAAACACAGGTGTATCATCCAATTGGCGCCAGTTGTTACTCTTCCAGGTCCAATTTATCATACTCCAAGGAACAACGCATCCTCCACGTGAGCTATAACAAATCCTCACTGTAACAGATTCCGTTGAAACAGAACCTAGTTGTGACAGACAGGTTGCATTCTAGTTGCTGAGTCTGTTGATCCATTAACTATTAGAGATACAACATCCTTCATGATTAACATCCTTGTTTAATACGGTTGTATTAGTTAGCTGTAACTCCGCAGCATGAAGATCATAGATCTTCATTGCTACACAATTATAGTGGATCTGAAACTGTATTTTCCTTGTATAAATTCCAGAAGGCTCTCATAGCCTAGGCTTGGACAATTACCATTTTACATAAGCTGTAACTAAGCACTGATACTATCAATTTCCATCATTAATATGAGAGCAGAGTTCTTCATTTATGTGTCTTAATTTGTTGTGATTCTTGGCGCCTCTATTAGAAGGCCAGGGCCCGCCTTCTCACAGAGATAGCCAGTTTAAGTAGGTAGATTAATTTAGCTTTCCTTTTGTTGTGTGGTGTGGAATTATTGTAGATGTTAGTGGTAGCTGCAACAGAGAATTAGCTTTTCTTTTGGTAGTTCATAATTGCATCTTCAATAGCTGTAGCAGATTGGTGTGGCAGTCGACTGTGTAGGATAATTAATTTAATGCATGTGTGTTTGAATTAGCTGTAATAGCCAAGCTCAATTCCAATATCTTTCAGTTGTTTATGCTTTCTAGGATTTCCAGTAATTATCAGTTAGAGTCCAAGCTTAGATTATGGTTGTTGTTGTATCTTCCATTGATTTAAAGTAGGCAGATTAGGATTGAGTAACAATAGTTGCTAGATGGATCATTTTGGTAAAGATCAATTATTGGTAGTTTGATAATTATACGATTTACCTTCTTGCAAAAGAAATTTGGTTTATTTCTATTCTTAAATTTATAACTACTGGGTGATTTCTGTAGGAAGGTAGTTTCAATCAAATCCTTAGATGTGTGAATTCGCTTAGTTTGCTTTCTGGAGTGAGTTTGGCTGGATAGATTGGTAAGATCATTATCTACATTTAGTAAATCAACTGCTGGACATGTTTATGCACATATTATGCTTATTACCATTGAATCAAAAAGACTTCCTTGGGTTTGACAATTTATATTTACCATCCTCTGTGTTAGCTTTAATTAACTAACATATAGGGTGACCAACATTAAGTATGCCAGGATAGCTGGAGACGGTCGAAATCTTCAGCGAAGTAGAGTCTCCCCTCAATCATGTTGTTGTTGAGGAGGAGGAAGTAAATCTTGAATTGGAAGTTGCCAACATGTCGGTGGGAGCGTCAGTTATTGCCAAGAAGCATCGGGGAGGTCAACATTGTGAGTCACCGCAGAGAAAGAGGCAGCTTAGATCATCCACTGCGGTGATAGTAAGGAAATTGCTGCAACAGTCCTGCAGCAGGTCAACGAAATTCAACAGCAGTATGAGGATTTCCGAGTCAAGACCAGTGAATATACCATGTCCAGTTAACGTGGCTCGAGGGCGAGATGAGACACAAGAATGTGTTGGGGCCCTATTGGTAGGTGGTTTGGTAAGGTAGCATCATGGATGCTGCAACAGGTCAGAAGATATCGCAAAAGGTGGAGAGATGGGCATAAAGGAGAATATTTTATGTATTTTTGAGTCGATTGTACCAGAGTATGTTTGTTTTGGGTCATTTGGACCGTATGTTATGTAATTTTTGGTCAATTGTACCGCAGTATGCAATTTTTTGGGTCATTTGCTCAAAATTTCGGTTAAGAAGTTGTTAGTAAGTGGACAAGCAATGTAAAGGCGGAATCCTACTTATAGTCATAGAGTCATATGTGTTTGAAACCGATCCCAGGACCAGAGCATAACCAAATCTTAATGTGAATGGAGATATGATCTTGGTATGTGTCTGAGTTATCTTCGAGATATGTGTTTTGTGGAGATATTGTATTTGGGTTTTGCCGAGCTAATATGACATGACGGAGCTGTTTTGCGAAATCCCTATGTATCTTTTGTTCACTTATGGTAATGCATGTTGCGATATATGAATGATGCTATGTTTTCTGCTGCAATTAATGCTTTACTGTTATACTTGTTGCGATGAATGTTTCTGTTGAATGATGCAATGAATACAATGATGTCAAAGTTAAATGCATAGATCTATTCCTGAATGTCGTAATAAGTTTAAGTGATTGATGCCGCAAACATCCTCCTTTGTTTGAAGGAAACATAGTTCCATCGAATCTCCCTTGAACATCTCGAGTGAGACCTCATCTACTCCGTAGGTGTTGCTGGATAGGGTAAAACCTGTCTGGGCCGGTGGTCAAGGAGATTGTGGTGGGTTGGTTTCGATAGTGATGGGAACCCCCGTCGACTGGGTTGGAGTCAACAAGGAGCCGAATAAATCATCATCCCAATGATGAGACGATATTTTGATGGGTAGGGGCTCGTCTTTGTGGGGAGGAACAGCTTCATCCTTGGCCTTTCAGACTCGCTTGTAATGCATAACATCAATTTTTGATGGTATGGGAAAGGAAATCCGAGGGGGAGGAGCCCCCTACAAAACAACGGCGGATGGAGAGCTCGGGCCAGAGCTAGGGCCGCGAACAGGAACCGCGTCGTCCGAAGACACAACACCCATGGAATCATGCAAAGAACTGTCGGTGGCATGAGCCTCTACTATGGTAGCAATGCCCTCAATATGAATGGTTAAATCATCACCACAACCCTCAGTGGGACCAATAGGACCATAATTGGGTAGAGGAGTTTGATGAGGAAACAGAGAATACATTCTACCAGTCAGGTTGGCTTCTAGAGCAGGTAGCACTCCGTCCAGATGGTCCATATTGGGCCTGGTATCCATAATTGAAACCTTAGCCAAGTTCCAGTTGGTGAGCATCTCTTCAACCAACGTGCCTAGCATATTTTTCATAAGCGAGTAGTAGTTAACCTGGGTGCCTTGGCTACTAAAGGTCAGAATTTCTGCCACACTGCACAATTCCCAATCCTCTACCAATCGATGAAGAGGGACAAAGACGTTATCCTTGTAACAATTATTTGCAATTTTCTCCTTCTCAGCCGAGGACACAGTTTTCCCCGCACCATGACCAACACCCCGCTTGTAAGTGCTGCGTGTTCGAGTCATGGCATTGTCAGAAAGGTTGCAGGAAAGCAGAGTGAAAGTAGAGCTTTCGACAGTGGAAGCAGACAAAGAGTAGTAGAGGCAAGTGGTGACCGCAGGGACATGGATGGGGAGCCTCATATCAATGATGTCGTAGCTGGAGGGATCATACTTCAAATGGGAGAGCTTAATGGCGCAAATGAACCAGGTGGGAAGGAGGGAGGTAAGAACCAGAGCCAACATAAATTCCAAACAACGGGCCATGTGGGTTATAAAAATTAACTCGAGCGAGGAGGCCAGGTGGATCAGATTCGTAACCAGCATTAACGACGGGGTCTTGGGGGTGGCGTAGACGGAGTCGTATTTCTAGGTGGATGAGCTACTCTACTAGGTGGGCAGATGGTGCCACTTGCTGTATCTCTATCGGTCATGCCACCTGCATCTGGGGGTATATACAGAAACTTGTTGGAAACTGGATCTAAGGAAATTATTTTGGCATCAATGGAAGCAATTTTATGTTAAAATGTGTCTTAAAATATGGGTAGCACATAGGGAATATGGCCCAGTAATCTAACTTGATTTATTAGACAAAAAAAAATTATACCTAGATTATTTCGGCAGCTAGGAGAGCACCACACAACAGACCATCCAAAAAAGCACACCTGAATTTGTGAACCATTGTCACTTTATAAGGTGAATTTTATAATTCAACGACAGGATCGTGAACCCAAGAACTACATACAACCTTAAATGACTACAAAACAAGAGGCAATGCTCTATGCATTACAACAGTAAAAAAGCGCAGCTTGTCATGGTATCCCGAGTGCATAGGATCATCAACCTTATTTTCCTTTCCTTTAATGTGCTGAATCTCAAAATCGTACTCGCTAAGGAAAGATAGCCACCTAACTTTCCTTGCATTCAGATTCGGTTGATCCAACAAATATTTTAATCCTTTATTATCAGTCATTAAGATAAATTTTCTTCCAATTAAATGATGTCGCCACATTTTTAATGCATGTATTATAGCAGCTAACTCAAGGTCATACGTTGCATAGTTCTTTTCATGAATCTTTAACTTTATAGACTCATATGCAATAGTGTGACCTTCTTGAGTTAAGACCCCACCAAGTCCATCATTGCACACATCCATGCATACATTGAAGTTCTTGTTAGGATCATCAATTTTTAAAAGAGGTGTTGTTGTTAATAACTCTTTTAGTTTCTTAAAATTTTCTTCACATTTTTTATCCCATAAAAATTTCTACCTTTCTTTTGTAAAAATGTTATAGGATTTTCTATCCTAGAAAATCCTTCGATAAACTTACGATATTAACCTGTGATTCCCATAAAAGATCATACACAAGTTACATCTTTCGGGGTAGGCCATTCATTAATTGTTTTTATCTTGTCTGGGTCTTCTGCAATCCCATCCTCGGATATCACATGCCCCAAGTACTGAATTTTATCTTTGTAAAAATTGCATTTGCTGAACTTAGCGTACAGTTGGTGTTCCCTTAACACTTGTAAGATTATCTTTAAATGTTCGTCGTGTTCCTCTTTCGTCTTAGAATAAATTAGAATCTCATCAATAAAAACAACTACAAATTTATCCAAGTACTTATGTAATACATTGTTCATTAAACACATGAAGACTGTCGGAGCGTTGGTCAGCCCAAAAGGCATAACCACGAACTCGTAGTGTCCATAATGAGTTCGGAACACAGTCTTAAAGATTTCCTCATCTTTAATTCTGACCTGGTGATAACCCGACCTTAAATCTATTTTAGAGAATATCGTTGCACCACGCAATTGATCAAACAGATCGTCAATGCAAGGCAAAGGATACCTGTTCTTTGTGGTCATTTTATTAAGATGACGATAATCTATGCATAAATTCATAGTTCCATTCTTTTTAACAAAAATTACAGGTGCTCCCAATGGAGACACACTAGGTCTTATATATTTTTTATCAATCAATTCTTTAAGCTGTGACTTAAGTTCATTAAGCTCTAGAATATTCATTCTGTAAGGAGCCTTTGAGTTTGGTACCGCTCCTGATAATAACTCAATGGTGAAATCGAGTTCCATTTTCGGAGGTAGTCCTGGAATTTCTTTCGGGAATACATCAGAATATTCCTTAAGAATGGGTATGTCTTCAAGATTTAACTTATATTCATTAGTGGACTGTTCATTATTAATTACATTTACAACAAACAATTTACACCCCTTTCAAACAACCTTCTTAACTTGTAATGCACAGATTTCCCTAACAGATATCTTTTTAGGAATCCCTTTTACCATGACAGTTTGAAATGCATAATTTGAACAAATGTCTTTTCAAAGCAATTTAATACAACCCTATGCTTTTCTAACCAATCCATTCCAATAAGAATGTCATAAGAACCTAAAGGCAACACATTTAGTTTAATATAAGCTCTAAACTAATTCATCAACAATTCACATTCTTTTACAAAATCAGTCACCTTTCTTTTCGTGCCAGTAGCTAATTGAACCAACCAAGATTTATCAAACTTATCTACTTTCATATTGCAACATTTAACTAAATCAGGTGAAATAGAGCTAAGACTTGCCCCTGGATCAATCAAAATAATCTATGCATAAATTCATAGTTCCGTTCTTTTTAACAAAAATTACAGGTGCTCCCCATGGAGACACACTAGGTCTTATATATTTTTTATCAATCAATTATTTAAGCTATGAATTAAGTTCATTAAGTTCCAGAATATTCATTCTATAAGGAGCCTTTGAGTTTGGTACCGCTCCTGATAATAACTCAATGGTGAAATCGAGTTCCCTTTTCGGAGGTAGTCCTGGAATTTCTTCTGGGAATACATCAGAAAATTCCTTAAGAATGGGTATGTCTTCAAGCTTTAACTTATATTCATTAGTGGAATGTTCATTATTAATTACATTTACAACAAACAACTTACACCCCTTTCAAACAACCTTCATAACTTGTAATGCACAGATTTCCCTAACAGATATCTTTTTAGGAATCCCTTTTACCATGACAGTTTGAAATGCATCATTTGAACAAATGTCTTTTCAAAGCAATTTAATACAACCCTATGCTTTCCTAACCAATCCATTCCAATAAGAATGTCATAAGAACCTAAAGGAAACACATTTAGTTTAATATAAGTTCTAAACTAATTCATCAACAATTCACATTCTTTTACAAAATCAGTCACCTTTCTTTTCGTGCTAGTAGCTAATTGAACCAACCAATATTTATCAAAATTATCTACTTTCATATTGCAACATTTAACCAAATCAGGTGAAATAGAGCTAAGACTTGCCCCTGGATCAATCAAAATAATCTATGCATAAATTCATAGTTCCATTCTTTTTAACAAAAATTACAGGTGCCCCCCATGGAGACACACTGGGTCTTATATATTTTTTATCAATCAATTATTTAAGCTGTGACTTAAGTTCATTAAGCTCCAGAATATTCATTCTGTAAGGAGCGTTTGAGTTTGGTACCGCTCCTGATAATAACTCAATGGTGAAATCGAGTTCCCTTTTCGGAGGTATTCCTGGTATTTCTTCCGGGAATACATCAGAAAATTCCTTAAGAATGTGTATGTCTTCAAGCTTTAACTTATATTCATTAGTGGACTGTTCATTATTAATTACATTTACAACAAACAACTTACACCCCTTTCAAACAGCCTTCTTAACTTGTAATGCACAGATTTCCCTAACATATATCTTTTTAGGAATCCATTTTACCATGACAGTTTGAAATGCATCATTTGAAGAAATGTCTTTTCAAAGCAATTTAATACAACCCTATGCTTTTCTAACCAATCCATTCCAATAAGAATGTCATAAGAACCTAAAGGCAACACATTTAGTTTAATATAAGTTCTAAACTAAATCATCAACAATTCACATTCTTTTACAAAATCAGTCACCATTCTTTTCGTGCCAGTAGCGAATTGAACCAACCAAGATTTATCAAACTTATCTACTTTCATATTGCAACATTTAACTAAATCAGGTGAAATAGAGCTAAGACTTGCCCCTGGATCAATCAAAATAATCTATGCATAAATTCATAGTTCCATTCTTTTTAACAAAAATTACAGGTGCTCCCCATGGAGACACACTAGGTCTTATATATTTTTTATCAATCAATTATTTAAGCTGTGACTTAAGTTCATTAAGCTCTAGAATATTCATTCTGTAAGGAGCCTTTGAGTTTGGTACCGCTCCTGATAATAACTCAATGGTGAAATCGAGTTCCCTTTTCGGAGGTAGTCCTGGAATTTCTTCCGAGAATACATCAGAAAATTCCTTAAGAATGGGTATGTCTTCAAGCTTTAACTTATATTCATTAGTGGACTGTTCATTATTAATTACATTTACAACAAACAACTTACACCCCTTTCAAATAGCCTTCTTAACTTGTAATGCACAGATTTCCCTAACAGATATCTTTTTAGGAATCCCTTTTACCATGACAGTTTAAAATGCATCATTTGAACAAATGTCTTTTCAAAGCAATTTAACACAACCCTATGCTTTTCTAACCAATCCATTCCAATAATAATGTCATAAGAACCTAAAGGCAACACATTTCGTTTAATATAAGTTCAAAACTAAATCATCAACAATTCACATTCTTTTACAAAATCAGTCACCTTTCTTTTCGTGCCAGTAGATAATTGAACCAACCAAGATTTATCAAGCTTATCTACTTTCATATTGCAATATTTAACTAAATTAGGTGAAATAGAGCTAAGACTTGCCCCTGGATCAATCAAAATAATCTATGCATAAATTCATAGTTCCGTTCTTTTTAACAAAAATTACAGGTGCTCCCCATGGAGACACACTGGGTCTTATATATTTTTTATCAATCAATTCTTTAAGCTGTGACTTAAGTTCATTAAGATCCAGAATATTCATTCTGTAAGGAGCCTTTGAGTTTGGTACCACTCCTGATAATAACTCAATGGTGAAATCGAGTTCCCTTTTCAGAGGTAGTCCTGGAATTTCTTCTGGGAATACATCAGAAAATTCCTTAAGAATGGGTATGTCTTCAAGATTTAACTTATATTCATTAGTGGACTGTTCATTATTAATTCTATTTAGAACAAACAACTTACACCCCTTTCAAACAGCCTTCTTAACTTCTAATGCACAGATTTCCTTAACAGATATCTTTTTAGGAATCCCTTTTACCATGAGAGTTTGAAATGAATCATTTGAACAAATGTCTTTTCAAAGCAATTTAATACAACCCTATGCTTTTATAACCAATCCATTCCAATAAGAATGTCATAAGAACCTAAAGGCAACACATTTAGTTTAATATAAGTTCTAAACTAATTCATCAACAATTCACATTCTTTTACAAAATCAGTCACCTTTCTTTTCGTGCCAGTAGCTAATTGAACCAACCAAGATTTATCAAACTTATCTACTTTCATATTGCAACATTTAACTAAATCAGGTGAAATAGAGCTAAGACTTGCCCCTCGATCAATGAAAATAGAAACATGTTTATCTTTTAACATACCTTCCACTTCAACCATGGAAGTTTGATGATTTGCGTGCATGTTCTCCAAAGATGCATTTATCCTAGGCATATCCCTTGGTAAATCACCAACAGTAGACTCCTCTTATATAGTATGTATGTTGTTGACAGCCTTCTTTCAGAGTGGACAGTTTGATGCATAGTGAGGTCCCTGACATTCCCAGCACTTAACAGGTTCTTTCTGTTCATTACTCTTAACATAGTTTTTAGGTAGATCACTGTTCTTTGCAGCTATAAATTTTGACTATTTATTAACTATTGCATTATTTCCTAAAAACTTTATGTTAGAATAATTACGTGAATTATTATTACTGAAATTACGATTAAAAGAAACTTGCTTCTTCCTTTGCTTAAAATTTGTTAGGCCTTTTTGCTTTCCAGCTTGGTATGCCTTCTCTTCTCTTATTCAGTTCAAAACATATATTCGCCTTTCTCATGGCCTCTTCAAGAGTTCGAGGACTATCATATTCAATTCTGTCCTTTATGTGAGATGGCAAGCAACTCAGAAACCTTTGTACCTTGGGTTTTTCTTCAACAAAATAGGGCACATACCTTAATAAATTCAGAAACTTGCTGCACAAATCTCTCATATCCATGGAACCTAGTTTTAAATCATAAAATTATTTAGCTCGTTCCTCATAATATTGTTCGGACAAGAATTTTCTTTTAAAGTACTTCTTGAAATTACTCCAATTTACACTTTTCTCTTTTAAACCTTTAACTCTTTTCAGATCTTTCCACCATATGTCTGCTTTTCCAGTAAAATTATAAATTGTCATTTTTGTTTTTAGGTGACTTGAGTAATTATAAATCTAGATATACTTATTCATCCCGGACAGCCATGCTTCAGCTATCTCACTCTTTTCTGTTTCTCCATTTAAATTTGGAGGTTTGATCTTTTTAAACTCGTTAGAAAGTTCTTCGTAGGGCCTGTACTTCTTTTTCTTAGTGTAGCAATCACTGTCACTACTATCACTAGAGTACTTATGCTTTTTACTGTGTGTCCTTTCATCAGATTTAGAAGATGAACTGCTGTCATAATCAATTAATTTTATCTTTTTATCCTTACGTTGATATGACATTATTCCAGATTCAACTTTATTTGTTGTTTCATTATCTTGATCATTTTTATGAAGGTTATTCAGTAGGATGTGAATTAGCTCCTCTTGAGCTTTCATGATTCGTTCGTTTTCTTCCTTAACTGTTTTTATCTCAATCTTTAAATCTTTTACAGTCCTTAATAATTCAGATGAATTATCATTCAATTTGACAAATAAATTTTATGTATTTATGTGTCCTTTTTCATTATTTAAATGTTCGTTATTAAGGGACCTGTCCTCAGTCGACTCTGTTGGTCCTTCCATACATGTAGACTCAAATTATAAATTCTGAAATTGGAAAAAAATAAATTAAATCAGTAATTTGTGATTCTATTATAGATTTTTCATTTGCGTGCATGAGCCATTTCAGGCCTACTATTTGAACTTGCGCTCTGATACCACATGTAACATCCCCAACAATTCACTAAATTTTAAAATTTTTAAATAGCAATAAATTCTTGTGTCGCTTGGCTAAAGATGTCAACTTCAGTACGACTACACATTAAACATCGTACTTACTGATAACAACTCATAACAACTAACCTTAGTGACTATTAGTTTATTGTACTCATAAATCACACCAGATGTATTAATAGCTATTAGATTAAAGAATGCCTTCAAAAGTAATAAGTCCTTATTGTCACATCAGAGTTGAATGTTAGAATTACTTGTTGTATGTATAAGGTCGCATTCGTCCTATGTTATGCAATTTGTTTTCTAGAGTCTAAAAGATTGTTTTTCTATGATGAAGGGGTCCTTGAAGAGCCCCGATGCCTACTTAACTATTACTAGCTAACGTTCTTGAAATTCTACTTGCAGAAGACAGGAAAGAGAAAGAGATTCCATTAAAAGACTTTCTGATCTGTTTTTCAGTTTATTAGACAACATAGCAAAGACCTTTTTAAGTTATCACTATGGAAGTGTAGAAGATTGTCTACTTCTAAATATACTCAGGTATTTTATTGACATTAAACGACTTCTTCCGTCATGTCGTAACAACAGTTTGTATTGGACAAAGGTTTATGTAATTGAAACACATAATTTTTATATCGCTTGCTAAGGGAAAGTTTGTATAGTTGTATACTATATAATTTCTTCCAAACTATGTAGAGGATAGTATATTATTTCCCATTCTAAAAGTAATAGTTGCAATACTTATGTGCTTATATATTTATATAGTCCATATAAACTGTATGATACCCTTATGATCCAATACATATTCTTTATGCAAAGCTCTTATGTGGGATAATGATATGTATCATATTTAAATGTATACGCTAAAGATTGGAACTATATACACGAATCCTATATAAACACTAAGTGCATAGACCTTATGTTAAAATCATACGTATAAATTCTACCTTGCACAAAACTATAGGTTGTAAATATTTCAATGATCAATCGCATGATATTATGTGCATAGTAATACTTGTTTTACGATGGAAGGTGGTAAGGCTTATATGCTAAAATGCGCTAGTTTGTAAACTTACCAATTATTTCCCTAATCTCGCAGGTACATGATGTATTAACCTTGTAATGGGAGATTGTTGGCATGCAATATGAAGGTTGGTTGAAATATTTAATAACTCCTTAACTGCGTTCTCAGTGGATTGTGTTAGAAAAACAGGATTGCAGAGCAATAACAATAAACATAAATGCAAATATAATCACACACATTACAAGAGAGACACAGATATATCATGGTTCACCCCAACTTGGGCTACGTCCGCACTGAAGTTTCCAGTCCTTATTATTATTCCGTCCAGCAAAGTGAAGGGATACAACCTACAGCACAACCGCTGCACTTCCTCTTCACTGTCTCACAGTCTCTTTTCTGATCTCAGAGATCTTTACAATGCATAAAACCTAATACATCTTTCCCTAGCCATATTACAAAGTCTTTCTTTTATAGGGGAAATAAAATGGGAAAATACCACGGGTTACCCAAAACCATGGGCCTGTAAACAGCTGGAGAAAACAGCCCCAAACCCCTAAAAATGCAGAATGGGTGTACAATCCTCCGAGGTGCAGGGCTGAGACAATATCATCTATGAGACTGGAAGATCTGGCTCCACAACCAACAATCTCCCACTTGGAGACTGATCACAGCAACTCCACCACTGCTACACTTGCTGGACTTGGACTTGAAAAATTTCTCCTCTTCACCTTCATGCTAGAAGGCCAACTAAAACTGAGCAAGAACTCAGTTTCTCTCTGGTCACTACCTTTGTGAACATGTCTGCAAGATTCTGGCTAGTATGTATCTTTTCCAACTTCAACAGTTCATCTTCCATAACAGAGCATATGAAATGGTACTTGAGCTGTATATGTTTAGTCCTGGAATGGAATGTTGAGTTCTTTGAAAGATGAATGGCACTCTAGATGTCACTATACAACCTTCTATCCTTTTTCTTCTTACCCACTTCCTCCATAAACCTCTACAACCAAATCATCTCTTTACTAGCCTCTGTAATGGAAACATACTCTGCTTCCATTGTTGAAAGTGCAACAACCTTCTGTAGTTTTTAAATCCAGCTTACTACTGTTCCACCTACAGTAAACACATACCCTGTGGTTCTCCTCCTGCTATCCTTATCACCTACCATATCTGCATCAACATATCCCTGTACAATAGTGTCTAAGCCTCCAAAACATAATGCCTGAGTGGTAGCACCTCTCAAATACCTTAGAATCCACTGTACTACCTTCCAATGTTCTTTACTTGGATTGTTCATATATCTGCTCACAACTCCCGCTACTTGTGCAATATCTAGTCTTGTGCACACCATGGCATACATCAAGCTGCCAACTACTGATTGATAGGGAATCTTGGACATGTAATCTGTCTCTTCCTGTTTATTGGGACACATTTCCTTACTTAGACTGAAATGGCTGGCCAAAGGTGTACTAACTGGTTTTGCATTCTGCATTCTGAACCTCTCCAACACCTTTTGTATGTACTCACTCTGAGACAATGTCAATTTGCGATTTTTTCTATCTCTCATTATTCTCATACCAAGGATTTGCTTTGCAGCACCCAAATCCTTCATCGCAAATGAATTAGTTAGCTTTCTTTTGAGTACATTTATATCCTGCATGGTAGACCCTGTAACAAGCATGTCATCCACATACAATAACAAGATAATATATCTTTCATTGTCTAGCTTCTTGAAATAAACACAGTGGTCAGAATGACATCTACTATAACCTTGTTTTGTCATAAGCCTGTCAAATTTTAAATACCACTACCTTGGAGCTTGCTTAGAGCCATACAAACTCTTTTTCAACCTGCATACCAAGTTCTCCTTACCTTTGACTTCATACCCCTGTGGTTGCTGCATATATATCTCTTCCTCCAAATCCCCATGGAGAAAGGCTATTTTTACATCTAACTGTTCAAGATGCAAATCTTCTACCACCACTAGACTTAAGATAGTCATAATTGAAGTCATATTAACAACAGGAGAAAATATTTCATCAAAATCTATACCTTTCTTCTATGCAAACCCTTTTACAACAAGGCTGGCCTTATACCGCTTCTCACCTCCTTCTTCTTCCTTCAACCTATAAATCCATTTGTTTTGCAATGCTCTTTTACCAGCAGGCAACTAAACCAAATCCTAAGTCTAGTTTCCTACCAATGAGTCCATCTCCTCATTCGTGCCTTGCTCCCACTTCTTTCTAGTTTCCACCTGCATTGCTTCTTCATGACATTCTGGTTCACCGGCATCAGTCATCAACAAATAATACATTGAAGGAGAGTATCATTCAGGAAGTCTACTTAACTTGGTAGATCTTCTTGCAGTTGCAGGAGTTTTAGGTACTTGCTGTTGTTCTTGATTTTCTGGCACCTTTGGAACTTCATTTTCTCTAATTTCATCAAGTATTGTGTACTATGTGTTTTCCTTTTCTCGTTTCTTTCCCTACAACTGATCTTTATACATGACCTTTTCATTGAATATGACATCTCTACTTCTAATGATTTTGTGATTTTCATAATCCCATAAACGATAACCAAAATCATCAACCCCATATCCAATAAAGGTACATTTCTTGGATTTAGCTTCAAGCTTTGTTCTATTTTCTTTATCAATATGGACAAATGATTCACAACCAAATGTTTTCAGAAATGAGTAGTTTACCTTTTTATCTATTTATGCCTCCTCTGGAATACCACCATCCAAAGCACTTGAAGGTCCTCTGTTTATTAAATAAACAACAGTATTTACAGCATCCGCCCAAAACTATAAGGGCAACCCTGCATGCAGTCTCATACACCTTGCATGCTCCATGATTGTTTCGTTCATCCTTTCTGACACATAATTTTCTTGTGGTGTTCCTAAGACTGTCTTCTCTCTACAAATCCCATGGTATGAACAGTAACTATCAAACTCCTTGCCGCAATACTCACCTCCATTATCAGATCTGAGACACTTCAACCTTTTTCCTGTCTCATTCTCAACCAAATCTTTCCACTTCTTAAAAGTATCAAACACATCAGATTCCTGTCTAATGCAATAAACCCAAGTTTTCATAGTTTCATCATCAATAAATGTAACATAATAATGAGAGCCACCAATAGATTGTACCTGATCCGGTCCCCATACATCTGTATGCATTAGCTCTAACTTTTCATTCTTCTTATGTTTCCCAACCCTGAGAAATATGACTCTCTTATGTTTTCTATAAACACAGTTCTCCGAGAATTCCAAACTTACCTGCTTCAAATCTGGCAGCAACTTCCTTGAGTGGAGAATCTACATCCCCTTCTCACTCATGTGGCCAAGCCTATGATGCCACAATGCTATATCTATTCCTGTGGAAGCTAAAGAGATAGAATGGACAATATTATGATGACATAAATACAAAGTACCTACCCTGTCTCCTTTTCCTATCACCATTGATCCTTTAGTGATCTTCCACCACTTTTCTCCAAATGTAGATAGACAGCCGCCATCTCCCAACTGCCCTGTTGAGATCAGATTTCTTTTCATAGTAGATAATATGCCTAACATCTCTTGATAACCAGTCAATTCCATTCTTAACTTTTATCCATACCTTACCCATTCCAACAATTTTACATGGCTCATCATCACCCAATAAAACATGTCCAAAATTGCTAGGAACATACTCATGAAAGTATTTCCTATGGGGTGTAGCATGACATGAAGCTCCTGAATCTACTACCCAATAATCACTAGTATTATCTAATGCAAGAATCAAATCATCTTGTAACACATCACCTGCTACATTTGCTTCATGGGTAGTTTCCTTTTGTGCATCTCCTTTCTTCTTTAGAGATCTGCAGTGTTTCTTTAGATGTCCTTTCTTTCCACAGTTCCAACACTCTATCTTTCCCAATCTAGACTTGGATCTACCCTTTTTAGAGTTGTTGCGATTACCTTAGCTCTTTCCTCTCCCCTTTTGTCTTCTTTTGCTCTCCATGGTCAACGCATTACCTAATGTCTCACCTGTGCTTTTTCTTCGCATTTCCTCACTAAGAATAGCACCAATAACATCATCAAATTTCAATCTGTTTGAACCAGAGATAGAGCTACTTACAGCCATGACCAAGCTATTCCAACTTTCTGGCAATGAACACAAGATTAGAATAGCCCTAACCTCATCATCAAAGTTCACACTTATAGAACTTAGTTGATTTGTAACCGTATTAAACTCATTTAAATGATCAACTTAACAGATCCACCTTCAGACATCTTCATATTAAATAAATTCTTCATTAGAAATACCTTATTGGAGGCCGATGGTTTTTCATATAGCTTACCCAGTGCGCTCATCAAACCCTTTGTTGTCATTTCTTTTGAGATATTGAAAGCCACCGACGAAGCCAGGCTTAGCTGTATTGTTCCCAGAGCCTTTCTATCAAGAAACTCCCATTCTTCATCCTTCATGGCTGCCGGCTGCTTTGCTCTTCCTCCCAATGGCAAGAATAGATCCTTCTGGTACATATAGTCCTCCATTTGCATCTTCCATAACTAGAAGTTTTGGCCATTAAACTTCTTGACCTTAAACTTTCCTTCTTCTGCCATTGCTCCCACTCGAACCAGAAACCCTAGCTTCCTGCAGGTTTATCTACCAAATAGACCTTTGCCTCTGATACCAATTGTTAGAAAAACAAGATTGCAGAGCAATAACAATAAACATAAATGCAAATATAATCACACACACATTACAAGAGAGACACAGATATATCGTGGTTCACCCCAACTTGGGCTACGTCCACACTGAAGTTGCTAGTCCTTATTATTATTCCATCTAGTAAAGTGAAGGGATACAACCTACGGCACAACTGCTGCACTTCCTCTTCACTGTCTCACAGTCTCTCTTCTGATCTCAAAGATCTTTACAATTCATAAAACCTAATACATCTTTCCCTAGCCATATTACAAAGTCTTTCTTTTATAGGGGAAATACAATGGGAAAATACCACGGGTTACCCAAAACCATGGGCCCGTAAACAGCTGGCGAAAACAGCCCCAAACCCCTAAAAAATCAGAATGGGTGTACAGTCCTCCGAGGTGCATGACTGAGACAATATCATCTATGAGACTAGAAGACTTAGCTCCAAAACCAATAGAGTGTTTGATGGTTGACTTCGTGGCCAACTCCACATGAAACAAGTGTGGAGACACCGATCTGTACATTTTTTTACAGAGTAGAGTGTTAGCTAGATGTAAGAGTTGGCAAGTGAATACAACATTGAATTCTGTGGTGATTACTGCAAATTAATGCAGTTGGTGATCATATTTGTTGGAAGCCTGGGTGGCTGGATCTTCACCATCGATCTGCAAGTGTTCTCAGGTTTTGGGCATAAACCCTAACCTTCCCACTATACAACGTTACGATTATTCTTGTAGAATTCGTTTGGCAAGAGTGGGTGGGGAAGGAGGCCAACAGGCTCTTCGATTCTCTAGGGTTTGCAACTTCTTTACATTTTCTTCCTTCCGAGGGTTTGATAGGGCGACCTCCCTACCTGCAACTTGGTCGTAAGAGTGTTTTGACGAGGGTGTACAGTGTAGGATTTACTTTATGTTGTACTATGTTGGAGTTATGGTACTGTAACTTGTTGTTTGAAAGGGTTTTTATCAGTATTTTGATGGTGGAAATGTTTGCATAGTCTGGTTTTTCTAGAAAGTAGCAGTAAGGACCTAACTCGTAAAAACCTGAGAGTGTGAAGGTAAAGAGGGTTTGGTTGTTCTTCGGCAATACCAATGAATAGTGTTGGGCCCTCTAGGATATTCTAATGGTGTGTTAAACTTCTAATGTGGATAGTGCAGGAAACAGTGCTTCAATGAAAATAGAAGTCAGGTAAAGTATTTTTAACTTCCACGATTTCGCTTTTACAGTAGTTAACATTTGTCAAAATATTTTGAGCTTTAAGCTTCCATTTTTTACCTTTGTTACAAATTTGTTGGCAGGTAAAACTTGGAAAAAGTGGTATTGATGCTAGTCTTTGAGGGAGAAAGGTTCTTGATAACTGGTAAGCCTTGGTGGCACCTCCTTGGCTCTTCACGCTGAAACTGTGATGTACGGAAGAAAAGTGGTGAAATTTTAAGGCAGTATTGCCAGTTTGTAAACCCTTAGAAATTTTGGTTTTTGAAAATTATTTCATTCGATACTACTGTTGATAATATTGCACATGAATAATGGTGCCACAACAATGCTTGACTAGGAGGGTTTCACTCCCGAGCCTCATGGCTCTCATTGGATTCACAACGATTTACATTACTCTATTGTTTGTGTAATTCTATGGGTTTATGGATTTAAACGTTGTCAAATAGATTCACAAGACATGGTTTAGTGTTCTGTTAATGCCAATGGTTAGGGCATGGCCCGATAATAGTGATATAATGTTTGTTTTTCACAATGTAACAAAAGGAAAATAGCCATAAGTCTAGTTATTCAAAACCTTGCTATTATTACTACGTTTTTCTTGTTTGTGGTTTAGGGTTTTGGTTGAGGATCGAAAACCCCAATACTTACCTGAGATACAATAATATTAAAGAAATGTTGTAAGGACATATTTACTTCATATTTTAAGTTATGAGAATGCCGAGCCTATGGATTTTCTCTTGGGAATCTTCGGTGATGTTATGTTAAGAAATCTCAATACTGGTTTTGATAAATACTATGTACAATGTCTAATAATATTAGTAGGTGAATAAATCGTTTGTCTTCAAGCTTGGGTTATCCTCAGTTGTAATATGAATTTTGATGATGAGATAATACTTGTGTAATATATTGTATTTGTACGTAGCGATAATAATGCTAGTTTGTAATACATTTCTCAACTCTATGAGGGCTATCTCTATGTCGAAATAAAAGACTTGGTTTTATTTTCCGAAGTTTATTTAAGCGTTGAAGATGTTTATATATTCAATGTTTAGCCTATAATGGTTTAATATGTTGTATAAATAATTCATGAATTCATCATTTAATTATACATTAAGTATAACAGTTATTATATAGATTATTTGGTTCAAAAATAACTATATTATTGTGTTTGAACATTCAACAGAAAACATAATAGAGTGATAGTCAAATATAAATAAGAATTTGTTTAATGAATTCTATTGTAACCCTAAATAGCTTATGCGATATATGTATATGGAAATTAAAAAAATAGTACAGTACTTGAATTATATAAAAAATTATTTAGGGAATATATCATTCTGATTTCATTCATAGAATAGCATCATTCGAATCTACTCTAATCTGATCTTCCCTGTACTAGAGTACGACATTTAAACGATGTGTGGAAAAAAGCAGGGAAGAATTTTATCTCAATCATTCATTTATAATTTTAACAAAGTCAACTATAAGGACCTTCAGAAAAAAGGTAAATTGTAGAATAAATAATTGTTAACAGATCAACTTATTTAAGAAAATATAGGAAGTTGATAGCATAATAACATCAAAACTGTAATAACAAGTTTGACTGAAGTAAAATAAAATAACACAAATTGAACCTGAAATATGTAGAAGAAGAAACAAACATCCAAAGGAGCCCGTTCCACCCAACCAAATCCTTTAGACAGCCAAGCTACTTGTCTTAGGACCCCCGAGCCTATTTACTGAACCACTAGGACGAAGATGCTATGTGGAATAATGGAATAAATTCCCTTGCAACTCAGCAGTCGTACTTAGCAGAAACACTTCCTATCTTTAGCAATATTGAACTCAGCAATGTGGTTGCACTAGTACAGAATGCAGTCTTAGTTCACTTAAACACTTCTAACTTTCCCCTCATCAAATCTCTTGTGCTCAGAAAATTATCACAAGGTAAGAATGGAACAGCCTCCTGTTGAATTTGATGGATAGATAAATAGCATGCCTAGATCTTTTGGTCAGTTTATTTCAGTAAATGAGCCACCTGCTCAGTTCCACTTTCTTGGGGAACATGACCATAAAATAGGGAAGTTGCCCCCTACAACAGTTAGAAGTGAGTTGAGGATGCTGCCAAGTGTCAATTTGCTCTCCACCACAGTCCATTCCCCCTAGTGTGTCAGTGAACACTCATTCAACATTGTCCTTTGGATATTTGTCTCCACTTTCATTTATTAATAACAAAATATTCAAAGTAATTAATTACAGTCATCCATGACCCCACTTGGTCAATAGTCATAAAACTTTACAATAAAAATAAAACATAATGTTTTGTCAATAACATAAAATGTCTAGAACTTGGGTATGTGACAGAGTGGGAGTTCCCTACTTTTATTGCTTGAAATATCTTCCCAGTTTTTGTAGCATTTTTATGTGAATTTTCCACAATATGCCTTTCTCGTCTTTGTACTAAAATATCATATGTCCTTACTTGATATCTATATAAATCTTCTAGTCTAGTAAACCCGCTTTTAACATAATAGGAAGCTATGTGAGCTCGGTAATTAGAGTGTTCTAAATAATCCTTTAACTCCCTTATCCATCGCTACTTGTGATTAGATTCACAACTGGCATTTTCCTTTGAACATGTAGTTGATGAGGCCAAAGATAATGGTAATTGGATATGGTTTTTGGACTTTTTCTTCACGTATATGGTCATCACCAATATTATTTTGTATATTTTTCCAAATAGAAGGGTTGGTTTCCTTTCCAAACCTACTTTGTGTATTTACAATACCATAGCTATTGGTGTTTACACTTAAAAAGCTTCCCAACCAAATGCATTTCTAGTTGTTTTCTTGCCTCTAACAACTTGCACTTTCTTATTGTGTGAGTCACCTTGTACATTTGCATTTTACCTAACTTAAGTATTATGTTTATTTCTTTTAGAATTGTCTACAACCATTGTGTCTTGTGCCTTTTCTATCTCACTAGTAGACATTCCAACACTGGAAACACATAAATTTCAACTAGAGCTACCACTACATTGAAAATTGGTCTTACCACTTGTATTGTCTATGTTTGTGTGGGTTGAACTTGTTCCATTTCCAATGCTATGTATATTTGAAACTCCTTAATCCTTGAAGATTTCCCCATGTTTACTATCACCAGTAACATAAACAATGCTATTATTATCTATAATACTTATCCCACTTTGATATCCAACCTAAGGATTTTTAATTTCCTTAGATTTATCCATTGGTACTTGGCCATCATTGGTTTTTAACAAATCATTACAATGCATAACTAGATTACAGGTAGAACTACATTCATGGATACTACTAGTCTCAATATTCTAAATTTATAGTATAGTTGTATAGCTATATGTAATAATTAGTATGTAAAATAAACACACACACACACACACATCTTGTAGCTTTACTATCTGATAAAAATATCGTTTTTAACATCAAAAACCACTTAAAAAGGGGGAATCCATTGCATTTTTCATTTTTTGACCCCAACAAATGTGGCTTAAGTGAAAATAGGCCACTAACATCGCTTAAGATATGTCCATAACATCTCTTATGCAGCGTCAAATCAACACATTGCCTTTTATATATATACTTTAAAAGCATGGATCACTTGTATGTTTCTTAAGCAAGGTTGCATGTTTTTTTAAACCCTAATGATGATTATTCTATACTTTTGACTTGGATTTGTGGATTATAATCTCTACAATTATTATAAACTCTATATAGATGTTGATTTGTGTATTTGGTTTCATACTTGACTGGGTGAAAACGCGAAGTTGGGTAACACTTTTTTTAGAATGGACTGGAAAACAAACTAGTCCGCGCGGATGAACACGTGAAAAAATGTCAACCTCAAACTCTAGGCCGAGAGTTTGTGAGAGTTCAAACTCTCAGCCAAGAGTTTAATAAAACTCTAGGCCGAGAATTTGAAAAAATCACTGCACCATATTTTTTTAAAAACTCTCAGATGAGAGTATGAACTAAACTCTAGGCCGAGAGTTTGGAAGATATTTTCTTGGCCGAGAGTTCGTGGTCAACAAAACCTGCAAAAATATCCTACATATTTATAGAACCTGTAACTTTAGCAAGCCCAAACCCCTGCAAATTTTAAAGATTATTTGTTAGACTTGGTAGAAATGGATTCATCTCTAAATCTAGTTTCCAATGATATAATAATTGTTTCATTTCGATTTAAATTTCTATTTATTAATAATTTTTTTCTAAACCTTATCCCTTAAGAATTTTATTGTTTTGAAAATCACCTGAAATGGAAATTCAATATCATAAAAATGAAAACACCAAAAAAATTGAAATCTTCATAGATATATTAATTTCCATGTCCTCTTCAAAATAGTACTTTTATTTTTTCCAATAAGAGTCACACTAAAAACAAAATTGAATCTCACCAAGATGTGTTGATAATGCACAATTTTCTGAACATATGTTATTTCGATAAATAATAAAAAATAGTTCCCAAGTCTGAAAAACCTCAGAGTATAGTCCATGCACAAGTGCAATGTGTGTAGATTATTAGCATACAATTGTTTTCCCTAAAATGAATAACCATCTCTCAAAAAAATGAAGGCCACGCAGGTCACTCATTATCCATACCTAAACTTTTCAAGTATATGTCGTTGGTGGCCTCCAAATTTGTCCCACAATATGTCCATAAATTTTTTTTTTTAAAAATACAAGTAGAAAGCTAATTCAATTATATAAAAAAAAATTGTTTACTTCAAGATGAAACTCCTAAGGGAGATATGGGTTTGAATAGATTGAAGTTGAAAAACATAAAATTTTGTAGTTTTGTTTGTCAAAAAATAAGCCAAAAGTGTATACCAATGTAATATCCTGATTTTGACTCTATTGCATTAAAATTGTAAATGATGTAAATATCGTTATTAAATCATGGTGAGGAGCTCAAGGCCAAGGCCCCGCCATTGATTTAGTGTTTTATATATTGGCATGTAAAAATCGATGCATATGGTTCTTGTGCTAGCTATGCACAGTAGAAATTAAGACATCATGTAAATACAAATTTTAATGAAATACCCACAACTAGCTATGCAATGCAACAAGAGATGGGTGCATGATTCTACAAGTAATAAGGAGGGAAATTATTCAAAACCTTGAGCCAATGGTGTTAAGCCAAATTTCATTGAGAGAACCCATAAACCCTCAACTACCCATTTTGACTTATGCATCCAATCATTTGATTCTTCCAGGAGTTGGTTGAGGTAGTTAATGCCTTGGAAATGAAGAGGTATGGTAGTCAATTTTGTGCATGGGCAAGCCATCAACCTGGGAAAATGTATTTTTGCTTCTTGGGAAAGAAAACACCCACGAAATGGTGCCCAAATCCATTCTTCACCCATGGTCATGGCTCTCTCATGCGGTTTGATCTAGCTAGGGCTTTCTCCTTCACGTTTTCCATCATTTTCCTACAATTTCCATAGTTGGGAACTCGTTTTTGTATTGCACAGTGGATGGGAGGAAGGGAGTCACGATTTGAGGGTTTATGGAGGCCATTTCTGTCTCTTGAATGCCCATGAACATTTTTTGAAAGCGATTTTTCTCTCCCAGGGTTGATTCCCCATCTACCATTTCGTTTTTGGTTTCCCACGTCTTCCTCATACCTGGCACTTGTGATTTTGCTATTATGTGCATCCTTGTTTTCGTTTGAACTTGTGAGAAAGAAATTCAGAGTGGAAGAGGACCAGAATTGGCTTGATAAACCTAGTGAGGAAGGAAACCTATCAAGAAGATCCAAAGGGCTCGATACTCTTCTATGCACACCTTGAACAATACTAGATTAGAAGGTATGGCCTAAGGGACTGTGTAGTAGTGAAGGGAATACTTCCTTATATTGGGTGTGTAGGTAATGTGGTTACCAAGCTAGATAGATCTGGTAGAGGTATCCATAGCTCTCTGGGTGAGCCACTAGATTAGCAATTCATTCTCTTCCATTTCCTTAGCATCCTGATAAACCCAACAGTGGATTGTCTTGGCTGATTTTGGTGTATCTTTGGCTATGTGTGAGTCTGGTGTCCCCCTTTCCTTGTATAAATCATGCCCATCTTGGGGGTGGCAGTTGTGTTGAGATACTGATGAACACAATTGGCCTATGGTTGGGTGGAACGTTGCAGTTGTATAGCCAGCTACTCAAGACTACTTCGTTTCAAGATAAGTATTCTCTTGTATTTATTCTACAATGTCTTTATTTAATGACTATCATGAAAATGTGAATGCATGTTAGATATGTAGTTGAATTTGCTTCCGCTGTGTTTCTTACGTTTATACATCTGCATATCTCCACTTTTATATTCAGTGGATTATGTTAATAATCATGGGGCTAGACGCCCAGCCTTAGCATCACGTTCTCTCCATCGCACTGGTAGGATGGGTGGGGACGTGATAACCAACTTTGTGATTTCACCCGACTACTATAACATAGATGCATTTTAATGGAAGGATAAACTACATTAACACTAGCACTTATACCATTTAACACTAGTTTCTTTAATTGTTATAACCACTTATCCCTACCACCATCATCTCTCCTAAACTTTTCTCTATATATACTCTAATATAACCATTATCAACTCCTAAAACCTGTAACCTCTATTAACATCACCCACATCCCCAAAAATCACAAAACATTGTAACCATTATCACCACTATCACCAATAATCATTAATCTCCTAACACATATAACTATTAACCCTTAGGAATTTTAAAACCTAACACATATAACTATTAACCCTTAGGAATTTTAAAACCTAACACATATAACTATATTACCCTTGTTACTATAAACCATGATAACCCTTATCACCAGTTTCCTCTAACCATGGAAACTCAACCTCTATAACCCATAGTCTAGTAACCCCAAAACCCCATCTCTTAACATATATAATATACATCCCTTATAAACTATAACAAGTGCCCTTAATAATCATTACAGATAACCCTTAACCCTAATTATCCAATTTTTCTCCTTAATTACCTCTATATATAATCATTGTCATTTGAATTACCCCTACATATCATAACCACTAAAATCTTATACTTTGTAACCCTTCTAATCCCTAACACTTGACCCCAATAAACTTTAGTTTTAACCCCTATAATTTGTAATGACTAACACTTAACCCATATAACCTCTAACACACAACCTATATAATTGTTAGTACATGACCCTTAACCACTAACACATATTGTACTCATAATATCCTAACCCTGATCACAGCGAACCCATATAAATGTCACGTCCCCTCCCGTCGATCCAACTCAAGGAAGGGATCATGACACTAAGATCTGGTATTTTACACAATACTCAACCCCATTCATCAAATTCACAGCAATAAAACAAATGTGTGTAGATTCCATTCAATTTAACATAGCAGAAGTAATATTCTACACACACATATAGCATGCAAGTCCTAGCATATGGATAAACATGCACCAATTTAAAACATTTGCAGAAGTAAACACATAAAGAGAATAATTATCTTCATTGTGCAATTGTCCCAAGCAGCTATCTATGTCACTACAACGTTCCACCCAACCGTAGGTCTCTTCCCAACCTGTATTATTTCAGCACTCAAAGACCACTCCTGAGCTGGGCATGATATCTACAAGGAAAAGGGGACTCTCAAGCTCAACACAATCCAAAGAAATGAATACCCATCTCAACCCCAACATTCTCTTACACAAAACAACTCAAATATTGGCATGGATACACATTTTCAGCAATGATATTTACATAATAGGGTTTATGGTTTTTCCCCAAATCGTGGCACACCCAAAAATGGATTGTGGGAAGAGGAAATCAACCCCAGGGAAGAAAATTGATTTCTCCCACAATATATGAGCATATAGTGGGCCAAAATGACCTCTCTAAAACCAAAAAATCGATTTATTCTCTTCCCCACTGTTAACCAAAGCAAAAACACCCTTCCTAGCTAGGAAAATGGAGGAAAACACAGCAAAACCATGGAGGAAAACGCCCAGGAAGTTCCCAACTCGTGAGAGAGAAAAACTGATGGGTGAATAATGGCTTGGTAGCAATTTTGTGGTTCCTTTCTTGCCCAAGAATCCAAACATGAATTTCCATGTAGGGTGGATTTCCCATACCCGAATTTGGACAGCCATACCTCTCCATTCCCAAGGCATTAACTACCTCAACCAACTCTTGGGAGAAATAAATGATTGGGCACAAAAGTCAACATGGGTAGTTGAGGGTTGATGGGTTCTCTCATTAACACTTGGCTTGACTTGATTGGCTCAATGGTTTGAATATTTCCCTCCCAATTCCTTGTAAACATCATGCCCCCATCTCTTATTGCATTACATAGCTAGTTGTGGGCATTTCTATTAAAATGCATATTTAAAATTTCCATGGCTCACTAGCACATGGGTAACATAATACTAAATACTTTCATCTTCAAGATCGAGCATTCACTAGCAAGGCCTTGGCCTTGAGCTCCACACTAGGAACCATGTATAATATGCATACAATATTTATATTATAGCCCAAAATATCCTAAGGGTCAAAATGGGGGTATTACAATCCCCACCCCCTTAGAATAACACCATCCTCGATGTTCCAATATTTAGGAATACATACACGCTTTATACATGTCCAAAATTCACAAAATGTGGCAGGTATGTCCTGCATTTCACCCTTTACTTGGGTTTCCAGGACCAAGTCCTTTGGCCTTCACAAACTGCTCCTGCTGGCTGGGACCTTCTAGCTCTGCATGAGGCCATTGTTCCAAAACAATATCTTCATTTTCTTTACCTTCGAGCTGATCCAGAAGTATGGAAACTTTATGGATACTATATCTCTTGTTTTCCTTTGTTGGGTAGTTATGGAGGAAATGATTCCCTCCACATTCCCAACATTCCAGTGGTTCCTTTTTCTTTGCTCGCTCAACTTCCATGGAGTCTTCCAGCATTGAGCATTTCTTAATGGGCTAATTGGATGAATTCCTCTTCATGGATCCACTGCCCTTTCCCTTACTGATTGCCCCCAGAATGATTTTTACCTCCCTTTGCATAGGAATAGAGTCCCGCAAAGCTCGGTGGTTCATCTTATTATGTTGCTTTTGTAGCTTGAGCATCTCTCCAGTATTTTCTTGGGTCTAGGAAATTGTTCGAAGAATCCCTTCAGCCAACTCCCACCGCTTTTGGTCTACTGCCATGGTCAATGTGCACAGCTGACCACACTTTTCTTACTAGCAACACTTTCTTGTATCAGCTGCAACCAATCGCTTCAATTTATTACCTGTGAAATTCATCATAGTGATTCTTTGTTAGGCCAATCATAACATAAACATTAGCATCAATGAATTATTTTCAGAATTGACATGGAATGTCCATGCTTCATTCATGAGATTTCCACACTTTTCATCCTTTCCCAACATACATAGGAACTCATTCATGTTCATCCTTTCACAGGGAATTAACTATTTCAGCATTCAAAATTCATTTCAAGCAATTAAACACAATCTATTTTCAGCTATGACATGCACTCAACAATATTTTGCTTTTAAGATGCATCAATAAAAGGAAAGACAAGAGTAAGAGTTTCCCCCTCTTAGTCTTGTTCCAATCTGGAGCCACACTATCACTGTGGTTCTATGCTCCTTAGCCTCTTTCACTTCAATGTGAATGCTTAACTTTCCCTTTCTTGGCTATGACACTTAGTGTCTAAGGTCTGTCTAAGTTTTTTTTTTCAACTAGGGAACCCTTCCTCACAATTTCCCACAGAACCTTTGGCTACTAGAACCTACACAAGTCCACTTAACACCATTTTCATCATTGTTGTTGATGCTGAGCTCTTCCAGGACAGTCACATGTCCACATGCATCCTTATGATTCCTTCATAGTCCTTGCTTTCAAAAATACCTACATTCAAACATTGAATCAATTCACATGTTTAATTTATTTTCATAGGGTTTATCTCTAAACGAGAGTTTAAGAAATCATAATCAAATCATGTACACATGTGTATTAATTTAAATAAGCAAGAGGATGCAACATAACCAAATATTTATATGTATTGTGCAGTTCCTCCCTACTCCACAGGTTTCCTTCTCTACTTTACATCCTTGGATCACCTGTGGGGTGGATGCTTGGCCAACACACGTACTGCTCCACAACATCAAGTAGTCAATGCCAAGCCAGTACACCGACTGGATTTGTTAGGAATACAACAACCCTTCACCAATGCCTCCACAACATCCAAATAACCAATGCCAAGCCAGTACAGCGACTAGGCTTATTAGGCATACAATAACCCTTCACCAATACCTCCACAACATCCAAATAACCAATGCCAAGCCAGTACACCGACTAGGTTTATCAGGCATACAACAACCCTTCATCATCCAAATAACCAATGCCAAGCCAGTACACTGATTGGGTTTATCAGGCATACAACAACCCTTCACCAATTCCTCCACAACACCCAAATAACCAATGCCAAGCCAACACACAGACTGGGTTTATCAGGCATACAACAACCCTTCAGTAATACCTCCACAACATCCAAATAACCAATGTCAAGCCAGTACACTGACTGGGTTTATCAGGCATACAACAACCCTTCAACATCCAAATAACCAATTCCAAGTTAGTACACTGACAGGGTTTATTAGGCATACAACAACCCTTCGCCAATACCTCCACAACATCCAAATAACCAATGCCAAGCCAGTAAATCAACTAGGTTTATCATGCATACAACAACCCTTCACTAATACCTCCATAACATCCAAATAACCAATGCCAATCCAGTACACCGACTGGGTTTATCAGGCATACAACAACCCTTCACCAATACCTCCACAACATCCAAATAACCAATGCCAAGCAAGTACACCAACTGGGTTTATCAGGCATACAACAACCCTTCACCAATACCTCCACAACATCCAAATAACCAATGCCAAGCTAGTACACCAACTGGGTTTATCAGGCATACAAAAACCCTTCACCAATACCTCCACAACATCCAAATAACCAATTCCAAGCCCATACACCGACTGGGTTTATCAGGCATACAACAACCCTTCAACAATACAAAGATGGCACTCCTTCTCCTATGAAAACCAATGGTTCCCTTTATGAACTCTTTAGGTGACCCTCTTGACTGCAGGCTAGCATGGCCCCACAATACCCACAAGGATGATACCCCTTTTTTACTACACAGCTCCTCGGGCCTATCCATCCCTTCTAGTGTCCTTTAGGGTGAGTGTAGAAAGGTTACCACTGCCCATATAGTCCTCTTGAGTACCCTTTATTCACTTTTCCCCTTAACGTGCAACACCAAATTGCATCTGTGTAAGTTGATAGCACAATAAGGATAAGCAAGATCATCAGTATTGCTGCTCTAAAATTGTAACCACATTTCATAACATTCACTATCAAGTATTGAAACACTAGGAATGCGTCCATTCCCTTAGGGTGTAGTCAATATTGACAACCCTATCATAACCCAGTGTTGGCACGGGATAGATCCGCAGGAAGTGCAGAAGCCAACAGATGCGAAAGGGTCATTCCGAGGAAAAAGGACCTTTCGCCGTTTTTGTGGAAGCATAAGATTTGTTAGATTAGTCAAGTCTGCCATGTGGGCCATTTTGTAATAGAATAGAAGAATATAAATAGAGTAGGATTGTAAGCCTAAGGGCATCGAAGTTTTGGAGATGAATCCTATCTTTTGGGTTCGTTCGGTATCTGTGATAGGATGACTTGACAATTTCTGTGAGGTTTATTCTGTAGTTTTTGATGAATGAATGAGGATGTTCGGTTATGATATGAATTATGTTGTTATGCAATGATGCGATGATGAATAATGGGTTATGTGAATGTTTTATGTTGATTAATGCGATTATGTTGTTGAGTATGTTCTAAATGTATGTGTGAATAATTTATGATGTGAATGATTAGTTAATAATATGTTGTAAATGCTATAATTTCTGGTTAGTACGAAACTAAATTGTACATATCCTCTACACAATTACGGAAACTTGGTTCCAGCAGCCCTCTTATTCACCTTGGGCGAGACTGCACTTGCTCCGCAAGTGTTGCTGGGAAGGGTTACACCTTTCCAGGCCGATGTATAAGGGAGTTAGGTTGATATTTTGTTGGCGATAGTGTGGTATGAACCCCTGTCGATAGACTCTGCATAAACAAATGGTTCTGTTGCTGGGACCCTAAGGAAGAGGAAAAGAGGATATGTTGTGGCACCCGAAAAAACTAGAGATCCAAGAGTGGTTTGATAAGAAGGCGGAAGAATTCGCAGGAAGTGAGAAGCGAGATCCTAAGCAGACATCAATCGACTAGTTAGAAAGATATGTTTATTCAAATATTCATGAAATCTTTTTTCTGTGAATTCCCAGTGTTATTGCATGAGTGGCTAGCACAGTTGACGTTTTGCAAGAACCATTGTCAAAAGACTGAACCGGATTGTTGGACCCCAGAGTTGGTGCGACAGCTGAAGCAGGTCAATAACAAGGTATCATGAGTTGTTGATTTTTGGGTAGACAGTATCCTTGAAGGGTACATAACTGAGTTCGTAGTAGATACTATCAATTCATATAGCAACGCCGAAAGAAATTTATTCAGGGGACCAAGGGGAAGATTCTTGTCATCATTAAAACTCTGGATTAAAATGCTTGTCTGCGAAAAAGGAATATTGATGATGTCTTCTAATGAGTAGAAGAACCGGTGTGCGAAGGTGAAGGTATCGCGTAAATGCAAGTCTGATGGAAATATGTGGTAGATGGACATGAGGGATGATGAATTTGGAAGGGAAGCTAATGAAGAGTGTGGTCTCTTGAGAAGTGGAGCAATATTCTAGCATCCTGAGAAGAAGAGGAGGACTAAGAGAGAGTCTCCTGAGAGGACCGGAATAGAGAACCATGAGATAGGACCACAGGGGAGGAATCGACCTCATTGCGGAGAAGATGTCGACCAGGCTACCCGAGAGACAGAAGGAGGTCAAATCGTAAGTTACCACGTACCTTCGACCCCGCAGACTACTCCAAATTTCATAGGAAGAAATCAAAACTATTTGCGGCGTTTCCCTACATGAAGCGGTAAGAGTAGTGCTTCAATGAACAACAATACTAGCAACATTAGGATGGAAAATGAGGCAAAGATGCCTACATTTCAAGGTAATGAGACCAAGGATCCCAAACAATATTGGTTTATATGCGAAGCTGTCTGGACCATGAAGCAGGTTCAGGATGATGCGATAAAGATGGGACAGCTAGCGACGACCCTTAGCGGCCGGGAGTTAGACTAGTACATGAAGTTTGTGAGGGTTCCAGCGAGAACAGCAGCCAAAACACTAGCACAGGTTAGAATTACAATGATTGATGAATTCAAAAAACCAAAATATGAGTCGCAATATGTCACTGAGCTTAAGGAGATTAAGCAATTCCCGAATGAGTTAGTGTGGGAATTCGATCAACGATACAAGACACTGATAGAGAAGGTGAGATTTCCAATAAATGAGTTGCAACATAAAGAATGGTTCATCGTAGGACTGGTAGCACATATCCGAGGGCCGTTGATGCAACAAAAAGTCGCAACACAGGCAGAAGCATTAGAAATCGTGATGAAGCTAGAGGCTTCACCAATTGGCGACGCAGGAATGGGAATGGACAGAGTTCAGGAACAACTGGCCAATCTAACATTGCAATTGGAGGATATCAAGAAGGGCAAGGAGACCCATGGAGACATATGATGCACCAGATGAAGAAGGGAGTGGCACCATAAGGACAACTGCCCAGAATTCAGTGAGTATTTGCAGGCAGGGGCACCAAAATCCCTTCGTAAAGGAGTCATGCCATGGTGTACTGTCTGTCAGACCAGAGGGCATCGTCCAAAGGAGTATATATACCTGCAAAAGATGGTATCAAAGCCAGCGAACTTATACTGCAAGTTTTACCGATCAGTTGGCCATGATGAGAAGGAATGCAGGGCCTATGACCTACTGCAAGATTGAACAACCGGAACATTTTTTATGAAGGGAGAGGAGTCTCCGGTGGTGCAGTAGCAATCGCAGTATAGCCAACCGCAGCAATACGACCAAGGTAAATACGGGCAGCCGCAGTATCCACCACCACCATATGGGCAGCCACAGTATGGGAAACAACAGTATCAGCAACCGCGGTACGGGAAACCATAGTACCAACAATATGGACCGCCACATGGAGGGTTTAGGGGAGGATTCCGTGGAGGCTGAGGTGCAGGTATGGGACAGTGGAGGCATTCAAAAATATATTGGATCATGCTCTCACCAAGGTGTGCAATGTGAACCGTGATGACTGGGACCTAAAAATCCCAGCGGTCCTTTGGGCATATCGCACCACATGCAAGCGATTGACTGGCCAGACTCCATTTAAACTTGTATATGGCCAAGAAGCAGTGATGCCAATGGAATATATAGTACCAAGCTTGTGCATCACCGTAGCAACAGAGATGAGCGACGATGGCACGCTGGAGGAATGCTTAACACAAATAATACAACTTGACAAAGATCGATTCATTGCAGGGTTTCACCAGATGGTAGAAAAGGACCGCTAGAAGGCATGGCACGACCGCCATGTAAAGATGAAACACCTCCAGAATTGGGATACGATTTTGTTGTATGATATCAAATTTGCGAAACACCCTGATAAGTTGCAAATGCACTAGTTAGGACCATATGTTATCACTTTTATCACCAACAGAGGTGCAGTACAGTTATAGAGCTTGGATGGGGTACTGTTACCGAAATTAGTCAATGGGAGTAGGTTGAAGCCCTATCACCATGATCCAACACAGAGCGGATGAGGACCAACAACAAATAATAATAATAATAATATATGTAGAAGATACGAGGGTGGCAGATGGCGCACCAGTCGGAAGAGAAGGTGCACAACAAGGGGTTGTATCGTAGTTTGGAGTTTGGACTGCGACAACGACAGAATTGCGACCCTATCAAATCAATAATCCTTCCATGGGACTTTTTCAAGATGACAACTCTTTTTGACAGGTAAGTTGGCTTGGATCAGCGCCGATGCCAGGCACGTTTGACACACAACAACACACCGGGGAAGCATGGTCGGTGGCACCATAGATGATAGTTCACACGGGGATGACACGAAAGGAAACATGGTTACCCATCACACACATAGGAATCCTGGTTACCACACACAAGCGACATGATGATAGAATCAGTGCATTAGGTAAACAGATCTGTGGAGGGATTTTGAAGCAAGCGTCCCGGACGATGGAGATTCATAAATACAGGCACCAAAGGCTAAAGCGGAACAAAGAGGTATTTACCAGAAGCAAGGAATACATGTTGCGAGTAGGTCAAGTAATTTCATAATTTAGGAATCCAAAGGAGGCTATTGAAATGATCCATTTCATTTCATGTGGTAGCACACCAGGGGCGTTGTGGGATCGAACGATGAGTGTACATGAGTGCCTTGAGCATGAAGAAGCCTTGGAACTTGGGTGTCACATCGCTGAGGTTTTATCTGAGATGTCTAAGTATGTGGTAGTAGTTCGAAGTTTCATGGTCCCAGCGACCACCAAAAGAACAGAGGTAGCAGCGCCCTAGCCCTGGTAGGAATCAATCCAAGGTGTGAAATAGATGTGCTAGAGCAGTCAGCATGTTTCCCACCTTGGCGACGTCGATGACTTCCACCCCAGTCTAGAACGTACATGGAGCGACCCAACAGACTCCAAAGAGGTAGATGATCAAGGTTTCTAGAGACTGGAGGATGAAAGCAAGAAGTACATGACAACGAACCAAAAATCGACAGACGAAGACAAGAAGTACACAGCAACGAGTTCCAGATGGCAAGAACAAGTTCAGAAATGAATCACGACGAATGATGGCTACAAACTAGCAGTTCCTAGCCGAGGTGGCTCGGGATGAGTTACAAGATTGTGTTGGGGGGTTGTTGGCACAGGATAGATCCACAGGAAGTGCGGAAGCCAATAGATGCGAAAGGGTCATTCCGTAGAAAAAGGACCTTTCGTCGTTTTTGTGGAAGCAAAAGATTTGCTAGATTAGTCAAGTCGGCCATGTGGGCCATTTTGTAATAGAATAGAAGAATATAAATAGAGTAGGATTGTAAGCCTAAGGGCATCGAAGTTTTGGAGATGAATCCTATCTTTTGGGTTCGTTCGGTATCTGCGATAGGATGACTTGACAGTTTCTGCGAGGTTTATTCTGCAGGTTTTGATGAATGAATGAGGATGTTCGATTATGATATGAATTATGTTGTTATCCAATGATGCGATGATGAATAATGGGTTATGTGAATGTTTTCTGTTAATTAATGCGATTATATTGTTGAGTATGTTCTAAATGTATGTGTGAATAATTTATGATGCGAATGATTAGTTAATAATATGTTGTGAATATTATAATCTCTGGTTAGTGCGAAAGTAAAGTGTACATATCCTCTACACAACTACAGAAACTTGGTTCCATCAACCCTATTATTCACCTCGGGTGAGATAGCACTTGCTCTGCAAGTGTTGCTAGGAAGGGTTATACCTTTCTGGGATGGTGTATAAGGGAGTTAGGTTGATAGTTTGTTGGCGACAGTGCGGAATGAACCCCTATTGATAGACTCTGCGTCAACACCCAGCACCAGAAAGGTGTGCACTCCCTTTCAGATGTGATCCATGTAGGACCTAATCATACTCAAGCAATCTAAAATAATATAAATAAAATAGAACATGCTCTGCATATTAACCCATAATAATTAGGGGTGTAAACGCGAAGGTGGGTTACACTTTGGTGAGAATCGGGCGCCAAAGAGACATAGAGGAAGTTATTCGGCCAAATAAATTTAATTATTCGGCCAAATAAATTTAGTTATTCGGCTGAATAATTTAGTTATTCAGCCAAATAAGTTATAGTTTATTCGACCGAATAACATTTAATGGGCCACCGTTAGACCTAACGGTGGCCTCGATTTATGTGCGAGGTTTTAGCCAGATGGAGAAAATGCAAGACGTTGTCTAATTATTCGGCCAAATATTTATTCAACTGACTAATTATTCTGCATAAAAGCTCATCCATGGCCATTGTTTGTCATTTTCAGTAGGATTTTGTGGACCCCTTTGAGAGCCATTGCTGGCCCCACCTCCGTGCCACCCGTCTCACCACTGTTCCGTCCACCCACTCACCTAGCCACTGGTTCGTCTACTTGGCTGTCGTTGAACTATGCCACCCTCTTCCCCGCTCTCTGCGTCTCACTTCTCCACCACCCTCTGTGTCATGTTTTGCTCGTCTTTTCTGCTTCTGGTCGTGGCGGAGGTGTACAATCATTGGTTGGTCGCTGCTCGGTTGGATGTGTCGACCTCTGTTGGTGGAGTGTGCGTTCGCCACCTTCTAACTCTCCCATCTGCTTGTCCCCTATGTTCATCACAGCGGAGTTGTATAGCCATTGGTTCATAGCTTGTTTGGACGTCTGGCCGCTTGTTGGTGGAGTGTGCATCTGGACATCTGTCGGTTTAGTGTCGACTGGACTTCTCTTGGTGGAGCTTTATTGTTGGAGTGTTCGCCTGGTGGTGGACGATCATATTTTTGGAGAGTTTATGCTGGTGGATGATCATTCTGTTGTTCATTTCATTGGTGGACATTTGCATAAGAGTGGGCTGTTGTCATTGTGGACCTCTCGTCATGGGGTTGTATGCAGAGGTAAGTTTTTTTCTTTATTTATGTTTTTATTTTTACTTTTAAATTTCTTATATTAATGTTTAATTGTTATTGCAGGTTCTATTTTTTTTTGGTGCTTGGGCTCGTTTTTCCAATTTCGTCTAGGATCTATTCTGCTGGGTCTAAATTCTCCTGAGTTTTGTTTGGCTGGGTCAAAGAAGTGAAAATATAAACAGGTAAGCCGAAACTCAATTTTTTTTTTAATTTACGAATTAAGTATTAATTAAAAAAAATTTGAATTTGTCCCTGTAAATGAATTGTGTCTAGTTGGACAGAGTTCATGAACTGTGTCCAATTGGATAGAGTTTATGAACTGTGTCCAATTGGACAGAGTTCATCAATTCTGTCCATTTGGGAAAAGTTCATCAATTCTGTCCAATTGGGCAGAGTTCATGAACTTTGTCCAATTGGGTAGAGTTCATGAACTTTGTCCAATAAAAAAGACAAGAAGACTAGTATAACTTCTCTTAAATGATATCTACCTTATTTCCAGAATCTTTGTACATGAGTAAGCTAAGCTAACCTTACTATTACTAAGAAAGAGCATAGATAATGATACTTATTACTCACATATAGTATAATCATAGTAACCTAATATGGAAAGTATAACATAAGCAAATAGAGTGGATTAGTATTAAGAGGTTTAACATGAACTCTGTCCAATTGGGTAGAGTTCTTAAACTCTGTCCAAATAGTATATTGAAAATGATTTAAATTTAAATATAAAAAGAGAAATATATGCAGTCTTTAGTTAGTTAATCTTGTTAAACTATTGATTTTGCTTATGTGTTTAGAAATGAAAATAAAAGTAGTTCTGTAATTGTATTTGCAAATGATATCTCCCCTTTATATATAGGTTTGTATTTTCCGCTGAACTCTGTCAACATGGACATGGACAGAGTTCATGAACTCTGTCAACATGGACATGGATAGAGTTTAGGAATTTTGTCCACATGGATAGAGCTCATGAATTATGTCCTTGGACAAAGTTCATGAACTCTGTCTACATTGACAGAGTTCATAGATCAATATATTAGTTTTATTACAAATTGTGTTAATGTATAGCTACAGATACAACAAAACTTTAGACACGATTAAACTCTACTTTGGATACAACAAAAATTTAAAATTTACTTTAGATACAACTAAACTATAGACATGAATAAACTTTACTTTAGATGTAATAGGAAAGAACAAAAGTCAATTGTATTATGTACCAAACTGAAGACCATTTTGCAACATGGAAAATTTCTGAAACATAGCCAAACTTGTGAAAAATAATACCATGCATTGTTAATATTTTAAGATTGTATGGAATAATAAAAATACTTGTAGATATAATTTATGTTTAAATATTATTAAAATAGCAATTAAGTAATTAATTTAAGATTTTAATTAAAAGTTAACATGTTCATGAACTCATTCTTTGACATAAAGAAAGGTAACCCTTCATTTTGTATTTAACTATATTGGTTCTATTCATTTTAAACATCAAAAACACTTAGAAGATTGGCACATCAATTCCTTATTAGTTATACTCATTTTAAGAACTACTAGATGATATTAGGTATATTTAGGTCTTTATTACATAACTTAGTTTCTTTAGCGGCTAGGTTTTAGAATTTCTAGAATTACTATCTAGATGTAACACTAAACTTAGTATTTAACTATATTTGCTCTATTAATTTTAAACATCAAAAACACCTAGAAGATTGGTACATTAATTCCTTATACATCCAACAATATTAGTCATAGTCATTTTAAGAACTATTAGATGATATTAGGTATATATAGATTTTTATTACAGAAATTAGCTTTTCTAGAAGCCAGGTTTTAGAATTTGTAGAATGAACATGTAGAATTTGAATATGTAATCAGTTGATATTTGTGTAAGTGTAGACATTATATCAAATGGAAAGAGAGGAATCTTTGAGGTGAAAGCGTAGGAGGTCTCCACAGTCTTCTAGGGTTGGTGTTACAAGTGATAATCGGAGGTTGTCAACTTCCCCTCGAGATTCTAGTTTATTGTATAGTTCACATTCAGTGGATCATCGACAAGGCGAAAGGGGTACAAATGATTCCCCTATATCATCTGTGGGAGAACACCGATCTCGACCTTCTGTTGGTATATGAATATCGATCTTTTAATATGTGTACATACAAATTGAATTTTTGTGTATGCAAAGTTTGTACATGTGTTTAAACAAAACTTTGTTTTTATTTGAAGCAGAGCACGGTTCAGAAGATGCTTGTAATTCTACAAAGCGGGAGGTAGAGCAAGCAAGGGAGATGGATGAGGGTGCAGAGCAAGGTTCTCAAGGGTCTTATCATTCCACACAAGGTGATGATGGTCGAGCCAGGATGCAATATGTTGAATTAACTGAGGGTTGTACACCCATTACAACATATCCATCTGATTTACCTCGGGAGCTTCCATGGGAAAGTGGTGATCATCAAATGACTCTTGAAAGATGTAGATCCCACTACGGCCAGTTGGAAAATTATTTTTCTACTATGGATCTCCCTCCAGAGAGTAAACAAAGTTTGGAGATTGTTTTGGGATCATTGTAAAAATTCATTCAGGCATATGAGAATCTCGGACCAACTACAAATGGTTTTGTAGATTTGATGCGAAGACGAAGGGAACAAGTGATGGGTCAAGACAAGTGGGTTGTTGTGAAGGAGAGAGTGACGAAAGAACAGGCCAAATCAATTTTTAACTTCAAAGAAGGTCTAAAGTGAGAAATGTTGAAAGTGCAATATTTCAAGTATCCTGATCTTGCACATCTACACTATGATCAGTTTCTCGTAGCATATGGTCGATTTCCATGGAACGATGAGGTTTCTCAATATTTTGCTAGATTTTTTTATGCTGAGTTTTTTTTAAATATGAAGTCAGACTATACTAATGTTCATTTAGAATTTTATGGAGTTGGAAAGGGTCGAATATATAATCGAAAAGGTGCTCTTAGAGACCCTACAACTCTTCGACCTCCACCCTAGATATCTCGCCCACCTAGATTGGTGGCATTAAGATCATAGATAGAGCCCACATCTCAACTTGGGACAACTGCAAGGAATTTTGTTGGCGATGGTTTATCGTCAGCATTAGTTGGGGTATATGTGGGATTGGTTCGAGAAAGGTCTTGTTCCACTATTATTCAAAAGTTTGTTTACAAAACTAATGATGAGATAGATGGAATGAGCATTGAAGATCTCAGGGCGTATTCCAAGTGTTAAATTTTCAGAATTTACTTCAATCTGATCTAGGATTTTAATCGAGAGAACAACATGTACAACATATCAATCATGGACACAATAATGCAAGCACACAAGAGACACAGAGTTTACTTGGGGAAAACCATAAAGGTGAAAAACCCCAATAACTTCCTCAGAAATAGATAGAGCAATGATACAACCAGAATACAAGAGATAGTCTTCTCCTAGTAGTAGAGCCTCCTCCTCCACAAGTGCGCCACTCTCCAAAGTGTGAGTGAGAGAATAGAATGTGTAAAATGAGAGAGACACACTCTCTATTTATACACTAACTTGACTTGACCTTTACTCAACTAGGTCGGCCTCAACTTAACCACTTAACATAATGATGACTGGGCCGACCCCCACTAGGGTGGTTTAATAACCCTTTGACCCACATGGTCGACCCCCAATAGGGTGGTCTAATAACCCTTTGACACACATGACTTATACAGGGCCGACCCCAAAAAAAAAGGTCTAATAACCCATCAAGTATAAGTTATGACACTTACAATATAAATGATGACACTTCCGTATAGAGGAATAATAACATCTCTATAGCAATACAATATACATATATGTGAAATACATTCCGAAGTTACATATACATCAACACTCCCTCTTAACTAGGAAGGTATTTCTCAACACAGGTCTTCTAGCACAAGTCTTCTTCTCTAGATCATCGTCACTAGATAATCGTCATCGAGTCATCATCATCGTCACTACTGCTGCTATCTCAATCAATCTCTGAATCTACTCGTCATAGGAAGTTCTACAGAGCCAATCCTTTTTCATATTGGATGTAGGCCCACCACCTGCAGGTCTTCATCATCACTGGGCATACTATGGAATCCTCAGGACTTATTACGTGCGTCACAAAACCTGGCTGCAACATCCCAGGCTATTACAAGCACATAGCTCTACCTGTCGGATCTCCCAGGAGCACATTACATGTGACCCATCACAAAACCTAGCTAAAGCATCCCAGGCTGTTACGAGCACATAGCTCTACCTGTCGGATCTCCTAGGAGCACATTACATGTGACCCATCACAAAACCTGGCTGAAGCAACCCAGGCTGTTACGAGCACACAGCTCCACCTGTCGGATCTCCCATGAGCACATTACATGTGATCTCACCACAAAACCTGGCTGAAGCATCCCAGGCTATTACGAGCACACAGCTCTACCTGTCGGATCTCTCAGGAGCACATTACATGTGGTCCACCACAAAACTTGGCTGAAGCATCTGAGGCCTTTTTAATCCTGTCCAGATATTCCAGGAGCAAATTACATGTGGTCATGGAAAAACCTAGCTGAAGAATCTGAGGCCTTTTTCATCCTGTCTAGATCTCCCAGAAGCAAATTACATGCCATAGGACAAAACCTCGCAAGAGCATCTCAGGGTGTTACGAGTACACAACTCCGACCTGAAGATCTCCTAGGGCACAAATTGCATGTCCTCCCAGAGCAATGTCTCGAAAGAGCATCCCAGGCTGTTATAGGTACACAACTCCGACCTATAGGATATCGCAGACATGCTCATCTGCACAACCTAATCCATGACCACAAAGTATCATCCTGATACTCACCATACATCATCCTAATGTACACATGATCATCCTGATCATCATCACTGCATCGTCTTGATGCATGTCATCTGGAGAAGCTCGTTATCCACGATCATCCTGATCATACAATGCATCCACCTGATGCATACCAAGTATCTACCTGATACATATCATCATACATGATCTACCTGATCATGCAATGTATCCACCTGATACATACACAGATACATGATCCACGCAATGTATCCACCTAATACATACACAGATACATGATCCACACAATGTATCCACCTGATACATATCAACATGCATGATATCAGTATCCACCTGATACATATATAGATACATGGTCCAAGCATCCAACATTATGCATATACAAAATACATACAAATGATCCAAATGATCATATCCAGCATCCAACATGATGCATACATACATAAATTATTCAACTGATCATATCCAACATCCAACATGATGCATATATATAGAAAGAGTAGTAACTGGAGCATCGTCCTGATGCTCATCATCCATGATCCTCCTGATCATCATAGCATCATCTTCTTCATATCATTTCATCGTCCATTAAGCATAGCCCAGATGCACATCATCCAGCACTTACACCACCGACATGGGAGAACACATCTACCACCATTCGGGGAAGGCTCCAGCCCTTACTCTTTCACCATGGGAGTACACATCTACCACCATGTGAAAAATGGCTTCATCCCTTACATCTACACCATGGGAGAACACATCTACCACCATGTGAGAATGGCTCAGCAATTACATCACAACCATGGGAGAACACATCAACCATGTCAGAAAAGCTCATGTGCATCTGCATCTTCTGGACTCATCACTTCCCTTTGGAAGGAACCTCCATCTGAAGTGCACCAAACCTCTCTCTGAAGTACTCAAACTACACTCTGGCCAACGGCTTGGTCAATACATCTGCAACCTGCTCATCCATCGCAACATACTCTGCTTCAGTTGTACTCAGTGCTACGCAAGATTGCTTCCTGCTAAACCAAGAGATCACACTTGATCCCATATTGAAATAGCACCCATAAGTGCTCTTCCTATCTGCAGCACTGCCTTCCCAATCTAAATCAACATATCCCTGCAGGTTAAACTTTTGATTCGCATCATACTTGAGCCCATAATCAACCGTACCATTTAGGTACCTCAGAATATGCTTTACAACAACCAGGTGAACACTCCTTGGATCTGTCACAAATTGGCTCAATGTGTTCACTGCAAAGCAAATATCTGGTCTCGTGTTTGTTAGGTACATCAAGGACCCAATCATCTGAAGATACAAAGAGACATCAACAGACTCAGATGAAGCATCACACAGAAGCTTCAAGTTCGATGCCATAGGTGTGGCCATAGCCTTGCAGTCCATCATCCCGAACCTCTTCAGGATCTCTACTGTATACTTCCCTTGTCCAAGGAAGATTCCATCTGCGCTCTGCCGCACCTCCATACCTAGAAAATAGTGCATCATCCACAAGTTCTTCATCTCAAACTCGGCATCAAGCTTCTGCTGCATGTCGGCAATCAATCTATCTTCAATATTTTCAATAGATAACTTTGTTGCTGAACAAATGTTGTAGTCCTTCTTTTGTAGGCGATGGTATATGATCTTTCCTACACAACAAGTTAAATTGCATGATTAGAAAACATCTCATAGTTTTCAGAACAAATTCTTACACATAAAGAAATATGTCATACAGTCATGCAATTATCTTAGCCAATGCTTCAATACAACATTTATCCATATTTTGTAACTTTCTAGATGCCTTCCAATCTCTACCAGAACATTGTTAAGAGTGTGCACAACTCCTAACATGTCAGCAAAGAGGTTTCATTCTAGATAAGTAGCAATGGAATGTTGTATAGTGCCATAGGCCACTTACCCATGTATATTAGTAGTATATTGTTCATCAATGCAATTATTCTAATATGCATAATACACAACCTAATTCTAGGAACATAAGCATATACATAATTGAATAACATTATGTAAGAAATGACAATTCAAATACTTATCTTTGTTTGGTTGTTGGGTGGACTCCCTCTGATTCTTTGCAATTCCATTTTGATGTGGATTGTGAGAAGTGGTCAACTCCCTCTGAATATTCGCATCCTTGCAGAAACCACTGGAGTGTGCTCCCTCTTGATTTTTGCTTCCTGGATTACTTGTTCTGAACTTATATTCATTCTAGGTCCCTATGTATGCTTATTAGTATCATCATTGTGTTATCGTTGAGGTCTCATACATAATCATACATTCATTAGTATATTCTTAATATTATCAAAACACAATAATCTTAAGCATGTATAGTCTTGATCATTTCAAACAGAAATAATAAGCATTAGTATTCAAGGTTTATATAGGACTCTTATGGTTAGTCATATCATAAATTAAAGTAAAAAACATAATATGCCTAAACCTGTGAATACTCAAACCTATACCTTCATGATTCTTCTAGTTAGTCATATCATCAATTATGGTAAGAAACATAATATGCATACAACCATGACTATTCAAACCTATGACTTAATGAATAATCATTATCAACAACACAACAGTATAAGATCCTAACACAAGGTAGGATTCTAGCTTAATATAGGAAAAACATACCTGGATTAGCATGCTAGCTAGTTATGTCTAACATACCCACATAATGTCTTATGGTTCTCTTCAATGACTTGTGCTAGTAACCTGCATGTCTCATAAGTTATCCATTGTAGTACCAAGTTATACATACCTCGTAAGTAGATCTTCTAAGTGATCCATGACAATGGATGAATCTTTGTCCTCATGTCATCATGATAATATGTTCTTGAACCAGAACATGATTTGTCTTTCTTGGTATACCTTTCATCTTAGCAGACAACATAAACCTCATACAACACCATAATTCATTAGTACAATCATAAGTGTCAACACCCTAATCAATGAATATCTTCTATCGTGCATTCATAATTTTATTAAGGTGATACAACAAGTCTAAAATCAAGATTGTTCTAACTGTAGTAACATGAAAACAAACATATCATAAACGTAATCATGAACAAATCTCGAGACATACCTGTCAATATTTCTTGTAATCTTCTTATGGAAGGCCTTAGCCTCATCTCCCTCTGAGACAGGAACTTCTTCACTTATGCAGGTGACCAATCCATCTTCTTCTAAGATTAACCCAATCCACTTGATTTGCAAGAACTGGATCTGGAGCTGTATTAGGGTTTGTCAGAGAAACCCCAAAAATTCAAACTTTGAATTTCAAACTTTCAAAATGATAGAAATATGTGCCTTGATGAGGTAATCAAGTTGGTATATTCAAAATTTGAAAACTGCAAAGTTTCACCCCTCGAAATTGCCTTTTAGATTTCCGGATTTACTGGGGAGGACCTTAAATTAGGGTTTGATTTTCCTGGAGCTTCACCCAACCAAAATATTTGATTCAAAGCTCTAAGCTTCGATTTTTCTAAGGAGCTTCCAGCCGTGGTCACAGATTTCCAAAATTTCAATTTTTGCAAAAGCCCTAATTTTCCATCTTTTCGATCAAAGTCCTGAACTAGGATTTGATCAAGCCCGGCCTTCTTCCCAACCAAAAAATCTGATCTTGGTTTCTAAATTTCAATTTTGATGAGTAGCATCCAGCCGTGGTCTCCGATTACAAAAACTCCAACTTTCTTCGAAGCCCTAAATTCCGGAAGCCATGAATGAAGGTGCTAAAAAATAATTCCGTTTTGACAGAAATATGTACCTGATTGTTTCTGGTGTAAATCCGAACTTTTCGATCCACAGGGTCTGAAAATTTTTCTTGAGATAGCCTGACCTGTTATCTTTCCATCCTGATAGGTCTGACCTCAATTGGATTCTCTGAGAGAGAGATTTATGCCAAGTGTCGCAACGTGACCTGTTTATGGGATAATACAGAAGAGCGAACTTGTACGGCGTGCCACATGTCACTGGTTCAACTTCGGCCTCTGAAATTCTTTTCTGAGATAGCCCGACCTGTTATCTTTCCATCCCGACAGGTCTGACCTCAATTAGATTCTCTGAGAGATATTTATTCCAAGTTTCGTAACATGACCTGTTTATGGGATAATACATGAGATCAAACTTGTACAGCGTGCCATGTGTTACTGGTTCAACTTCGGCCTTTGAAAAAAATTTCTGAGATATTAAAATCCGTGTACTACCTGTCACATTTTACAAAATTTCATTTTGAGCTTCCTAGCCCAAGTTATGACCTTTTTCCCAAGGTCACCTGATTTTGACACAGATCTGGAAGAGGCAAAAACCCTATATTGTACAGATCATAAATCACAAAGTACAACAAATTAGAGGTTGTTCTTTGGACACCAGGTACATGGGGATCTGATATTCGACCTATAAATATTTTAAATCTGAAAACTTTGCCAAAATGGATTTATAGCGAAAGTGCTATGATGACTAGTTTTTTATATATCTAGCCCTAGCACCGTAAGTGCAACAAGTGTCATACATGCCATATCATGCCTTCTTTTAGGCTAGCTCTAATACCATGTTAAATTTTTAGAATTTACTTCAATATGATCTAGGATCTTAACTGAGAGAACAACATGTACAGCAAATCTACAACATATCAATCATGGACACAATAATGCAAGCACACAAGAAACACAGAGTTTACTTGGGGAAAACCATAAAGGTGAAAAAACCCAATAACTTCCTCAAAGATAGGTAGAGCAATGATACAACCAGAATACAAGAGATAGTCTTCTCCTAGCAGTAGATCCTCCTCCTCCATAAGTGCGCCACTCTCCAAAGTGTGAGTGAGAGAATAGAATGTGTAAAATGAGAGAGACACACTCTCTATTTATACACTAACTTGACTTGACCTTTACTCAACTAGGTCAGCCTCAACTTAACCACTTAACATAATGCTGACTGGGCCAACCCCCACTAGGGTGGTCTAATAACCCTTTGACCCACATGGCCGACCCCCAATAGGGTGGTCTAAAAACCCTTTGACCCACATGACTTATACAGGGACGACCCCAACAAGGTGGTCTAATAACCCATCAAGTATAAGTTACGACACTTACAATATAAATGACGACACTTCCGTATAGAGGAATAATAACATCTCTATAGGAATACAATATACATATATGTGGAATACATTCCGAAGTTACATATACATCAACACCAAGGTTTGTCGTGACATAGCGGAAAATGTTATATCCAATGACACATCAAGTTTGGGAGATGTTTGTTGATTATGATATGACTCGATCTAAATTTCATCTTTTATTAATTTTGAATTCAATTTTTTGTTACATTATATGAATGATAAATTATGTTTTTTGATGTAAAGTAATGAGTACATTATGTAAATGTTTATTGATTGTAGTTTTCAAAAATGATGAATGAATATTCTTTCCGTATTTCCACTAGCAAAAATATAGAGCATATTTGAGAGGTATATTTATTATTTACATATTTATAATTATGTTTGAACTTGATTTATATTATTTTTTTTTTGAATTTTAATTTAACTATGCATCTTATTGTTAATTTGACTTATACATGCAGGTTTCTTTAGATATGAACTTTTTAAATGATTTACCATCTATTGTGAGCTAATGTTTTTAATTTTTTTGTTTTAGTTTTAAGTTAATTGTTTAATTTTTTTGGTTTGCATTATGTTTTATTTATTAACACAATTTAAATTTTAGGGGGGAGAGATAGGTTCTCTGCTTAATGTAACAGATATTGGCATGGAGGTAATTTTGTTCGTGCACTTGAATTGATCTTTGATATAAGTTTAATATTTTAATTTTTATGGATTTAGTTAAAATTTGTTCTAGTAATTTATGAGATTCATAAATTGATTTTATACATGTTGCAACTTGGGTCTTTTAAATATTTTGGAGGCAAAGGGCAAACTCCTTTGGAGGATGGTGGTGGACAAGCATTTGGAGAATTTGATGTAATTTTGTTAATAATTTAATCGTTTTTTGATATATAAGTTTAATATTTTAATTTTTTGAATTTAGTTTAAATAATTTAAATGATATTCATAATCTGCTTTTATACATGTTGCAGGGTGGGTTGAGTCCAAGGGGAGGCCCTACTGGAGGATAGCATGATGGACATTTTCCTTTTATAGCATGGTGGACATTTTTTTTTTGTTGATATGCATAGATTGCAAAGATTTGTTTTGGACATCGAGGAGATTTATTTTTGGACTAGATACATATATGTACATTGAACTCACATGTTCATGAATGTTTTTTGAGGATTATATACATATCCTTTGAACTTACATATTCTGTATTTGCTTTAAATGATCTACTTATTTTTGTTTATTTATCATATTTTGTGTGATTTAAAGGTTTAGAATATGTATTTGCATGTTTAAATGAATGAATGAATATGTAAGAATGAATGTTAAGGATGTTATAATCTAGGTGCAATGAATGAATGTTAGGTTTTTATAAGAATTTTAAGAATGAATGAATGTTAAGAATGATTTATCTTTGAATGTTAGGAAGTTTTGATAGAAAAATGAATGTTAGGTTTAAAGTTCTGGAATGTTAGGAAGTTGTGATTGAAAAATGAATGTTAGGTTTAAAGTTCCGGAATGTTACGAAGTTGTGATTGAAATATGAATGTTAGGAAGTCGAAAAATGAATGTTAGGTTCAAATTTTGATATGTATGTTACCTGAATATGTTAAGAATGAATGTTACATGGTAAAAATGAATGTTAACGAAATTATGATAGGTGCAATGAATGTTATCTTTGAATGTTAGGAAGTTTAGGAATGTTAGAAGTTTTGATACAAATATAGATGAACTAGGAAGTTTAAAAATGAATGTTAAGAACATGAATGTTATCTTTGAATGTTATGAATTTTATGAATGTTAGAATTTTTGATAGAAATATGGATGAACTAAGAAGTTTCAAAATGAATGTTAAGTTCAAATTTTAGGAATGTTAGGAATTTTTGATTGAAATATGAATGCCAGAAAGTTTTGATTGAAATATGAATGTTAGGAAGTTGAAAAATGAATGTTAGATTCAAATTTTGATATGAATGTTAAGAATGAATGTTATGGTAAGAATGGATGCTAAGGAATTTATGATAGGTGCAATGAATGAATGAATGTTAAGATTGAATGTTAAGAACATAATTGTTATCTTTGAATGTTAGGAAGTTGAGGAATGTCAGGAAGTTTTGATAGAAATATGAATGCTAAGAAGTTTAAAAATGAATGTTAGGTTCAAAGTTTAGGAATTTGTTAGGAAGTTTTGATTGAAATATGAATGTTAGGAAGTTGAAAAATGAATATTAGGTTCAAATTTTGATATGAATTTTTAATTAATAATTCTTATTTTCAATGTCTAGGTACATTTTATGCGGTTGAAATCATGACAAATGGGGATTTAATGATTTTTTGTTTTTTAATCATAAGCGAAGATTAAAGGATTGTGAAGCTTGTGTTAAATTAGAGCAATGATTTTAGACAACGATTTGATGAATTTTCATCGATTTGTTGTAAATAATAATTCCTCTAATTTAGCATAAGCTTCACAATTCTTGAATATTTTCTTGTGATTAAAAATCAAATGATCGTTGTCTCCATTTGCCATGATTTCAGTTATGTGAACTTACACAAGTGATATTTTAAAGTAAAGATTCGGGGCAGAGAGTGGCGGCAGCCACATCCGTTATCTCATCCCTTAAGTGGTCTAATAGACATATGGGGACCCGAATAAAGTATTTTATATAGAATTAAGACAAAAATTTTACACATTGAAGTTTTCATTACCAAATAATTTTTGAATTCATTTCAGCATACTAGAATACGATCATTTAAACTCTTATATTCTTGTTCCTTTCAAGATCATAGACATATAGAAAGAAAAAAATATATTATACATGCAACATTTGACAATGACATGAAAAAAACCATTGATTTATTAATTTTTTATATAGTTAAAAACATCGCAATGAAATGCCGTCCTCAATTATCCGTTCATGGTCATATTTGGACAGTTTCCATTTTTTATTTTTTAATTGTTTTTTCGATGGAACTTGAACCAATTTTATTCGATATGCACATACTAAATGACTATATTGACAACATATAACATCAGGTTCATAATCCCAAAAGTAGACATAATTTTGAGTCATATGGGTCTGCTGAAAAAAATAGCCCTTTAAAATGATGGATCCTCTCTCGTATGTATATCCGTTGTCATTGTAGTCTTCCAATAACTTCATTTTTCCTTCAGTGCATCGCATCAAATAATACTTCACATTTTCGTTGTTGTCTACAGGTGCAATCACAGCAAAAACATCCCCTGTGCAAATTACAATTGACGTTAGGATTTTTAAATCAATTAAATTGACTAATATACATGTATAAGGTGATGGACAAGAATGAACAATCGACAAAACAGTGGTACTTGATCATTACCTTCTCTAACAAGATCCGAAATTCTATCGCTATCAGATGATATTGCTATTTCTTCTGATTCTAATTCTTCTATGCTTGCTAGTGGCATTTTTCCTTTAGGATTAATCTCTGTGTGTTTCCAATGTTTTTCGTAGTTGTTCATTATGTTTTCACAAACTTCTGTAGATTCAATATTTTCAGTGCAAATATGGCAAAAGCATGATTGCTTTCTACTGTCAAATGCATACACATTTTGGAAGGCTTTTGTTTGAATAGAGTGAAAATCTCTAGTCCCATGTATGGTGATAGCGTCATATGGTATTGATCTATTTATATCTTCGACCCCAACAAGCCAAAAAATCCTAGTACACAAATGACAAATTTTGATGTTAGTACATACTTTTTTTTAAATTGACAATAAAATATAAGTTAAAACATTTGTGTACATACCTACGCACATATTTTGATTGTTGATTATAATCATAGTTTAGATGTGATTTACACCATTGGACAACCTCTACAACTAAATAGAATCATGCAGAACTATGGTTCATTTGCCATCTTCAAAGTGCTCTTTTTACGCATGCTCCTGCACCATCATGTTCACCTTTTCCATGACCAGTTTCAAAGAAATTCCAGCGATGTTTACTGTTCAATGCTTTATGAAGTCGACATAACCAATAAAATGATCGCAAAGATTTAAATTGTCCGGCACATCCATCCGACCATATCCAATGCTCATTGAATTTAACGTTACGTCTCTTTAATGAATTGCAGAAAATACTTTCAATACAATGCTGAACAAAATGTGTATCATGTGTACGATCGTCACTGATATAAAAGTGATATTATTTAATCACATCTCGATTGTCACACGTGCTTTCAATGCCATCAACATCCTGTTGAGAATGTCTATATAAAACATGGACAAATATAGAAACTTGGTCAGAATGATAGTATTCACTCTGTATCTCTTTTTGTGCAGTAAATGTGTAATTTTATGCAAAATCAACCACTGACAAAATTGTTCCTGGTGGAAAATTTTCATGAGACTGTTTGAATTGAAAGTCTTACCATTGTGCTCTATGTGAATGCTTGATGTATTTATAAATTTCACTTTCAAATTTCTTGAGAAAATCTATCACACATATTTTATCTTCTCGCAAATCAATTCTTTTGGAATGTGCATCACTAGTACTTGCAATGTATTCATATCTTCTCCAATCAACAGTGACATTTGACAGCGGGTGATTAGTATCGATAGGATATTTATTGTGGAATAAAACCAAATTTCCACAACGATTACAATGTTTTCCATTGACACATTTGTTATTATAAAATACATCATCGTGATTTCTCTCACATAGGGTTTGAGATATGAATTCACGTATTGTGGGTGAAGGTGGTGAATTTGCCCAAAACATTTTACCAAATTCAAGAAACGTGACGTAATATAATTGAAATTGCACATGATAACAGCAACAACATGTCTCACGGATAATAATAGGTATAACATACCATGGTTTTAATTGCACAAATGTAGTGATTGACACATTAATTCCACGATGATCTTCCTTGAATTTATTGAACAATTGTACTTATGTCATATCCATTATATGTTTTGGACTGCTTACATATCCTTGTCGTATTACATCCCTTGAATTTGGTGAAACTCGATCATGTGTCAACCAATATTCCCGTACAATATCTTTAACACCTGCTCCCATTCTATCTTTGTAAGGTTGTCTACAAATAATTGCCCAGCAAGCAAGTTCATCATTTTCATCTATTTGCATTCTAAATTTGCTATGTTTGTATAATGTATTTCTTGAGGTTCCGACTGCTTTTGCTAGCTGTGTTGTCAAATGTTTTTGGTTAGTACTAGTCAAAATAATTGCTATATGAATTGCTCTTCATGCAGCACCGATGTCTTTCTTCCTAGATTTTCCAAAAAAAATTATTGCATCACCTATATTTTCTATCACATTATGTTTTAATTTCGACTCTTTGGTCACCTTGTGAATATCCAATAATGGCGTAGCATCTTCTAACTTCTTGGTCACTAATAAACATCTCAAAATTTGTGCTTGTCCTGTTACTGAATAATTCTTCAGAACATCATCATAAATTTTTTGAGCCCGATATCGTGCAGCATGTATGGGTATTTTTTTTCCATATTTGTTGCAATCAAAATTTTCTAACGTTTCATCATCAATGGTGAAAGTACCTATACATCAAGTTAAATTTAATTTAACATGTATCCAAAAATACAATTCATTATAAAAAAATAAATTTGGAAAATACATGATATATACATACCTGGTCCAATTTACGGTTCTTGAACTTGATCTTCAATATTGATTTAATCGACATTAGTATGTAAATCACTATTTACATATTCAACAATGGTCTCTTCAACTTCAATTTGTTCTTCTTTTACTCTATTTTCAATTTCCATTTCATCAACATTATCATGTAAAACTGTATTTGTATCTTCAATAATTGTTGCTTGCGTTTCTGCAAGGCTTGCTTTGTTGGCATGATATTTAAGTTTTTTTTTTCTCTATTATCATCATCATCAGCACGTTTACGATCATATTTTCTTTGACGGTTTCTCTTACTGCCAATGATTGTTTAATCTATAAATGATAAATTAAAGAATCATCATTTTATACTAAAAAAACAAAATGAATATTTAAAAATAGTTACGAAATTTATAAACACATGAACTGAAATTTACTTCACCTTATAAAAATCTTGTAAAAGTCTTTTGAAGAAAAATTCATTGGAAACAAATTTCCTTTGAAAAGAACCTTCTTTGAATGAAATAAGAACTCGTTGACAATAAATCACTTTTGAAAAAACCCATTGGAAAATAATAAGAACACTTTCTAGATAAATCTTCTTTGTAAAACCATTTGGAAAAAAACTTCTTTGAAAAAATACCTAGGAAAAATATTTCTTTGTAAAAATCCTTTGCAAAGAAATAATTTTTTTGCAAAAATAACTTGGGAGAACAACTCTTTGAAAAACCCATTTTCAAAGAAATAAGAAGGAAAAATACATCTCATTTTTAAAAATAACTCGAAATAAAATCTAATTTGCAAAAATGCCTTGGAATAAAAACTCTGTAAATGCACTCTTTGGAAAGAAACATTTTCTGAAAAAAACACTTGTAAAATACTTTGTAAAAAAAACGTCTTTTGTAAAAATATCTAGAAAAAAAAAACTTTGAAAAAACTCATTTCAAAAAATCATTTTCAAATAAATAAGAAGGAAAAATACAACTCCTTTGAAAAAATAACTTGGAATAAAAACTCTTTAAAATCACCATTTAGGAAAAAAAACTCATTGCAAATAAATAAGAAGTGCAAAAAGATTGGACTAAAAACTCATTTTCAAAAATGTCTTAGAAAAATATTCTTTCAATGTATTCCTTAGAAAGAAATAAGAAATATAATACCTTTTAAAAAAAATTCTTTTTGCAAAAAAACTCCTTAAAAAACCCCTTCAAAAATATTCTAACCAGAAGTATGCGAAATTAAAATGTACGAAATTAATTAAAGTATTTTTTTTTTTTTTTTGCCAAATAACCTTTGCTGTAACTGATGTTGCCGTTATAGAAAACAGTTATTTGGCCGAATAAACCTCTGAAACCTGAAAATCTGATTTTCCCTCACAGTTTTCAGGTTTCTCCATTTTCGGAAGGTAAAAAGAATCTCTTACACTACAAAGCGACTGTTGGACTTAATACCATTAGTTTCATTATTGAATCTACTTTCCAAATATATAGATTTTGTTGTGTATAGGTAAGATCTGATATTGCTAATTATTTGTTTTCTTAACAGGTGTCGAGTTTGATTTCATCTCTTTCAAAATGCGATGAAATGAAAATTCCATAACTTTAAAAATACACCACCAAAAAATTGAGAAAACTATGGTGCAGTTAATTGGCGTGTCTACTTCAAAAGGGTATTCATAGATTTTTTAGTTTTATATTCAATTGAGAGAAAAGTTTTGCGACAAAAAATATGTTGAAAATCGATAAGGTTTCCCCATTGATCGAATTCAAAAAAGTATAATAATTAGTATATAGATCCATTGGTTACAAACTTATAGTCATGCAGTAATATATTGTGTGTAGATTGTTGAAGCATATTTTTTTTTGCAAAAAACAAGTTTAACAATGATTTTACGTGTGCGACAAAACATGGCTATTTTGTAGTCCTTTCATTTTATAAGAACACACTATCAAATATTTGTTGAATCGACATATCAAATCTCAATATAAAAAATTGAAAAAAATATGGATAGCAAGCTAACATAATTCTCTAAAAGTTTTCTTTTTAGTGAAAACTGAAATTCCAAACAAAAATATCACTTTTATTCGCCCAAAGTTGGAAAACATGAAAAACTCAAGTTTATTTTCTCACGGGACCCCCAAAAATAGACACCCATCTTCATAAATAATGATTAATATTTAATTGTATTATTTACTATTTGTGTTTGTAGCACTTACCTCCAAACATGAAATTCCTTCATGGATACCATCTTAGAGTAACTCAATGAGGGCACTGTACTCAGCTACCTTGTTCTTCGTAGGGCCCAAACAGTCACCTCCCAAAGACACAAGTTGGATAGAAGGTGAGTAAGTAACCCAAGCTGCTAAAGCCAACTAACGGGTGTGGCGACTAGAGCCATCGGTGAATCCTATGAAGAACTTGGTTGTCATCTTAAAGAACAATCCAAAAGATAGATAAGACGCAAAAAATCAAAAGAAAAGACTAACTCTACAAAAATGTATACTTATATGGTTGTAAAAATAGTTTATGTGCAGAATAGATTGTCAATGTTTGGACATGTAGATTTCAGATTTGAGAATTGCTGATAATTGCTAATCACCGTTGGCTTACATAGAACTATGTCAGGACGACGTGTTGTAAGTGGATGTTCATGTTATGGTAGAAAGTGCAAAAACCCTAATGGGTAGAGGAGTGCCACTTACAAGAGACAGACAATATGAGGATAACCTCATGACTAAGCAAATCAATTTATGTAGTGGATAGAATTGCAAATTCATGATTGAATTTAATTCTTAATGCCATTGATTGGCTATGGAACAATCAAATTTGAATTTTATTGTTAAATGTTAATGACTATTTGGCTATTTGATAAGTGTTCTAGGAAGACACATTGCAGGAAGACCATGTGTGATGGCCTGCAGAAGCCAAAATCCATGGGAAGAACGCCATGCTTTGGAAATGGGTTTCGGGTGAAATGCCATTGCATATTTTAAGGATGACATCTCAGCGGAGTTGTATGTTGGAAAACCATGTGAGTGAGATGGTAAAACTATGCCAGAAGGGAATGTGTGAGTTATGAAACATGAAAAGATTGTGGTGGTAAACCGAGGGACTATTGACTCAAAGAAGGGATCCCCCATTCTTCGCAAATGAAGAAAAGATACATCTGCAAAATGAAGGAGTATTATGTGACCCTAACTAAGAACATGCATGTCTTCAAGATCCTTCTCATGAGGTTTGTATCTTGCACATGGTATATTCCAATCTTCCTCATGGACTTACCCTCATTTCCATGCCCAAAACAATCTACCCAAAATCTAAAATTTCAATCAGCCAAACACTTTGTAAGTCTCTATGCATATAATAGTTCAATGTTGCGACAATCACTGAAGCATTTTTAGAATTATACACCTCATAATTCAAACACTTCCAGCTGTTAACATCTTAATATCACCAAAACTCATTTAATTCATGTGAATCATTATCATACTAGAGTGGTAGGGTATAGTCACATCATTTATGCAATTTAGATGAAAATTTAGATACTCATTACATCACATCCATACTATTTTATGCAACTCTATCCTTTTAACAGAGCACTCTTGGTATCCCAACATGTCTACCTTCTTTATGCAATCATTCTCTTGCATTCACAGCAGCTCATGAAATGTTCTCAGGATTGACAATAGTTCACCATTTCATCTATTATCTAATTGCAATGAAACATACACCACAATCATGCATTCACACAATGAATCTCAATATGTGCACCTATACCTATGCATGCACATTTACATCACTCATAGTTAGATGGTATAAGGATCCTTGTCCTTACTACCCTATACGTCACCATACCATGGTGGTATCACATTCAAGCACTTAGTACCACATGCCAACCAAATTAACATAGTTTAAACATAGTCGAATGGATATTACCAAATTCTCTTTCAATATTCATGTGATTAAGCACAAATAACCATTACCTGCATGATTGTCATTAACATCGCTTGATGTTACCTGATCAGTTGGCCTCTTACCAAAGCTACACAGTCATTTTTCCAACCTTTTGATCATGAATCATTACTCCATCCTTCCCTCTCAAGGTTTGTTGGTTACATGCTGTGATTTCTTTGTATTTTCAGTCATGCTTCTATGGTTTGATTCCTAAAACCATCATCAATAACATTAATTGTCATCAACCATAGGCAATACCATTAATGGGCTACTGTATGTGTAACTTTACTACCTTTACCCATATGCAACATCATGCTCATGCATAAACACCTTCATATGCACTATGCAATATCTATTAATGTGTCAACTAGTGCATATTTACTTCATCTATATGCTCTTTTGCATTTTCAGCATTCCTATGCCATAGTTTTTATGCATATAAAACTTGTAAAATACAAATACAATAGCAAGAGAGGAGTTAAGGAATTCTCCCTTTCCAATCCCTCATCATAGCATAGAATTTTCTCTTCCACCTCATAACTGATTCAAGTTTTGCAACCCCTCTAGCAAGCAGACAATGAATCATTAGCCATGATTTTCCCACCAAGCAACAATTCAATGCATATACTCATGTATAACATTCCTGCTTTCTATTTTTCAAGCATACAATTGTTATGCTATAAACATAAATAGTTTAAGGTGAGGAATTTCCCTCTTATCAACATTGCCTTACTGCTCCAATTCCTTGCTCAACATTCTATTATGGAATACAATATCCATCTTTGATAATCAAGAGCTCACATTGCTCTTCCATGATGCATAATACAACCAATTACTCTTAATAAGGATTCCACAAACCCTCTATGAAATTCCTACTTCTCATTCCAAGCATAGAGAATGCATTTCATATATTCAATGACTGCCTTCGGGGGACGATGGGGGTCAAGGGCAGTGCACTTGTTTTTTTTCGTAAATCCTTCGATTTCGCGCAATATGGCGCATAAGTTCCATGCCATTTTTCAATTTTTTGGCACCTGAAATTTATCTTGGAAAACTGTTCAAATTTCCTATTTCGGCAGACTTGTCATTTTTCATCCGACCGTTTCGTCATTTTAAAGCTTTCATCGCCGACCAATCTCCTCCGACCGTTCAGCGATTTAAAGCTTTCATTGCCGATCGATCTCACTCTAACTTGTGAACACCGACCGTCGATCAATTCCTACGACGAACTCCGACCGCCAACCAAGTCTTAAACCACCGACTACCAACCACCGATCGCCGACCGAGGCTTAAACCTCCGACCATCGAGCGCTACCCGAGTCTTAAACCTCTGACCACTGACCAAGACTTAAACCTCCGACTGTCGGCCACCGAACGAGACTTAAACATCCTACCACTGACCTAGACTTAAACCTCCAACCACCGACCGAATCTTAAACCTCCAACTACTGACCGAGAATTAAACCTCCAACTGCCGACTTCGTCGCAGCAAAAAGGGCTAAAATCATTGACCGTGTCGCAACAAAAAGGGCTAAAATCGCTAACCGTGTTGCAACAAAAAGGGCTAAAATCGTCTACCGTGTCGCAGCAAAAAGGGCTAAAATTGTCAACCGTGTCGCTACAATCTCACTAAAACTTGCTGACTATTTCGACAATTTCTGGCTTATCTTCGCCGACACAGTCTTTAGTAGAAAAATCATAAAACACTTAGAAAAATTTTGAAATTTTTCTTAATGGTCACTACTAAGGAGGAAGCATACTTACCTCTGCAAGTTGTTCAAGTTGTCCGATGTAGGCCCAATGTTGTAGCCTTCTTTCTGATACCAATCTTTCACGTCTCCTCCCGTTGATCCCACCCAAGGAGGGGATCATGACACTAACATCTGTACTTTTACACAATACTCAGCCCCATTCATCAAATTCACAGCAATAAAACAAATGTGTGCAGATGCCATTCAATTTAACACAGCAGAAGTAATAGTGTACACACATATAGCATGCAATTCCCAGCATATGGATAAACATGTACTAATTTAAAACATTTACAGAAGTAGACACATAAAGAGAATATGTATATTTACTATGCAATTGTCCCAAGCAACTAGCTATGTCGCTGCAACGTTCCACCCAACCGTAGTTCTCTTCCCAGCCTATATTATTTCAGCACTCGGAGACCTGTTGGCACCCCAACAACTCCCTTCATTTTCTGTAAAATTAAAGGGGCCCCCATGTAAAGTATGTAAATATTTAGTCTTTAGTTTTCTTTTATCTTATCTTCCTTGTTTTAGTAGGTGACTTCATGGCCTTCTTTCTCGATCTTTCACTATTTGCAATGCTTTCTTTATAACTTGATATTTATGAGATTAAGACTTGGTGATATGATTTGTTTTGGTTGATTTAGTTTATTACCTTCATGGCTTCTTAATAATGCTTTCTTGCTCTTATTTGGATTTATTTGAGTCATCTCCATGCTTCAATTAATTTGAATTAAATTATTGAGCTTTATTGAATTTCAACCAATTCTTAGAAAAACACATGTTTGGTTTTCAATTGGCATTGATATATTGAGAATGGATAATGTAACTCTACACATGTTATCTATTTTAATTATTTTACTTTTGAAGAAACAAATTAAAAATAAATGTTAAATTTTATACTTTACAAGAGGTTGCCTTCTTATCTTAAATCAAATATCAAGTTAACCTTTTGTAAGATATATATATATATATAATTTGCTTCTTTAAAATTAAAATATATATTGGGGAAGAAATAAACAAAGAAAACTTTATGAAATGAAACATAGTTTTGTTCATATTCAAAGAGAAATTCTTCATATTAAATTAAGGGATTATCTTTTCAATATATATCAATTATTTAAAAGTGATGAGTGTTAAAATAATTCAAGAGTTCAATATTGATATATTCCACACTTAAGATAGAACGATCCCTATGTGAACACCTTTTCTTTTTTTTAAGTTGTAAATGGGACATGTGCCATTCATGATAACGCTTTTGGTTGGTTGATATATTGCTTACGGAAACCTATAGTCATCTTAAGATTATTTTCATGGGTTTTCTTTGTTTAATAAGAGCTTGTTATAATATTCTTTCTCCTCAGGGTTCGATTTTCTAAGACATTGGAGAGCCTTTATTATACATCATCATTCTATTCTGTTTACTTTGACTGTCTCATGAACTTCTTCTGATGACTGTCAAATGTGCCATGATACTGAAACCTTAGCTAAGTTTTGGATATCAATACTGTGTGATTTATCTCTCCCTTGTTATCTTGTTTTTCATATATAAATATCTTCATATTGTATGTGGAATGTTTAATGAGAAATTCGAAAGTTTATGTTCACCTAAATCATAAATTGATTTGCTTTCTTATTGATGTTGAAGAACTTTTTCATGATGTCAATAGTTGTTAATCAAATTTTTGTAATTATCTAATTTGCAGGTTGATCTTGTTCCAATTGCAAGTTAGTTTTAATTATATTTTTCATGTTTCGGAATGACATATCTTGTTAGTAAATTTGGCTTTAGTTTGAAGTTCTCATATATATATAAATTATTTTACAACAGTTCTATTTTATGTGCTGTGAAGTAATTTAAATTCATTTTTTATTGTTTGGTATGTTTCTTACTAAGCTTTAATTAATGAATATTTTCCTTGCTTCAGACTTTTAGTCAAATAAATCAATCTTTGCTCTTGGCCGAGATAGGAATGCTGACATTAGATAGATTAGTATCACTTAGCTTATCATAGAGTAATATTAGGAATTACTAACTTTGTTATTTAGTTTCTAGATAGTTATTTAGGATTAGATCATAAGTAGTTTAAGTTCTTTCAATAGTTGTTAATAGATAGTTTCTTTTGGAGATTTATTCACTTTGGGAGATTCTCTATCATTGAGAGCACAAAACAAGGGTATTAGGGCCTTAAATCCTATGAGAGTTAGCTATTTCAAACACATCGGAAGCTTCTGTAAGCAACCTGTGTGGGCTATCTCTCCTTCGTTGGCCTCTCCTTCATTGGCCCCAGTCACAAAATCAGGCCAACAAGACCACCCCAGAGTTGGGCATGATATCTACAAGGAAAAGGGGACTCTCAAGCTCAGTACAATCCAAAGCAATGGATACGCATCTCAACCCAACATTCTCTTACACACAACAATTCAAATATTGGCATGGATACACATTTTCAACAATGGGATTTACAAAATAGGGTTTATGAGTTTTCCCAAAATCGTGGCACACCCAAAAACGAATTGTGGGAAGAGGAAATCAACCCCAGGGAAGAAAACCGATTTCTCCCACAATATATGAGCATATAGTGGGCCAAAACGACCTCTATAAAACCCCAAAATCGATTTATTCTCTTCCCCATTGTTAACCAAAGCAAAAATGCCCTTCCCAGTTAGGAAAATGGAGGAAAACACAACAAAACCATGGAGGAAAACGCCCAGGAATTTCCCCACTCGTGAGAGAGAAACACTGATGGGTGAATAATGGCTTCGGAGCAATTTCATGGTTCCTTTCTTTCCCAAGAAGCCAAACACGAATTTCCATGGAGGGTGGCTTTCCCATACCTGAATTTGGACAGCCATACCTCTCCATTCCCAAGGCATTAACTACCTCAACCAACTCTTGGGAGAAATGAATGATTGGGCACAAAAGTCAACATGGGTAGTTGAGGGTTGATGGTTTCTCTCATTGTCACTTGGCTTGACTTGATTGGCTCAATGGTTTGAATATTTCCCTCCCAATTCCTTGTAAACATCATGCCCCCATCTCTTGTTGCATTGCATAGCTAGTTGTGGGCATTTCTATTAAAATGCATATTTACAATTTCCATGGCTCATTAGCACATGGGTAACATAATACTAAATACTTGCGTCTTCAAGATCGAGCGTTCACTAGCAGGGCCTTGGCCTTGAGCTCCACTCTAGGAATCATACATAATATGCATACAATATTTATATTATAGCCCAAAATATCCTAAGGGTCAAAATGGGGGTATTACAATAAACCTTATAAAATATAAACCATGTAACTTGGCTTATCAAAATTATCCCCTAGCTTCACTATTAAACATTAAATTCTAACCCTTATAATACTTAACACCTAACACCTAACACCTAACTCATATATCCCTTACCTCGTAACTTTGATAATCCTTAAGACTTGAAATTTAACTAATAACACTTTATAAACGCCCAATCTCTTACCCCCGACCCTTTAACACAAAATTGTTATAACTTGTATCCCCTAACCTTTAAACCCTAATACATATCTCCCATAACTAATATCTATTAAGACTAATAACCTTTAAAACATAACCCCTAATTACATAGAGTTCTTATTATCGTTGTATCCTATAACCACTGACACTTATAAGATATAATATTTACAGCATAATATCTAATATAACTCATACAACCCCAAATACGTAATATAATTGTACCCTTAACCCTTAATCCCTAACCACCACATCCTAGAAGATAACCTTCAACTCCTAATCCATAAGCAATAACATCTATAACCTTAGACCTATATAAGTACATTGTTACCCCTAACACCTATGAAGTTAAAACCCTTATGCATTAAATATCATAAATATTATAACCCTTAACCCCTATCATCAAAACATCTAACCCTTATAAATTAAAGCACCACCATGAACCGACTTTATCTCCATTTATCATCATTAACAAATATAACCCCTAATTAGTATAAATCGGCCTTAATCCCATACACATATACCGATATTTAACACTAAATCTAACTCATATAAACTCTATGATGTCCTCTATAACAACTAATTCCATACCTCTTATAACCCCTCACCCCTTAAATAATATAACCTTAAAATCAATGATCCCTATAATGTCTTTTAACTTTTAGCACTAAATAGATGTAACACCTATGCTAACACAATTCATAATATAACCCAAATGATTATAACATCTAATCCTAATTACCCAATTTGTATCCTTAATTACCTCTATATATAACCCCTATAATAATTGTCATTTCAATTATCCCTATATCTCATAATCAATTAAAACCTTATACTTTGTAACCCTTGTAACAACTAACTTTTGACTGCAATGAAATTTAGTTCTAACACGTATAATTTGTAACAACTAACCCTTATAATTTGTAACAACTAACCCTTAATCCATATAGTCAGTAACAAATATCATATGTAAGTTTTAGTACTTCACCCTTAACCACTACCACATATTGTACCCATGATATCCTAACCCTTATCACATCCAAACCATCTAAACCTTATAAAATATAAACCATGTAACTTGGCTTATCAAAATTATCACCTAGCCTCACTACTAAACATAAAATTCTAGCCCTTATAATTTTAAACACTTATCACCTAACTCATATAGCCCTAACCTTGTAATCTACATAATCCTAAAGACTTAAAATTGAAGTCATAACACTTTATAAATCCCCAATCTCCTAACCCTTATAATTCCTAACCCCTTTAACACAAAATTGTTATAAACTCTAACCTTAACCCTTAAACCCTAATACCTATCTCCCATAACTATTATATGTTAATGTTAATAACCTTTACCACATAACGCTCTCTAATTAACGACATCTCTTATTATCGTTATAGCCTATAACCAATGACACCTATAACATATAATGCTTATAACACAATGCTTAATATAATTCATACAACCCTAAATACATATTACAATTGTACCTTTAACTCTTAATCCCTAACCACCACATCCTAGAAGATAACCTTCAACCCCTAATCCATATACAATATATATAACCTCAAACCTATATAAGTACTTTGTCACCCCTAACAACTATGAATTAGAACCCCTGTGCCTTAAATATCATAGATATTATAACCCTTAACCCCTATAATTATAAAATCTAACCCTTATGAATTAAAGCACAACCATAAACCATTATAACCATTTATCATCATTAACACAAATAACCCCTAATCTCTATAAATCGACCTTAAACACATAAACCTATAACCAACATTAACACTAACCCTAGTAACCTCTATAACCTCTACAACATCCTTTATAACTGCTAATTCACTACCTCTTATAACTCCCTCACCCCTTAAATCATATGACCTTAACATTATTAATCCCTGTAAATTCTATTAACTTTCAACCATAAATAGATCTAACACCCATGATAAAAACAATTCCCCTCTAACCTTGTCCCATATAATCCCTAACTTGTATAACCATTAAAATCTTTAATACTTACCAACAATATTATAACACCGAACTAATATACCCCCTAATTATAAATATTTTTAATCTCTATAACTATTATCCCGTATAACCCTCTTGAACACTAAACCCTTGTAATTGTTAACCCCCAAACACTAACCCTTATATTTTAACTCATATCACCCATAACCTTAACTATTATAAACCCTAAAATCAATTTCCATTATCATACCCTCTAACATTAATAACCCTTAATTCTAATAAGTATTATAATCACACCTAAACCTAAACCACCATTACACCTAACTACCCATCCTTATCATCCTAGTTAATTTAACTTGTATCCTTGATATAACTATTTATTACTATAACCTTTATATTTATCACAAACATTATAACCACTTACCCTTATCTCACCTCTAACACATATAGATTTCACCCCTTTAACATATCAACCCTATACCTTATAATCCCTTATTACATAACTTTATAGCCACTTCAAGGATACCTTTGTGCCATTATTATGATAATATTTCCATATGTAACATGTAATTTCAGATTTCCAAAACTTCTACATCTATTGTCCATATTTACCAAGTTTTCCCAGCATGGTACCTTAATTATTTGTGGTCAACGTGACACATAGTCATTAGGATAGGATATTTGAAAGGATGACAATGGCAATGACCACGATGAGGCTAACAATGTTGATGATGATGACAACGATGGTGACGATGGTGTCATTATATTATGGTGATGATGATGTGATTATATTAATATGATGACAATGATGATGAAGATGACAAAGAGGATGATGATGGCGATGACAACAACGATGATGATGACAATGAGGATGACTATGATGATGATGACGACGAAAATGATGAAAACGATGGTGATGAAAATGATGATGAAAATGACAATGAGGATGATAGTGATGATGATGATGGTGATTATGATGATGACGACGACGATGATGACGATGGCAATGATGGTGATGATGATGACGATGACAATGATGTGATTATATGATGATGATGATGATGATGATAATGATGATGATGATGATGATGATGATGATGAAGATGACGATGATGATGAAGAAGTTGATGATGTTGATGACAATGATAATGATGTTGACGATGAGTATTATGACATGAACCATGAGGATGATGTCATTATATTACGATGATGATGATGATGATGATGACGGTGATGACAATGATGATGAGGATGAGGATGAAGACGATGATGATGATGTTGATGGTGATGATGATGATGATGATGATGATGATGATGAAGATGATGATGAAGATGGTGAAGATGATGATTAGGATGACAATAATGATGATGTTAATGATGAGGATAATGACAAGGAAAATGAGGATGGTGTCATTATATTGCAATGAAAATGATGGCAATGATGATGACGAGGATGATGATGACGACACTTAAGAACATACACATATAAAATTTAACACTAACCTTGATGGTGAAGATGATAATGAAAATAACGATGATGAAAATGATGATGACCATGATGATTATGATGACGATGATCTGTGCATCATGATAATGAGGAAAGTGAAAATGACCATGATGATGATCTGCAAATCATGATGAGGATGACAATGATGATGTATTGATTATATATTAATGATGATGATGTGATCATCATTGGAATCATCAACTTCATCATCATCATCATCATCATCATCATCATCCTCAACATCATCATTGTTATTATCATCATCATGATTAGCCTCAACATCATCATTGTCATCATCATATAAAATAATAATAATACTAATACTAATAATAACAACAACAAATAACAATTGACAAACAAAATAAATAATAATAATAACCAAACAAATAAAACTTAAAAAGAACAACTTGCACCCACACAATATTTTAGAGATATTTGGTACAAGGGGGATCCCACATTGTTCCCACACACCTTGCGCCCATACAATGTTTTGGACAAGGGTGAGCATGATCCCACACCCATGCCTACACACCCCACATAGCCCACACCCTCACAATATTTGGGCGAGGGGGAGCCCGATTCTGATCCCATGACCACATATAAGGCCGAGACAAAGGAAAAGACAACGGGGGAGCCCATAACCATAGAGAGATCATGGCTGAGATAGAGACAAGGGGGAGCCCACATGGTAGAGATAGATTGACCAAGAGACAAGAGACAAGGGGATATGGAACCAAAATCGATAATCACATGTTCATCGATATCTTTGTTTCTTGTTTCAGTTAGAGTGAGGACCCACACATAATTACCCTAATCAATAGTAAACAAAGCACCCCATTCCTCCAAATTGATTTGGTTACTACTAGGTATGAAAATTTGTAAGAGATATTGATTTTTATGTGGCTATAACTAGCTCTATATATGGGTTGTTTTCCACAATTACAAATCACAGGATTATCATGATACCGAAAGAATTAGTTGTAGGATATGAAAAGGTTTTGATTACATGAATATGAGTCATTTTTTTAATAATCCATAATACCCATCATTGAAGTTTTAGACAACACTTTATGACCTAGTGAATGGAGAAAAAAATGCACAAAGTAATTTAGAGTTCACATCTTTGCATGGTTTTTTCGGTGGTTTAATAACACTCTTGATTGAAGAATAGGTTGAAGAGATATAGGGTTTGTATACTAGTTGAGAATCATATCCAAAATTTTCCCCTTGGTTGGAAAATTCACATATGCTTTAAATATATTGGAAGTATTGTAATTAACCAACACTTGGCATCTTAATGGTGACTGAGGAATCCCAAGATAGTATATCTTGTTAATGTTCACGTTTTTATACTACAAAAGTCATTGGTTGTCCATATATATTTTCCCATTATGGTTTGAGGGACTGCATCCATATACAAGTTTTTTATATGCATTGGGTCTAGAGCTAGTGAATATAATTATGCACATTGTTTTGGGTTTGATCCTTACACAAAAAATTTGAGTACATACACATGTTTGGGGTGTTTAAAGGAGTCTTAGTCTCATCTATTTGTCTATATGTATTTGCATGCATGGAAAGTAATCCACATATAATTATATTTATCCTTTGTTGATTTGAGTAGTTGTGTCTTGATTAATAGGTTTGGGTACAAGGCCATACTTGCATAGTTTAATAATGGGAAGATTCAAGAATTGATTTGATACTTGGTTGTAATGCTTGAAAGAATAATGGTCTCATAGATCATTTATCAATGAAGTTACAATCATATTTTAATATCTCACATTGCATTAATAGTGTTGTTGAAAGAGGTCACTTTTTGTGGATGATGAGGAGTTACAAGCATATGGTGGGTTCTTGGTTTATGTTACAAGTACAAGTTCTTTGGATGGTTTAGATAACTTGCATGCATAGAATTGGTAAAGTACTAAAGCATGCATTGAGTTTGATGTATATATTCCCAATGGAATTGAAAATAATTAAGGAATGGTCTTTATCCAAAGTTGATTTGTTGGCCCGCTTGCCATTGCACATTCTCATTCCATCTAAATAAGAGTATCTCAAGCATTTGTTCTATCAAAAATTTGCATAGTTTACTTGTTGTTAGATTTTTTCTCATGGATTGATACTATATATGCTCTATTTTCCACTTTTAATAGGTTGTTTGGATTCAATATCCATGGCCATATTGTATGTTACCAACATTTATGACTTAAGGTTTAAGTGATAACGTGCCTTGTTTTAACACCAATAGTATTGTGCATGTTTAAAACAAAATTTACAAACCCAAAATGGTTTCATTAAAAGAAACAACAATATATAAGTATATAGAGAGAGCTCAATTCCTTTAGTCTTTAAGCCCTAGGAAAAAGGATAATGGAACTCAAGCCATACACCTCAACCCACAACCCTAAAATATTTGTGGAGGATGAGGAGGATGTGAGGATGTCAACCCTTGGAAAATGGTAGGTAACACCCTTACGGTCTCATAAACCACAAAATACTCCCATATACCTACTTTTAACCTCTAAATAAATATCCCATAGCATGAATTTGGAGATGAACTAGAATTCCAAACATGACTAAGAAACATCAAGTGAACATTTTATTTATAATGCATTAACTAGTAGGATACATTAAATGTGGCTTGTGCATTTTGATCATGCATCACATACATGGGGTAAGAGATGGATTTCTAAAAAAAATGAATGGGACTCTAGAAAGTTCATAGACATATTAAAGACCATTCAGGATGAACCCTATGATGTTCAACTCATGGAATTGTTCTACCAGGACATGATAGTGAAATAATATGTTAAGAAGTTCTAAGTCTTGAAATTAAAATCCAAACTCTCTACATATCTAGTGTAAAAGGTCTATATCTCAAATGAGTTCTTAAATCCACAGTGAGGTAAGAATGTTGAAAACCAATTATTTTGAAGCTATAAATAGAAAGGTTCTTGTATCTAGTTAAAGGGTTATGCATATTATAGGATGGCCATCTAAGACGGGAAATTTTAAATGTATCCATATAAATAGTGTAAGTGATTCCCTTTTTCATGTTGTTTTAACTTGCTCCTATTTGACCTCTCCTTTATCTCATTTCCTCTATTCTATATATCTCAATTTTGTTGGAATGTTGATCCAAGTAAGAGGAAACCATGTCACATTATATACATAACACATTGTCAGGAAGTTTGGAAGAACACGGGAAAATAGTTTTTTGAATACGTTTTGAATTTTGTAGGATATCAGTTGGCAATAAGGGGAAATTATTTAAAATATGTAAGGATTTGAATAAATATGGTTTGATATTGTGTAGATTTCTAACTTATTATGATCCAAACCTCATGTTTCAAATATATATGGAAATAGTGAGAGTTTATTTAGACTATAAATTTGTAACTTTATAGAGGAAAAGTAGATAATGAATATGGAACATTGTGTTGAAGTTTACAATTCAAGGAGGGGAATAATAACCCTAATCCTAAAGATAATAGCATGTATAATTCCAATAAAATTTATGAAAATTATTATTTTTTATAGGACCACATACAAGGTGTATATAATGATCACAATAACATATTTAGTGTAGAAGGTATACATATTAAATATGAGTTCATAAATCCAAAGTGAGGTAAGATTGTTGAAAATCAATTCGATGGACAAAACCATTACTGTATCTAGAAGAGTATAGATCCATGGTGAAGCTATAAGGTGTATATAATGACCACGGTAACATGTATAGTGTGAAAGGTGTACATATCAAATATGAATTCATAAATCCAAAGTGGGGTAAGAATGTTGAAAACCAATTCCATGGACAAAGAAATTATTGTAGCTAGAAGAGTAGAGATTCATGGTGAAGTTATAAGGTGTATATGACCACATATAAGGTGTATATAATGACCATCTTTATGAAAATTAAATTTTTTATAGGACAACATGTAAGGTGTATATAATGACCATAATAACATATATAGTGTGAAAGGTATACATTTGAAATATGAAAGTTCATAAATCTAAATTTCTGCGGTAAAAATGTTGAAAGCCAATTCTTTGGACAAAGCCATTATTGTAGCTAGAAGAGTAGAGACTCATGCTGAACATATAAAGTGTATATAGGACCACAATAACATATCTAGTGTGAAAGGTCTACATTTTAAATATGAGTTCATAAATACAAATTGAGGTTAGGATGTTGAAAACCAATTCTTTGGACAAAGCCATTTTTGTAGCTAGAAGAGTAGAGACTCATGGTCAAGATACAAGGTGTATATAGGACCACAATAACATATATAGTGTCAAAGGTATACGTATCAAATATGCGTTAAGAAATCCAAAATGAGGTAAGAGTGTTAAAAACTAGTTCTTTGGACAAAGCCATTATTGTAGTTACAAGAGTAGAGACTCATGGTGAAGCTATAAGGTGTATACAATGACTACAATAACATATATAGTGTGAAAGGTATACATATAAAATATGAGTTCATAAATCCAAATTAGTGAGGTAAGAATGTAGGGATTTGTAACTTACTATGATCCAAACCTTATGTTTCAAATATATATGGAAATTGTTAGAGTTTATTTAGACTAGAAAATTATAACTTTATAGAGGACAAACATATAATGAATACGAAAGATTGCGTTGAAGTTTACAAATCAAGGAGGGGAATAAATAACCTTAATCATAAAAATAATATCATGTCTAATTTCAATAATATTTATGAAAATTATAATTTTTTATAGGACAACATGTAAGGTGTATATTATGAAGGCTTGTAATAGGGACAATAAACAACTTCTACTTGAACCATTTCCATCATCACTCTGAAATATTCAAATTAATATTTCTTGGATCAAGGTGTTTTATTTATTAACTTACTTCATATCCTTCCATTCCACTAGTTTTGTAAATATTATGGTTTCTACTTATGGATCACTGATTTGAAGGATAACACTCGACACTCGACACCCTAACACCCTAATACACTTTGATTATTAAATACCCATATGATCTCTACCACAATCACACCCTAAGATACTATGATATCAAACACATTGACCTAGTAAAATTATTGACCGTAAGTTAAAATAATAGCAAAACTCCAACAAGACATCTCCCAATTTATAATGATTCAGTAAATTATAGGCATCAAAATGCCATTTGTTATCAAACTAACTCAATGGAACATTGATTATTGATAGATTGGGAGCCACACTGGATGAGCTCATTGTTATGAATTTTGAGACTATTAAATTTGTAATTTGAGATGCTTAACCTATTTTTAATCTCCATATTGAGTTGTTGTATCATTCCTCTTTCATAATAAAAACATAGAATTTATTTAATATGAACTCAAGGTGCTATCAAGGTATAAACATATACTCAAAAGGTGGGAACCAAAACAACTTCCTGCATTTGAACACTAACCTATGTTTTAATTTGTATTTCTCTTTACATATGGACTTATATAATGGTATATATGGTACATAAAATTGTTGTACCTACCTTATGAGTCATTGAAAAAATTTATTTCCTCCATTGGTATGAATGTTAAAAATTATATGATGGGTAGGGAAACTGAATAGACATCTGTCAGGTCACTATTGATTAAGATATCGATGGTATTTATCAAGAGATAGGGGAAGGGGGAACATCAAGTCAAACATTAAGTCGAACCATTACAGGTGGTAATGTCATAATAAAATTTTAAAAATGTATGGATTTCTTTCTTGTTGAAGGAGGGACATTCTCTTATGAAAATGAGGCTAATAGAGACAAAGAACTGTCATTGAGCGAACCCACTTTCTGAGTTGGACACCAAGTATTGTTTCAATGGGAGAACATATCAAATTTATCGATATAGTGTACAGGGGTTGGGGTTATTTTCAATGGATGGTGTGAATGCTCCATACTATGAAATTGAAGTGATGGAATATGTTGGCCTAACTTGTGATTATAAACATTGGTTATGGCTGACCCAATATCTATAGAGTATGTGGAGATATCAAATTTGCATAAGTTATGAAAAAATGAAAGAAAATAATCAAAATAAAGGAGAATCTATATATGTTGATGGAAGGTGCAAAACTTCTAGAAATGTTGTGGGGTTTATAAAACAATTCACGTCCTTGAAGCATGAATAAGCTACGTAATTGCATGTTCAAGGGCATAATGGAAATAAAATTGTGGCTTCTGTAATAAAATCAAGATCTGTAGGGAAGGAGTTGTTGATTGATTACAATTTGACTATAATTAAGGAAACATGTAATTGTATTTTACAACTTATATACATTATGTTTAATTATGATCATTTGCAATACTTTGACCTTATACATATTTTATCCGAATAATATACCCTTGCTCTATATGTTGCATATTAAACATAGTTTTTTTAATATCAAGAGATATTTGTAAAGATTTCCTATTTTCCAAGTAGAAGAAAAGACAAAAAAATTGCCAAGCCATCATGAATGAATTCTTGCCAAATTCCTATTATGCAGGTTGTACTCCTTATGATGTTTATGTTGATTCAATGAATCTTATCATGATTATCATCAACCATGGACAGTGGGAACATAAAATCAATTAGTATGTTTTCAAACATGATCTTGAGTGCCCCAAGCACTAGTACATTATTCATTGCCAAATCTGTCAAGTCCACCAATAGAATTCTTATTAGCCTCTTTGCACCAACTTTCCTACCAATTACAATTGGAAGAGTAAGCTCAAAAAATAAATGCTTGTGTCTAAGCAAAACATAGGTGCCCCATGGCATTATTTCAACCCAATCACTCATCCCAAATTATAAATGAGTCAATCATCCACTACTATAAAGGATTTTGAATATGCATTATTGAATCCTGTGCTAGATGATGTACAATATGATCAGCTAATGGAGTGCACTTCTGCAGAACATGAATTTGTATGTTTTAATGATGAATACTAGAAATGTAATAAAAACATTTCCTTGGATGAAAATAATTAAATACACATTTTACTTATTTGTGCATTAAATGAATGTTTATGTATTTTTTGAAAGGTATTCATTAAATGCTTGCACCAATGTATTCCCTCTTGAGTAAGTTATTCAAGCAAGTGTTTACCATAGTAATATGACCATGGTATTATGGGAAAATATTTTTATAGTCAGACATTGATATATTAACATTTGAATCAAATTAAGGGACAAGGTAAATGTGTTTTACAATTTGGCTATTATTTATTGAATATTGTTTTTGAATCATCGTTATCATTTTTTTCTGTAAGAAAGAAAAATTATATTAAAAAGGAGCCTTCAATACAACAAGTTCAGGATGCACATGGCCTCTCATGCCCAAAAATATGCAAAAAAATCCCATTGCGAGAATTATCCTATCATCTATCCCTTCTACAGGAACTATCTACTTCCTTAACCCTTATACAATAACCATTAACAAAATTCTATCTCAAAATACCTTCAAGCAGAGTCCGCATAAACTGTGGAACTAGACACTACAACTGAAGGGACATTGACCACACAGGAGGATACTACGAATAAACCCCCCAAGCACCATATAGACTATCCAAACAATGTAAAATTAGTCACAGCAGATCTAATGAACAAGTAAATCAATCACAACAGATGAACATAGAAAATATGGTGTAAAACTGTGCAAAACATGCATCAGTGCTCAGTATCCCAATAAGGGTGAATAATTACAATACAATATCTGACAATGAGCAATTCGAATTGACTAAGTAGGCCATTTGAATCACTGAATGGAGTAGCTTGACTCCAACTAGGAGTCCTCATCATCAATCGGTGGTGGTCATCAATGCACAAGAACCAGTCATCCAGGTGTCAATCTGAGTCTAACTAAGTGTGTCATGTGTAACTGAAGTGTCTAGCACTGATTAAGGGAAGGAGGCTCAGTAGGGGGCGCATGGGAGACTAACTGAAGTCAGAACAAGTCATCTAGTCAAACTGGAGGTCCAACGGAAGTGAAACAGTCAGTCGGGAGTGAAACTAGCCTCAAATCAGGGAGAATCGGAGCTAACTGAATGTAACTAAAGTGGAACTGCAGTGGTAGGTGAACAAGTGCGCCCTTCTCTGGCAGTAGGTGAGAAGTGGGCACCTTTCAGCCTAGGAGGGCTAAAACTCTGTAGTAAGTGGCTCCCGGGTGCTAGAATAAGGTGGATAAGGTGCTGGAGGCATCAAACTGGTGACTGGGATGCATGCAAGTGCATGCAAGTGCATGCAAACCCTAATTGCATGCAAGATCCTGAAAAAGATGATGTGGATATCCGAACACCCCCCCTCAAGCTAGACTATGATGTGCAAAAAAAAATAATGTGGGGCCCTGGTAACTAAGACCAAAGGTCACCCTGATACAATAATCCAAAAAAATGCTGAAAATAAACTAAGTGAGGAAAGAGGGAAAACCTAGTGGGAAGAAAGCGCCCCCTCAAGCTAAAGCATAATAATGAATCAATCTGTCTCCACCATGATGGAACTCACCCCCAACAGTGAACGGAGGTAAGAGAACTTCTTCTCAGTGAAGCTCTTGGTGAAGATGTCTGCAATTTGCTCATCAGTAGGGCAATATTGCAGAATGATGGTGCGGTCATGCACCAACTGTCGAATGTAATGCATATGAATCTCAATGTGCTTGGTCCTCTTCCGCTAAACTGGATCTGTGGAGATCTTGATAGCACTTTGATTGTCACAAAATAGGACAGTCGAAGTAGTGCCACCAAAACCAAACTTGGAAAGAATACCCTACAACCAAACTGCCTGAATGCAGGCATTGACTACCCCTCGATACTCTGCCTCTGCTGAAGAAAGTGCAATGGCTGCTTGCTTTTTGCTGGACCAGAAAATAGCACCATGACCAATCATGAAAACATAACTGGAAGTGGACTTCCGATCAATGCTATCACCTGCCCAATCTGAATCAGTAAAACCAATGAAATCTAGCTCAGAATCTGCAGCATAATGTATGCCAAACTGTCTCGTACCTTGCACATACTGCAAGATCCGCTTGGCTGCTCACCAATGAACCTCATGTGGCTACTGCATATATCTTGACACGGTACTCACGGCATATGAGATATCAGGCCGTGAGTGTGTCAAATAAAGTAGTGAACCAATCAACTGTCGATACATACTGCAATCTGCAAGCGGTGTGGAATCTCTCTCCTCAAGACTGATTCCTGAGAGGAATGGGAATGGGGCTGCCTTACATTCATCCATATTAAACTTCAATAACAGGTCGGAAGCATATTTTTGCTGAGATATAGTGATCCCATCAAAATTTTGAGCTATCTCCAAGCCTAAAAAATGACTCAGCAAGCCCAAATCGCTCATGTCAAAAGCTAGATTTAAGGCAGATTTTAGCTTGTTTATTGAAGTAAGTGTGCTACTAGTAATGAGAAGATCATCAACATAAAGTACAATAACCAACAAATTACCTTTAACTCACTGAAGATACACATTCGGATCAGATTTGCACCTTTGGAAATTCTGAGAAAGAAGGAAGGAGTCCATCTTTGCGTACCAAGCTCTTGGGGCCTATTTTAACCCGTACAAAGATTTCTTCAATCTACAAACCAATGATGGATATGATGTATAACCCTCTAGATGATGCATATAGACCTCTTCAGCAAGGTCTCCATGTAAAAATGCACTCTTCACATCCATGTGGTGCACTTCCCAGTGCTTGGATGCGGCAATAGCTAAAACAAGGCGGATGGAATCCATCTTTGCAACCGGTGCAAAGGTCTCAGTGTAGTCCACTCCTTGGACTTGGAAAAAACCTTTTGCCACCAACCTTGCTTTATATTTGCTGATAGTGCCATCAGCAGCAACTTTAGTACGGTAGACCCATTTACACTTCACTAATTTTCTTCCAGGTGGAAGAGAAACTAGCTCCCATGTGTTGTTCTTTTGAAGAGAACTGTACTCTTCGTCCATGGCACTTTTCCATCTCGGATCTCGATGAGCTGAATAGTATGATGTAGGATCTAAACCAGCCATCAAATAACAAATCTCAGGAAGAAATGGATCAGCAATAGAAAGAGCCATACCTACTCTTTGAAAGTCTCCTCTTGTTCGTCTCGGATCAGCACGATTTCCAAGATTCGAACCAACAGAATGTAGAGTGTTTTGGGCCCACTTTGGTAACTGAGGAGGATCATAATGGTCGGATTCCGAACCTGATATGTCATGATCATCATATGCTGCTACAATATCAGAAATATCAGAACTCATACCTTCATTATCGCTGCTCGGATCTTCTTCTGGTGAAGGCGGTGAATCGACAGTCTTCTCCTCGACTAGTTGCAATTCTTGAAGCGGTTCTTCAAATTGTACACTGCGCTCGATGAATATCTTTTTAGATCTGATATCCATGAGTTTATATGCTTTTGATTCTTCCCCATATCCTATCAATATGCACTCGATACTTTGTGGATCCAAGGCTCGTCTCTTCTCAGAAGGAATTCTAGCCCATGCAGTAGAGCCAAAAACTCTCAAATTTGACACATCCGGTTTGTGACCAAAGAATGCTTCGAAAGGAGTCATACCTTTCACGGATGAATGTGGAACAAGGTTCTGTATGTATGCAGAAAAATTGATTGCTTCAGCCCAAAGATTTGCAGCCAAACCTTTCTATTCAATCATGCATGTAGCCATCTCTTTCAGTGACCGATTTTTCCTTTCCGCTACACCGTTCTGCTGGGGTGTGTAGGGAACTGTATGTTGGATCTTAATTCCGATTTGGGCACAAAGTTGCAGCAACTTGGACTTGATATATTCCCCACCATTATCATATCTAAGAGCTTTGATCTTGCTCTCAGTGGTGGTCTCAACAGAAGCCTTAAAATCCTTGAATTTTCCACGCACTTCTGACTTGTTTTTGAGAAAGAATACCCATGTAAAGCGGGAAAAATCATCAATAAATGTCAAAACATACCTTGAACCATTTAATGACATATGGGGCAGCGGACCACTGATATCAGAATGGATCAATCCCAAAATAGTAGAAGCTCTGCTAACTTTGCCGCGGTCGAATCTGTGCTCGGGGTGCTTCCCAATGATGCAACCAGTGCATATTCCCTTTGAGGAACGGAGTTGTGGAAGCCCATCTACCATGGATTTGTTTGATAACAGCAGCAAATACTTATAATTAAGATGTCCAAATCTTTCATTCCAAAGCCTACTAACCTCATTACCATGTGTGCGAAGAGCAGTGGGCTTTGCAAGGGGAATAAAGTGTGAAAACTCATAGCATTTTGTAGTGTGATTTGCCTTTCCAACTGCAACTAGTCTTCCACTTTTGATATCAGAAATTTCAACTATATTAGGGCTGAATGTAACTTGATTTGGTTCACCAGTGTGTGTCATTTGATACAAAGAAAGGAGATTTGAAGCCAAGGAAGGCACATAGAGAACATTCTGAAAGCTTCCGTGTTCTACATGAATCGCACCTTTTCCCTTTGAAGAAATTTTTGAGTAATCTCCCAAATGGATGGGGATGGAGCTGTTTGGATCAAATGAGGAAAAAGAATCAATATTTGCAGCCATATGATTTGATGCACCCGAATCTATCAAGAGAGTAGTGGGCCTCGAAACCGTTGCCATGAGTGCTTGTCCTCTTTCATGATCATCATTCCTATCCTTCTTCCTTGCACCGTTAGGAAGGGTTATGTTGTTCTTTTCCAAAAGGAGGGCCATTTGATCTATAGTCTTCTTCATACATGAAATTTCGGGATGAAAGCCACGGTTACAATAAGTACATTTAGATTTTTGGTTACCTTCTTTGCCCTTTTGCTTGGATTTCGAACTGGATGGTGCATCCGTTTGCTTGCCTTTGTCTTTTTGCTTGTGAGGCTCGAATTTGGGCTTCTCCTTCTTTTGCTTTCCTTTACCATTCGAGATCTTGGGTCCTTGAACATATAGGGCTGAATATTTGGAGCTTATGGACCCCATTTGAATCAACTTGTCATGCTCTTTTGTGACGGACTCAATGAAGGCATTCAAGGTAGGCATCTTCCAATTCGGGTTAGTTAGTCGACCGGAATTGAAAGTAGAGACAAATACCGAATAATCTTTCCCAAGCTTGCTTAGAATGGAGAGGATCAATTGTTTATCCTCTTTGATAACTCCACTGTTCTTCAATTACAAGTTCAAGTTCTTGAATTTTGTGAAGAATTCATTGATGGTCTCGAAATTCTTAGGACTAAGGGCAATCAATTCATTCTCTAATTGAAAAGCCCTAAGCTCATCCTGCTTGCCAAATAGTGTTTCAAGTTGCTCCCATATAGCTTTTGGAGTCTTCAATCCGCTGAGATGGAAGTGAAGATCTTTGGATATGGAGAGACAAAGAAGACCATAAGCTTCATCAAGTTTGTTGTAGTGTTTGGTTTGATCTGACACATTGTTTGGCTCCAATTCAAGACCAAGAGTGACTTGGTAGTAACCTTTTGAACGTAATATGATTTCCATATCATCTTTCCAATCAAAATAATTGAATGGGGTGAGGATAGGCTTTGAAGAAGAGTATTCCATTGCTAGGAGCGATTCAAACTGATGTAGATGAGCTTGCATGCAGAGTGTAGCGAATTAAAAAGAGGAGTTTGATAACCTGCAAATCACAATCAAACCAAGAACCGTAAGGTCGAACAATCCACCCTTGTAGAGTTACATCACACCTGGGATTGGAGATCAAACAATGTTGAATGGGTCCAATGTATCAGATCCAGGAATTATGTGGAAACTCAAGCTTCTGTAGTGGTATTGGAAGTATTTTTAAGCTTTGCATGCACAGGAGCGAATGCCCTTGAGATATCTCATGCCAAAACTTTTTGCAATTTGAGCAATTCAGTCAAATCTTCTTGTACAAACAACTGTAGAAAATAGATCTTGTCCCTGCAATGGCTCTGATACCATGTAAAATTAGTCACAGCAAATCTAATGAACAAGTAAATCAATCACAACAGATGAACATAGAAAATATGGTGTAAAACTGTGCAAAACATGCATCAGTGCTCAGTATCCCAATAAGGGTGAATAATTACAATACAATCTCTGACAATGAGCAATTCGAATTGACTAAGTAGGCCATTCGAATCACTGAATGGAGTAGCTTGACTCCAACTAGGAGTCCTCATCATCAATCGGTGGTGGTCATCAATGCACAAGAACCAGTCATTCAGGTGTCAATCTGAGTCTAACTGAGTGTGTCATGTGTAACTGAAGTGTGTAGCACTGATTAAGGGAAGGATGCTCAGTGGGGGGCGCATGGGAGACTAACTGAAGTCAGAACAAGTCATCTAGTCAAACTGGAGGTCCAACGGAAGTGAAACAGTCAGTCGGGAGTGAAACTAGCCTCAAATCAGGGAGAATCGGAGCTAACTGAATGTAACTGAAGTGGAACTGCAGTGGTAGGTGAACAAGTGCGCCCTTCTCTGCCAGTAGGTGAGAAGTGGGCGCCTTTCAGCCTAGGAGGGCTAAAAATCTGTAGTAAGTGGCTCCCGGGTGCTAGAATAAGGTGGATAAGGTGCTAGAGGCATCAAACTGGTGACTGGGATGCATGCAAGTGCATGCAGGTGCATGCAAACCCTAATTGCATGCAAGATCCTGAAAAAGATGATGTGGATATCCGAACAAACAAAAGATACATACCATCAGAAAAAAGACTTGAAAAAAAAATAAACCAACCCGAAACAAATCACTTTGGAGCCTAGGCGACGTTCTGATGAATCAGAGTCCCTGAGTGGAGGCCTCCAAGATTATGGTCATTTTCGGAAGAGTACTAGACAGACAGACCGTGAACGAGGAATGTCCCTAGTGGGCATGTAGCAGAAGGACCATCAGCAGTATCCAGAGCCTCCGGTGACAGATCCAGTTTGAGAGCAATGCAATCGATAGTCCTGCACATTGAGTGGTTATCTTCCAAATGATCCTTCCAAGATCTCGCCAGTTCAGCCTCTGCCAGAGCCTTGTTTTCCCTGTCTATCATCACGTGTTCTAGGATCTCCTTGGTCATCTAGTAGGTGGTGACACTCCTATCATAGGTGGATAGATTCCTAGCCATGGTCCCAAGATCATAGATCCACTCCTCCACCTCCTCCTTGATAGTTTCGATATCCAGGGATTTTACCTGATTCCACAGGTCTTGCTCAACCCTTTCAATTTCATCCTGGATGATAGGAGGAATGCGTTTTCGAAAGAAAGGGGATGCCTTCCCTGCTTTCCACAACTCTCGAGTCGGTTTCATCCTTTCCTCATCCCTTTTACCCTTACGCACTTACCGCTTGGGAGTCATTGCACCAGTTTCCCAATACAGCAAGTAAAACCACACTCGCTCCTGAATGCACACAGAATAGCTCCACAGAAAATACAGAAACAGAATGCAGAGAGGATGCGAGTGCTTCAAATAAATAGCCAAGAGTCTCAGACCAAATCCAGTAACCATACTAAATCCACTCAAATTGCTATTGAGTTGAACAAGAGTCCCATACATTTATCGGATTCTCTTCCTGGTTCTCTATACCCTTCCTTTCAATGGACAGAGGTGGCTGCAATATTTCCCCATTATTGAAAATCGGAGTGAGATCATGGGCATCCATGTCCTGGTTTAATACTGAGGAACCCCATTCTCATAATGATTGCTGATGGGATGAATTCCAGGTGTTGAGAGAGCTTAACATGTGTGATCTCATCATGGAAACCGATTCATGACTCATGTTCCCCATCAAATCCTGGTAAATCCTGATGTCATGGACTGCCAAGTGGGTGAACTAGATCTCCCACTCATTACCACCCTCGTCTAGCAGTTGTCCTTCAACCTCCCTTGCTACGTTTCACTCCCCAATGTTTGCCAATAGGTCGTTCACCTTATTTCCATCACGTTTAATGTGTTTAAAGGACCAAGCATGGCAGACACGGATGAGATCAGTAAGCTTTTCGACCTAGTACATCAGTCTCCAGCTCTTCATGAATTTTGCAACCTTTTGTCCACCTTGTATATTTTTATCCATTTGGATGATGACATGTGAATCACCTTCAAAGACCATGGGTTCCCAACCATTGTGAATTGCAATTCTAATGCCATGAAGAAAACCTTCTAGTTCTACTACATTGTTGGTATCTTGGCCGATATTCCCATAATAGTATCGGATAATAACACTCGCATTATTTCTGATAACTCCACCAAATCCAGCCGAACTGGGGTTCCCTTTGGAGGCCACATCAAAATTTAACTTGAAATGGCCGCTTGAAGGAAGGTTCCATAGATGAGGACTTGTAGGAGCCACCTTCCAGGCCTTACAAATTCTCCAACCTTGTGGAGAACAATCCATTCCTCATCCCACCAGAATTTGTTTCTCGTGATCATCCATTCCCCAGTCTTTCTTGGTCTGAGGGCTTATTTTGATTGTCTCCTGTATATGCTTACTGATTTGGTTCCGAACAGTTTGCGGAAAATTCATTAGAGGAAATTTGGGTGAAAAATCGGCATCCTAAGGAAAATAATAAGAAAATAATAAAATAATAGTAGAGAGAGAGTAAAAAAACTACTTATTTGGATCATATTTTCAACTTATCTCCTTGTAGATTTACTCAAATTTCAAGCAGGAGGACTCATTGGATGCATAACATCCAACGAGTACCCATGTTGCATACTTCTAACAACATCCACACCATGAAAAATTAAAAACGTGTTTCTAGTGAGAGAAAACACAGTTTTTAATGTATTTTCAATTTTTCATGGTGTGGATGTTGTTAGAAGTATGCAACATGAGTACTCATTGGATGAATAATTTAATTATGCATCCAACGAGTCCTCCCGCTTGAAATTTGAGTAAACCTACAAGGAGATAAGTTGAAAATATGATCCAAAAAAGTAGTTTTTATTTTTTCCCTCCAATTCTTTTAGGTGCTCCCTTTTTGAATTTTAAACCATTTTGATTGGCTAATACATGATGACATGGAATTGTATTATTTTTGGAAGGCCCATTTTAAATTGAAATTTCCTCTAATGTTTCTTGCCTTCAAATATCCTCCCATTTCTCTCTTTCTAAATGGCCCACATCAAAGATCCTAGAAGCATGAGCCATATTTTAAGGATGACAGGATTTTTGAAAGCCTCCTTATCCAAACCTTTAATTGTCTGGTGTGGTTTCCCTCTAAATCGATCCATCCTTCGGAAAATTTCCGCACCACAGTCCCACAGAGAGGAATCCATGGGGAAAGAGTCCAAAAGATGGTTCATTGACTCATCCTCTCCTTCATAGAGCACACACCAAAAAGGGCCATGCATGCCTCTTCTTACGAGGCTCTCTCCTATCAAGATACGCCTATAAGATACCATCCATATAAAGGTAGTTATTTTGGGCCAGGGGTTAAATTCCTAGACCGCCTTCAAGTCCATCCTGTGAGGAATATCTTCTTGGTTAAAGCTAAGGTCATAGGCTTATTTAGTGGTATAAATTGCTTTGGATTGGTACCCCCATCTTAGTTTATCTAGTTGGTTCTAGGTTCAAATGCATCGATCCTTCAAGGCATCCATGATCTTGGGTATCTCTTCCATTGGGAATATTTGGTTCCACCAATTATGTGGTTGCCATTCATGAAATTCTTCATTAGCCTGTTCTTCTCTCCATAATTGACAAAATTTTATCAAGCCCAAACCTTTGGCACGAGACCAGCTATTGTGCACTTCTTGTTGGGAAATGATCCTTGGCAACTGTTTCCAAGAGTCACTCCAGAAATCGACGTTCTTTCCATCCCTTATTTCCTAGAAACTATGATCTTGGACAATCCTTTTGTTTGCATGGGCGTAATTCCATATATGGGATCCTTGTAAATTTTCATTAAATATAATCATGTATTGTTTGGATTTCTCTTGAGCATACTTTCTGTGCCAAAGTTTGGCCCAAGGTTCCTCTTTGTGTGACACCCAATGCCACCAGATATTAGCACCTAGAAATTCATTGTTCTTCTCCAAGTCTCTTATCCCAAGACCACCCTGAGCCTTTGGTTTGCAAACAGTGTCCCAGCCAACCAAAGCACATCGGTATTTGGCTTGATTACCTCCCCACAAGAACTGTCGTTGGATTGTACTTATTTTCTTTAGAACTAATTTAGGGGTTGCTAAAGAGGAGAAAAGATAGATAGGCATGGCTTGGAGCACAACTTTCACTAGCACAGTCTTGTTGGCAAGGTTGAGAGGCCTATAAGCCGAATTATCCAATTTCCTTCTTAATCTCTCCAAGATGTCCTCCCATGAGACTTTCCTAATCACCCCTTCAGCAAGAGGAGCACCGAGATATTTGGATCGAAGGGATCTCCCTTGGAATCCCAAGATACGAAGAATAGTCCTCTGGTGAATCCTAAGATTGTTGAAGAAGAAGACCTGGGACTTAGTGTTATTCACTTCCATCCCATAAGCTTTATCAAAATAATTCAAGCATTTCTTTAGGGATCTTTCTTCTTGAACCGATGAATGTCCCATTAGCATGGTGTCATCCACAAATTGTTGGTGTGAAATAGTCTTAGATCCATTCTGAAGGTTCAATCCTTTTAGCTCCCTATTTTCAATTTTGTCTTTGATAACCCTGCTCATCCCTTCAGCCATAATGATGAACAGGAAAGGGGATAGAGGATCTCCCTGTCGGATACCCCAGGAAGGTTTGAAAGTTCTGGTTGGGGCACCATTCAAGAGGATAGAGAAAAAGGTTGTAGAAGTAATATTCATTATCCAATTGACCCAATCCTAGTGAAAACCATAGGCCTCAAGCATTTCTTTCATAAACTCCCAGTTTAATTTATCATAGGATTTTGAAATATCAAGCTTTAATAGCATACCTAGTTTTTTAGTGACTTTCAAAGAGTGGATGACTTCATGCACCAAAATGATACGATCCAGAATTTGGCGACCTGTTGGCACCCCAACATCTCCCCTTGATTTTGCAAAAATAAAAGGGGACCCCCCATTAGAATTTTGTATATATTTAGCTTTTGATTTCTTAGTTGATTTACTTATTTGATTTACTTAGTGGTTTGATGATCTCCTTTGGATTCATGACTTTTTACATTGCCTTCTCTTTCACTTGGATTTTATGGAAGGTTATTTAGTGATCATTTGTTTTCAGAGGTTGTGACTTTAAATTCATCTTGGTTGATACTTCTGCTTCCTTACGATGATTACTTTGCGGCTTCATGATCATTTCCTTTTATTGCGTCATTTAACTGACTCATTTGTCGATAATTGATCATTTTGTCGTTTGAAGTTTTCTTATCTTCTGTTGGTTGAATGATACTTATATACTCTTATTTGACCTTGCCCGAGTTGATCGTATCATGTTTGAGTTGGATCAATTTGATTCTTTGACAACCTTTCGACAACCTTTCCAAGTCTCATATTTTGATATTTAAATGAATTAAGAAACATTCTGGAATATCTTGAAAAAATGATTAATTGCTTATTTTTGTTGATTCCGATCTACATCTTGAATCAATTGATATTGAAAATGGAAACAAATCTTTAGTTCTGATTTTGGATGTTATATCAAACTTTGTAAGCATTAATCTTTTTCAAAATTTTAATTAAAACTTATTCATGATGGGCCATGAAAATGATTTTTATCAATAACTTTTATTTTAAAAAATATTAGTTGGTTACGAGCCATATTAATTTATCTTCTTATCATCTCGATCAAATTGTTGAGATAAGAATTTTATCATTTGAATTCATTTTTCATATGAACCTAATTATTTTAATCCACACTCCAAAACATAAATATATTTATATGAATATTGATCCAAAAGATAAATCATTTAAAAAAAAAAAACTTTTTGAAATATTTAATTAAAAAAATTAATAATTAAAGTTCTTAAACCTATTTAAGAATCTTATGTAATGGAAACGGTCATCTCATCATAAGAATTTTAAACATGACAAAAGGATTTTTGAAACTTTCGTTGGTATTTTTAAAGATTTGTCAAAATAAGGAAAAGTGGAAGTTAATCATAATTTTGACTTTCATTAAGAATCTATTTGTGAAATCTGTGTATAAAAAATGGAATATCATGTTTTTTTTTATGTACTGCAGATTTCACAAAAGGAGCTATGTCGGGATATCAAAACAGAAGTACCAAATATCATCACTAGTTTACCAATTTGCCAGATTATTAAAAATATCCAATGAGCAGTCTTGAGATGCAGCTATATTGGAGGAAAAGTTGTGTTACCAGAAACGTGACGACGGTCTACGTTTCATAGAAAAAACGCTCAAACGATTGGGTTAAATTTAATTTTTTAGACCGTCTGGTGGGTGGCAAGGTAAGTGGGGACGACCACATAAATGTTCACTGGACAAAATTGAATGGCAATTAAATACTGTGCAACTACAAAAGCTTGGAAATAAAGTTTTTCGTTTTAGCGCCAGGCAAAGTTCCCTTCCGCGCTCCACAGGACAAGGGCAGTTCGATGACAAGATGAGAGATGCAGTTCCATCGTGCAGTTGGATTGCAAGAGGAGGGATGAAAGTGCAGAGCAAGGATAAAAGAGGATGTGCTTTACGCTTTTCCCATGCCGGAGAGCAGCAGGATAGGTTTATGTGGCAAGAAGAGAGTAATCCCACAGTGCTTTATGCTTTTCCCAGTCCCACATTTTCCCACACCGCTTTCAACTTTTAACTTTCCCACCACTATCTTTTCCAAGTAAAGCACCTAAAGCAATCACAAGAGAAGCAGAGGTAGCAGCATAAACTTTGTCAGGAAAGAGCTACGCACCTGCCTTGAAACCTTTAAACTAGGAGGAATGGTCGGGGTTTCTTTGGGCTGTCAATGCATCCCGAAATGTTCCTTTATTTCCTGGGTATGTTGTTTACGGCTATGGAACTTGCGGCTGACACAGTTTTCCCTTGCTTCCTGTTTGCGCATATGCTTAAAAGAATGTTTTGCAGTGTTAATTAAATCCCAGTTTATTTTGAACTTTGACATATTCATTCACCTCGTAGCCTCTTATCTGCATTGAAGCGAATGAACTGGGTGGAGCAGCATTGAAGCGAATGAACTGGGTGGAGCGGCTAGCCTAGATATGAGCCTGAAAGCTGGAATATTAGCAGGTTTTGATCAAATGCCATGATTTCTCTGTTTTTATAATTCATGTTTCCACAATTTTCACGAGCAGTTTTTTTGTTTTCAATGGCATGCTCAAGACTATTGTTTTTCATAATTATTTTGGGATGGCTTCAGTAACTGAGCACCTCCACCCTTTAGAACCAAATCTATACTTAAACTATTAACTTAAGTGTGCATGTGAACATGCAAATTTCTTTTTTATAACCATTCACCATGCTGTTGTGTGTGTCCATGTGAACTTTAAATTTACAAAGAAATAAATTGATCATTCCACACTCCTTTTAGTAATTCACGCAGATAGAGATTTAGAGATTCCCACATAAGTTTAACAAAACTTGGATTTGGCATCATTCCGAGTGTTTGTCCTAGGCCCCTGTTTCCTTTGCTTTCACAAGACATCTGGCCTTTAACCCGTGTTTGGAATACGTATTCCTTTTGTTAATTCTATTGATTTTACCTTCAAGTTATTGGTTGAGAAGTAGAGAAACCCTTCTAGCTTGCAGGGTACGTTCCTAGCTATTGTTTTAACAAAGCGGGGGTAAAGCTTTGACAAATCGACAAAGCTGTTCTTATTCCACCATGAGATTATTGTTATTTCTATTCATCCTCAGTTTTCCTGTTTCTCATTTCTGATAACATAGAGGAAAAGAGATCATGGTTACGTTTTGCCGAATTTTTGCAATAAAGATAAATGCGGGATGATATCGCCCAAGTTCATTCATGAATATTTGATAGATGATAAATATTAAAATGGGAATCATCTCGTTAAGAAAAAATAAAAGGATTCGTTACAAAGAAGATGGCGAAACTAGCCATTACCAAATTGTAATGGAAATAACCAATCACGGAGCCTCCGGGATGGGTAATAATAATGCAACCAGTTCATAGATACTTGAAAATTACTAGGTTATGCCGCGACAAAGGAGAGCATTCAAGGGAAGAGGCCAGTTGCGAGAATTTCAAGGAGATCATAACACCATGAAATAACATATTCTTGTCACGTTACTTGTTCATTGCAAAGAATGTGGAAATTCTTTCCATCAGAATTTTATACTCCAACAATCACCATTGAAGACTTGCGATATTGTAGGACATCCATCAACAGCCTATAGAAGTGATGGTCACCAGATGCAACAAAGATTGTCACTATGAAATATTTCATTTTCCATCCTTATGAAGGAAAGGATTACATGTTCTCTTGCGCACAGAATTTGCAGAGATATTTGGCTATCGACGGGCTTGGCCAAACAATTGCCAAATCACCATTTCGAGTTTATTTACAGGAGAATTATTTACCTTTCATTTTTGTTTTCTTAATGAAGAAACTTCTCACCAAATTAAGCTATTGTTATTTTTTATTGATATCTGATGCGAAATAATAAATTCTGGGACATGGGTTTTTAGCAGAATGGTCTCATTTGGCTGAGTCATGAGGAATTTTCTCAAATATGTGAACCATTTGGGAGATTTGTCAGGTTCTCTGGACACATTTTTTCCAGATGCATCCAGCAAGGAAAATCAGTTCATGTTCTGTGTTTCATTGCTTATAAAAACAGAAGCAATTCAATTAATGGGGAGGGGAGGCGCTTCAGTAAATTCTGTAAATTATTTTCATAATTATGTTTGTGTTTCTTTGAGGGAGATCGTGAGTGACTCCAGGCTTTTGCCAGACCACCGCAGCCTGCATTTGTTCTTTTGTAATCTAGGTATGCAGAAGACCAGATCGGGAATCATCACCATCCACTGTAATGACGGAGTATTTTTGAAAGAATTGTTATATTGATATAAACACTTTAGCTACTGCTTCAATCCTGTTGGAGTTTGTCTTACTGGATGTTGTCGGGCTTACATTTGAAACTGGTACAACTGTGTATTATCAGTTTTTGATACTTATAAAAACTTATATTTCAATATTTCATTTCCTCATTTTAATTTGAATGTAGTTACGCTTTGTTGTAATTGTATTGATGTTGTTTAAACTACTCAGATCATTCGGTATTTGATATTTGATAAGAATGCTATACAAATCTTTTTCATTCAATTTTTATTGGTGATTTTGGTTATATGGTATCATATCCAACAGCTTATTACTCAATTTCATCTATGTTTTTGTAGGTGCTTTGGTTAATGAGTATTTAAATTTTATATTCAAATATCAATGTTGAATATTGGTTATCCTTTGACCATCATGTTACAGACAGAGTAAAATATTTCTTGTTTTATTTTTTCTGATTATCACACATCTTTGAAAACAGAGAAGGTGTTAATGATATTAATTCTAATGGTTTTCCTATTTGAAATTATATCATTCCTTTTTCTTGTTACTTATAATTGTCAAAAGATAATTAATTTAGTTGAAAAATTAGCTCTCAGCTGAGATAGGAGATTAGTTTAGTTTTAATACAAAGTTTTAGCTTAGTTTACTTTTAGCAAATGTTAGATAGATTTTAGTTAGATTAGTTGTTGACCATCTGAAAACTGTTTTTCTTAGTCAAAATCAAAACCCAAAACAAGAGACTTTCACTAAGAAAACAAAATTAGGATAACTTAGACTTAAAAATTAATATTAGGAATTAGTTTGACTTTAGGATAACATAGGAAATGTTTTGCCAAGTTTTCATATTCTCTTTAAGAAGATACAATTCAGCTGGTAGCAGGACCACAACCTCCGAGATTTTGCTAATCCAAACACCGGGAGCTGTAGTAAGCAACTTGTGTGGACATAATCTCCCGAGTTTGCCTAAGTCATAAAATCCTACCAACACAACCTTACACAAAACCTGATTGTTCATGGGCCACCAGGTCCGGAAGGAAAGGATTAAGCCTGTTAGCTAACACTTTTGTTACAATCTTGTAAATGACATTACAGAGTGTTATAAGTCAAAATTTCTTAGGGGATTCATCCCCTTCCTCTTTGGGGACAAGAGTGAGAAAGGTTGAATTGAAATCTCTGAGGACTCCTTTATCCTTTCAAGAGACCTCCACAATTCTCCATGCATACGCTTTGATCAAATCCCAGAAATGATGGAAGAAATTCATGGTAAGCCCATCAGGTCTCGAATATTTTCCATCTTTCATTTAATTAACAGCATCCTCCACTTCCTGGAATTCCATAGGCTTCATCAGGATTATATTTTTGGTTGTCGTCACCTGCCTAGGGATGTGTCTAGTGATCTTCCTTATATGTGCAGATCTATCCTACATGTCTTCCTTCATGATGGTTTCGAAGTACTGAACAAGCTCATCCTCTATAGCTTCCCCTGTTTCTATATACTTCCAATCATCTTTTTTTAACCTTATTATCTTAGCCCTCTGGCGATTCTGAATCACCGAGTGGTGGAAGAATTTTGTATTTTGTTCTCCTTCCTGCAGCCATTGATTCGAGGATTTTTGTTTCCACAAGATCTCCTCTTGTCGTTCTCTTGCATTGAACTGCTCCAAGGTGACCTATTCTTGTTCTTTCAGATCATTAGTGTACCCATAATTCATGCCTTCCCGCTGGATCTTGGAATATGTTACCAAATTCCTCCTTATTCCAAATATGAATTTTTGCCTTTAATTTTTTCATTTTTTGTTGGAATTGGTACATCACAGTTCCCCTTATAGGATCCAACTCCACCCACCATTTACCGACAAGTTCTTTTAAGTGCTTTTGTTCAAGCCAAAATTGTTCAAACCGAAAAGGTCTCTTGATGGGGGGACCACCATCATCCCAAACCAAACTCACTAGCCAATGATTAGAACCTGCTGAGGGTAGGACCAGTGAGATCGCTTCCTTGTCCCTAGTAATCATTGCCTCAAGTACAAGGAATCTGTCAAGACAAGAGGTGACTTGATGCTCACCACCTCGTCTGTTATTCCATGTATACCATCCATTCCCTGTTTCTATGTCAACTAATCCATTCTCATGTATGAAATTTTTGAAAGAGATATTGGTCGCTTCCATACTATGCCTTCCTCCTTTCTTTTCTTCTATGGAAGTGATCATATTGAAATCACCACCCATAACCCAAAGATAACCATCATTCTCTTGCGCCTCCTTATTTAGGAATGATAAGAAAGAAGGTTTTTTTGCCATAACACTTGGGCCATAGACAGTGGTTATAGTACCTCTTACCTCAGAATTATATAGCTTGAAGTCGGCACTAATGGAGAACCTAGTTGCTCGAAAGCTATTAAGGGAAATTGTCGCAAGCTTCCACAAGATAGCAATTCCACTAGCTGATCCCCGAGCATCAATAGCTATCACCTGACTTCCCCGCCAAAGTTTTCCTCCTAACACCTGCATAGTATTTGATCTACATTTGGTTTCTTGTAGAAATAATACATCTGGCTTTTCCTTCCTTAACTTAATCCTTAGGGTCTTCATTTTTATTGGATTGTTAACCCTGCGGATATTCCAGGTTATTATCTTCATTATATACTCTTATTTACTTATGAGAAGGCTTCCCTTATCGTCGGGTACTGGCCTGATTCAACTATCATGGTCCCAATCTCTGCAATTATTTGTCGATTCGTCTTCCACCCCCGTTTTCCCCCTTCCTCGGGTTGTTTCCTTTTACTTCCCTTCATTGCATCTTTATCAATACCCAGGTGTGGGGAGGCTTTGGTTTTAAGGATATCCTATTGAAGAAGTTCAGTTGCCTTCTGGAAACATATCCTTTCCCTTTTTTACTGCATTCCTTTTATATCTCATCCAGATCCAGATCTCCCAGGTCCATGTCCTCGATTTCCTCTATTGTTTCTTCCTCGATAGCTTCTACAGCCTCCTCCATCGGCCTGATTGTGGACTGGTCTCCATCTTCGCAAATAGTTTTATCCTTTTTAGAACCTTCCTCTTCGATCCCCATATTACTCAGGGTCACAAACCTATTCTCGGTCTGACTCTGCTTGTGTGTGTTATGTTTTTCTTGAGGTGGGTGGGGTATCTTTCCGGTTTGTTTATTATTGTTCTACACCTGAGTAAAACCCTCACTATCCTTTTCCTTTTCTTTTTTCTCCAAGGTTGGGGTCGCAGTGGTTTTAAGGGTTGGGAATTATTTGCTCAAATGCCCATATTCATGGCATTGCTGACAATGGGATGGGAGTTGTTCATAATCAAGAGGTTGGACCCAATCCTCATCTTCCCAAGTCAAATTGATTTCCTTTGGGAGTAGTTTGGAGATTTCATATAGACGCATATTCGAGCATAGGTGGTGTATCGTTGAAACCTTGTCTACTCTGATACTTTCACAAACTTCCCAAGGGTATTCCCAATGGCTTCCAGAATTTCAAGTTCCCAGTATTCACATAGGAGTGATTAAAGCCGAATCCAGACTAGGGCAGTACTCAAGTAATCTATATCAGGGTTAAACCTTTCTTTCCAAGGATGAAGGAATAAACTTGTAGAGTAAAAAAAGTATGGTCCTCCCATTAGAACATGATCTCAATCTTCCTGGTTGAAAAAGATAATGGTGGAAAACCCTTTTGCTCCCACGTGCAGATCATAATGTCCTTTGAGGTTCCAAGTGGTCTTGATCCATCGGAGCAGATCTTTCTCCTTTGGCTAGATTGCAATGAATTTCTCAATGAGGGATTTCTCCTTCCATTGCTCAACTCGGCCTCGCAGCTTGTCAAATGTGATCTGCAGGGATATTTTTTCAGCAGATCTGGGTAAACATCCCCCCCACCTGAGTCTTTTTCCTATCAATATCCATTGTTTTCTCAACTGCTATACCCTGATCTGGTTTGTTCATAGTGGGTATCCGTGAGCTACTTGGGAAATCCGAAGAGGTAAAGGGGCTCCTCTGCCTCTGGGACGCGCCATACGAGACCCTTCGTCAGTGATTGCAGACCCACCCTCAAAGGCCGACAAACAGCCTCCTGAGCCAGCCGTCGGTCCAAGCCCTATTGCGAGCGTAGGGTTTTCTTCTTGTTGTTATCTCGCTACGATTAGCTCTCAGGTACATGAATCTAAATCATAGTTATCATTAGTTTTATCTTATTTATGAATATTTTTCTAATTAACATACCATGTTATAGATGCATGTTAATCGTGGGAAATGTATTGATGTAGGATAGGTAATCAAATATACCATTTATATGTTTTCTTTTCACGTTTATTGATGTTCTAATCCATCTTAACTTTTAGTTGTTTGTAGGATTCCACATCACCTACTCATGGCCATTACGATTATGACTATTTTGATGATACTAACCCTTTTAGTTATATTAAAAAACAAGTTAGAGGTTGTGTAGAAGAAATTAAAAGTTTGACAGATGATATGTCTGAAGAAAGTATGGAAATACAACCATGCTTGATTGGAAAAATCAATCAATACAAGCATGAAAATTTAAAATTTAATTTAATCAATTGCTTCAATGCCGTGAACATATTATTTTTAATGAATTAAAGTACCTAACATAAATTTGTGTTATTTCTAGATGTTCTTGAGATTGGATGCCCCAGGTGTAGGGAGTATCACACATACATCTACTGCTGGTGCCTCTACTCTTGGTGGTGTTGCCAGTGCCCCTACTCCTATGCCTACTTCTGGTGCCCCATCTAGTACAACACCTAACAATACTCTAGCATGTACTCTTGGTCCTTCTAATAACCTTGCATCAGATGTTGATATGAGTTCATTACGATACATAATTGTAAGGAGAAATGGTGAATTACCTATTACTTTACACATGGATGAACTATTGGTCCCGCTTAAGGGATTAAAAGTTCATGGTAATTTGTAATCCATTCTCTTATTTTGATTTTATACATCAATGAATATTTTTATGTTCATCTTATAATTCTAATAATAATATATGATTGCAATCGTAGGGAATAATGAGTTTTATCAACAATTTCACGAGAAGGTATTTACTTTTTTCACACCTAAAATAAGAACTGACTATATATATACCAAATCCAGAGTTTGAAAAAAGAGTTGTAGAAATACACAACATAGTTTTTAGGTCAATTATTCAACCAAAATATGGTTGATTCTATGGCCAGGAAGTATTTGAAATCAATGTGGTTTACCACACTAATCTCACACTTACCCTAATTATGAGTGCCTTGCATTGATTCCCATAAATTACTGGGTTGCTAGTGGAGGATGATAAGGAGAAGAAGATGAAAACATAAGGAATGTTTCCAAAAGATGGAGAGTTAGAAAGGAAAATATAATATATATACATTGAACTTATAACTATACATTTGACTTGATTGACTAAATCATATTAATATGCACTTCAAACGTTTTGTAGGCTCAAAGACACTTTGAAGGCCACAAAGGCTAGATTAGACAAGGTTGGGTAGTGCAAACTTGGCCTAGGAGGCCATGTTAAAATAAAAGGGAGATATGTAAGTACTTATAAAATTTACAAGATTTTGTTATTGATTTTTTCAATTATAATTTAAAATATTTTGTTATTGAATTATGTTATGTTATGATATGTAGTCAACCAAATATGGTGTTATGCCCACCAAAAAGGATCTAAAAATTGCCTTTATAGGAGGATATAAATCCTTGGTCAAAATGAAGAAAGGCAAGGTAGATAATACTTCTATTGTCAACAAGGAGGTAATTAAATAAGTTAAATGTATTTTGAATGGTTAATTATAAACAGGTTTATGGTTTATGTACTATAAGATAACTATAAGTGTCATTGTAGGCACATCAAGATGTTTTTAGGTATGAAACAACCATTTTCAAGGTTGTTGGTGGTGATTAGCTAGAGTTTGGGCCTACACTATTAACAATGTGACTTATAAATTATATATTTTAATTTCATATAATATGCGAGAGTTGACTTATAAATGGATTTCTTTAATTGTAGATGTGGGTCCTATTGATTAGACACATGCTTGAAGGTGTATTTTGCGTACTCAACAACCACTGGATGAATCAAGAGAAGAATAACATCCAGAAGGAGATTCCAACCCTAGAAGGAAATATCATAGAATACAAACATGTTGTATGACTGACACATTTTGACATATACATTTCACTTTTGATGTTCGTTAATGTCACCTTTAACACCGTTATATATGATGTTTTGTTTTTATTTGTATTTTTCCTCTTTGCCACTATGTTGTGTGTGTGAAATGTTTATTAATTAAATTAAGTATGGGAGAATGATAGTGATGTGAGGGAGGGAGGGTCCATATGAGATTCTACATTCTTGTTGTTGTCCTTTTAATTAAAGAGTAAAGAACACCCAAATCCAAGAGAAGATCAAGGTAGTAACAGAATTGCCACATCATCAACCAATTAATAGCCTTAACCCTTGAATAATTTATAACTAAGTTTTCATAAAACATACACACACATATATTTTTTTCTTTTTATTTTTTCATATGCATATCCAATTACATGGTAATAAATATTTGTGGCTTTTGTTTTAGGTCTAAGTAGTGGTGTTTAGTCATGGCTCATTTCACAATCACTACATTTGGTTGTTGTAAGAACATTATCCATCTTATGTATTATTTCCAAATTTGTGTTTGTCTTGATGATTAAGGTAACCCCTTTAGTATTTTTACAATCTATTACATGATTTTGTGCATGTTTAATTTACCTAATCAGTCCATCATATAAAATTGTTATTTTATCATGATTTTATGTAGGTCTAATGTTGTAGCAGACCTCATTCCCTTGAATATGAAAGTATAAAATTATTTTGGTTGACATCCATTGCGATAGTGCAACATGTGTACTTATGGTTTATAAATGAAAGTTTGTTTGTTTAGAAACAAAAAATATTAACAAGTCCTTTGGAATGTGTTCAGGACACAATTCATTCCCGCTTTTTATTGTGATTCTATTTATATAGGCATTGGAAGGACTCCTTAGCTTAACCCAAAAGTGCATTTAATTGAAATTTTCTATTGGTGATAAATAGAGCTAAAGCTTGGAATAATTGGGGATAGCATAGAGGTTTGTACTAAACCTTATTCACTTAGAAATAACATGATGTATATTTGTTGGTTCAAATACATTACACATATGTGGGACCTTTGATTGTCTTCTTCCACCATGTATTTAGGAGTTTCCTCCTGCCCTATTTTTTATAGGAAATTCTCAACTTTCCTCCAAAATATTCTTCTTGTGCGACTCATTTTTCTTATGTTAGGTTGAAATGGCTCATATTCAATGGGACTATCATCGTCTTGCCTTGGCTTGAGGCTTATCATCCATGCTAAGGAGGGATGCACCGAGCAAGATATCATTCGAGAAGGAAGGCAGGCATTGCACCCTACTCACAAGGGGAAATGTCCAAGCAAAGTAAAGTGTGAGGGCATCGACAAGGAAGCATGAGTAGGTGTACCACTTGGTAAGTTGGTCTAGGGAGGAGCCCCTATCGAAAAAAAATACACTCAAACCATGGAAGCAACATTCCTTTGGAAGTCAGCTCAAATATGGGAAGAGGTGCGACCATAAGGGTTGCAACCCTTGGTCAAACCCTTTAGCGCAATTGGGAGATTATATATTGACGAAGAGTTGATGCTAGAGAGGCATCCAATTTAGACTTGGAGAAGCAAGAAATTGAGTCATAACAAGGTGCAAGTATTAGTGGAAGATGCTCCTCAGCAGGAGGACGCACTACTCAAAATATTATGGGAAGACTTGGATGTGGATCAGACTAGAGAGGCATTTTGTGAAAGAGGAAACAAGTGTAATAGGAGGCGGACCTGCAGATGCAACATGAGGATGTCGCAGGAAAGAGAAAGACCATTGTAGACTCATGGATTGATTCTCGAGGGTTCCTTGTAACAGAGAAGTTGTGAGTTTGATTTCTCTCTTGGAGAAGCTGCTTGAGGGAAATCTCCATGTATTGTACTCTTTCACATATTTCTGTATATTGAATACTTGGGCATGCTCCTTTGAGGTTCTGACACACTTGTGTTGTTTTGGTCTCTTGTGTAATCTTATGGCATAAAGTGTGACTGTGATAACTTAAACATAAGAATGGAAAACTGCTAAACAATTAAGTGTGCATAGTCTACCAAGCTCTACCCCGGGATGGTCTCACCACTTGGAGTGGTGCTTGGGCAGTGGCGCACAGTAGGGCAGAAGGTTAGGAACCCCAGGTTTTGGATTTGGGCTCCCTAAATCTGTGACAAGTTTCCAGCTACCCTTTATAGATACTCTGGGATGCTCCTACATCATATATCAACCAAATAAATAATGTATCAAGAGAACCATGTCAAAAATAAGAAAATAAGAAAATAAAAATTAATATCTTTAATAATCCATCCAAAGTAATGAAGGTTTGTGATGTGGAGAAGTGAAACCAATATGATGTAAATGTCTCCTAAGCCTCCTGAGCATTTCCAAGCGAGAGTGTTTAATTTAGTCCAGTTCCTAATATTTTGGGCACAAACACTTGCTATAATAAAAATCCATTTGTTGAGCTTGATTCCACCTATCCGACTGTGGAGCCGATTACAACCTCTTTGGTAGCTCGACAAGAGGAAAAGGCTACCCGTACCTTGGATGGTCTTGTATCCAAGGTGTTAAAATGGGAAGAAAGAGAGTCAAGGGACTTGCATGAAATCCCTCTTAGAACCACCTTGATCAGATATTGTCCTCCCTCGGATTCCTAGAGAGCCCAAAAGAGTAGGATGTGCGAAACTGGGGTGTGAATTTGAAAGATTAGCTTGCTATTTTCTCAGACCAGAAAACTATTAAGAGTGAACAAAATGATTGCTCCCTTTTAGACTTAGAAATCAGACTAGATTGAATTCTAGGATCCATCGAGATCTAAGACAACTTAGTTATTGAATTATTTATGCAATTGCCTTGAAAAAATCAATCAAAAGGGTTAATTAATAACAACAACCACATTGTTATTGTGGCCATGAGTTCAGGGTAGAAAACAAAAGATATGAACAACAAATTGTATGAGCTGAAATCAACTTGAAAATGAGCCCAAACTTGCCCATAAATTATACCGAGTAAGTTGTAAAGTAGGATGAGTTGATAACAAGTTGTAATGTCCCATCTTGGATGGTCTAGTATATGAATCTTAAAGGGGTGAGTTTTGATGGATTTACACATGGATTATGTATGACAAAATTTTGTGCGGACTTATATGTTGTAGAGATGGTTTGGGTCACATGACCAGTATATGTGTAATAATATATACGTGTGATAGTATATTAAATTATAGATATCAGACGAATTTTTATCATGCGCATGTTATGTGGATGTTTCTCCTTCTACATATGACTGATGACATCGTGCATAACTTAGTTAACCATCAATGATTGTGATATAGGGACCCATGGATGATCATTGTTGTGTGAAACAAATAGATGATCATGTTTTTATTATTTATGATACATGTTAATTGTATGATTATGCATACTTAACCTTGTAATGAGCAGGATTTGGCAGGGGACTTGAATACTTGCCAACATAGATGCTCAGATCAGAAATGTCTATGGAATCCATTTCTGTAGAATCAAAGTAACTGTGGAAGTCACACATACATCTAGTAAAATGTAATTATGTTCATCTCATTATGAATTTCATTTGATGCTTTTGATCTATGAGATTGTGATATGTGCAGGCCTTGGAATAAGGCCTTGCTAATAGACCATCAGATAGATGAGAGCTCACATTCAGTACCTTGAGGGAAACATGGAGTTTCAAAGACAAATAAATGAAAATCCATGGAGGTTATGGCATGGAGCCCTAAACCCACATGAAGATCAATACATGGAGTCTTTGATCTATGATCAAGGCACGAAATATTGAATCTCGGGATTAGATCAGGGCGTTGAGTCTTAAATATACTAGGGCACATAGTCCTAGATACAAGGCAAGGGCATGGAGTCATAATAAGTATACGGAGCATGCAATAGGGGTGTAGAATTGGTATTCCCTAGCATAAAATGCCACTTTCGGGCATGAAACAATCGGGTAATCTAACATAGGGTAAACCATGAATTAATTTCATTTCATTTTTACCCACTTTGGAGGGGCTCTTAAGTTATAATAATATTCTAATGAAAAAGGTGAAATGTTCATTTATGAAAAATTAAACAATTAAGAATTATTTTACATGGAAACATACGAGGGATGAATATTAGATAATTAATTAATTAATTAAATAAGAGAAGTGGAGAGAAATCCACCTCAAGGGGGGTGGTGAAGATTATTAATTTTGGAATTTATTTAAATGACTAATTTTGCATGAGGGGGGTGAGGTTTCACCCCACCGAGAGGCAATAAATATAGAGGTACACCCATGGGTTTAGGGGAGACCTCGAGAGTAACTAGATGCTGTCGGAATGAATTTGGAACTCTAATTCCAAGACTTAAACAATTTTAACAATCTGAGTCATGCTGAGAGTGGTATTGAGAGGAAGATAAGTGAACTCTTCCTAATATTTATGTAATGTCCCTAAACTGATGTAGAATTTGAGGGCACTTGTCAAGTGACCCGGATGAATAAAAATTTAATAAAATGACCCTTTGAATTTTTTTATATTTTGAATAATTGAGAAACACATGATGTTGTGCATGATGGAAAAATGATAAACGAAAACAATGGAATGAATGGTACTTGTAGAAATGGATACTTTACTTAAATTGATGAATAAATGCATGTGCTTCTTAACGATTAGCTATGTTATGAAATATACGATGTAAATAAATGAATTGGAAGTATTGCTTATTGATTAGCAGAGTTACGAAACATGATTATTATTATGGACTGCTTGACATGATGTACATTTATGAGTTATGATGAGCAGTACTACTTATGGGTACTTTGAGAATATGTGCAGCAGCAGGTAATTATCATAACCAACTCACTCACAAAGGAAAAATATGGGTCGTAAAGTACAAATAAATCACACACGGAATAATAACGACGGTGGCGTCTTCCTACGGATTCTATGCACGAGTTGAAAAGCACATATCCGCTTACTTGAGGAAGCATGAAGTCGTGTGAAGTGGACCATGACGGAATTGGTCACGTACGAGGTTGAGGGGAACGCAGTAAGAACGACCTTAATCCTAAGTGCCATTAGTCTCCAATAGAGTGTAGACATAGGATTGAAGGTAACGAATCATAAATCCCTACATGAAGTTCCCGTAAATCAGATAAAATGAAGAAGTATCAATGAAAGGACCCGACGATGTGGTACCTAGACATGAGACAAAAACAATTGATGAATATTATGCATTAAACATGTAAATTTGCATTTAGGCCATTTGCACATGAAATGAATTTTAGCAATTAAAATAATGGAGAATATAGTTTTAGGAGCAAATGGTATACTAAACATTAGCATATAATCAACTCCACTTGCACCCACAAAAATAGAAACTTAGATTGAAGCATCCGGGGGGACAGACTTGAGTAAACCTAGGAATGTAGGTGCACTCTCTTAGAAATTAAACACATGGTTGGGTGAGGTAATTATATTTAAATAATTAGAAACTTAGGCATTTTTGCATGAAACGACATGTGTCACAGAGAATTTTCCTATTTAAGGCAGGCAAGAGGAAAGGGATCTTGGTGGTTACCGTAATGTTAACAAGATATTGATTACCGTAAAAATTATCTAATAAATGGTGTTTACTATAATGATCATGATGCAGATGAAGACCGAAGAATACCTTCATGATAATTTAATGTTAACAAGATATTGATTACCATCACACCCTATGGTTGGATGGTTACGGTAATGTCAACAAGATATTGATTTGCTTCTATTGTGGGTTTGGAAAAGGATCTTGGTGATGGCAAAACTCACTTCTGGATTCTTGGTTTTTGTGTGTGAGCTTTACGGCCCCATTTCTCGGGGGTTCGGGAAGAAGGAGAGTATTCACGGAATTGGTAAAGAGTTAAACCAAGTGGTCAATTGAATATTGGCATTCAAATATTGGATTGCGGTGGTCTTAACACCTAGTACAACTTCTCGATGGGTGGATTCCTCCATAACCATCGGAATCAGATTCGAAAATTACTTTACAAACTGTTATTATTTTTTATATGAATTTTAGCACATAGATAAAATGATTTACATGAGGCACGGCTGTGCATGTATTTAAATATTGCTTAATTCATAAGCTAGATATCGTGATCCTAACTGTCATGTCGGACATCGTAAGACGACTGAGAAAAGAATCACTAGCTGCCATTTCTAGTGTATGGCAGCTAGTCGACACTAATAAAGCTTGATGGATTTGTTATGATTTATTTATGAAAATATAGAATTAATGAAAACTGGGAATTAAAAATTTATGAATATTATTGATGCTTTCGTTCTACCTTTTAATGGCATCATTGTTTGCCTTGCGATCTGAGCTATAGATCGAAAAGGGACATGATATCTATGGGTTTTATTATGTTCACTTAATTTTTGAAGCAATTTGTGACCTACTCTATTCATTACCCAGCTTATCTGCTAAACTTTCACGCACAGATCTATGTAATAACTTATTAGTTGGATCGATGATCCTTTGGACTCTTAGCATCCAACGATCAATTAAATAAAAAATCCCATATGCCTGCAGTACTGGATCGATACCTTCACTGGATCGATACCTTCTATTGGATCCTCTGCGCAAAATTCATCTCTGTTTAGGATCTAAAGCATCTTATTCTTATTTCCCATCTATGGTAAAAGACCCCTAGTAATACCCTAGCTGACAGTCAGATCGAGACTGTGACTCTTCCATCGTCTTACTGCATATTGGATTTAACCTTACGACTAGACAGAAGAGTAGATTTACCCTCCGTAAGAGATATAGATATCTGTATTGGTTTATGTTGGTTTACAATGAACATTTCTATATGGAGTGCCATCGCAACTTTTTAATGACGGATTAACATGAACGGCTGTGATTGAAGGCGGCATATTCTTTCGTCGAGCACATCATCACATGGCCCGAATTTAGGGTTTAGTAACACGTAAGCGAACAATTTATTTGCTAATCAGAATTTGAGTTAAGGTTTTTTTTGGCTAATCACAGTGTAATCACACTGTTGCCACGCGGTGGGGAAGGGAATCGATGGGTCATCATCGGCGGTCCTGCTATCCGCTCTGGCAGATATCCCGACTTTGGCCATGCTGTGACCATTTTCTCAAATGCACCCGCGAGAACAAGGAATACAATAGTGGTGTTGCGGTGGTTTTGCTGAGGGGAGTGATGAAGAATCGGGGCGTGGTCGCCCTACGGCTCCTGAGAGTGTCGTGGTCGAGGTTAATCGTGGTCGAGGTTAATGGAGTTTCAATGTAGTTTCAGTTTCAGCGTAAACAGGGTAAACATTTAGTGCATTCTTGAATAATAAACAGCGTAAACAGGGTAAAAATTTAGTGCATTCTTGCTTTGTCGGATTCGTATTTTACTCTGTCACGTCAATAATTCGAATAATACTATTGTTTGATTCCAGAAATTCTGATGGCATGATACTATTGCCGAATTCGTAAGCGTCTTTTGTTTCCATGTCCTTTGCTTTGCCCCAGAGTGTAGAAAACAAGCCCACCATGATCAAAATTGCGCCCACCACACTGCACGGTTTTCCTCAACAACATTTTAAAAAGCGAATAAAGATAAGAATGGTCTGTGGGATCACTTGACCGATCAAGAAGCCGTCGATATTGTTCACAGGAATCCTCGCAAGGTATTGGGTTTTATTTATCTAGCAAGAAGTTCATGGGTTTTGTTTATTTTGACTTCATTTGAAACACTTCTATCCATTGTTAAAGGGGTCGCCAAGCTTTTAGTCAAAACTGCCCTTGAGAAGGATGCATGTATAAGGGGGCCCAAATATAGCGATGTGAAAAAAATCAAAGGGGAGACCGACGCCTTATTCATGACGATATTAGTGTGGCTGTAATTCACGTTAACAACAGCTCATTCATTACAAAACTTGGTGAAAGGATTAGATAAAATAGGACATGGCTGTCACCACTCATAATGAAGCGTACCACTGGTAATGTGATGGTGAAGATGAATAATCATCCTTCCACAGAAGCAGTAGCTTGAAACGGATGTTTGCTTATTATTTTATTAAATAGTTTTATGAATTTTACATAACATTTTCATCATTTACAGTTTCTGAATATGATTTTGCAGGTAATCAATCTGGGCATGCAAAAGATCTTAGATTTCAAAATGTGTTGCAGAGGATCATATACATTTAAAGCCTTATTTCACTATATAAACAATTGATAATAAAGATCACTCTATTGTGCAATTTGGTTTAGTTTAAGCGAATTTTCTTATTTCATGTTGTTTGCAGCGCTCTTTGAATTTTCTCCTTTTATTTGCACAGCTCTTTGAATTTTCTCCTTTCAGTTAAACTTAGGTTTTTATAATTGTTAAAAGATATATAGAATAAAAATATTTACATTATAGTGAATTCACGTAAATGTAATTTTTTTTGGATGCATTAAAAAACGTTTCATTGCCATGAATTTCAGATTTAAAGATATATATTTTAACATATACTTTATTTATAAATTTTTTGTTAGGCGAATTTATTGTTTACAATATTTTATTTTTGGATTATTCACTGTAAAAAGAGAATACACTCAATAACTAGTCATAGTTTGCAACTAGAGTCACAATTTTGAACAACAATAAGTCATATATTTTAATATATACATTATTTATAAATATATTGTTTCCTGCATCTATTGTTTACCATTATTTTTTGAATTATTTATTATAAAAACATTAAGATACACAAGATCTGGAGTGAGTTTTCAAAAACAATAAGTCATAGCTTTTAGCCACAAATAAAACAGAGTTAGTTGTTGATGTGATTAAACAAAACTGCAATGAACTGACAAAAACAATCACAGTTGATTATGGATCAACACTCATAGTTCATTATATTCTTGATAATAGTAGAGATAATAGTGACGGGTTTAGTAAACTCTTTCTAAAGATAATAGTGATACTTTTTGAAAGCATGGGATCATATTATTAGATGAATGACTGCTTTGAAATATATGACACCAATGATGCCAATGCCTTCAACGAACACTCAAATGTATCTTATTTTTAAACATAATATAATGTTGATTCAGATACATAACCAGTGGTTATTCAGAAGTATAAAGGCATAGCTAATGAATTTATCTTATAGTTATTATAAAAATTAACTTTTATATTAATAATCATATTTATGTAATAATATCATCCCTTATCAATATTAAACCACATTAACTTTGTGTATCTCTTTCACTTTTAAAGGTGGTATGTTGTATTATTAGTGTACATATGATTAATTCCACAGCTGTTACAATCGATTTGTGTCCATGGTTGATTTGTGATATAAAATCTTATATTGAAACTGGTTTGTGCCAAAGATTGCATTGTCCAATCATTTTGCCCTTTGTATAACAAATAATAATTTATACTATGTAAATTGAATATTTTTTAACTTCACAATTTAATATTAATAAAAATGTGAACTCATAATTGAATTGATCATATATAATTTTATGAATCAAATGTGATTATGGATGTTAAGCGGATAAAAAATCAACCACATTTAGAATTATAGTTGTTGTTAGCATAGTTTATAATAGTTTATATTAGCATAGTTTTAGATTCTTATAAAAATTTAAATGCAACAATAATATTAAAATTAAGTTTAAGATTAATATTAAAATTGTTATTAATAATAGAATTAGTATTAATATAAATCTTAAAATCAAAGTTAATATAAATCTTAATCTTAATATTAAAGTAATATTAATCTTAATGTTAATCTAAACATAATCTTAATCTTAATCTTAATCTTAATTTTAATATTAAAACTAATATTAATATTAATATTAAAACTAACATTAATATTAATTTTAATATTAAAACTAACATTAATATTAATGTCAATATTAAAACTAACATTAATATTAATACTAGCAACAACTACATTTATAAATGTGGTTGATATTGGCCCATCAACATATATCAACCATGGTCACATATTTAAAAGTGCTTGATATCGGTGAATATCAAGTTAACATAACTCACTCAAAATTACACATCCTCAACCATGGTCCATGGTAATTATCATTCAAATATAAACAAACATAATAAAATTAATATTAACATTAATAACATAATAATAACAACATAAAATTAATAATTAACCATGCTCAAAATAATATAAATAATAATTACATAATAAAAGTAATATATTAACATTAATATCCCCGGATGCGGGTGACATCACCATCCAACCCTCGACTGTTGTGCGCAGGGAGATGCTACCACCGCACCCCCCCCCCCCCCCCCCCCGTATAAGAGGACACATCTGGCATGCAGGAGCATAATCCTCCAGCGAACGATGGCTGGCCAAAATCAACAATGGACGGTGTAGCCACCTGGAACCTCGACGACACGGCAATCTCGACGACGGCATAAACTTAAATCTGGAGGATGAGGGAGTTATTGTTGATCTCCTTCGCTTGCGCCTGGTTTGAAGTCTCCCCTAGGCCTTTGGGACCTACATTCAATATCCGCAGTTTCAATGAGGACGACACCCTGTGGCAATTATTACCTAGGCTCCTTAAATCCCCTGGTCGATATGGACACGGCTACGATGATAGATCTTTGGCTCTTCGTTGCATTTCTTCCCTGGGCTTCAGCGAACTTCAAGGTAATTGCAGACATTCTCTCTGTCATGACAAACCACACGAGGGGCATTTCTTGTCGTGGGAGTGGGAGCGGCCATAAGAACAACAATCGTCGGTCGAAGGTGGCCATGGACTGGTCTGTGATGGATGGATATGCGGAACGTATCTCGGTGAGGACACGCAATCTCATAGACGGGTGGGAGGCTCGCAGAGTAGTGGAACTCCTTGCTGCTGGTAGTAATGGCGGTGCAATTAACCATTACTAGTTGCTCAAAAACATGATGAGCACACTCATAAAAGAAATAGAAGCCAGCTGGAAAGCCAGTTCCAACATCGTCTGCAACGTCAAGGAAAGCTTGAAGGAAGCAGCAGAACACTCCAACACTCTAGATGCAAGCATGACCTCGGAGGTTTTCTCCATTGGCAACAATTCAGAACCTGAAAAATAGGATGGAAAAAATGAAGACGCGACAAAGACAGTCCCAAACAATGGGTTGGAAAAAAAGAAATCGCCTAGAATGAAGAACAAAAGCTCGGCTCCAAGACCCAACATCACCCAGGATCGAATGCACACTCCAGGTTCTCCTTCACTGCCCCCACCGGGGATTTTCGAAGATTTTTATGTGGCATGTCCAATCATCGAGGAAGACCCAGAGAAACCACCGGCAGAATGAAACCTAGGCGGCCATTGCTCCGGGTTACCTCTGCGACTATCAGTTATTTTGCTTCTATTTCCTGCATAGTCTTTTTTTCAGTACTGTTAGACTAAATAGGTTTTCTTTTTTGAAGAAAGTCCCCACTTTTTTAAGGGCAAACCATACTTCAGAGGTCTTAATTTTGTATTATGTCAGTCATTACACTATTTTGGAGCAATTGGGATGGTGGCTTCAACATATGAGGCCTCCCCAATATGCAAAACTCCACTCGGCTTTAGATGTATATTCAGTTTATGTTAATTAAATTTCTGCTCTGCAACTTACAAAAAGAATTATATTAACATTAATATATGAATTAATTAGCATTAACATTAATATAATTAGCATTAATATTAACATTATCATTAATGTTATTGGTAATATTAACATTTAATACTAATGTCAATGTTAATGTTAAAATTAAATTTATTGTTAACATTTATGTCATTTAATAATATTAAATTAAGAGTTAATAACAAATTTAGCATTTGATATTAATATTAATTTTAAGGTTAAGTTTAACATGAATGTTAACATTGATAACCTTTTATGGTCATGTTAACATAACACACTCAAAATTGCACATCCTAAACCATGGTCATGGTTAACATTGTTCAAACATAAACAAACATAATAAAATTAATAATAATAACAATAATAACATAATAACAACAACATAAATTAATACTAACATAATATAATTAATAATAACATAATAAAACTAATATATTAACATGAGCATTAATATATTAGCATATATTAGGATTATTATATTAGCATTAACATTAACATTAATATAAAATATAATGAAAATAATAATATAATTAACAACATAATAGTAATAAAAACATAAAATTAACAACATTATTAGTACATGATTAGCATTAACATTAACATTAACATTAAAGTCAAACTTAGCTTAATGCCAACAATGCTTATACAATGGATGACCATGGTTCAAATTCAACCTTGCTTAAAAGGAAACTATGACTTTAAGTCAATCATGCCCAAACAATGGTCAACCATGTATTTTAAGCAAGGTTAATCTTACTCGAAGTCAACCTGCAAATATAATGGTCGACGACCGTGTAATATAGTCAACCTTAACTTAAAGTCAACAATGGCTATACGATGCTCAACCATGCTTCAAAGTCAACCTTGCTTAAAATTCCACTATGGATTGAAGTTAGCCATGGTTCAAAGTCAACCCTGATTGAAAGGAAACAATTGGGTAAAGTCAACTATTGTTTGAAGTCATTCATGGTCAAAGTGAAGTTTGTTTAAAAGTCTACTATGTATTAAACTCAATCTTTCTTAAAAGTCAACTATGGACTGAAATTAACCATGGACTGAAGTCACCTACGGATTCAAGTCAACCATTGTTAATCAAAAGTCAGGAAAGCTCAACCAAAGTTAACCTTAGGAAGCCAAGGTCAACCATGGTCAACCAGAAGTCAAATATGGTTGATCAAAACGTCAATCGTGGTCAACCTAAGAAAAGCATGCTTAACTAAATTCAACCACGGTTAACCAAATTCAGCTATGATCAACCAAAGTCAACCAGGGTCAACCAAAATACAAACACAATCAACCACATGTCAACCAAAGTCAACCATGGGTTGCCATGGTAAACTGAAGTCAACCATGGTTAACCAAAAGTTAAGCAAGTTCAACCATGGTTAATCATGATCAACCATTGTCAACCAAAAGTAAAGTAAAGTAAACCAAATGCAACCATGATCAACCAAAATCCAACCAATGCCAACCATGGTCAGCTAACATCAACCATGGTTAAGCAAAATTCAACCATGGTCAACAAAAGTCAACCAAAGTCTACCATGGTCAACGAAAGTCAAGTGTTGTCAACCGAAGTTAATCGTGGTCAACCTTGGTCAACCAAAGTCAACCATAGTTAACCATGGCCAACTATGTTCAACTTAAGTCAACCATATTTAACTATCGTCAACCATGGTCAAACATATTAATCCATAGTCATCAAAAGTCAACCATGTGAAACCTTGGACAACCAAAGTCAAGTGTGTTCAACCATAGTAAACTAAAGTCAACGTGGGTGAATGATAATCAACCATGGTCAAGCATCGTTGACCATTTTCAACCATAATCAACTGTCACTAACCATGCTCAACTAAATTCAACCATGGTCAACTAGATTCAACCATAGTCAACCATGGGCAACCATGGGAAACCACCATTACCCATGGTAAACAATGTTCATCCAAAGTCAACCATGGTCAACCAAAGTGAACTATAATCAACCATACTCACCCCATTTTCAATGAAAGTCAACCATGGTGTTCCATGTTAACCAATGGTCAACCAAAGTCAACTATGGTCAACCATGGTCAAACATAACCATCCATAATCAACGAAAGACAAATAGGGTATACCATGGTCAACCATGGTAAATCATAGTGAACGATGGTCAACCAACTTCAACCATGGTTAACCATGGTCAACCATGGACAACCAAAGTCAACCATGGTCAGCTAACATCAACCATGGTTAAGCAAAAGTCAACCATGGTCAACAAAAGTCAACCAAAGTCTGTCGTGGTCAACCAAAGTCAAGTGTTGTCAACCAAAGTTAACCATGGTCAACCTTAGTAAACCATAGTTAACCATGGCCAATATGTTCAACTTAAGTCAACCATATTTAACTATGGTCAACCATCGTCAACCATGGTCAAACATATTAATCCATAGTCATCAAAAGTCAACCATGTGAAACCTTGGACAACCAAAGTCGAGTGTGTTCAACCATAGTAAACTAAAGTCAACGTGGGTAAACGATAATCAACCATGGTTAAGCATTGTCGACCATTTTCAACCATAATCAACTGTCACTAACCATGGTCAACTAAATTCAACCATGGTCAACCAGAGTCAACCATAGTCAACCATGGGAAACCACCATTACCCATGGTAAACCATGTCCATCCAAAGTCAACCATGGTCAACCAAAGTCAACTATAATCAAGCATACTCGCCCCATGTTCATTGAAAGTCGACCATGGTGTTCCATGTTAACCAATGGTCAACCAAAGTCAACTATGGTCAACCATAACCATCCATAGTCAACAAAAGACAACTAGGGTACACCATGGTCAACCATGATAAATCATAGTGAACAATGGTCAACGAACTTCAACCATGGTTAACCATGGTCAACCATGGACATCCAAAGTCAACCACTATTAACCATAGTTATCAAAATGAACCTAGGGTCAGCCATGGTCAACCGTGGTTGTCCATGGTCGTCCAATGTTAACCATGGTCAATTAGAGTCTGCCATGGTGAATCATGGTCAACCAAAGTCAACCATACTCAACCATGGCTAGCCAAATTTATCCATGGTTAACCGTGGTCATCCAAAGTCAACCATGGTCAACAAAATTCAACTATAGTTAACCATAGTCATCCATGGTGAACCATGTTCAGCCATGTTTAACCATGGACTGAATTCAACTATGGATTCAAGTCAACCATTGTTAATCAAAAGTGAGCGAAGCTCAACCAAAGCTAAGCTTATGCAGCCAATGTCAACCATCGTCAACCAGAAGCCACCTAGTTGATCAAAACGTCAACCATGGTTAACCAAAGTAAAGCATGGTTAACTAAAGTCAACCTTGGATTCAAGTCGACCATGGACTAAAGTAAACCTTGTAGTGAAGTGAAACTTACTTAAAAGTCAGCTATTGCTTGAAGTCAACTACAGATTGAATTCAACTTTGGATTGAAGTCAAATATGGATCAAAACCAACCTTGCTTAAAACTCAACTATGGATTGAAGTCAACTACTGATTGAAGTCAACCATGGATTGAAGTCAACCTTAGATTGAATTAAACCTTTCTTAAAAGTCAACTATACATTGAAGTCAACATTTCCTGAAAGTCAACTATGGTTTGGTGTCGTTCTTGCTTAAAGTCAACAATGGTTCAAAGGCAACATTTGATTAAAGTCAACAATTGATTGAAGTCAGCCAGTTTCAAATTCAACCTTGGATTAAAGTCAATTGTGGTTCAAATTCAACCGTGGATTGAAGTCAACTCTATATTAAAGTCAACCATTGATTGAAGTCATTAATCTTAATATTGTTAATGGATTGCAGTGAACCTTAGCTAAAGTCAATTTTGGAGTGAAGTCAAGCATGGATGAAGTCAACCTTGGCCTGAAGGAAACCTTAGAATGAAGTCAACCTCTTAGTCAACATTGGATTGAAGTCATCCTTGAAGTTAACCATGGAGTGATGTAAACATTGGATTGAAGGAAACCTTGGATTGAAGTCAACTAGGGATTGAAGTCACTCTTGGCTTGAAGTCAACATGGGATTGAAGTCACCCTTGGGTTTAAGTCAAACATGGAATGAATCCAACCTTGGATCGAAGTCAACCTTCAATAAAAAAAACTACAAAGTGAAATCAACATTGGATTGAAGTCAAATTTGGATTGAATTCAACCATGGATTGAAGGCAACATTGGTTTGAATTCAACCTTGGATTGAAGTCAACCCTCAAATGAATTCAATCTTGGATTCAAGTCAGCCATGGATTGAAGTCAAAATTTGATTGAAGTCAACATTGGAATGAATTCAACCATGGATTGAAGTCAACATTGGATTGAAGTTAACCATGGATTGAAGGAAACCTTAGATTGAAGGAAATTTTCGATTGAAGTCAACCATGGATTGAAGTCAACATTGGATTGAAGTCAACCTTTCTTAAAAGTCAAATATGGATTGAATTCAAATATGGATAAAAACCGACATTGGATTGAAGTTAACCATGGATTGAAGCCAACATTAGATGGAAGTCAAACTTGGATTGAAGTCAACGTTACTTAGAAGTCACCTATGGATTGAAAGCAACCTTGCCTAAAATTCAACCAGGGATTGAAATCATCCCTACTAAAAAGTCAACCTTGGATTTAATGGGTTTAATTAATGGATTTAATATTATTATTAATGGATTTAATTAAAACTTGGACGAAGTCAACCTTGGATTGAAGTCAACTTGGCTGAAGGCAACCTTAAATTGAAGTCAACCTTTTAGTTAATGTCAGATTGAATTCAACTATGAATTGAGTTCAATCATGTATTTAGTTCAACTTGAGCTTGAATTCAACCTTGGATTGATGTCACCTTCGGATCGAAGTTAACCATGGAATAAAGTCAACCATGGATTGAAGTTAAGCTTTCTTAAAATTCAACTATGAATTTAAGTCAACTATGGATGGAAGTCAACTTTGGATTGAAGCCAAACTTTCTTAAAAGTCAACTATGGATTAAATCAAACCTTGCTTAAAAGTCAAATCTGGATTGAAGTCACCCTTTAATTGAAGAAAACCATGGATTGAGCTCAACCTTTCTTAGAAGTCAACTATGGATTGAAGTCAACCATGGATTGAAGGAAACCTTTCTTTGAAATCGACCTTGCTTAAAAGTCAAGTATGGAGTGAAGTCAACTATGGATTGAAGGAAACCTTGGACTGAAGTCAACCTTGGTTGAAATTCTCCCATGTATTGAAGTCAACCTTACGTAAAAGCCAAATATCAATTGAAGGCACCTTTGGATTGAAGTCAAACATAATTAATTTTAGTGAACATGTCATAATAGTCAACTATGGATTGCAGTCAACGAGGGATTGACTTCAATCCATGGTCAACAATGACATGTCATCAACCATGGTTAAACTTACGCAGCCATGGTTAACCAAAGTGAACCATGCCTATCCAATGGTTAACAATGGTTTAAAATCAACCCATAATTTTACAACCTTTATCGACCATGGTTAACCAACGTTGTCAAATGCAAGTTTACGATAGTCAGTCACGATTAACATAGTTAAGTACAAAATCAGAAAGAAATATTTGTGTATTTATTTCATTTATTTCTTCATTTTATTAATATTAACATATCTTATTTACTAATATTAATTAAAATCATTATTTAATAATAATAAGTATCATAAAAACAATAGTTAAATTATTTAATTTTAATGAATTTAATTTAATTTAATGTAATTAACTTAATTAACTTAATTTAGTTTAATTTAATTACTTTAATTTAATTCAATTTAAATTTAATTTTTAATGTGTTTTATTTAATTTAAATTTTAATATGTTTTAATATTTTTATTTAATTTAAATTTATTTAATTTAAATTTATTTAATTTATTTTTTAATATGTTTTAATATTTTTATTTATTTTTTTTTTTTTTTCAAATAACATTTTAAAATATTTTTTAATTTAGCTATTTCTTAGGTGGATCGGTTGTCCACTAGCAATAACCACATTTTTAAATGTGATTGATATATAATGGACAAATATCAACCACATTTAAAAATGTGGTTGTTGCTAATCGTTTATCATTGTAAAACTCTGTTATGTTCTCCTTGATTAAGGAGACGAAGTCTGATCCAGTACTCACTCCTATACCAGCTACCCTAAGGCTAACTCTATTCTATTTTGAATCCATTATTGTGAATGATCTGAAGTAGTTAACCATCTTCCCTGAAGTCGCATCTATCGTTTTTGGTTGCTGGCGTTAACTGTGTAAAACTTGACACCGACCCATTATATGTTACTGCATTGATAGTCTCGAACGTGTTAATCCGAGCGCATCCCTAGGAGAGGGATCGTATGCTAGATATTGATAGCTAAAACTCCAAAAAATCGGGCATAGATCCGATCCGCATTGGTCCATTAGCATCAATCTTACATTCCTGCATTAGTAAGGACCATCGTATCCGGTAACGATATTAGATGTCGAGTTATGCATTAAAAGACATTCTATGATAATTGACCATTGCTATTCCATCATAGGTGCCTTCGATATCATAGAATTGTTTAAGATATCTTATGTATTTTTACGCGACCATGTAATAAATAGTAATATGATGCAACCTCTCAATTTCTAAAGCATGATAAAGTTATACCAGTAATTGTATTCTAATTAACATTGCAGTGTGTTTATGTCAAAGAATGCATGTGGGAATATACTCACACTTGCAGCATGATTGCTGGGGAAAATCTCATCGATCTGACGAGATCGTCTTGGATTCCACATGTTATGATGGACTAGGGTCCATTATCAATTAGATAATCCTTGTCTAAGCTCGGCATAGTTATTAAAACATTTCTATTGTTATGATGTTAGACTTATGAATATTATGAGAATTCATTATTGGATTATTGATTTAACATTTATTAGATAATTAATATTATGGTATAAATGTGTACGGAAATAAGTACGGGAATATGGTACCGGAATAGAGTTAGATATGAATGTAGGATATGTTAGTGTTGGGTATGGAAACTAAGCCATCTCAATTGTAAATGTTCAATTTTTGTTTAATATTTAATAATTATGTTTTAAGATGTTTTGTTCATATTACACTAGTAGGGAAATATAGTAGGATGTGGTCATAGATGTGTTATAAGTGATTAGATTCACATATAAGTAGGGGAATCTTTTTTCATGTATAGATGAATGATAAGCTATGAAAGTAGGTGTATAAAAATTATATACTCTTGTTATGTAAATAAATATCGTGACATTTTATGAAGTCTTGATTATAAGAATTGTATACTCTTGTTATGTGAATGAATGTCCTGAGCATTTATAGGAGTTGATTATAATAATTTAGAGACAACATCTTTATTGTCATTTTTAACGTATCAATGAGAAAACTTAAAGAACTCTCAGACATTTTCAAAAAAAAAAATAGTGTTCTCGTAAGAAGTGAGGTCCCTACAATTTCCTTGGATACCTCACTATATTGGAATCTTGGTATTTTATGTGGGCTCTTACAGCTTGGGGGTTCTAGGGAGAGAAGTTATCTCTAGATATGCCTGGGAGGAAAACCGGTTGGTCTATTCTAGTTGGAAAGGCATGGATTGGTTTGGGATATTTTCAGTTGAAACTTGATGAGGAAATTTGGACAGTGATTATGTTGGAATTGGAGAAAATTAATGATAGCTTAAGGGAAAAATCCATGAAGAGGTATAGATAAATTCTCTCTAACAGGTATAATTTCTTGTAAATTTTTGGTTAAGAAATTTTTGATTTTATTTGGTAAATTTGTGGATTATATGGGCAAGAAGTGGTTAAGGATGAATTTCACATTTTGTTTTAGTTTTTCTTTTTCTAATTTGGTTTACTAGCAAATGAGGATAAATATGGTCCAAGTACAGTTGGAAATTACCGAACTTGGTAAATTACCTAAGTGGGTGGGTAAGTTTGTTTTATTTTGAAAGGGAAATTTATTTTTTTGATAAATTTATTTTAATTTTCATTATCATGAAGGAATCCCGAGCATGAAGAAAATTCATAGGACATTTAGTTTTGTTTTTTTAAGAGTTTGTAAATTTTGTAAAACCCGATTGTGTTTTCTTGCATAACTATAGGTTGTGAGTTTGTTCACAAAGTGTCTACATTTTAGAGTGGGTGTATTGTTTTATGAAATTGATAAACTCTTTAATTCACTTAACATTGATGAACTTGTGTGAAAATATGCGTGATTTAAATGGATAATAGATAATAGGGTAGCTCTGGGTTATGTATGTTTCTACAGATATGGTTGTAGGTAGAAGTCTGCATGGCTTATGATTGAGAAGATGTGAAACATAATTAAGAGGTTTTTTTTTCTTAGTATTTTAGAAAATCGTGTTTTGAGATCATCTGGTTGCGAATCAAAACAACATTTGGGGGTATCCATGCCATAAGGACCTTGAACCCCAATTTTGATTAAAAAAAGGGTTTTCTGAAACCGAGTCTTCAATCTGGGAAGTTTTGCATAAATGCCTTCAGCCTATGGGCTTGGTTCTGTGCCTTGGATTTGTGAATTTGAAGCCAATGTAAGATCCATGTTTAACCTGTGATAGAATTCAAAAAATGTTTTGATTCATTCTTGCAATTTGTTTGGTCAAACTCCCAAATGGTTGTGAATGTTAATTCTTGCAAATTGTTTGTCTTAATATGTCAATGGTTGTAGCTTGTATGCATACAAATTGTTTGTCTTAATGTCTCAATGGTTGTAGCTTGTATGCATACAAACTGTTTGTCTTAATGCCTCAATGGTTGTAGCTTGTGTGCATACAAAATATTTTTCTTAATGCCACTATGGTTGTATCTTGCATGCCTGCAAAGTGTTTTTGAAAGACTCTTATAGTTTCTAATCAACGTGAACTATGACCAATAAAGGAACTATCAATTCAATAATTCTAACCAATAGGATTTATGAGCAATAGAAAATTTGACTATATCAACTCTGACCATAGGGACTTTAATTCACAAAGAAACTACGAGCTCAGGAATTTTATCCAATATGAAATATGACCCTTAGGAACTCTGGATGAAAAAAAGGAACTATGACTTTGGTCTTATAAATCAAATTTCATGTCAACCTTATCTCCAAGCCTTCCCATATGAAAACTCCAACCAAATAAAGACAGTATGGACAACTCCAATCATAGTTCATAGTTCATCAAAGTTCCTTTTAGTCACAGTTCCTTAGTAATAGTTCCCATCAATTAGAGCTACTATTAATCATTGTTCCTATTGATCAAAGTCTATATTGAAAGAAATTTTGAAAAGCCGCTTAACTCTAATTGATGAGAACTATGATTTACTATGTGCTCTAATTGATAGTTGTCCATAGTTTCTTAATTTAGATGGATTTTTTATAAGGGGAATACATGGAACTCAAACCAACATGAAATTTTATTAATAAGACCAAATCCATAATTCCTTTGTTGATTATAGTTCCTATGGTGATATTTCCTTCATCATAGTTTATGTCCATCAGAGTTCCTATGGTTCATAGTTCATGTAGGCTAGAATTATTTATGTCATAATTTCTTTGTTAACCATAGTTCATATGATCATATCTATCATGTAGTAAAATTTCTTGTGGGCTAGAGTTCCTTTTGGTTAGAGTTCTAAAAGTCATAGTTCCTTTGTCTATGATAGTTACTAATGGTTAGTTAAAAACTCTATGACTATTATTATTTTCTTATATTTTTATTTTATAATTCCTCAAAGAAAAAACTATGAATTTAGTTTTGTTTCTTAGTGTAGAAAGATGAATATCTAGGTTTCATTTTTAGCACTTTTTGAATGACAGAATAAAATTGAATTGTACAATTTAAATAGATTAGTTGTATGAAAAATTCTGCATGGACGTGTTGTACTTTCATGACCATGTAGGTTTTCGCTCCACTTTAAATTTTGATTATTGAGATTGCATTAAGGGGTAAAGAGATCCTAGAATGAGTGCCATGCGACGTCTCAATTTAAATAAAGAGTTAGTTTTTTTCTAATACATTTTCTAAATATAATTTTGTGGATATAAAAGACCATTTTCACGCACTTGTATTTAAGTCAAATTGGAAAATGATCAACACTCCATAAAGACATTACACATACCTAAATATTTGGGAGTCTATCTTTCACAAACATACCTCTAGGATTTAAGAAGTTTCATCCACATGAATCAACAATTACCATAAACAAAGAACTTTTACCGTGACAAAATATATAATCAAAGAAGGAAATTTTACCAATGAATTTTATAGTTCCTTTGTTGTTCAAAATATCTATCGGTCGGCATTCCTATATAGCTCCTTGGTCAACTTTCTTGGTTAGGAGTTTTTTCTAGAAATATCATGAACATGAACTCTAACCAACAAAGGAAATTTGAATGAAGGAATAGAAACATGAATTCAATTGGATTTCATGTTGGTAATGACTCCTTTGTTGCTTAAATTATTGTTCTTCATAAGTCCTTGGTTAAATTTCATGGTTAGGGAAGTTCCCCTAGAACTCTAACCGATAGGAACTTTGACCAATGTAGAAACAGGAAGAACCACCTTAGCAAATGAAGAACTCTAACCAACGAATCAAGTTATAAACTCGATGCAATAACTCTAACTTATAGGAAATTTGACAATGAAGAATTCTAATTGACAAAGAAACAAGAACACAAACTTGGTCAAAGTTCATGTCGGTCATAATTCATAATGGTAATGGTTCCTTTGTTGGTCATAATTCCTATCATTCGTAGTTCCTTTTTAGTTCCCTAATCAATTCTTTTTGTCAGGAAATTTCCCTATAATGATGATTGCTAGGAAATTTGATAAATGTAAAGTCAGGAAGTCTAACTAACAAATTATCTTTGTTCATAGTTCCCTATGAAAAGTTACTAATAAAAAATGTTCATTAGAAATTTGATAGAGAAGAACTTTAACCAAACTATGAGTGAGGGTAACTCTAACCTAAATTTGATTGATTAAGGAACTCGCACTGATGAAGGAACTTTTAACATAGGAATAGGAGTAGGAACTTGGTCCAAGTTCCCATCTATCATATTCTATTGGTAATGGTTCCTTTATTGGTTAGGGTATTATCTTTTCTCATTCCCTATTTAGTAAAGTTCCCTACAACTCTAACCAACAAGAATTCTAATCGACAAAGGAACAAGTTGAAATTTGACAAGTGAAGAATGCTAATCGATGAAGAAACTAAAAATGAAGGAATAGGAACATGAAGTAAGTCAAATTTTGCATTGGTATGGATTGTTTGTTGATTAGAGTTCTTGGTCAATAATGTTTCCTTGGAACTTTGATATTATTTGGTCGAATTAGAATTTATGAAACAATTGCATGAATATTATCTTCAATGGATATATGTGTGCATGTGTGTGTATGTACACATGCGTGCAAATATACATACATACATGCATGCATATGTACAGTCTGAGTGGGCCTAATGGTTAAGAGTGTGTTTCCTCCTAGGAGTTCATAGGTTCAAATGTGGAGGGAGTTAGGATAAGTACACCTCCATAGACTTTAACACTCAAATCACTAAGTAGAGGGGGGTTCGTTGTCACACAAACAAGGGGGCCTTGTACACTAAATTAGTGTATGGCTTTTTTGTGACCTTAAAATTATATATATATATATATATTAAACCCTAATATAGAAAATCAAAAGTATATCTTTGTCTTACTAGCATAAAGAATAAAATAACCATTGCTTAATAATAAGAACAAACTCTCATGAACTCTGTAGTGAAGCAAGGTGTTGGAAAAATTGTAAAATATCATGGGATGAAAGAATTTATCATTTGTGTTATACTGAGAGGGTTGAAGATGAAAATCACTTTCTCATACAATGTCTTTCTTACACCTACTAGAGCACAATTTCAAAATGTTTGCTACAATGTTGATCTCCCTAACCTTTTAACTCATTGTCACCTCATTGTAACTATGGTGATCTAACCCTACTTCTCTTAAATCTTTTCGAGCATATAAATAAAATTTTGAAGAAAACCAAGTGATTCCTTAACTCTTTTGAGGTCCAATAGACAAAAGTCGGTCTTGGTGGACGTTAATAACCATCTTCATCACACACACACACACACACACACACACACACACACACACGCGCGCGCGCGCGCGCGCGCGCGCGCATACATACATACATATATACAAGGATCCATGATTTTCTTAAATAGTAGAAACCTTGACGAATCTTACTAATTCTTAAATTTTCAACCATAAAATAAAATATTTGGTGATAGTTTTTAAAAAATTCAAAGTTATAAAAATTTTACATAGTTTCTAGATAGTTTTGGTGATGCTTAGAGTAAAATATTTTTATCCCATACAATTTAGGAAAAATCATTATAGAAAAAATGGAAATTGAAAAATATATTTTTGGAAAAAAACAATGATAATTATTCCATGGGCTAAATTTGCCCCTAAACTTTTCTTTGCTTTTACTATTGTTATTTTTACCATATAACACATAGAAAGACCTTTTTGTGTGTGAGAGAGAATAGTTAAAAGAAAATTTCCTAGAAAATATTAGGAAGGATATTTAACAACTTAATTAGAATAACATTGAATTTCAAAATAACTAGTAAAAAGTTTTCAAAACCAATGGTTGGAAAGAAATAGACTAATTGCTCAACTTATATTTATTGAATGATTCTTAGTTATAAAGTGATAATTCTTAATTTCTATTGTCATTCCTGATGAAATATGAAACCATTTTAGCTTACATTAGAGTCTCATGTACTACATAATTTTTTGTATCTTCTTATAAAATACACAGATATAAAAAAATTTAATATTTTTAGGTAAAAGAGATAAGAAGGGACGTTATATCCTTCATAATTGGATATCCTTACCAATATCATGGAGAAATATGAGTTATAAAAATATATTTATACAAAAATATAACTTTACTATGATGAATTTTACAAATAATATTATATATAGATAGGTTGTATATTTTACTTATTTCCATCATGAACATCCCAAACAACTCAAATTCATCCTTAAAAGGTGCACATTTGTTTTGCAAAGCACGTGAATTGAAACAACCAACATTTATTAGCCATTGTGAATTAAATCTACTCATTAAGAAATAATCACCACCATCTTCATGAAAAGCACCATCGACATTGGTGTAAGAAGAATCAAATGCAAACAATGTGGAAATTCCAAGTCATGGAATCCTTCCTAATAGCAAAACCTACGAATTGGAATCCACCCTAACAACAAAACGTACAACTTGTGCACAAACAAGACAAACAATTCAAATACTAACGTAGAATATAAAATACACTACAAGTTTGTATTATTTCTTCCTTTCACATCTCTCCATGGAAGAAAAAAAATCAAACTCAATCCTTTCTTAATGTCATGTAATTGTTGAATAATCCAATACCTTCTTAATGTCATGTAATTGTTGAACTATATATATATATATATAATCCAATACCAAATGGTATTGACATTATAGAAGCATCTTTGTTTTATATATGCATTGTAGAAATCCATGCCTTTGTTGATGAAGTGATGTGGTTGATGTTGGGTTATACGATAAGCATAAACAATATTGAGGAATAATCTAGTTACTGCATTTTCATTGTGGATACGATAGTTTTAGGTATTTTTCCTTTAAGAATAGCGTTAGCATTAGCATTCTTACTCTTTATGTCTACGAGAGTATACTATATGTAAATGTAGAGTTAGTAGTTAACAAGAAATCAAACATAGAACTCAATAGATATCATGCATATATCTTGCCTAGCAATTATGAAAATGATCAATATAATCTTGATTGCTCGGTGGGGCATTCAAAAGATAGAGTATAGCCTTGATAAATGACAGTCCATTTGTGGGAGTCAATTGATGGTTTTAATAAACTAAATTTCAACTAAGTAGTAACATCTATCAATTGGCATAATTCCTATCATTGGTTTATTTTTCTTATAGCACATACAAGGTGCAATTTTTTTCAAACTATTTATGTCTTGCTCTGCATTCCATCATTACATGAATTTCAAATAATAGAGAGAAGAGATATTTGAAAGATAATTTGTAGTCAAGTTGACATTGAGCAAAAAATTATCCTAAGCCATTATGAAAATAGTGATCTCTCCATAAAACTGAGAATATTGAACAATTCTTATTTCTTCAAATGATTCATGTTGGTGAAGTATGTGGACTATAAATCCCTCATTTATGGATCACTTCCTTCATCATTTCTTATGGGTTGATGAAATTCTATTACAATTTCTAAACTATTGGACTTTGAGATTTTTTCTCCTCCGTAAAGATTCATTGTTCTACTTAGTCACCCCTTCTCACTCAACTTTATATCTTATCAAGCATGCGATTATCTTAGATAAGTTAGGAACTATTTTGATTTACTCCTATATTGTATCTTCATCCCAATCCATTTCGTCTTCAATTTTAAAATAAGGGTGAGATGATATTTTACTAGGCTCATTGATTTTGAAGGCCACGGTGTTAATGGGTGGTTATGTAAATGCTTGATAATATCAATGATCATGGGGATTAATGGGTATATTGTGTATGTGGCTATAAATATTAGGCATTATTGTATGCTAGGGGTTAAGTGTGCCCATATTCAAAACATGTAATATCTTCATGGAATGTTGAGTTTTCAATTTGACATAAATTACAAGTGCATGTAAATGGTTTTTTATATCCATGATATTATGCTTAGAAAACATATTATTTGAAAACTAATTTTTTATTCATATTGAGACATCACATAACACTCATTCTAAGATATCTCCATTCCTTAATTCAATCTTAATGATCAAAATTTGTAATCTCAATGATCAAAATTTATAATTTTAGGTATGGATTGATCAAAACTTTAGCGCATTGATATTAAAGAGTCTTTAAAGATTAAAGACAGTTTACCACCAAAAAATTTTCAATGAGAATAAGGTTTGAATTCTAAAACTCCATGAGAAAAAATATATTTTAATTATTAAGTTAATATGGGTAATATATAGGCATATGAAGTGATGTTCACATTTCTAGAATATCTAACATACTTGGAATGTAGAATATCTAACACAACAATAAGTAAGTAGAAAAGGAAATAACATTGATAATGATGTTGACACTATAATAAACCTAAATTTCGATTGCATAATGATTTAAAATAAACTATTATTAATGCATGTTTTTATTCATTTTCCTTTAAAAAATATCAAATTTATCTTTCTTTTTTTACAATTTTATAAAATTGGTGCATCTTTATAGTGTTGTTATTCAATTCAATATTTACTACTAAACTAAATATATCATAATATATGAAAATCATTGAGAATACATTCTTTCATTCCATATTACAGGATAGATATACTATGAAATACACTTAAATTTTCACAAAATTAGTTGACAAAAATAATACATGTATACAGAAGATTTTTTAAAAAAGACAAATAATTTCAACCATTTCATAATTTTTTTTTCATAAGAAAAAAAATGTACTTTTGTTATTTCTAAGAAATCAAAATGTACATATCATTCAAGGATTTCAAACCTTGGTTCTCATAGATACAATGATTCTAGTTCATATCTATCACAATTCATATAACAACATATTCAATATTGAGAACTAAATCTAACTGACCTGGGCCAAACATTGCAGATCAGCAACCTAGCGAAAAGATACTAGATGACTAAACAAAAACATCAAAACAAGTCTAGAAGGCTTCAGAGAGAAAAGAGTTTAAGTGACCAGAATGGATGCAGATATCTCCAATCCATTCTTCCCAATATAGAACCCATGCTATACCATAAAGTGCATATTTCGACAGAGCATCCGCTACATGATTATTAACTCTGTAAGTGTGCTCAATCGAGAGGTCTCTGAACCTGTCCTGCAAAGTAGATAATCTTTGACACCAGTGTTGGAGAGAAATGTTTTCCAGCTTAGCCTGTTTATTTTCCCACTTCACTATAACCATGGAGTCTCCCATAACTTTGAAGGAATCAATTCCACATATAGAGGCAGCTTGTAATATACCCCAGAGACCTAACAGTTCAACTTTTGTATTCGTGCCTTTTCCACAGGCAATGCGAAATTTGAGAATGTAATATTTCCCATTACTAATTGTGAAACCAGCACCACAATTGTGGTATGAACAGGTGCCATCAAAATAACCAACTGCTTTTTCAGAATACACTGGCTTGGGAAATCTCAAAGGATGTAGATTCTTTTCCACAACAGTCTTATTCAAGTGTAAAAATGAACCAGATTCCAGAAAATATATAAAGTCTGAGTAGTAGAAGGAGTAACATCCTGGAAAATAGCCATATTTCTAGTTTTCCAGAGATCCCATACAAGGAAAAAAGGTAAATGTTTCAGCTTTATGTTTCTACTTAACCAATAATGGAGAGCATATTCAAAATCCAAACCTGGTCAATCATCGCTAATCCTGTAGTTTGAGTAGATAGTTTTCCATACTATCATTGCAAAATTACAATGAATAAACAGATGACTAACCGACTCCTCTTCATTTTTACATAAGATACATATGCCTGGACCTGAATGTCCCCTGTGTTTTTGTCACGTCCCCTCCCGTCGATCCAGCTCAAGGAAGGGAACATGAATACCAAAATATGGCCTTTTTCAAAACTTAGCCCCATTCATCATGAACAAACTCATGGCATTACAAAAATAAATAAAAAACATATACATGTGCAGATCTACCAAACACAACGGAAGTAAAATTCTTCTACACACATATACCATGCAAATTCCATCATATTGATAACATTCATCAAATAATTAGAACCTTGCAGAAGTAAAACACAAATAATATACTCATCTTGATGTAATGTTGTCCCAAGCAAATAGCTATGCAGCTGCAACATTCCAACCCAACCATAGGTCTCTTCCCAGCCTGTATCATTTCAGCACTCAGAGACCACCCCTGAACTGGGCATGATATCTACAAGGAAAAGGGGAATCTCAAGCTCAGCATAGCCCAAAGAAATGGATACCCATATCAACCCCAACATTCTCTCTTACACACAGCAACTCAAATATTGGGCATGGATACACATTTTCAACAATGTAATTTACAGAATAGGGTCTATGGGTTTTCCCCAAATTGTGGCACACCCAAAAATGGATTGTGGAAACAGGAAACCAACCCCAGGGATGAAAACCGATTTCTCTAACAATACATGAACATTCAGTGGGCCAAAATGACCTCTATGAAACCCCCAAATCGATTTATTCTCTTCCCCACTATTAACCAAAACAAATACATCCTTCCCAGCTAAAAATGAAGGAAAACACAACAAAACCATGGAAGAAAATGCCCAAGAAGTTCCCAACTCGTGAGAGAGAAAAACTGATGGGTGAAGAATGGCTTGGGGGTCAATTTTGTGGCTCTTTACTTGCCCAAGAAGTCAAACACGATTTTCCATGAAGGGTGGCTTTCCCATGCCCGAATTTGGACATCCATACCTCTCCATTCCCCAAGGCATTAACTACCTCAACCAACTCTTGGAAGAGTAAATGATTGGGTACAAAAGTCAGCATGGGTAGTTGAGGGTTGATGGGTTCTCTCATTCACACTTGGCTTGACTTGATTAGCTCAAGGGTTTGAATATTTCCCTCCCAATTCCTTGTAAATATCATGCCCCCATCTCTTGTTGCATTGCATAGCTAGTTGTGGGAATTTCTATTAAATGCATATTTACAATTTCCATGGCTTACTAGCACATGGGTAGTGTAATATCAAATACTTGCCTCTTAAAGGTTGAGCATTCACTAGCAGGGCCTTGGCCTTGAGCTCCATGCTAGAAATCATTCATAATATGCATACAATATTTACATTATAGCCCAAAATATCCTAAGGGTCAAAATGGGGGTATTACAGTTTTAAATTCTCCCAAGTGAGAATTTTGTTGTTGAAGAGTAACCAAAGAAAGAACTTGATTTTAATGGGGATTTTCCATTTCCATAATACCAAAGACCACCATTTGGTGTTGTTGTCCACATAGTGATTAACTAAATCCAAGTAAGCACATCTAGCAGTCACTTGACCATTCACTGGATTTTTATCCCATAATAATTGATCCTGTTGCTCATTAAGTCGAATTCCCTCCAGATTAAGGTTCTGAACGTACTGTTCCCATTATGTTTCCCAAATACCAGCTAGTAGACCAATAAGAGGGATCATGAACTTTATGGATCGATCTTTTAAACTGGTTGAGAGTAAAAAGACCAAACCTGTAGAAGTGATTTCGCAAGGCCTAAGATAAGTTGAAGTTGACACTAAAGCCTGAAATGGGATCCACGCCAATATAGATTTTCTTTCCACTTCCCACCCTCCAAGAAATATTAGCACAAATCCATGGGATAATTTTCATAAAACCCCTCCATATAAAAGAGACATTTCAGATATCTTTCTTTGGCATCCTGATCCAGCTGAATATATCAACTTTTATGTATTTTACATGAAGAGTTCTGGTCCATAAATTGTCTCCAAAGAGGTCACGCCATAGACTTTTTAAAGTGAGAGCAGTATTGAACCAGTAAATGTTTTTAATATTCCAACCCTCGTCTTTATATGGAAAGGCAAGAGAATTCCATTTTGACAGATGATATTTGTTCCTGTCCTTGTAACTTGACCAAAGAAAGGAAAACATTAGGCCATTTAATGTCTTCAGTATAGATTTAGGAATTTGAGCTAGGAGAGCCCAATAGATTAGAAGGATACTTAGGACATATTTGAGCAGGATAAGTCGACCCCCTAAGGAGAGGTGTTTGTAAACCCATAAGTTAATTCTCTTTTCAAATCTACCAACCAACCATCTCCAGTCCTGCTTACCAGAACAGTTGGTTTTATTAAAAAACCAAGGTACTTTACACCATTCATTAGATCAGCTGAATTATAAGGTAAGTAATTGGAAACCTCCAATAAGACGGAGTTTGTAATTAAATTACAAATGAACACAGATTTATTCTGACTAATTTGCATCCCCTTCGCAATACAAAAAAGAGTCAGAAGTCCTGGAATGTGCTTCCATTCCTCAGCAGAATCTGAGCCAAATAAAATGACGTCGTCAACAAAAAGGATATGAGTGATGTACCAGTCTCTTGCAATCTTTATACCATTGACAACATTCTTGTTCTTTGCATCACCAATCAAGAGACTGAGACCTTCTATTATCAATAAAAAGAGGAGAAGGGATAACGGGCATCCCTGGCGCAGCCCTCTATAACCATTGAACAAAGGGGTCGGGCATCCATTGATCAAGATTGAGTAGTTTGTTGAAATTACGCAGGCCATAATCCATTTTGTAACCATAATAGGAACCCCAATCTGCATCAAAACCAGTTTAAAAAAACCCCAATTTATTTAATTGTATGCTTTCACAAGATCGATTTTCAAAATAAGGGACTTCAATTTTTTTTATTTTGACAGTGTGCAGGACTTCTTGAGTGATACCCACTGCATAAAGGATCTGTCTATCTGCAAGAAATCCAAACTGTTCTTTTGTCATCCACTCGGAAAGCTGAGGCTTTATCCTATTTGCAATAACTTTTCAAATTAGTTTGTAAACCAAGTTGCAAAGGGCAATGGGATTGAAATCATCAAATGATTCTGGTTTGTTTTTTTGGGGAATTAAAGTAAAAAAAGTTGAATTCAAGCCACCCGAAACCCAACCTTCAACCCTTGTGAATTCAACCAGATTCAGTAAATCTGGACCCATGCAGTAAAAAAACATAAGAAACAGGTCTACTGACCATCCATCAAGGCCAAGTTCCTTTTCCTTCTTGAAAGCTTTTAAAATATTTTTGATCTCCTCCAAAGTAACCAACCTGCTTAACTGGATTCCTTCCTTCGGAGAGACTAAAGATGGAAACAACTTCAACACCTTTAGTTGATCCCCGATGTTGGACAAGTTTGGGTTAGCATAATGTTGTTTGAAATGATGAAAATCCTCGAGCTCTATCAAATTTTGCTAAGAAATCTCATTTCCTGCAGAATTCTTAATAGACCAAATCGAGTTAACACGTCTCCAGTGAGAGGCAAAACTATGGAAGAAGCGGGTATTGTTATCTCCCAACTGAATCCAAGTAGCCTTGCTCTTGAGTCTCCAAGTGCCTTCTTGGATCTTAAGGTTTTCATCAAGTTTTTCTGTAAGGCTAGTAACTCCAAATTGTCCTCTTCTGAGAAGATGCCAGAGAGATTGAGCTGATGCAAGATTTTGATCTGATCTTTAATCAAAATAAGATTGGCTTTATCCCTTTCTTTTTTCTGAATTTCCCACTCCTTGGTCCTTCTTTTCAGTCCTTTAAGCTTGAAAATCAGAGAATCGATTGGATTCAGATCGGGAGGAGGAGCTATTTGGGTCCAATAATTTCTTACCAAATCACAGTATACACTGTCACTCAACCAAGTGTTGTTAAACCGAAATGGTTTATTCACCTTGCAATGGAAATCATCAATTTGTAACACAATAACATGATGATTTTAGATCGTGGACTGTTCAATCCAGGTTCTAACCTAGATAGTTTAGAAACCACAGACTCAACTAATAGGAATCGGTCAAGTCTTTTGTTGATACATCCAGCACCATGTCGTTTATTACTCCAAGTTGATCCAATCTTCCGAGGGAGAGCACGACTAAATGAACTCTATTGAACAGATCAGAAAAGAAACCTGCCAGATCATCCAACTTCGCAGAGGATCCCCAAACTTCAGTCGCTGAAAGGGTAAAGTTGAGATCACCCGCCAAGATCAAATTTGGGGTATTTAGAATACCATTGTCCTCCAAACTCTTTCAGTATATCCCCGGATGCGGGTGCTCGACACGACATCACCGAGGACAAGGATGCCACCTGCCCTCCTGGCAACGTGGCTCCCACAGCTGGCCACCTCCCTCTGCCAGCGATATTCCCTATCCCCCGTCTTTAATGTTGCATCCTCCTCCTGTACATTTGGCCTCCTTGCGTGAGATGAACTTTATTTCCCATATGGCTCTGTCTCTCGCATTCACTCTGGCTCGGCTCTGCTTGTCACATCCCCTTAGTTGGTTCAGGTGCGCCATTACTCTACCCCGTGGGAATCTTGGAAGCTCTCGCCCTGCAATTCCTGATATGAGGCTCCGCCCTCGAGCCCCGGTGGTCATTGCTTGCCTTTGTCTTCCGCAGCCTGCTGTCTCTGCTGAGAGCTTCACCCATTCTTCATTCTCTGGTGATTCTGTGAACAACGCCATGACTCGCAAGTGAGGAACCTCTAAGCGAGGTTCTAGTCATAGCGCTAGAAAAGCTGCCACTTCTTCTGAAAAAGGAAAATCTGGCCAAAATTGGCTATGATGATAATGTTTCTGTCCTTTTCCGTTAGCTTGTGGATGACTGGGAATCTCGTGGTGTTGCAGAAATTCTAGCATTTGGCAACCAGGGAAACTAGGTAAATCATTATTGGTTAATGAAAAATATGTTGGGAACATTGGTGGAGGAAATGCTCACCAATTGGAATATGGCCAAGGTGGTGATTACAGACACTAGGGCACATATGGCTCACCTGGACCGAATGTTGGCTGCACCGGAAGCCAATTTGACTGGTAGACGGTACTCTATGTTTCACCATTCTACTCCTCCCTGTGAGTTTGGCCCTACGGCTCATTCGAAAGGTATGGCCGATAATCTTACTGCACAAGTTGAGGGTGTGGCTATCGCCACTGAATTCCATGTTCCAGGCAGCTCCCTGCCCGACTCTCTCGGTGTTTCTATGGCTATGGAAGGTGCTACTCCAGTTCCTGCCCCCTTCTCAGGCCTGAGTTCTCCTGCTGCGGTGGTGGTGCAAGGGGCTTCTCCCTCTGCTGCGGTGATGGTGCAGGGGACTTCCTTCCCGACGCCCTCAATGATTGACGACTTACATTACAAACGAGTCAGGAAATATGAGGTTGTCATTGCTACACCACGCAAAACTGAGCCCCATCCCATCAAGCTCCCTCTCCATAATTGGGAAGAAGACTTCTTTGGTAGCTGTCTGATTATCGAAGACAATCCTGGTTCTCAAAATGCAGAAGCTAGTACATAGATCTACTCTGTGTGAGCCTAGCTCCGATTTTTTTGGAGTTAGCGTTATCTTTCTTCTTATGTTTTAGCTCTATGGACTACTATCAGACTCTATCTTTTCCTACCGGTCTAGTTTGGTCTATGTTTTTAATGATCTGCTGTAATTATGTTAATATTGCTCAGCCCACTTATGGGAAGGACTTTGGTTGCTCCTTCTTGCTTTCTCTGCTCCATGAGAAGCTTTTGAAAGCTCATGCATCTACAGAATCTCATGTGATTGTAACATTTTTTGTACTTTAATATATATTTCCCTTATGCTGCTTACAAAAAAAAAAGTCTTCAAGTATATCTCCCTATCCTTATATGGAGCATACATGTTTAGGATAGCCAGATCAAGGTTGCTGGAAAGAAACCTTCCCTTCATAAGAATCCCTCCCATGGTTTTGAAAGTCTTGAAACACATAGAAGTTGGATTCCAACCAGTCAATAAACCTCCAGACTGGCCACATGAATCCATCATGCTGAAATACCAACCCAAACATTTGTGAAGAACTCAATGGCCTACTCAGCAGAGCAACGGGTTTCCTGAATTAAGAAGTAGTCAGGGCTAGTAGCTTTTAGAAAATTGGTAAGGGCCCTAGCCTTAGAAGACCCCCCAATACCACGTACATTGAAGGATAGGATAGACATTAAGTAACCCTGGGTGTGGACTCAGCTGCTCTAAAGGTCCCGGGAGTGGATGAAATTATCTCAACCAGATAATTTACACTACCAAGAAATAATAACAATAATAATATTTATGTGACCAATGAAATATAAGATATTAAATAAATGTTGCATATAAAAGAAACTTGTATACTTATTAAGAAAGTCTTATCTTAATTATTAAATTACAATTCAATTAAATTATTTTTTTAATATTAATTATTAAACAAAAATAAATAACAACTTTCTTACCAATTTGATTAATATCATTTAAAAAAAATATTATTATATATAACAATATATTTTTCTTATTGAAATCAAGTATATATACCATTAAATACGAAGAACATGTAAATTTTCACCATTAGCATTAACAATATGTTGGTTTGAGCAAGTTTTTCTTTTTCTTTTATAAAATCAAATCATATAAATGAAATCTTTAACTAATTTATTTTTATGAAATAAGGTAAGATTAATTAATAAAAAAAATGAAAACCTTTTATTATGTTATGTATTTAAACATTCAAATTATATAAATGAAACTTTTGTTTAAATTAATTTTTTAAAATCAAATAAATTAGAAAAATCAATAATTATGTTTCTAAAATAAAAATAAAAATAAAGATAGCTCTTTTCAATTTCAATTAATAATATTATGCTACTCATCAATGCATTATTTCTTCAGAATTTAATTTTCATATAATAAACAAATTACAAAACAAAACAAAATATATAATTCAAAATTTATGTTTTTCCATTTTCTCCAATTTCTTCATTACAAATTATCAATAATTATATAAAATATTAAATTGATTATCTAATTAAATAAAATGAAAATAATTCACAAAAATACATATAATCTCAAAAAATATTTTTAGAATGCCTATATTCATAACTTTTGGCCATTCATAAAAACTCCCTCTTAAATTCAATTTTTCTTTTTCTTTTTTCTAAACATGTGTAAAATATCATTTCTTAAACATTCTCCTTTCATATGTATTTCCCATCTCAATTATTATAATAATTATTATAATAATTTCAGGATGTAAATTTCCATGGAGTTTGTATTAAAATAGTTGTATTTCCACACTTTATCATAGAACAACTATGCCTAAGGCACAACATGTCTGATTAAGCTTAGTGCTGAACCAACCAAGGTACATAGATAATGCTACCTATCAGGCCCTCCTCAGAAGTGAGTAGCGCAGTCGTTATTCCCGAAGTAGGCTGAATTGCACAATTACACTTCTCACTGCTCCTCTAAACTTATTCTCTTGCTGCGATTGATGATCTCCGACCTCCTTCTGGTGAATTCGGAGTAAAGGCAGCGCTCAAAGCGACTTGTCCCGTTACTCGCCGTTAAAGCATCCAGAGGATAAACAACGGAATCTAGATCGGGGCTGTAGAAAGTTGCTATGGATTGCCTCAGAACATTCGAATTTACAACAGCTTGATGATCTGCGCTCTTCAAAATACCGTTACTCAAAACCTGCATAATCATCAATACAACAATTTATTAATTACTATTGTTCGAATTTCTGGATTACTTTTATGTTTTATATTGGATCTCAGTTTCTTTTTATTTCCATATAAAGAATTTATATTACAAACAAAAATCAATAAATATAAATACTTACATGCAAATGGTCTCCGACATTTACAACGAAAGCTCCATCAATGGGTTCTACTGTAACCCACGTTCTCCCGTCGTCATTTGTGGTTTGAAGGCCTCCAACTTTGTCTTGTAGTAAAATGGTGAGAGTTACTGGATCGGTATGTCTCTGGAGGCCTAACGTTAAATCTGGGCGGGGGCAAGTCGGGTAATAATTGAAGAGAACGTTCTGTTGGCCCTTTCCGCAGGCTTTCTCGATTGCATCTGCTTCAACTCCAAGCGATTCTGAGATGAGCCCAAGTAGCGTTTTCGCCAACTCCAACGTCGCATCGCTGTACTTGGCTAAAGCTTCCCTGCAAAGCAGATCGAGCATCAACAACATAAAATATCGAGGAAACGAACTCCTTACAAAGTGAAATGGATCAAAGAACATCGATTTCTGAGAAAGAAAAGATAAGTCTCAACGGCATATTAAGGGAGTTGGAAAATGCCCGGGATTCTCTCCACAAGGATCTGGAATCCTCTAGGGCAATGGAAGGGAAGAAACAGGACCAAATAGTTGATTTGCAGGATAAACTTTCGTGTCTTGCTTCTGCAAAGATGTCGCTGGAAGAGGAAACGAAATCCTTACAAAGTGAAATGGATAGAAAAACAGTGGTCTCAGAGGAAGAAAATGTGAGTCTCAAGGGAAAAATAAAAGAGTTGGAAATAGCGTTGGAGTCTCTCGATCAGAAAAACAATTCTCTGGTCACCTTAATGAACAAATGTACAGAGGAAAATACCCTTCTTGAAGGAAGAATAAGGGAATTCGAGTTTGATCTGAATTCTCTGAAGAAGGATCTCGAATCCAAAGATCTTGGACTCCAAGAGTTGACAGAAAAGTTAGAGTCGCATTTGCTAGAAAATGGGAAACTGAAGAAGGATCTTGAATCCAAAGATGCTCGGCTGGGAGAATTGACAGAAAAGTTAGAGTCGCATTTGCTAGAAAATGGGAAACTGAAGAAGGATCTTGAATCCAAAGAGCTTCGACTCCAAGAGTTGACAGAAAAGGTGGACTCAGAATTGCAAGAAAACGGAAAAGCAAATGGCGAGCAAGAAAAGCCAAAAGCAAATGGTGCGATTGACAGGAAAACATCTCAGAAATCGATGTTGTAAGGAGTTCGCATCCCTGCAAAGCAGATCGAGCATCAACAAGATAAAATATATAATCATGGAGTATAATTTGAAGCATCGACTATAATTTCATGGTTACCTGAACTGAACTGGTTTTGCAGGCCAGCTTTCGGTGTCACGAGCTGGGGAGCATGTGACGAAGTATAGTTCTCTCCAGTCCATCAAGGTGTTAGCGGTGAACAAATTCCCACTTCCATATCCCACTAACTGCCCTGCCTTTATGGCGTGCTGCATCTTCTCTTCCACAGAAAGCGAGAAGAACTCCTCCGCACACCACAATAATTGAGAGTTGAGTTCTGTAGGGACGCCATGATCTTTGATATGGAATATTCCCCACTCTTCACACGCCGCTCGGAGTTCTTTTAGTAGCTGTGCGCGCTCTGCTCCGCCGGCTCGTGCATTCGCAAGGGAAATGACGGGCAGGCCTTTGCTGAAATCATTGTACGCCACAACTGGTCGTTCATGCTCTTTCTTCACGTAATTAACGGGTAAATCCTTAATCCCCATATCGGATAGGGATTTCACCGTCTTCGTATCCGCTGGTGGTGCCATTTGTCTAACAATCACAAGTTACAACAGAGCAGACAATCCCTATAAGCTCTCGCAGTGTTATCAGAACACTCTTCTGGAATGTAACCTTCGTAATGTTACTTATGGACGGTGTTGCGTCCTGCCATACCCGGGAAGGGGCCATTTAAAGCAGTAATTTGAAGCAAGCACCCGTCAAAAGCAATTAAAAATCATCAATTAAAGTAATAATTAAAAGAGTTCCGTGCTGGGGATATTTAACCGGGTTAGGTGGATCTAATTTAGTGATATATTTTAATGTTTGTTTGAAAGTGATAAGACGGCTAGTGCCACCCCACATCTCCATTGGCGTAAGAATCTTAGTTATAATATGATTTGACTTGACGTACAAGTCATGCCACCAGCTGTTCACGCAGGGATCAAATTTGAAGGGTGGGGTCCCATTTCACTATGAAGGGCTATGAGATATTGAACCCTTCAATGCTGCCATGTAAAAATAAGTTATTCTTTTTATTTGAAAATGTAATAGTACATCAAAATTTCAATGTTTACTGACATAGTAAAGTTGAGAGGCTTTATTTTTCAGTGGATATAGCAGACTTGTAAATTTATAGGATGTCAAAAATCTAGTCAGCCTTGAAGTTGAGCTCCTCAAAGAAAACGAATTTCTTTAAATATGTTTATGGCAGGCTGGCATTGTCAGCTTCGCTCCGCAAACTATCCTGGAGGACTGGAGGAGATAGGGTAGGTGGAACTTGGAAGTAGCTCAACCACAGTGAAATAGGGGTATAAGAAAAAGCTTGTTTCTATTCATGCAATATTATATATTGATGGTCGGAGCCATGGAAACATGGAATTGGAGCATTGACTTGATACAACAAAGAAAACAAAAGGTGGAACTCGGGAGCTGCAGGATTGACTTGATACAACAAAGAAAACACAGGGTGTGAGGCTGGGAGCCGTAAACGGTACGATTAACTTGATACAACAAAGAAAACACAGGGCTATAGGTAGGGGCCACGGGCAGGAGCAACAACCTGCAACATTACAAGAAGTTTATGGATTGTGGATTTTGTCTGAAATGCCAAATTCACGAGGGCACATTAACATAATATATTATACATTGAATACTCAATTAACTCACGGAGTCAGCATTCACGAATTGGTATGTGATAACTTGTAACTTGGTAAGCCCGCTAGCAACAACACGTATGAGCCACCTACCAGGTTTAATAATTTTGTTGATGCCATTAAATGTGTTAAACACGTAAGCGCTCGCTACAAACACGAGAACTTCGAAGCGTTCAAGCCATGGGCTGCTCAGTGTAAGCCCATCCACGTAAGTTGCTCAATGATATTATTAGAGGCCCAATGGTCCATGATCCATGGATGATCGAACACGTGGATATTGGAGAGTAACCGAGTCCCACTCCCAAGTCACCTAGCTAGTAGCCGCATTCCCAATTTCCCACTAAAAACGGTTGATGGGTGAAATTTGAAGCTACCCTTCTGTTGCAATTTTAAACAGTAGTGGTTAATTTAATTATTGAAGGGCTTACCATGAAATTAAATTTTTTTTGCATGGTAAAATTTGAAGTGGCCTTCTATGACGTGTAAAATGACCTCTGAAGGGCCCTGAAGGCTTCAAATTTGAAGCCTGCTGTTCAGATTGCAATTTGCACAGACCTTATCTTGTCACATGGTATTTTCCGTTCGTTAGGGTTCTTTGTATTTGGTTGGGAATTGAAAATAGGCATGTGATTTGCATGGATCACCGTTAATACCGGCGTGTTATAACTGTCACTCAAATCGTCCCTGCCCGGGATGGAAAATTTTGCACAGTTTCATTTTTTTATTTTATTTTTTTGGAATTTCAATGATTTAGGTTGTTTTAAAATGGGCCAAAATTCCTAGAGACACACTTTCATAGTATAGTTCCATAATAAATAAATTGAAACTACAATTCCACCAATTTTTATAACCGAATGTAAAAAACAAATCACAAAAAACCAAAACTATTTGAGTGTGAGTTATGCCACGCCCATTACCACTGGCAGGTCGAAATCTGCAACGCAGGGGAAGGGGGTATATCATGTGCGAACAGAGAGATCCCGCCCCCTTATTATTATTATAACTATTCAATGTCCCAAGATGCGGCATTTGATTTCCACGTTGAATATCAAGATATAAGACGGCTAGTGCTACCCCACATCTCCATTGGCGTAAGAATCTTAGTTATGATATGATTTGGCTTGACGTGCAAGTCATGGCACAAGCTGTTCAGATTGCAATTTGCAGACCTTATCTTGTCACATGGTATTTTCCGTTCGTTACGGTTCTTTGTATTTGGTTGGGAATTGAAAATAGGCATGTGATTTGCATGGATCACCGTTAATACTGACATCGTCCGTCCATTACTACGGCGTGTTATAACTGGCACTCAAATCGTCCCTGCCCGATAGTTTTATTTTATTTTTGGAATTTCAATGATTTAGTTGTCTTAAAATGGGCCAAAATTCCTAGAGACACAATTTCATGGTATAGTTCCATAAAACTACAATTCTACCAATTTTTATAACGGAATCTAAAAAACAAATCGCCAAAAAAACAAAGTTATTTGAATATCAGTTATGCCACGCCCATTACTACTGGCAGCTCGAAATCTGCAACGTAGGGGAAGGGGGTATATCATGTGCGAATAGAGAGATCCCGCCCCCCTTATTATTATAACTATTCAATGTCCCAAGATGCGGCATTTGATTTCCACGTTGAACATCAAGATATGTAATAAAAATAAAAATTTAAATTACGAAATTTTATGATATAATAATAATTATTTTAAATATTATTTTATTGATTTTTTATCATTTATTTTAATTAGTATTAAAATATATAGTTTGCCAAAATAACTTTCAAATCAATACAACTAACAGTATTAAATGCAATATACAAAGAATTTAAAAAGAGTATACATGTTGTGCCAGCCAACCATCCATACCGGACCAATGATCTTTTGCCAGCCATCTTGATATTGGCTTTCTACTTTCCGGCAGGCGGGTAACTTAGAACTAGAAATTATGCCAAGCCGGACCTAGTTGAAGTACCGGCCATAACTAATTTATCGTCGATTCCAGTCCCAACTTAAACTCCATATAAGTTATCCAAGGCATTATTTCAGGTTTACTCTTTTTCATTTATCTTTTTCATTTATCTCAAGGAAAAAAGCGTAATTTAATTAAAGTATAATTAAATTATATATTACAAAAATATTATTATGAGCCTTTCCTTCATGTTAAGTTTTTCAGCTCCAAAAGAAATAAGAGGTCAGTTTAGTCATTTTGTACTGCACTGAAAAAAGTGAGATAGCCGAGTTCCCCACAAGGACCCCATAAGCAATTTACATACAATATATACCAAAAAATACCAAAATTTGACTAAGTTGATCTGGGCCAATCCGTTTATAAATGGTCTATGGTAGTATTCATGAAAAATGCCATTAATGTGTTCCAAGATCTTCCATTGTCCCTGTGGGATATTTAATCCATTCTTTGAGAGCTGGTCCGCTTCGTCATTTCGTTCCCTGTAAACATGCCGACAAGTGAAACTGTCAAGATCCTTCTAGAGTCTCAATGCTTATGTCAGCACAGAATAGAGTAAAATATTGTGGCATTTTTGGACTTTATTTATCAAGTTAATTATGATCATGGAGTCTCCAAAAATCTGAAGGTGTGTGCAATTCTTCTCTCTAGCCAAACAAATCAGAAGTTTTAGAGCACACAGCTTAGCATAGTTGTTTGACCCACGTCCAAGGCCCATTTGGATTTGAAAGAGATGGTTTTCAGACATGTGAAGAAGTGCATCCCCACCACAAACCTCATTTTGAGAAGCCCCATCAAAAAATGACCACAGCTTGCGTTTGTTGATTTCTTCCTCAGTGATATTTCAGGGAACTGGAGGATTATTTTCCGAAGGAAAATAAGATAAAAATTTTGTGCATTTGTGTGCCACAAGTTCAGGAATAGATGGCTTGTCCCAGAAAAACACCATGTTTCTGGCCAACCATATTCCCCAAATGGAAATAAGAGGTAATGCACGAATTCTCGCAGTCTTCGAGGTTGTGACCCGGGATTTCCAGACCTCCTCCACTGTAGTTCCTCTCCAATCCAAAGTATGATGCAACTGAGTTTTCAACTCAACCCAGGTTTTTAAAGTAAAAGAACAGTGTATGAATAAGTGAGGGATCATTTCCACACTTTGCTTGCACAGGGCACACCATACCGATCCTTCAATATTCCTCTTTTTCATTCTTTCCCAAATAGGGATCTTGTTTGCCAAAATACACCACATAAATATTTTTTTCTTTAATGGAAAATTTGTTTTCCATATTCTTTTCCACCACCATTTCTCACCCCCAACATGTGCAGTCGCAACCAACAATTTGTAACCCATCTTCGGAGTGTATCTGCCATGAGAAGCTGGGGACCAAATGAGTTCATCCGACCTATCGAAAATTCTGACATGTGTGCTTCTAAGAGACATGATATATTCGTTCCAAATAATGCCAAGATCATCTGCAAGGCCTATCAACTCTAAATTTTTCCTCCCCTGGTGCCATAATGTGGAAGAGTTTCGGTCGACGATTTGATTTAAGTATCATAAATTCCCTCAGCATGAAGAAACTATAATATAGGTGGAGGGAGGATATGTCGATTCTCGAAACCCAGCCAGGGGTTTGATCCAATGTGAACTTGTGATCCATTACCTACTTTCCATACCAAACCTCTTTCAATAAGTGGGAGTGAGGATAGGATGACTTTCCAAATAACAAAGATCCCCACCCTGTTTTTGGATGGATTCCTTAACCAGTTTAGAATTGATTCTATAGAAATATATTTCTATTTCACCACCTCGTTCCAAAGATTGTCCGTGGATAAGATTATCCAACCCGATTTTGCCATTAATGATTTTGCAAACATATCAATATGTTTTAATCCCCAACAACCTTGAGATTTTGGTTCTACTGGTCTTTCCCAGTTGACCCGGGGAGAGACAAAAGAGTCTGTGTTTCCTGACCATAAGAAACGGAAGCAAATTTTCATTGCTTTGTCCAAAATTCCTTTTGGAATCCACACCAAAGACATCAAGTAAACCGGTATTGCTTCCAAAACCAATTTTATGAGTACCAACCTGCCAGCTCTAGATAACCAACGATGGCTCGTAACCATTAGCCTTTTTCCAACTTTGCAAGTAGCCACCCCCATTCATTCATTTTATATCCATTTGGTTTTAATGGGAACCCCAAATACTTAAGACCATCATCGAGGTTTTTGGATTCAGAAGGGAAAATAGCCGCGTACCTTTGAGCCTCATCTTCTTCTAGTAAAAATTTGGTGAGAGTTCACTTGTGAGCATTTATAACCATACCAGTCACTAGCCCAAAGAGTTTTAGAATGTTGTCCAACTTTTTTGCGTCCCTCACAGTGCCATCACATAAAAGAAGGATGTTGTCCACAAATAATAAATGGGTGATCTTGAGGGTGTGAGTGATGCCAATTCCATTGAAAGAGACCTATCTTCTAGCATCCAAAATGGCTCTACTCAAGCCTTCCGCTACTAGTAAAAAGAGAAGAGGGGAGAGGGGGAATCCTTGACAAAGACCTCTTTCATCCCCCAAAAAAGGTGTGGCGGCCCCATTTATTAACACTACGAAGGAGGCAGTTGTGATACAACTCATTATGCATTTGATGAATGAATAATCAAAGCCCAAATGTGTTATCAACATTCTTAAATACAACCAGCTGACCCTATCAAATGCCTTTGATAGATCAATTTTGAGAACTGCACCTTTTATTCCTTTTGTTTTTTGAGAATGAAGTCCCTCCTAAGCACCACTTATGGCCTCATGAATATGTCTTCCCTCCAAAAATCCAAATTGCTCCTAAGAGATAACCTTTGAAAGAACCTTTTTTAACCTCCTAGCAATGATATTTGCCACCACCTTATATGTGATATTGCATAGTGAGATCAGTTTGTATTCGTCCATAGTAATGGGGTGATATGATTTTGGGATCAGAGCTATGAAAGTAGCATTTATGGGAGGGTGCATGATTCCCCCCGTTCTGGATTCCTCCACCAGATGGAGAAGATCCGCTCCAATCACCTCATAATTATCCAATAAAAACTCAATAGTCCATCCATTTGGTCCATAGCTCTTGTCCTTTTGAAAGTTGTGTAAAGTTTCTTTGAGCTCTTCTTTTGAGATTTCTTCCACGAGCTCCTGATTGTCTTCAGGGGTTATAAGACTTGGGAATAAGTGACAAAGGAGGATAAATTCAACAATGTTGGCTCTATTGTTGTCTTTATAAAGGGATTTAAAGTGTGAGATACCCAGTTTGGCAAGCCCTTCAAAAGAGGAAATAGCCTCATTGTTCATTTTTCAAATCCCAAATGGTATTTTGGAATTTTCTCCCTTTCGCAAAAGCATGAAATAACTTTGTGTTTTCATCACCACTTTCCAACCAGATTGCCCTACTCTTTAAATGCCAAACTTCCTCTTGCTCCATTAGTAATTTTCTCCTTCTACACTCCAAATTTCCCAATTGTGCTTTTGTTTCCTGAGTGAGGAACCCCCCCCCCCCTTCTGAGTCTTGTAGCTGATAAAGTTCCAATTCAACAAGTTTTAATTCCCATTCATCCCTCTTTTTTTTAAAGGCCCACTCCTTGATTTTTTTTTTACCTATGTAAGATTCTTGACAAAGTGAGGTGCTACATGATTCCCTTCTTCAAACTGGAAATGAATCCAATTATATTTAATAATACTTCCAACCTCCTCTTCCTTCATCCAAGCAGCACATAGTTTGAAAGGGCTGGAGGGTTTTGTGGAGTCTCCCAAAATTTCAATACAGATTGGCGAATGGTCAGATTCTCCACCCGAGTCCACCCATTGTCTGAATCTAAAATTATGCTCAATTAAATTTTCTACTATCAGAAAACGATCCAACCACTTTGCAATTATACCTTCACCATTTATCCTATTTGACCAAGTGGGCTTCAGTTTTGATGGAAAATATCAATCAGATCGCAGTCCCTTAACAAAAGATCAAAATAATCCTCAAGAGGATCACCTCCCGCATGTGGTCCCCAAATTTCATGGTTCCCAAGGGTGAAGTTCAAATCTCTGCCCAGAATTAAGTTTTCATAATTGAAGAAAGACTTCTATCTCAACAAGTTCCAGAAAGGGACCCTCTCATTATATAGACCATATATATTTAAGATAGTGAAATTTTCATTTAATACAACATGAAAAACTTCAACCCCTAGCCCAGAATCAAACCCCCAAGAGTTTTTAACCTTTATAATAGTCGGGTTCCATCCCGGTGTAAGTCCTCCTGAGTGCCCCCTTGCATTAATTGCAAAAAAATCATAAAGATTGAAGTTTGATTTCAATAAATTTGTTATCTCTTCTTCCATCCCCAGGGTTTCTTGAAGCAGAAAAATATTAGGCTGATGCAGGTTAATCAACCTTTTTAAGGAAATTTTTTAGGAGAACTTGCCAAACCCATGCTATTAAGTGACAAAATTTTCATTGGGTAAACCCTCCCAAGGCTCTCGCTTCTCTAAGCGCCCATATAATAGACTTTTTTTCCATCTGCTAGGTCTAGTAAAGATCGATGTTGAGCTGAGGACAGATGTGAAGGCCAACCCCCTCCTTTCCCTTTTGTGACAATATGAGGATTTTTGCCAAGTCCTTGACTTTGTGAAGAAAAATCTGAGAGGTCTGGGATGTCCCTCAATCTCATATGAAAACGAATGGGACATTTTTCCAAAGAAAAGGAGGAAGTCCTTCCAAATGAAGAATCTGATGAAAGAGAGGGGACAACTTCAGGACAAGTTTGGACAGGGTCTGACGAAGGTATGTTTTGATCCATAGTATTGAAAGGGGGTGGACCATCCGGATCAGGGCTCAAAGTTACTAAATGATCCCTATTTTCAATATATAAATAAATTAAAGAAGCTTCCAGTGAAGATAAAGGAAGTATGGGAGCTTCTTTCTTACCTGGGGAAACATGTGCTTCTATGTCGGTCGTGTGTTGTGCTTGATCAGCCTCAGTTCCCACTTCAGTAAGTGCCTCATCATGCTGGAATGGAGTTGTATTCTGTCCTTCGTCTCTTGCTAATTCCTCCAGGGTGTTGGCCATTGGATCCATCCCTTTTTGACCCATCGCCTGTGTTTCCTTCACTCTACCCGCTTTTTGCTACCCCTCATCTGTATCCAAACCACTTCTTCCCACAATCATTTTTCTTTCTCTATTGGGTGCCCTACTGAACCATTGTTGACAGTGCTTATCCATATGCCCATAGTTATGGCACCTGTAGCATCTGAAAGGCACCCCTTCATAGTCTAATATTTTCCTGTGTCTCTCTTGTCCCCAAATGAAGTTCAACTCCTCTCTAAGCCCTGATTTGATGTTTAAGGAAACCATAATTCTGGATACAGTCATCTGTCTGGTATGGATGAACATCATATCAACATCTATGAAAGCTCCTAATGCATTCCAAATATCCCTGAAAGAGTCCCAGTTCCAGAATTCCCATGGTAGTCCTGACAGCCTTACCCACACCGGAATGACATCAATTTTTTCTATATCCGCATCGAACATAGGGGTCCAAAATTTGAAGAGTATGGGTGTGTTTCCCAAACTCCAGTGCTTCTGAAAGATTTGGCCAACATCCTCCTTGCTTTTGAGCTTGAAAACAAACCATCCACACGGATGTACCATTATTTCTGTTTTATAGTTCAAAAAGTATGTCCAATTTGTAACTTCCCAGTTCTCCAACCCCTCAATCCTAGGGTATTTCCCTCTGTCTCTACCCACCATAGCTGTTTCTTCTTCAATCTCCAAGGATTGCGCTACAGAGACGTTTTGTCCACAAATCAAATTTAGGGGTTCTTTTGTGCTTTTCAAACACTTGCTCGTTTTTCGCCTTTGTGAAGGTCCCTCTAAGGAGCGTTGATTTACATCATAACCAAAATCAAAAGTCCTTGAGCCCACCTCATGAATAGTGTTGGTACCCTGGTGGTCCAATGGTCTCAGAAAAGAGGCAATGAAACCCTTCAGGCTTTGAGCTGTGATATCCTCAAGGTTTTCTTTGGGAAATGAAGTTTGACCTAAAGCCTCAGAGAACAACCATCCAAATTCCATAAGATCCATCCCAAAACATAGGTTCGATTCAACTCAACTCTCCTTATGAAAACCAACATGAGTTATCGTTGATTCCATCATTAAAGGAAAACCAAGCCTTGTTTGTTGTTGTGGTTTAAAAAGGGTAAACGAGGTTTCTCCCAATTCCAGTGCCAGAGGTCTTACCGAAAGAGACGCTTGTGAGGAAGACCCTGATGCAACGTTGTGGGGCGACCAACTGACCAAACCCTTTGTCCCCATCTCCTCTCATAACCGACAGACCCCAGTTGTCACACCTTCCGACACTCGGAACCCAGGTGGCTTCGAAATAGTATCTGATTATGGCGATCTTGATGTTGCAGTATAATGAAATATCCTTTGTCCCTCAAGTGGATCCACCGAGTAATCCACCTCATCTATCGTCTGGTACTCCATGAGTTCACCCCACATCCATATGTCAGAATCCACGTATGCTCCTTGTCGTTTTCAGAGATATGTGAATGTAGGCTCGGAAGGGCTTCCTCTGCAACCCCTTAGGACTACAAAACCCTAGCATAGCCCACGCAGACCTTCATTCCCCAAATATCTTCGTCTGTTGTGAGGAAATCAATTGACTGTCTTTCATATATTCTTATAATTAAAATAAATAACATGGAAAAATAGCATGGTAAAGCATTGTACACTATTTCCAATGCAATAATTTATTTGTATTTTTATTTCTTTTATTATACCTTTAGATAACCTTAATTTATAACATATGATTTCATATCAAGGAATCGCGAATGAGCTACACTATTGCGGCATTAATAATTTAAAATGGTGTAGTCTAAATATTCTAAGTTTACAATCTTTTCTGAGCATATTTTTCGTTTTATTTTGTTAGTATTCCTAGTGGAAATCTTTAAAAAATCTTCGAATCACAAATATTAGCTATGGAAATTGCATAATTTTGGTGCCAAGGGGGTATTCGAGGGTATTTTACTGACCAAAACCCACTGCAAAGTCCAAAAAGTAGAATAAATAGATTGCTCCATTTAAAATTAATATATATCGAACACATTATTCAATAATAATGACTTTTTTTTATATTTTCTAATAATGACCTTTTTTCATCTATTTTAATAATTAAAGTAAATTATAAACTAAAAAAGCATGATAAAGCACTATACATATGTCCAGTGCAAAAATTTAAACTTATTATACATCAAGCACATTATTCAATAATAATGACTTTATTTTATATATTCTAATAATTAAAATAAATTATATGCCAAAATAGCATGGAAAAACATTATACACTATTTCCAATGCAATAATTTAAAATTAATATACATTAAACACATCATTCAATAATAATGTTATATATTCAATTAATCAAAATTTTAAGGGGACTGGTCTATACTTATTCCCAAGAGGAATTACAGGGTATTGAATTTTTTTTTATAAATTTTTTTTTTATAATCAAAATATATAATATCCAAAATAAAATGGAAAATCACAATAAATACAATATGCAAAGAACTTAAGAATAATATGCATTCAACACATTAAAATCAATGATGTAATCTAACCTTTATGATTTTTTCATATGAGTTCATGTTTTTATATTTATATTGAAACATGTCAGAACTTATAATAATTTAGTTATCACCACTTTTAATTATTATCACTAGTTAGTATTATCACTAATTATTGGTTCAATGTCCTAATTGTTATCTTATCACTATTTAGTGGTTTGTTTTGTTATCACTAGTTAGTGGTTTATACTAATTGTCATCTTATGATTAGTTAGTGTTTTCATTAATTAGAGATTTGTTTAAGGTCTTAGTTTTTTTTTATATTTAATAAGATTTTAATTAAAATATATTTGTATTTTTTCATATTTATTTATTTTTTAAAATAAATAAATTAGCAAGCCACAATAATTAATAATATGGCTTATTACCCTTGATCTATGTTATCCAACACACTATTTTATATTAATTCTTTTCATATATTTTAATAATTAAAATAAATAACACCAAATATCATGGCAAAGCATTATACACTATTTCCAATATAACAATTTAAAATTAGTGTACATTAAACACATTATTTAACCTAGGTAAACCACAAACCACTGGCTGTGATTACAGGGCCTAACCCAGTGGGGACATCAAGTGAGGCCATGCATAGCCACCCGAGGATTTGACCCCGAGACCTTATGCTTGCGATTACAACACTCAACCACTTGAACTAACCCACCGGCCTTTGATAATGATAATAGTTAAAATTCATTGAAACTAATTTTGATTTTTAGGACTTTAAAAATAAAAGATTATAAATTATCTATATTTTTATAATTTTGATGATTTAAAATGTGAATGTGTAAAATAAACTGTTTTTTTATTTTTCTTCTCTTGATGATGATAATGATGATGATTAACGTCCACTGAGACCAACTTTGGTCTATCGGATCGTAAGAAGATTATTACTTGGTTTGCTTTAAAATTTTGTTCCTATGCTCAAAAATATTAGAAAGAAGCTTTCCAAGATCACTATAGTTTTGGAAAGTAAGGAGGTTAGAAAGGTTTGTATTGTAGAAAATACTATGAAACTCATATCTAATGTGGGTGTAAGCAGGACACTCTAAGAGAAAGTGATTTCCATCGTCAACGCTAATAGACTCACAAAGATGGAAAACCCTTTCCTCCCACAGAGTTTTGGGAATAGACCAACGCCCTGTTTCACTATGGAGCTCATGAGAGTTTGTTCTAATCTTGGCTATATTCATTTTCTTCTTTGAACTAGTTACTATCGAGAGATAATTATGATCTTCCAAATTAGGGTTAATGACCTCCTTATACTATCTTCGTTTTCTCTTGAACACTAAATTTTCCTCGCACCACGATTTCTCTTTAAACTTAGAAGAAATAATATTTTTGACATTATCGATATTCTGCAAAGTGTCATTTTCATCAATGCCCTAATGGTCTAACTAAGCTATCGTATCTTTACACCAACTCTGCTTGAGGCGTAGTTAGTTTTGACTTGAATTTAAAGCAATTTTAGGAAGTCTCTTGTTTTCCATGTTATTTATATTTTGCTTGTACATCAGGTACCTAGTCATAGCCATCCTCTCGATGGGGGAAAGAATCTTTTCAATTGGAAAGACAGGAAAAGATGCGGAAATATAAACCAATTTTGTTTAAAGAGACCCACTTCTAAGAGGAGAATAGGATACGGTGTGTTGCTTTTAATTTTGATGTTATAAGTTATAAACTGCTTATGGATTTGCTCAATCTTTCTCCAAGATTCTCTAGAAATGTTGCACCCCCATACTTCATAACCGTATAAGATAATGAGGATGACAAGAGTTTCAAAGAGGAACTTCTTTTTATCCCACATGACCAGGTTGGTTGATTTACAATTATTTTCAAGACAAAAATAAGCTTTCCATCATCCATTAATCATTTTCTCAATGTTGTGGTTCCAATTGAGCTTGTGATGAATATCAATTCCAAGATACTTGTAAGAAGTCACTTCCTCCAATTTACTGTTATCATAAATACAATTTGTGTAGGTGTTTTACTTAGATTTTATAATCATAACTTTTGTCTTGTTGGTGTTAACAATCATACCCGTGTTAGAGCATAAATATTTGAGAATTCTTAATTGTTTATTGACATCAAAGGGGCACCTTTCCATAAGAACAATATCATCAGCATAAAGCAGGAGGATGATAACTATCGCAGCTAAGATCGTGTCGGCACATCCTGCTTCTTCTAAACACCTTTCTAGTTTATCGATGTAAATGCGAAAAAGGGTAGGGGAGAGGGGGCAACCTTGATTAACTCCAATATTATAGTTTATATCCGCTGACCAACCCTCATTATTCTTAAACTTGGCAATGACCTTTTCGTATAACCTTATCGTGACAACTCTCAATTCAAAAGGAACATTAATCTCCTCTAGCATATTCCACGGGTTATTTCTAGGCACTGTATAAAAATATTTCCTAAAGTCCACAAATTTACAACAACAAAGATCTGACTTATTATTACGACAATCCTCTGCAATGATCCTAAGTGTAACAAGGTGGTCTGTGTTTGAATGATTACTTCGAAAACCTGCTTGGCCTTTAGCCTTCTTCCCTTCCATCTCTAGCCATTCATTGATCTTCTTTTCTAAGATAATACCGTATAACTTGGCTAGAAGAGGGATAATCATAATGGTCCGATAATTAGAGGGGTTATTTTTATCGCCACTTTTGAAAATAGGAATAATGAGGCTCTGAGTCCAAGGTGTAGGGAACCCTTGTTTGAATGCTAAATTAAAGAGTTTGTGGATGTGCGGGATGAGGACATGCCCCCCAATTTTTAATATTTTTGCTTGGTATCCTTCAATGTCTTTGGATTTCCATTTGCTAAGCGCTTAACCTTGAAATCTATGTCTTCTAATGAGAAAAAAAATTTCATTGTAAGGAGGATTTGAATGTTATCTCTGATATCCGAGGATTCGTAAATTTTTTTAAGATAGGAATTTCAATCTTTTAAAGCAATATTATTATCTTCTTTTGTTTTACGAGTTAGAATTTTCCTCCAGAATTTCTTAGGAGCCACCTTGGAGAGGTGTAAGAGATTTTCCTTATGTTTACTAAGATAATGCCTTTTTTTTTAATCAGGATTTTGTAGTGATTTATCTTGTCCATTTTTATCGATTCTGCAGTAGCTTGCTTAATTTATTTTCTCCCATCTTTATACTCTTGATCATACCAAGGGTTGGTTATACTATCTCTCTTTTTAACTGAGACTTCAATAGAGAACTTGGTAATGGACGACGAGAGGGCTATGGCAAAATGATGGTAGAGATTTTCTATATTCTCCATACAAGATAAAGGAAACAAATTGTTTTTTAAATCATGGAGAAAAAGGTCAGTTTTATTTTATCGAAGATCATGTGCTTTTGGAAATGATAGTTTTCCTCTTTGGGATCGCTATGCATGGAAATATTGAGATTTATAATTAAAGGCCTATGATCAGAGTCAGACTCATGGTCGTTTAAGATGTCGAAATCCACTATTTTGTTGTATAAAGGGATATCAGAAATAACATAATCTACCACACTACTGCCAAGACCGTGAATACAAGTCATCCGGATAGAATTTAGCCATTTTGTTAGTCCATTGCAAATGATAAGATCTTGGTTACTACAGAAATTGACTAGCTCAGAACCAAGGTTACTACAGAAATTTGTACCTAGATCTTTAGAACTTATTTTGTACCAATTAGTTAGCTCAAGGTCTTCGTCTAACCAAAGAGGATTAGGGTTGGAATAATTGCTTAAAAGACTAGATTGGTTACTCAAAGTTTGGGCATTGAAGTCACCCATCAAAAGGATATTTCCTTCCTTCCTTAGACTGGAAATATCACGTTCTAAACCATTTTAAGCACAATTTTTATCTAAATCGTTTGTTTTTATAGAAGTTGGAATTAATAGGGAAAAGATAACAAATGGCTATGTAGGTTTTTTCATTATTAATGTCTGTGATCTCTATCCAAATAAATTGGTTGTAAGGGTCTTTCTTATAAATCCTAACATGAGGGGATATGTTCTTCATAATGTAGCAGGCTATACCCCCAATGCCTCTACGACATGAGCGTTTATTCCAATCGACCAAAGGACATATCCATCTATATCAGGGACCTTGGATCATGGGGGGTTCACTCAGTGAACTTGTTACATAACACCATCGTTCGCAGGATATTAAAGAATATCCCTAATTTCACTAAATATTGGAAAATGCCTCCTAAAATTGTATTGTTGAACCCCCCTCCCAATATACCTTTCCAATTAAGAAAACCCCTATTTTCAATAAATATTGTAGATATCCATTTTTATCAACCCATTTTTAATACCCCCTTTATATCATATTATCAAGGTGTAACAAACAGGATCCTTAATGCATCTTAGTATAAGCAAGCAAGATGCTAAATAAAGTAGTAGTATACTACTATCAATGATCCCACTGAGATTGCAGGGGCGACTGATCAATTTGTAGCATTGGATAGTGGAAGACCCAATGAAATAGTAATGGGGAAGGTAAAATGAGTAAAAGGAAACCCGTCAAGAGATCAATGTAACAAAGAATGTAAAAGACAGATAGTCCAATAGTCAATGCAATGCTTAGAAAAGAGGAGAATTACGGATGTTTCAAACCACAACCTACCAATTTACAATTTTCATATCATGTAAATACAAATATAGCCATAGAGAGCTCATGTTTCTATAAGCTTAATAAATTAAACTCCATAAAAATACAAAATTGAAACCCTTTCATGGATGGACTTTCCTACCTTCCTATCAAAACAAGCATCATTGATGTTTGAACCCAAATGAACATAGAAAACTTCCTCTTACTTTCCAATAACACCATATGATCCTGTGCATATCTTGGATTTGGGTCATTCACAACATTCAATGAATTGCCTTCACTTCATCTACATTTATTCTTGCAATCAAGGGAATTAGCAACATTTAGTTACCTTTTCGTCGGTTAATATATCTAATTCATTTTATCTTTACGGGAGAGGAAAAAATATCCATTGTTAAGTTTCAATCATGCAATAGATATAAAGATACACAGATGGTGAAACTTATATGATACCATTTCATGGTAATGATAACACATAAGGTATGTAAACAAGGATTTAGATTTTCACCTATGTTCATGTCAGTTCCAATACAATATTAAGAAGGATTCCTTGCATATAAGAATTGAAATTTCAATTACGAGTGTGCCAAATATAACTCAATATAACAACTATTCTTAACTAGAAATGTGAAAATGTTAAAGAAGAACACAAAAAGTTGAAAGAAATTTTTGTCAAGAAAGATTAATCTATCTTTTCTTGGTTCCGATGATCCAAGAAAGATTGATCTCACTTTTCTTTCTTGTCGTGGAACAAGGTTTGATTGAATCTCAATACCCACCTAAACCCCAACCTAAAAAATGAAGAGTTAGATCCTTTACTATAATGCCTACAAAAAATACAATATAATTGTTCAACTCCAGAACTCTCGATTAGCTACATCTCTTAACTTTGGAGTTGACGAGGAACCAAATGCACACTCAAACATACTGAACAGTTTCATAGGCTACAATGTGACTTATATCTAGAAAAGAAACACACTTTGGAAATTGGCCTCATATAGAACAAAATGTATAACGTTACAAGCTTTACTCACTTTTAACACTAGCAAACTCAACCTCAATTATGGAGAAAGTGTAAAATCTTGCATACATATTCATAAGAAGCGGTAACATTGACCTTTTGGACATCACATCAATAACATTCTACATAAAAGAACAAAATACTATCACCCTGGTTATCTCAATGCCACAAAATTCTAATATTGCAATGCCTGTTATTCCAAGAATCATCCCTCGTATCTAAATAACTTCGCCAAGCAACAAAAGGAGTAACCCCACAAAAATAAAACACAGAGCATAGTTAATGGTAATAGTTGCAATATTATCGAAATTTCAAAAATCCAAATACATTGCAGAAGTTGCTCTGAGATCTCTACAAAAACATTCAAGTCTTTGTTGGAATAAGAAATGATGAAAAAATTAATTGACACATAAATCCATAAAGTTTAAACGAATTATAAACATTCACATATATTTTTATTAAGAAAAATGGAAGATATGATAAGTCAAAATCATTGTTAAGTCAAGAGTATTAGTTTATCTTATAGCTATGATGCTATGTATGATATAAATTGTACTCAAAAGAGTCACCTTCTCCATTTCCACTACTAGAAGACTACTAAAAGTTTAAAGAGGGCATTGCCCTGAATTTTGAAAACATGTAAATATAAAGTATTTGATCAAATGATCTTGACATCAACTCTAAATGACGACTAGTACAGAGGAAAGCAAGTTATCCAACTTCCAAAATGTCAATTTGCTTGATTGAAAACCTTTCAACACCTTTAGCCTTGATTTTTAAATCTCGCTGACATGAGGTTGACATCATGAATGCCACATGAATTTGCATCAACCCATGTACTTGTAACAATCAAATCATCATGTGAAATCCAAATCTATATTGAAATATGATTTAAAATAATAAGATGGATGGTTACACTAGCACAATATCTATCTTCAAAGTTGAAATACGATTACAAAAGATGAATGGTCAAAGAAACTTACACAAAAAAGTAGGTGGCAAAAATTAGGTTGGTTTATCCCAAAATTCACCATTCGAAGGGTTCACTACACCTGAGGCCAAAAAATATAAAATCAACATGGCATTGCTACATGAAATCAACAAAAATACAACCAATAATTATTTATAGATTATCTATTAGATGGGAATGAATAAGGAAAAATAAATTACAATAAACTTTAAATTAACCTTGTTGAGATTTCTGACAAAATCAGAAAAAACTTTGTAATCTCTTTCTTCTAATTTGTATGTGTCATTCCTATTGTTGTATGATAAGTTGGCCATTGCTATAACAGATTCAAGTTGTACAAAAAGATGATCTATCAAATCATACTTGTACAAGTGTTTCCCTTTTATTTTATTGTACCAACAAAACTGAAGCTCAACACCTTCTGGCCTATCTAAAAGATCAATGTCATTATGGTAATCAAACACCCTATTGCCATCCTTCTTTCTTATTCTTTGAACCCTTCCAATGTACCAAGTTCCACAAGAAACACCTTCTTTGGTAGTTAGAGAAACACCTTTTCTTGTGGCACGTTCACCTATAGGTATTGAGTTTCTCTCAAACAACACCCCGCAATCCGATCCAATTCCAAAGCCGATTGAAACATCCTTTTTTGAAGCCCTTTCATCTCGCCTAAATTAGACCCCATTTCTCACTCTAGTCAACCTATCTTTGGATAATGTTGGATTTCCATTCAAATGACTAACCAAACAAGATTTGAACATATCCTTACCATCAAGCTCTACCACTGGTTTGGTAGTTGTGTTCACATTCTCATCAATGGTATCTAAAATTTCATCCAACTCATGCCTCCACTCACTTTCCATTGTTTGCAATTCACTAACATTGAGTATGGATGAAGATGAAGAGCGGAATATTGAGTTGGAGTTATTCGGTGGAGAATCATCAACTACTTCATCCACTACTTGGAATGTTGGATAGCTTTGATCCTCTGTCCATGGTTTAAACCACCAAGAAGATTGTGTGTGTCCTTCTAGTTGCATGCCAAGACTTGATAAAATGTTTTGCGCATCATTCAATCCTAATTTTATCATCTGTAGATATTGGACCATAATGCGATAATACATCATGATTCTCTATTGTTTGTTGGTGCAATTTATTTTAGATGCTTTCTTGTTTTTTATGAGATTTATTAAAGCGGAGCCCTTGTGGATTTGATTCTTCTTCGACAACTCTATTAAGAGTTCCAACAACATGAAGCAAGTCAGTGAAATCATAGGCCCTCTCTGATCCAACCATCCCACCGACTTTCCTAAAGAAGTTCTCACACACATCTGACCCAGTCAAGTGCAATACACATGGCAAGTTAGAGTAGTGGTCTCGAAACAATCTCATCAATAAAACCGCAAAGTGGCACGAAATTTTCACATCCTGATATGCCTCTCTACTAATGAAATTTATGTTTGCATTAACATGGGATTGTTTTCATACCGAACATAGCCATAACAAGAAGAAATGTTGAACTCTTGAAGCATTTCGCACTCTTTCCCAAAGATTCAAACTATGAGACATAAAAATGTCAATGTAGTCAGCAACAATCATTAGATAAATCTCTGTACCTAGTGTTCTCTCTACCCTACCACTTGTTGTACTTCTCATCTCTTTTAAACACCTTTGAACATGCCTTGAAGCGATGCATTGTGCTGAACCCCAATTTTGTCGATCCATCCTCTCTATATCTTCAATTTTAAGCTTGTGATCATCCACTTTAAAAGTGTTATAAACCATTCTGACATGATTAAAACTTACCAACTCTTCTCGAATGATCAAATCTCGTCGGCCACTAAACAAAGGATTGATTAGATTTTTCCCATTGTGTATGTAATCTTGGTCATGTAGTCCTGTTATGTTGCCACCATCATGAAACCCAGATAGCCTCCACCCTTCCCAAGGGATTTGATATCGAATACATGTTGTTGAAGAATAAGCCTTCAACATAAGTTGTCTTCTTCTACTATCCCCATCAGATGAATGACCAATAATAGGTCCCAAACAATTTTCCACGTGTTTCCTCCACATAACTTCTATTTTTTCCCATTGCATGGCAACAAAATTTGCATCGAACCTATTGCATGTTGGATGAACAACCACGACCAAACGGGGAAGCTTTTCATGTAAAGGGTTTGCAATAATGACACATGCATAATGACCAATTACACTGTTCTTAAAAGTGTCTGTAATAACATCATAGCCTACAGCTCCCTCGCCCACAGTCACTAAGAAATGTAATTGACATTGATGATTTTCTTTATTACCACAAAAACCAATCAAAGTATCACTTTTTGCTACCCACCTAACATATTTTTTCACAACGGTCTCATCTTCAGCAAGGCATACAGGAATCAGACCCTCTATACCATGTTTGGATTTATAAGAAGCATAAACCTTTCCAAGTGCCTCAAAAATGTGCTCATGCTTCCCTGGGATATATGACAGTGATTTTCTCACTTGCCTTAAAGTTGTAGATATTGAAAGACCCTCTAAATTCAAGCTAATGAAGCTGTGCAATCTAGGACCCCCCCATAACTTAATCATCTCATAAATGGATTAAGTGGATGCACCATACCTTCTCGCTGCTTTTGGACATGTCAGGTTATGAAAGATATCTTTGACAAATTCCCAAACAGCATCTTTACCTTGTAATTTTCCTTGTCTATGTGCCTCACACACATCCTTGCAAAACCTAAATACATCTTTCCTTTCTGTAGATTCGAACAACTTGTCCTTTAGGGACCTTATTCTAATAGATAGTATAGCAACCTTTGTCCTCTCCCACCAAAGAGCCCTCATTGTTGATCTATAGCTAGTATTTGTAACCCTTGCAACATTTCTAAGCTTAGTTTGAGTCAAAAAGTCTAATCTTCTCCCTTTCCCTGTATCTCGTCCATGTCTTTTAACGGGGCTCCTTGATTCACGATATAAATGCATCCTAAAGTCATCACAGTCTGGAATCAACTTACAAAACTTGCATGTCAATGATTCAAAAGGGATCCTTGTTCCAGAAGCCCTTTGACAATGAATATGCCTATATGTACCATCAATACGACATTCAGTACCATGATAACATAACATCCTCTTGGTATGCTTCTCTATGGCCCATAATTTCCCACCCCTTTGATCATCCATTAGGATTTTCGTGTTCAATCTCTCCCCATTTCTATCAATATATGGATACCAATACCCCCAACATTGTAGTTTCAAGGGAGATAAATGATCTACAATAAGACAATATAAGCAAACAAATTTGAAGATAACAAATAAAATTATGTTCAATGTCATATTCAAATTAACTAAGCTTGTGAAATTAACATACTTGAAGTAGAAGGATTTGCACTTGTAGAACCCCTATGTGATAGTGGTGTTGATGATGGGACCAAGAACCTAGTCAAACTTTGTTGGGACTTATCATTGGTAGGCTTCTTGGGTCTCCCAACTATGCCAGTCCTCAAACCAATTGTATTATGTGAAACCTCATCTGTAGTAGAAATGTGCTTGTTTGATTTCATATGTTCATTTAGAGAACTAACAATATTAACACTTGCTGGTACTAAATAAAACCATTTATTGCACCATGTACATTCCACTTTTACTTTTCTCTTGTCCTCGTATCCTGCAAGTGTTGCTTCCACCACTTTGAACAAATTTGGATCTTGTGTCTCGTTGAAATCATCTATTATTTTGATGGATTTATCAATCTCAAGTTGATCTCAAACCATTGATGTCTGCCTTTCTATGTTACATGAAGGAGTTTCACTACTTCCCACCCTTGAAATGTTACGTTGATGGGCCCTTGTTTTCATGTGATTGTTTTCGAAGTTGCGAAGTGTCCGTGCTGCCAAAGATATTTCCCCTGTTCCATAATCAATACCACAACTTTCACAACGGATCTTTATTTTAGATGTTCCATTTTCTGAATATACTTCAAGAGTAACCTTTTCCTCAACAAACTCCTCCATTAAACTATTCACTTTTTGTTCCCAAGATGCCAATATAGTAGAATCAGCACCTATGTTTGGTTCTATCGAATCACACTCAACTTCAACTCTTGCTTGTTTATGCATAGGTTCATCCATGTTCTCTTCGATGATTTCAACATTTGGTATTCTTTCCATTACATTTGATTGCAACGCTTCAGTATCCAATGTGTCCAGTTTCCTCTTGATGCCTATAGGTGTTTTTGTAGCTTTCCATCTTTTCTCTTGTGTTGCATTTAAAGTATATCCTTGATTGTTGGTAAACTCAAAAGGATATCCAATGATATCATCAAGCACAATTTCTTGATGGATTTCTGCAAATGTAGCATCTGATTGACACCTAACTATGCCAAGGGTAGAGCGTTCTTCACCAGTTACAATTACAAAGTCAAAATCATTGTCTGGATTCATCTACATTTCCATCCACATGTACCTTTTAGTTAGATAAAAATGGATAAATATATAGAAACATTTTTCAAAAGATCGGATATAGCATACATTTTTCAAAGTGGTGTTGAAACATTCAAACTAAAATTGAATTTATATAGAAGGAAATTCAATGAACTACAAAAACTGAGAAATATTTGGTTTATTCAATAGACAATTAACTGCCTCTTTTAGATATTAAATAACGTTCTCAATAGCCCCAGTCGACATTCAACAAATGGGTGGGCAATAATAGTTGCATTCGTTGGATATGCATACTCCACTATGCCATTACACAAGCCCTACATAGGGAATCTTTTCCCTGTAGGCGTGATATGATTTACATTTCGAGACTTGTAACACAATGGGGAGGTGACTCATAAATGAATGGTGGGGCTTCATAGTGGAGAATGGGGATCCGATGAACCCATATTAGGAGCTAGGGGAAGGACCTTTGAGGTGGGGCGGGACCTTCTTGATTTTACGTAAAAAGGTCAACACCAAAATTTTCTGCAACAAGTTGAAATTGCAGTAGGTCATGTGTAGGTATTTGTTTATGCTTAAAGTATTCCAAGTTTAGTGAACATGGATTATTCCACAACAAATGAATCTCATTTCTCTATCTATACAAGATCAAAATTAATCCAAAATTAGAGACGATTCTAAGGACGTGAAGTTGGGATGTGTCCCATGGGGTCGGTCAATATACCAGTTAGTGATAGTGATAGTTAGGGTCTTCTGGAACAAAGGTCTAGATTTTATCATATATACACAATCTCAAATCTTTGAGTTTACTCCAACATATTGTAAATGACATATTTCTCAAATCTGAGTTTACTCCAACATATTGTAAATGACATTTCTCAAATATTTGGCTTTGACTTCGAAATTTGAATATAATGTATATGACATATTTCTCAATCTGTAACTAAAATTCCATATTGCAAACAAATTTTGAACTAAGTATTCAATGAAAATTTAAAATTTAATTTCAAATGAACTTTGAACTAAATGCAATGAAATTTTAAAATTTAACTCCAAGTTACATTTTCAAAGTTTAATTTCCATCTTTAAATAACAAGACATTGAACTAAGTATTCAATGGAAATTTAAAATTTAATATCAAACGAAGTTTAAACTAAATGCAATGAAATTTTAAAATTTAACTTCAAGTTACATTTTTAAAGTTCACAAAGATATTCTTGAGGGTTGCCCGCTAGGGATACCTCAAATGTGCTAAGTTTTCCTTATTCGGTCTTGGTAATTTTAATATTGATTAGATAAGGGTTACTCTAATTCATCTCGATCATTACCATCTTGTCTATACCAAGACTATTCGATGTTTACTCCATTGTGATTACCCACTATTAAAGTGTAGTCTCTATATCAAACACAATTTTCTCAAGTGGACATTGTAAGAAAACTATACTTAGCAATTAGAGAAGTTAGACTACTTTAAAAAGGTAATAACATCATACAATTAATACCTCATTATGCATCACAATTGCTTCTAATGCATATAGCATAATTGGCTTCTTACTAAGGATCATTGTTTTGAATTAGACTACACTTAAGTAATGACAAATTAGTAGAACATGAAATTATTTCTAGCTCATCTCTGCTAGAGGTTGTATCCAAACATATGGTTAGCATACAACTTAGTCATTGAATAGACTTATATTAAGATTTAATGTATAACCCCATTATGATCCTTAAGAGAAATTCTAACATAAATACTACATCAAAAGTATCTTCTTAGCACAATAGTTATTCTAGAGAGAAATTCTAACATAAATACTACATCAAAAGTATCCTCTTAGCACAATAGTTATTCTACCCTTGAATGCAATGTTCTGATAATAGAAACATAGTCATCCTTATTTTCTATATTATGATAACTTTATTTATAACCAAAGTAAATAGTTAGAAATTATTATTATTATTATTCCAAAATTAACATAGTAAACAAGAATTTATAGGAGTAAATATAACCATTCTTTGTTGCGTGACATTTACTCCTATATAAACATAAACTATGCATATCTTAATGCTTGCATACCATTCTATTAATTATGTACATGTATGGCATTGCTACTTCCCATGCAATTAATAATTTCATTTAATTCGATGCATATTCGATTCTAAATGAAGGCGTTGAAAACTTCAATACTTTTTAATCTTATTCATCTGGCGTGAAACTCTTTTCTATAGAACCCTTTTTAATAATAAAAGTAATTAGAATCTAGACAGTTTCAATTCTTAAATCCCCATCTCAATGCATCTATAAATAGTAAATTATTTCTCGCTCAAATAACTCCTTATCCAACACTTGACAAGTCAACATTTAGTAAATTAATTCTCGCTCAAACAACTCCTTATCCAACACTTGACAAGTCAACATTTAGATCAATCAACTAACCAATGATTCCACTATAATCTGAAAGGATTTAGTTATTAAGCTAAAAGTTTATTTTATACATATATACCCATATATGAAGGATAAACTTAATTTTTGTTTTTGTTGACATCATTCTTTTGTTCAATTTGCAACTACTTAAGTATTACAGACCTTTGAAAAGTTCGATTCAAGTGATAAATTCTCAAATCTAATTATCCATGAAATTAACAACATGTCCTATCATAAAAATAACCACGATGAATGTGCAGGTCACAACCGACCGAATAAGTCAAGCTCGGTTGAATGAGCTAGGTGGACTAAAGATAAATAAATTCTAGAAATCACATTGACAGTTATTCTCGCTGCAAAGTGTCATTATTGTTTCATGTCTTATATTCTCTCTGTAGAGTACCATTATTGTTTCATGTCTTCGTCATGAAAAATTTCACCCATTATTTCTTGTTCCATATATATATTTTGCATAGTATATGGAATCCTTGGGAGGCCATTAATCACTTCTATCCTAGAGTGATATCTCTCCATTTGAATTGGATTGTTCTTCAATGATCATTGTCTATGGTGATCCTTTGTGTGACTACATGAGGGTAAGCCCTTGGTAAAATTGACTTGGTTCTTAGTTAAGACATTGTTTAAGAAGGGAAACTAGTCTTCAAATGCCATGATTGACTGGCAATAAAGCGAATTGATGCCAAGGTCAAATCTGAAGTGAATGTTTAATTTGGCCACTAATAACAATTTTAGTTTAGAATGGGTTTAATGCCTAATTGTAGAGGATCTTGAACTTAAGCTTGGCCCGCAAGGTCCATGAGGTTGGTGGTGCGAGTATAAGTGGGAGAGTGTAACAACCTTCACCGAATATAAATTAGACCTCGTCTATTTCACCAACAGGGACCCTTAATGAATGAATGTCCAATCTCTTCAATCCTTGTAAATGTTACTAATATTGTGAGACAATAAGTAATAGTAAACTCTCAATAACTTGAACTTGGAATCACTTGTTACACATGTTTAGACTCAACCTCTTTATCAATGATATTCATACACACACATCATCTACTAAATTCAAGCCAACTAAGGTTCATGTTTACCAAAAATTATCTACCATCCATATATTATACTCCATTCTACAATCTAAAGTAAATTAATTTTGTGTATGGGCCAAAGGTTAAACAAAATGCCTAGTAAAATGATGAATTGACTAGATAGTGAAGCATATGATGTGTATGCTCCAAAGGTTAGGAAAAATTCCCTAAAAAATGATGCATTGACCAAATAGTGATGCGTACGATGTGCACAACCAAAATGATAGGAAAATTAGCATTGTCCTTGATAGTATGAACTCATCAAACCAAGCCTTAAACAAAATCAGAACTAGAAGTTTCCATATATGCCATTGAATCCACATCAAGAATCATCCTAGGGCAATATATAGTGTCGGATATCCGACATCCTAGGGCATGATATACGATCAGATATCCAACATCCGCAGGCTTAATATTATGTCGGATAGCTGACGACGCTTGTCACTATTTGTCGGATATCGTCGAATATCCGAGGGCCGTCGGATATCCAATGGACCCTTCTATCAATTTAAAAAAATATCATCAAATTTCATAATTTTGAAGGTGAAATCCAATGACACAGTCCTTTTCGTCCGATGTCGTCGGATTTTCTCGTCAGATTTTGGGTTCAAATTCTGTAACTTGCCATCTCTTGAGAAAAGTGAAGCGGGAGTTTAGTTCCTTCTCTTTCACCAAGAAACTTCATTTGTTTGTTTACCTTCCATTGTAGGAGGGCTTGGTTGTTCGACCGAGAGCCCTCTATTGCTTGAACAAAGAAAGATTGTAGTATTTGTTTAGGTTATGATCACACTCATTTGTAATCGAGTATCATGGGGTATGTTCTTCCTCTGTACAAGGCGAGAAGATAGCGTAAATCTGCTCTATGTGAAGACTATCATCAGAGTTTTGTTTATGCTCACATCAGCGAGGTATTGTCTCTCCTTCACTTATTCAGTTTTATTTTCTTGATTTCTTTATTCTCAGTTTGTAATTTATATTTTTACTAATTGCAGATAATAATATTTAGGCTCTTTTCCTGTAGGTGAGAACGAGCGCACCCAATATGGAAGGCTCTATTATCCAAGGAGGATGAAGACTTCCATCCTGGGTAAGCTCTCGCTTTGGTCTAGTTAACAACGATGATGGTTCACTTACAACTTCAAGCCATATGCCAAGTCGGAAACTGACAATCCTTTTTTTACTTAAATTATTCATAGTTTAAACTATGTGAGTGTAAGTTTTGCTAACCCTATATTGGTCTGGCTAACAACGATGATGGTTCACTTACAAATTCAAGCCATATGCCAAGTCAGAAACTGACAATCCTTTTTTTATTTAAATTATTCATAGTTTAAACTATGTGAATGTAAGTTTTGGTAACCCTATATTGGGTTTTGAAATATAAAGCTTCGTTATGAGTTTCTGTGGCCCTGGCCCTATATTAATAAATAAATAAATTGTTAATAATCCAAAGATTATTTATTTGAAGTTTTCAAAATTTAATATTTTTATTTTTATTTTAAAAAATACAAAATAAAAATAACTATTCTATATTTTATTTTAAAAATATTCATGTACAGATGTATAACTATCTATAATAAATAAAATTTCGGTTGAAAAAAGAAGAAGAAGGAAAATCTATAATAAATAAAAAAAATAAAGAATATATATATATAACACTTAATAAATAGAAACGATATTAATGATTTCAAATGTCAAATATTTAATATTTTTAATTAACAATGTACTAAACTATTAATTTATAAACTTAACTGGCAAACTCTTAATCATTGATTAATAAAGACATTAATGTATCCTGTTTCCATAACTTGAGGAGCGGAGTGGTAAATAGCTCTTATTTCCCGGTTTTCTTCTATTCGTGTCGATATCCCAAACATGTGCATATGAGACTTCTGTAAATAAAAATATTGGGTAATGTTTTGTGAGATCAATTCAAATTTAAATTATAACCTGCCGTGAATCTGGTCGTCCAACAAAAAAAGCGATATCTGAGAACAGGACTAGAATTGCAAATCTTTTATGCTTGTCAAATCAAAATTTTATGACGGTTTTGTATTCTTTATGCCTTTCATTTTACGTAAATGACGAGTGTCAAAATATTTTTACTTCAATTTCATATTTTAAAAACAATAAACACTACTTTAAACACTATTAACTATAAGGATGAAATTTTACATAATAAAAATAATAAAATTTATTTGAGTAAGATTTGTAAGGACCTGTGTAACTGTAGCAAGGATGACCCATAGCCCTAGGATTCAGTTTATCAAAAAAATATTTAAAAAAAAAATTCATATAACAATAATAAGAATAATAAAATATTTATAATGAATTTTTCTAAAACTTTCCCAAATTATTAATTTTAAATGCTCCAAAACTGATCGTTATTCAATAAATGAATATGCAGAAGTTAAACTTAACTTTTCAAAAACATTTTACATAAGAAAGCCCTCTAAAGATTTAAAAGAAAAGAAAATGAGAGATTCATTTAAGAATTTGCAAAAGACACCTCCACCTACATACTATTTTATACTCTAATTAACTACTCTAACAACTATAACAAAGAGGACCTACCTTATTCCGTATTATATAATCCCTACTTTAGAATAACGATTTTAAGTTTCAGTTTTAATGCAAACATCAACTTTAATGCTAGTATAATAAGTTATTTAATGAGCTTTTTTTTTACTATAAGAAAATGTTTGATATTTCCAATGGAAATGACTAAATTTACTGTTAAAAATATATCTATGTATGATTTAACTACCTACCATAAAGTCAATATTCTTTTATATTTTTGAACATTTTCATTATTAATACTTTAAAATTTTTAACTAACTTACTAGTTAATTATTAAAAAACAAAAAAAATAATTTAAGAATTAATTGTCATATATATATATATTTGAACATTTTTATTGTTAATACTTTAAATCTTTTTACCAACTTTCACGTTCGAGAAATAGGAAGATCAATTTTTTTGGAGGATCCAGCCAACAACCAGATCGTGTAGTAATAATGAATGCAGAGAGGGAGTCCTCGGTCATACATGAAGCTGATCGATTACAAATACCTATCGTATCTTTGGTGGATTCGAATATCCCATTGGGATTATATAGAGGAATAACTTATCTCATTCCAGTGAATGATTCTATGGATATTGAATTGCCATGCAAATGGATACCCAGTGATTTAATCCGTCATGGATCTAGAAACGCCAAATTAGATTGCGAACACTTTTAAAAAATGAAATTTAACTCCCCACAAAGTTATTCTGGATCATTATTTTGGGAACGACGGAAGTTTGAAGGAGCAGAGTCACAATTCACATTCATAATTCGAGAAATTTCAAAGAGTGAAATCGACACAAGTCATATATGAATTTCTGGAAAATGTTTTTCTCTTTCTAACACAGAATATAGAAATCTTGGATTGATTATAAATTAGATCTTGAAGCTAACAGAAAAACGTCTTCGACTCTTTGACAACGGTGTTCAAGAATTTATAAGATTTGAAACAAATAATGAATGAAGTCATGAATGAATTTCTGGAAATCGTTTTTGTTTCAATTTGCCCCAATAAACAGAGATCTTTAGATTGGTTACCAATCGGTTTGAGGAATAACGCAGAGGATAAGAAATACAGAGGTCTCGGTCAATCGGCAACACTCAGAGGGGTAGATACAATCATTTTAACTAGATCTGGAATGCTCATTCAAATTTCTGAATAGATTCACACAAACGATTTATCTTACGCAGTGAACTTTTTATTCCATAACTCTGAAAATATCTAATAAATATCAAATAAGTATATAGACGAGATTTAAGATCAAGTGGTAATTCGCATTACCTTAATTGAAAATTCCAATCAGTGGTCGAAGATAGGTTTTCAACGAAATTCAAGGACCAATTCATGATTGGGTTTCGAATTTAGGAAACACCAAAAGATGGGAAATCAAACAAATTTTAAATAAATCAAAATAATATAATGAATTCATTTCATCATTGGATCGGACCCTGTAATCAAAGCTACAGATTTGATCCCTGTTTGATCAAATCGATTCCAAATTGGGTCAGTATAATGAATACCGATTGGTAGTGATAGATTTCAAATCGATCCTGATTGATAATGGAAACATCGTAACTGTGTATGAAATCCAACACCGAAAATAATGAAATTAATTCGTTTTATCATTGGATCGAACCCTAAATCGATGATACAGAGTCGATATTTGTTTGATCAATTCGATTTCAAATTGGGCAAGTAATATAAACACTGATTGATGAAACTCGAATGATTCTATACAACTCTCTTGCCTATCCTTGAAATTGATATGCCACGTTTCACTATTTAAATCCCGCCCGATCAAAACTAGTTTTATTATACCAAACATGGGGAATAAAACTAAATGAGATTTATGGCGATAAAACATTTTTTTTTAACTTACCAGTCAATTATCATAAAAAAAATTCTACTTAATTTAATCTTTAAAAAGAAAACAAGAGAATCATATCTAATCCACGGGATCATCTCACAAATAATTTCATTCAGAATTCAACAAAATTGGAAAAAACCCTTTGGAAGGAGGATTACAAAATTTGAAGGTCAACGGTTGGGGTCAATGTGGACGAACAGTGAAATCTTCTGTACTTTCCTTTTCCATATTAGCAAAGTTGAATCTCAAAAAAGAATTGTGTTTAGGTTATCCTTCAATTTCACCGTCCACCAAGTCTATGAATTAGAAGTAAAAATTATGGAATTCTCGGTGGCTGAAGAGTCCTATCCAACTCTGTTGCACATTGTAAACATGTTGTATGAAAGCATGAAACGTAAGATTGAACATAGCCGCACTCTGGATGTAACCGCACATTGTAAACATGTTGTATGAAAGCATGCAACATAAGATTGAACATAGCCGCACTCTGGATGTAACTGCTAAGGATTTTGCATATATTATTAAGATTACATACTCGCATGGGAAGTGGAGAAAGAGTAAGTATTGTATACATTATTAAAAATTAGCTGCAGTTTGGATGTGATGTAATAGCTAGTAATGGCCAATGATTTGCAGGTGTGCATTACACACCAATCTTCAACCATCAACAGCAACTGATACATTAGCCAGCGGAAGAGAAGAAAAAATACGTATTGGATATACCTTCAGACAAGTATTAAAAACTATGACAGAAGATGTAATCTCGTGAATGTCAAATCTACGGTCTGAAATTTTTTATGCCCAAAGTAGAAGCTGTTCCATGTTATCTATCTAAAATTATTATTCTTGACAACTAGCATATTCCTGGAAGATTACTCTGCAACTAAAAAGAGACACTTGGTAACCAAAGACGTGTCCATTTTATGACCAACTGTCAAATACATAGAAAGGAAATAACGTTCTACAGGCCGTCAAATCATACCTTTTTATAAGATGTTGACCCTAATTGCCGATCTCCCTAGTGAGTCAGGAATCCACGTGGATATGTAATCCTTGTCAATATTATCTTGAATTTTAATATAATTATGTTACTGTCTATTATTTAACTAAAAAATAAAAAGAAAGAAAACTAAAATAGATGGAGTAATCTGCCACTAGGTATGATGGTCATCCTAATGCTTAGTAGCTACATCAACATCTCCCTCCGCTTTTACTTAACTTCTAGGTGGCAGCATAGGTAGCAGAGACAATTATAGCTAGTACCACGAATGACCATGGTTCACCTCGTTAAATAAAATCAATGGTCCACATCTTATAGCAGCAGTAGTGTCTATCGACAGGGTCCTAAGGTTTAAGTTGCCATAAATGGTGGAGATTTCCCCCTATAAATTAATATACAGCCAAGGATCTTTCGTGGGAGGTAAGCAATGGCCAGGGCCCGAAAAATGCTAAAGACCATACATGATGAAGTTTTATCCCGCAAGATAAGGTCTCTATTGGGGCAGTCTCTGAGAATATGTCTAAGATCACATTATAAACGTAATTAATCAACAATCAGCTCGTCAACTTCAGAAAAAGGTGCATCTGTCAGTAAGTATGGTCTGTTGTTTCAAAATATCCAACCAAGAAGGCATAGGCACCTTAAATGAGTGCCTCAACACTGGGATTGAACCTACCTGGCATTGCTACTTGGATCGATTAGTCCTTAAGATGGTAAATTTGGTAGGCAGGAAATGGGGTTACCACGCTAGAAACTCAATTGTGAATCTGATAAAGAACCCAACTTCACATCCAAAGTTACGCTTTACTTTAAAAATAATGGAATTTTAAAACGTTTTACACTAGTGATGCAAACAGTGTACACTATGGTACATTAAAGGCTGAGCTTATTTGATTAGCACGAACTAAATATCCAGTGAAATAACAAATTTGCACAGAAACTTATACCATAAGTGCTAGTTATTTTTGTTGAAGTAGGAAAAGAGTTCGCTACAGTGTTTCGTGACATACCCTTTAAAGCAGTAGTAAAATGGTCTAGCTTGAACGAAAAAACCTGGACGGGTAGATAGGCTAACCTCTGCAAATCCTGCGTATCAAAACATTCGTTATTCAATTCAACCCTTAACCGGACTAGCGTAACAGACTCAAGATAAAATGGGTATAAGAAGCATACCGGAAGGAGAAATCCCAAATTGGTTCACGTCGAGTCAACTCAGGAGATGAGTAACCATTTGCATGCAACAGAGTCTCGCAGAGAAAGAACCCTCCAGGCTCATTGAACAAACCCTAGAAAATTCGAAGGAGTGAGTTCGAAAGAGTGAGTTGCATTCCAATCTTTCACCATAGTCGATATTAAATTAATGTGAGTACGAATTCTAGGAGCTGGATATCTACCATGCCACATGTAGGCTAGTAGGTCGAGGTTTCCATCAATTCTACTATCCATTTATTGTAGTAGTGTACATATATTAAAAGCTGAGATCCTCCAAGAAATCCAATGAGATCCTCCAAGAAATCCAATGAGTGGCAAAATTTATTTCAGACCACTTTTTTATACTTGCCGAAGGCACCATATATCGAAATCGATTGATATCCAAAATTTCTTTGACATTAAAAACTATAATCAAATTACAAAAATGAAATTTGTATCTGTGTGTTTAACATTAGAATAAAAAATAAAAAATCTTTTCACATTTATGAGCTCGTCCGGCTAGCTATATCGTCTAGCTTTGCCTCAGTCCTTCCACGCTTGTTCTGATTTGCAATTAAAACTGCACAATCATAATCTGTCCGGCTCGTTAGAGTTGCAATTATGTTTTACAAACCGGGTTAAATATCCAAAAGGTTAATACATGGCTGAGATTTAAATGTATACTGTGACGAGATCTACAGGTGGAGTAAATACCTCATACTTTGAGTACATTAAATTCCACCAACAGAAGTCTAAAACCTCCTTCGGTAAAAGTGTATAGTGTTTCAATATCCAGATTAGTTCATGATAAAAAATATTAAATTTAATTAAGTGTTCTATGTGGATCACCCACTAATACTATATTGGTACAACACTTTGTTGCCAAAATGATCAGACGATAGCTGGAGCACGAACAACTATTGTTGCAACAGCTTAGTTTTTGGCGCACTCACATCCATATGACGAGAAAATGTAAAGGATTAGATTCTGTAATAAGTAAAAAACAATGAATAATGAGTTTGGTTTTAATAACTAAGACTAATTTATTATCATAATAATGATAAAATCATAATCTATAGTTTTTGTTATTGTTTACTTGCTTTATTATTATATTAATTTATAATTTATTATATTAATAAAAAGTTAATAAAGAGAAATTTACTTTATTTATTATAACTCTAATAAAGGAAAGTTAAGCAGCAAATTGAAGTTTAGTTTGATATTTGTGACATCGTGAAAACACAATTTTTTTTTAAACAAGAAAACACATCTATTTAATTATTTAATATATTTAAATTTAAATATTTAAAATTTAATAATAAAAAGAAAATAAGAAAATTGTGATTAGATAACATTGAAACAAATACTTCTTATATATTAAATAATTATAAACATAACAAATGTGATTTAATAATATTGAAATAAATAATGTTTATATATTAAATAAATTTTTATTTAGTTTAATATTTTAAAAAAATAAATACATTTAAATTCAAACCCTATATCAATAAATAAATAAATTGTTAATAATCCAAATATTATTTGTTTGAAGTTTTCAAAATTTAATATTTTTATTTATATTAAAAAAAAACAAAATAAAAACAACTATTCTATATTTTATTTAGAAAATATTAATATATAAATGTATAACTATCTATAATAATAATAAAAATAAAGAAAACTCCTCAAGGAATTGTTATCATCAAGACAATATTGAATTACAACCTTAGGGATTGGCACATTGAAGCCAATGAGGATTGGAATGACATGTTGTCAAAACTCCTCGGTATACAATCTTTTGAGGGAGGTAAGCCAAATACACGCCAAATATGTTAATAGACCTTAGAACTATACATAATGATTAAATATACACAAGTAGGCGAAGAGATGATGAGGTAACAACTAATGTGCTTGCTAATTTCATGATAGACATGGAAATGTGATTTTGATTTCGATAGTGTAAGGCATACCCTTAATGCCATCAATAACTTATTGCTCAATTTCATTTTTTGGATAAGAATACATTGTTGTGACTCTAGATGATTTGATGGGAAAATATTTGAAATTTTTTAGCATGATTAATGTGTCATCTATACTTGCCCCTATAAAATGTCAATATTTTTGTTGCAAGATGAAAAATGATGATCAAAAGACAATCAATATCTTGACGAGATCACATATCACTCATATGATAACGTGATGATAACATGAATGTATTTAATGATAACCTTTTGTAGGGTCATCGTGGACTAATATAATCCATGTATTAAATGGATGCTTTGAAGATATTTCTTGAATTATAGATGATATTTTGGTAATAGTTGCTTATATATTCATGCATGATAGTGATTTTTCCAATGAATCATGATAATATAGTTCAAAATTTAGAGAGAACAAGAAACCTATGTTCATGATATTGTATCGTTATGCATATGCTATATGTTGAGATGATTATCATATGTACTTATAAATATACAAGTAATGGCAATGAGTTAATTGTAAAGTCAACGAATTAGCTTGGATTTTGTTCACAAGGTATTCTAGGGTGATTACATGGAAAATCCCTTGTCCCCTAATTTTCCCGCTACCTCCCCTCCACCGCTTCTGCACAAAATGTAATAAAATATACCGTAAATATTTGTATTTCCATATAACATAATTGAGCCCCCTTGGCCCCTTAATACAAGGCAATATATTTTCTCATTTTTGTATCATAGTTTATTCCCTAATATGAATGGACGTGATAGGATATTGCCTACCAACTGACCCCCCCGTGCCTTGGATTCCTCATGCTCCCAAGTTTCAACCAGTAATATAATATCAATTTCACTCAGGATCCAGCTTAACTTGGGGCCTTTGCTCGATGGAAAGCGTCGGCAATTCCAGGAGAGGATCCAGAGTGTGTCAAATTGTTATTTATTACTATTTTGGTTTCTATCTTGAATAACAACTTTCCCGTTTCTAATTAATGCCCATTTCCCCTCCTTCCTAACTTCTTTTACCTTTTGGACCTCCTTTTTGTTTGGAACCCGTTTCAACCCTTCTCTTTACTTTGTTAGTATATTGTTGTTGGACGCATATGCTTTGTAAGTCGTCTCATAGTATTTGTTGATCCATAGTTTGTATTAGCCCATGGTATTGACCCATAGTATTGGATGCATATGCTTTGTAATTCGTCCCATAGTATTATATGTTCCATGGTATTGACCCATAGTATTGGGCATAGAGTTAGTATATAAGTGCATGTTGAGGCCAATGAAGGCACCGTGACGTTATTTGTATTGAGCTTGCTCAAAGGAGGTTGCCCCCTCAAAGTGGCTTGCGATCAATAAATCAATTCTGAGTTCAGTTATTTCTGATATCTTGTGCATTTTCATTAATTAATTGTTGCAAGTTCCTCACATATGGTATCAGAGCACTTTCTTGGGCTCGTTGGGTGGAATTTTTGTCAAAAAAAAAAATTCGCATCTGTTGCATGTTCGGATCCAGGAATAATCCCTATCCGCTTAACTGTGGGAAGTACTTGGGAATAAACCCTAAAAATCATTGTGAGGAGTACCACTGGAACCTCGAAGTAGCTGACCCATTGAGAGGACCTTTCAACAAAAAGGGCCATGACCCCTACCCGATTGACTAGTTCCCACCCGTGAGGTAAACCAGGAGCTGTCGTTTGTGGAAAAGTGGTTATCAATTTTACCTGAGCCGTGCAGTGAGGGGTATTGCCCCAATAAGCAAGCCGTTAGATAGCATTGGTGGCCGAGTGAATCCCCTGAGCCTTTAGGAAGCCGCACATACCCGGCGTCCATATCTATTTTTAGCTGATAAATCGAAGATTAAATCTGTCCAGAACTGTTGCTGATCACTTTCGCGCCGTTACAGATCAACTCTAAAAAATAAAAAAAAGTATAAAATTTAGTTTTTTCGCCATATCTCCTTCATTTTAACTCTGTTTCTCTTGAAACTTCACTGAAACCCCTGCACTCCCATTCTGCACATTTCTTTCCTCAGGAACCTATCCCAACTTTCACTTCCCAAAGCCAGAAATCTCATATTTGTCTATTTTTAGGGTTTTCCATAGCTTCTTCGATCTTCACCCAATCGCCTTCTAATTTTTCTACAGTGTTCATTTCCTATTTTTGCTTCTTTGTCCCTCTCTGACAAATTTTCTCATTCTTTCACCCCACTTCTGAAATCCTCGTTTTCTGCTTCCCTATCCATTAGAAAATGTCCAAAACCTAGTCAAACCCCAATTACCCATCAAAGTTTTTCCCAAATCCAAATTTTCCCTTACTAAAGAAGCTTCTGTTTTTGTTTTTCTATCCATTCAAAAAAAAAAATCCTGGTTATGGTTGTCACCCGCACAGGAGCACAAATCATGGATGAAGAACTTGTAGCCCTCAAAACCAAACTCCCAGATTTGGATGAAAAATTTCTCAGCCTTCATCTTCAACATTCAACCATAAACAATAAACGACAGCCAGAATCTTCTACAGACATTGGGTTCTCTTCTTCCAGCAATTTTTGTGGGCCGAAGCATGATTTTCCTCGCTTCAATGGTAATGATCCGACTGGATGGATATATCGGGCAGAACAATATTTCAGTCTGCATAATACTTTTGATGTCCACAAAGTTCCACTTGCATCCTTTTATTTGGAATAGGAATCCCTTCAATATTACCGTTGGTACATCAAGGTTCATGACGAGCCAAAATGGACATATTTTTTCCAACTCCTCTTGCAACGATTTGGTCCTAGTGCTTTTGATGACTTCACATGAGCACTCACTAAAATTCTCCAAATTGGAACTGTGCTCGAGAGTATCAGACATAATTTGAGAAACTAGCCAATCACACAGAAGGATTGTCTGATGAATTCTACAGGAGTTGTTTGATCAGTGCTCTTAAGGATGAAATCTGCTCAAAGGTTAAAATGTTATGACCCAATACAATGATGGAAGTCCTAGGGTTGTCTAAGTTGGCGAAGGACGAGATCACAGCCAAACAATGCTCCAAATCAACTTTTGTTCCATTCAGAAATATGGTTTCCCAACGACCTCCCATCACACCAGCTCCTCGCACAACTCTTATCAAGCATTTGTCTGAAGTAGAGATGCGGGCACATAGAGAAAAAGGGATTTGTTATAATTGTGATGAGAAATTCACTTGGGGACATAGATGTGTTGAGCAACAAATCTATCTCTTGGATGTGGATTCTCCACTTGCCTCTAAACTTGGTGAAGAATCTCTAGATACATTAGATGATCAGGTCGACATTCAGCAGCCACCTATTGACCCTCCCTCTCCGGAGGACCACCTAGAGATATCTCTCCATGCTTTAGCCGGAGTCACCACCCCACAAACAATGCGGGTCATGGGTTACTTCAAGAATCTCCCTCTTACAATACTCATTGATTCTGGTAGCACTCATAACTTCATTGACCCTCGGATCGCCAAACAGGATGATTGTTTTGTCCATCCTTGCTCCGACTTTGAAGGCATGATTGCCAATGGGGACACCTTACCTTGCAAGGGGAAGCATCGCAATGTGCGTATGTGTGGTGTATGTCTATGGAATATTATAACCTACGCTCTAACATGTTTTCCTTGTCATTAGGCGGATGTGATGTGGTTTTGAGAATTCAATGGTTATGCACACTTGGCCCCATCTTATGGGATTTTGCTGAACTTTGGATGCAGTTTTCAGTTAATGGGAAAAAACACACATTTACGGGCTTGCAACCAGGGTCTCTCCGTATCATTAGTTCACATCGCTTGGAAAAGATCCTTAAGAAGAATTCACATGGTGTCATCACTCATCTCCATTCCATTCAGATGCACCCATCAACGGTCTCCACTACTCCCTTGGATAAATATGCAAGTGTCTTTGTTGAACCACTGGGATTGCCACCTTCAAGAGACCTTTCCAGTAAGAATTTAGCCACCTCTACAACTAAGAAGGAAATGATGGCTATTTTGCATGCAGTACACAAGTGGTAGCCATACCTATTAGGGAATTATTTCTGCATCAAGACTGATCACCAGAGTCTCAAAAATTTCCTGGAACAACAGGTCTCCTCCCCAACACACCTGAAATGGGTTATCCAACTCATGGGTTATGCCTATATGAGATCACTTATAAGAAGGGTAAGGACAATTTGGTGGAGGATGCTCCTTCTCGCACATTTAATGACCTAGTTTCTCTTTTAGCTATTTCTATGCTTGTTCCAAATTGGTTGCAATCTGTTCAACAGGGCTATGTCTTCTATGAAATCCATGCTTCTCCATCGGCAGGGAACTTTGGGCTCCTCAAAACGTATGATTAGAAACAATGTAACTTCTTCTGGCAAGGACTGAAAATGACAATTCAACAGATGGTGGCTGAATGTGATACTTTCCAGATCAACAAGGGTGAAACGACACTCCTTCCGGGATTGCTCGAACCCTTGCCCATCCCTACACAGATTTGGATAGATATTTCTATGGATTTCCTTGAAGAGATCCGGTGGTACAATACCACATCTAAAATGACTCCATATGAAGCAATATATGGTCAGGCACTGCCAGTTCTTCTTCCATACACCCTCAGCAGTTCACCAGTTCAGGAAATTGACTTGGTTCTTCGAAACCACGATGAGATTCTTCTCATTTTGCAGGACAATATTCACATGGCAAGAATTCGAATGAAACAACAAGCCGATCAACACCGTTCTGAGCACACTTTTCACGCAGATGATATGGTTCTTCTTCATCTACAGCCTTCCAAGCAATCCTCCCTGAAACTCAAAAGGCATCAGCTTCTCTCTCAATCTATCACTGAGGTATTAATTCAGTGGCACGAAATGCAACCAGAGGATGCTACAGGGAAACCACTCCTTCAGATTTCGCATCAATTTCCACATCTAAAACTTTGAGGACAAAGCTTTTTCTAAGGGAGAGGGGATGTTAGGAACCTGTGTCAACCCTTCTCTTTACTTTGTTAGTATATTGTTGTTGGACGCATATGCTTTTTAAGTCGTCCCGTAGTATTTGTTGATCCATAGTTTGTATTAGTCCATGGTATTGACCCATAGTATTGGACGCATATGCTTTGTAAGTCGTCCCGTAGTATTATATGTTCCATGGTATTGACTCATAGTATTGGGCATAGACTTCGTATATAAGTGCATGTTGAGGCCAACGAAGGCACCATGAATTTATTTGTATTGAGCTTGCTCAAAGGAGGTTGCCCCCTCAAAGTGGCCCGCGATCAATAAATCGATTCCGAGTTCTGTTATTTTTGATATCTCGTGCATTTTCATTAATTAATTGTTGTAGGTTCCTAACACTTTCTTAATATGGCCCGATCCTCTGGAATGAGATCTTCATTTATAAGTATCCCCGAGCCTTTTAAATTTGCCGTCTCCCTTTATAAGTATTCCCGAGCCTTTTAAATTTGAGGTCTTACTAAATATATCATACTTTTATTTGGCAGAGCTAGCCTTAACCTGTACTAGCCTTTCTTTAAGATCCTTCTAAATTATTATTTTTAATCTTATTTAATTGTTAAATAACTTTATTTTTGTAAGTTAGTACCCAAATAGTTTTGAACCATGATTTAACACAAGGAGACCCTTAAGTCTATTTTACACAATGTGGAACTGTTAATTAATTTGATTTTTTTTTGTACTTCAATTTATCATAAAATTTATTGTTAAACATTTTTTAACTTCTTTTTATTTTTTATTTATTTTTAATATATATTTTTAGTTACATATAACATCGAAATTATTTTACTATATTTATATATTAATATAATTATAATTTTTAAAAATTATTTTATTTTAAAATTTATTATTTCTTTTTCATTTGTGCTATAATTTTTCAAAATCCATTTTAAAGACGTCAAATTTTAGAATTTTGGATATCTATAGTTTTTGAGGATGTTGAATCCATATCTACCATAAAAAATCTCAATAAAACACAACTAAATTTAAATTTTACAAAATAAAAAAAATACCAGATTTCGCATGTCCAATCCAAGTCGAAATATCAAATAACAAACCAAAAAATGTACACGAATCTTATTCCATAGAATATAGACAAATCTTATTTCCGGCCATTAACAAAGGCATATTCACCTCGTATGTGTTACGGTATGTAACATTAATAGAACCATGTTTGAATCACTTTCGGAAAGTGTAATTTTGAATCTTATTACATAGAATGTAGATAAATCTTACGCCCCACTAACAAATTTGAGTACCTATGAGGCGGATTCCCCTGGTAATATTGGTTAAGGTAGGTAATATTTATAGAACCATACAAGAAACACTTTGGGAAAGTGTAGAATTTCATTGATGAAATTTTATTTTTATTTTTTAACTGTTTTTTTATTATATATGTTGGTTTAGAATATGATATTCATGTTTTTATTTTAGAATTAATTTATTTTTAAGTATTTAATTAAAATATTTAATTTTATTTTTCATAAAAATGATTTATTTAAAAAATAATTGAAACACTTTGTTTTTTAAATGTATTATTTATTATTATTTGAAATATATATAACAAATTTATTTGTACAATTTTAATAGGTTTAATGGATTATTTTGATCTATATCCCACTTAAAAAAATGAAATAAACTACTTGGTTTTCTTTAAAATTTTATCTTTATGTTCAAAACACACCATTATTAAATCACCATAGTATGAGTTAAAAGGTTTATAGAAAAAGTTTTGAAATTTAGCTTTAATGTAGTTGTACGTAGAAAATTTTATCATAAAATGATTTTGGTCTTGTGATTTTTAACCATAAGTAATATGATGAAATATAAAATAACATTAACTTATCAAGAATATTTTTTATGTGGATTATTTAACCACCATTAACTTAAAAGTTTAGTAACTTGAATTTAAAATTTTATTTCAACATCTTATAAATTCTATTTTCAATATTTTGATCTAACTTCCATAAATCTATTTTTATGGACTTTCTAATGCTTTATTCAATATGTTGATAGTTGTGAAAGAAGAAGAACAAGAAAAGTATTTATATTTTTTTAATATAGTCATCCTTTAAATTGTGTTTTTATTTTTCATTTAGATATAATTTAGATATAGTTTTGATGTTAATTACCATTAATCAACTTGAACTTTATTAATTGTATATGTAGTTGCATTAAATTTATGTTTAAATGTTTGTAATTTTCCCTTTAATATAATCCTACAAAAGAGGAAAGAATTTTCTATTTAATATAATCATGTAATATATATGTATGAGATTTTTAATACATGTGATTTTGCAATTGATGATCAAGTATACTCGTATTATTATTGGTTCATCCTCGTCTTTCATGTAATTAACAGGTAAATCCTTAGTCCCCAAATCCGCTAGGGATTTCATAGTCTTCACTTCCGCAGCTGCTAGTGTCATTTGTCTAACACTCACAAGTTACAACATATCAAAATCAGAAAAAGAGCAAATGTTAACAAGAGATGATCTAATGTTATCAGAACACTCTTCTAGAATGTAACCTTCGTAACTCCCATACCCGGTAAGGGGCCATTTAAAGCAGCGATTTGAAGTAAGCAGCCGTAAAAAACAATTAAAAATCATAAATTAAAGTAATTTGAAGTCTCTCATCAATTTAAAAGAGTTCCGTACTAGGGATCATCCAACCGGGTATGAATCAACAGAATAAATTTGCACCTTGACCAATGGATCTGTGTATATTACGTATTAAATTAGCTAGGTAAGGTCAACGTCGGTAGACATTGATATGTTTCACTCATCAATTAATATAAATCATAGTAACATAATTTGAGTAGAATACAGAACCAATGATCTTCTGCCAACCAACCATCCATACCGGACCAATGATCTTATCTTGGTTTTCTACTTTCCGGTAGGCAGATAAATTAGAACTAGGGATTATGCAGAGCCAGTGTTAACACCCAAAAAGTGCTCACTACCTCATCTACCCATTACATGACTCATTTGTCCATATTTCCTACCATATTTACCTCCAGAACCCTAAAATCCCATTAAAAAGCTTCCAAAAGGCCTAAAAAGCCTCCAAAAGGCCACAAAACCATCAAAAAGCCTCCAAAAGGCTTAAAAAAACCCTTTTTTCCCCCAAAATTATCCAAAATTCCTCCAAAATAGCAAAAATCCTCTAAAAAGGGAATAAAAAATATAAAAAAAGGAGGAAAAAGGAGGAAAAAACCCTATACAGCTGACCTAAACCATATGGTTCCCAAAACCATGGGCCAGCACTCCACCACTAAAAACCTACCTCTACCTCTACCTCCTTGGTAAGGTCTTCTCCCTCTTGAGTCACCTCCTATACCTTAGTGCTCATGCTGGTTTGTGTTGCTAGACCCTCCTCTGTGGCCTACAAACCTTCCTCTTCCAGTTGTCTTCCCCCTTCCTTAGGATGGGCCTCTACCCCTATTGAAGCTCTTCTTTCATACTAACTTTTCTTTTGCTCTCAAGGCACGTTGGTATGCTTCTTCCATTGTCCTTGGTGATATCATGTTGATCTCATCCTGAATCTCCATTCTTAAACCATTGACATATCTACCAGTCTTTTCTGTTGATTCCTCTATATAGCTTGCCCTTAGGTTTATTTTGTAGAACTCTTCAGTATGCTCTCTTACAGTCAATAATATGTTCCTAAGGTTTTAGATCTGTCTATACAAGGTTAGCTGGTTGTCCTTTGGTAAGAACTTAGACCTCATATTAGCTACCATCCTATCCCAGTTCCTTATCAATGGTTTGTTCTTCCTCCTTCTTTCATCTTGCACACTATCCCACCATAAGGATGCATGCCCCTTCAACCTTGTCACTGCAAATATGACCTTCTTTTTCTCTTCAACTTCATCATACTCAAAGTATTTGTCTAACTCGTTGATCTAGTCAATGACATGTTCAGCAGTGAGACTTCCTTCTAAGGTAGGAAACTCAGGTTTTGGTCTCGAAGTTGCTCCAAGAATTGACCGAAAGTATCTTAGCTCTAGTGTCTCTCGCATAGGTGTTGCTTCTTCTCCTTTCTTGTATTCTTCATGTTCACTCACGTCCCCTGCTTCTAGGTCTCTTTGTCTACTCATCTCCATAGCTTCCATAGTTTCTCGCATTTCTCTCATTTCCTCCAAGACTTCTGCATTCGTCGATGGTCACCCTTTGCCATGATCCCTTTCTCTTCCTATACGTACAGCCATGTCTTTCCTTCTACATGACTAAGAAAATCCATGTTCTGATACCAAAATTGATGGGGGTGGAATCGACTGCAGCCAATCCAACCCGCACCTTCCTAGGAAATAGGGTGATTCCTGAATCGAACCCCTAACTTAGCTAGAATCAGCCAAATCCTTCTCAATTGTGGCCCCTTCCTTCAGTATGGGCCTTCCACATGTCCTGGTGTCTCCTTCCTTCAGAATGGGCTTTCCACAATGTTCTTGCATAAACACCTTCTCCCCGCAACCACGGCATCCTTCCGAAACTCTCCTTCTGTAACACCTTTCCGCAACCACCCTTCCGCAACGGTATTCTCTACAATGGCCTTCCCGCTATTGTGGGTTACAGGTTGCGGACACATTTCTCGTGCTCTCTCTGAAAATATTTCCACAACTCACTTCCACAACTCAGCTCCCACAATTCCTTGCCGATATCCTCTGCGCTCCCTTCATCTGCGGAATGTCATCTCCGCTGTCGATCCTTTGCGGATTTGATCTTGGTCGTTGATCTATGATCAATGTAGAATCCTTCGCTTTAGTTTGCGAAATTGCTAATTCCCTCGCACGTTCGGATTGTGTAGCTTTTCCCCATCATCGATATCCTCCTCGGCTTGATCTGAGCTGTTCGACTTCAACTTACAGAATCTACTCTATTACGCTACGATTTCTTGGCCGATTGAACATGGAATTGATCAATCCAGCTCAAACCTCATCTGGATTTCAGGGAAAATTAAACACAAACAAGAAATCTACTTAAAATACTTTACGGTGATCAGTCTGCCAACAATTAGGATGCCCTTAACTGTACATTGATATCACATGAGCATGAAATAGGGATTCATTCACACAGAAATCAGGGTGACAATTACACACAGCTCTACCTGACAGAATCTCAAAGTGTTTTTAATTCAAATGCACAGAAACCTTATCAAGCACACAAAACTTCTAATTTTATTCATAGACAAGCATGAAAACTACATTCCATCCAGAATGACCAACACAACCCACAACCGACCAACACTGACCAACCCTTTTCTCATTTATCTCTTCCCTACTTATTCACTCGCTCCCCCAAACAAAATTCTGAATCCCCAACAGACTAACAACCTAAATACTGACAATCCTCCATGACGGCAGTGTCTTCATCATTATTCAATAGACTTCCTAACTGGCTTGATCTCCATGTAGGGAGTATCAACTCGCCACTATGTCCTATCTTTTAAAAAATGAACAACACATCAGACGGTTACATGCTTTGTGAATGAGAATGATTACAAAAAACAAATCATACTGTCCACATCATAACAACTCGTTCCCATGCTAGACACAACATGTGACCACGCAATCACATTGTTGACTTAGCATCGATGCTTCTGCATCAGGCTATGAGACAGATTTTTGTTAATGGGGTTGGCAGTTTTTTGTATGAACATAAGAAGGCCTCCTACCCACCATTACCCTTTTGTATCGGGGCCTACAAATTTTCCAAGGTTAAAGGCATTGAAGCTTTCATCAAGGATTTGGAAACATTCCATTTTGGGGAGAAGAGTTTCATAAGAAATGACATCCAAAAGAAGGGCATCAATCATTGTGCATCATGCAGAATACATTATGAATACAAGGATCACTTTGTGAAGTATGAGGAGGTGTACCAAAGAGCTAGTAACATGATCGAGATAAACAAATTTTTTGTTCGAAAAAGTAGCGTTGGTCCGAGTCATGCTGCCAGTACTGCAAAAGAGGAAGAATTGTAGAAGCAAAGAGAGGAAGCTGAACTATTGCAGAAAGCAAAAAAAAAACGACAACAAAAGGCAAAAACCGAGAGAAGAGGAAGTTAAAATACAAGTAGAAGAAGCAAGAAGAGAAAGAGAAGAAAGGGAAGCTGCTGAGAAACAAAATAAGAAAGAAGAAGAGGATAATTCCAAGAAAGCCGTGGAAACAGAAGAACCCCAAGATGAAGGCACAAGCCCACAAGGTATGGATATAGACCCACCATAAGGGGAAGAAGTCATGCTTACCAAGGGACACCTCCCATTTGTAGATATTGGGCTCACACCTTTTACCTCGTCCAAACAACACACAATGGGAAAATTGGACCCAATAATTTTTTATTCAAGGAGGAAAACCATCACAAGAAGGTCGGAGAAGAGGTTGAAGATGGGTGCCCACCCTGATATAGTCACTGTCCAAGAAAACACTATCATGGATGGAACTCACAGAGACCGTAAGTTCACATCATCTATAAGCATAGAAGCTGCACAAGCAAGTGCAAATAATGTCGATAAGCTGTTGAACGACATTGAGGGCAACAAGAAAACTAGAAATGTTGACAGAAGAAGATATCCATCAATATATTGGACAAGCATCCATAAATTCTTATTTCCTAGAGGACAGTTACAAGGCAACAGCAGAAGGGGTGAAAAGTGTGGAAACATAGCTATCATATCATGAAATGTTGATGTAATTGTAACTTTGGAATGTATTTCACCCATCTATATTGTACTCTTATAGAGATGGTATTATTCCTCTATATGGAAGTGTCATCATTTGTATTGAAAAGTGTCACAATCGTCACAACTTGCATGTGATGGGTTATTAGACCACCAAGTGTGGGGTTGGCCCTGATTAGTATAACCATGGGTTATTATCCTGAGTTAGACAAGTCATCCCTGCTAGGTTATTAGGCAGGTCAGGTCATGTATAAATAGAGTGCAGGAAGCACTCTATTTGATCACTTCATTATTCACTTCTACACCCATTGGAAAGTGGCGCACAAGTGAGGAAGGAGGAGTAGCTGCTAGGAGGACTATCTCTTATAATTTGGTTGTATCATTGCTCTTTCTATCTCTGAGGAAGTTGTGGGGTTTTTCACCTTTATGGTTTTCCCCAGTGAAACTCTGTGTGTCTATTGTCTCATGTGATTGCTTGGTGTAATTGATATGCATTGCTATGCTTGATATGTTGTACATGTTATTCTCTCAGTAAATATCCTAGAGTATGTTGAATTAATGCTCAAAAATTAACATGGTATCAGAGCTAACCTGAGAACAAGACACTGTGCAGTTGCGAAAGCTAGGGCTTCTTGTTTATTGGGTTTCTCTCCACAGATCTTGAAATGCAGTAGGGTATTTTGGCTCTCCTCAGCAAGGCCCATCTTTTTGTCCAATCAGAATTCAATTATGGGCACTTTCATTTTTGGCCCTAAAAATTAAGGTTTCCGCAAAAATAGGAATTTCTGAATTCTGAGACCATAGCTGGAAGATCCTTAGAAAAATCGAAGTTTAGGGCTTTGGATCAAACTTTTTGGTTGGGTGAAGCTTCAAGAAACTCAAACCCTAATTCAAGATCCTCCCTAGTGAATCTGGGAGATTGAAAAGAATTTTTGAAGGGTGAAACTTTGCAGTTTTCAATTTCTGAGTATACCAGGATGATCACCTAATCAAGGTGCATCTTTCTATCCTTTCAAAAGTTTGAAATTCACATTTTGAATTTTTAGGGTTTCTCTGACAAACCCTAATCTAGCACCAGATCCAGATTTTTTGCAAATCAAGTGGTAAGACCTAAATATTTTATTTCCATTTAAGTTTCTCATTAAAATATCTCACCACACCAAGCTTTAGGATAAGCTTGAAGGGGCTGATAACGTCCAAGCATGGAAGTATAGGATTGGGTTAATCCTGGAAGAAAATGAATTGGACACTTACATAAGTGAAGAGGTATCTGTCCCAGAGGGAGAAGAGGCTAAGGCCTTACATAAGAAGAACTTGGTCAAGGCAAAGAGGATCATTGTTGGTACTATCAAAGACCATCTCATACCACATGTGTTATCTCTAAAGACACCCAAGGAGATGTTTGATTCCCTAACCAAGCTATTTGAAGGGAAGAACATAAATCGGAAGATGATTCTATGGAACCAATTGAAAGGGGTAAAGCTTCAGAATGGAGAGACCATTCAATTTTATTTTTCTAAGGTCTCTCATATCAAGGAACAACTTGAAGCTATGGATGAAGTGGTGGACAATGGTGAAGTTGTCATGACCACATTGAATGGCCTACCTAGGTCATGGGACTCCTTCATCCAAGGAATTTGTGCAAGAAGGAAGTTGATCTCATTCAGTAGACTATGGGAGGAATGCTCACAAGAAGAAGCAAGGATTGTGGCCCGAGAAGAAATGATGGGGAATGAAGATAAATCTCTCACAGCACACACCCAACAAGCGATAGTAAGTTGTCCCTTGATCCCCCACTGGTTGACCAAGTGATCAATTCAGTTTCATCTGTAATTGGTCCCACTCTTCCTTTCGAGAGTGAAGTGATCGAGTCGCTGTCATCTCCACTCGATCCCACTCTTTCATTGGAGAAATTCCATACTGAAGCAGTCACCATGACACAATCTTCGTCTCATTCTTATCTTCCAAGTGAGAGTGAATTAGAAACTGTTGATGTTTTCCTAGTCAGTTCAGAATGTCCTAGGCAAGGGGAGACCTTGTCCATTCCTACAGGTCCCCCCCCCAAGTACTGAGGGAATTTCCTTTGATTGGAATGGTCTAACAGAATCTCGTCTTCCTTCGAGTGTTCCTTTTCAAATATCTGTAGGAGTTTTTGATAAAGAAATATTTCGTACGATAGTTGATGAGGGAGCTTCTGTTAGTATTTTATCCTCAACTGCATGGCAAGCTATAAGTTCTCCTTGGCTTGTGCCAATAATTGACCAGATTTTGGCTTTTAATAGAAGGCCTACCAGACCTTTAGGGATTCTACTACAGTTACTTGTCACGTTGAGAGGTAAAAATATTTATGTTGATGTCATGGTTGTCCGAGGTCCTTTAGATTTCAATCTACTCCTTGGACGTGATTATGTCTATGCTATGAAAGCTGTAGTGTCCACGCTCTTTTGAGTGATGTATTTTCCTCAACATGGGAATATTGTGACCATTGATCAGCTTTCCTTCGTGACACCCACTCATCATATGACTCCTAGTCATCATACTTCCCTAAATGTTCCGCATGTTTTAGTGGTTTCTTCCCCCTGAGGATGGGGGGTACGAGCACGGTTTATGTTATGTTTCAAGCTCATTAAAAAATGAAACCAACCACCCTAGCATAGTTTACCTTTGGTTTCAAGCTTGCATAAAAATGAAACCAATCCATTAGAGCACAGTTTTATTCTATCTCAAGCTCGTTAAAAAATGAAATAGACCCCTGTAAGCATAGTTTACCTTTGGTTTCAAGCTTGCATAAAAATGAAACCATCCACTTGAGCATAGTTTTATTCCATTTCAAGCTCGTTAAAAAATAAGATGGGCCCCTTCAAGCATAGTTATTGTCTATTTCAAGCTTGTGTAAAAATGAAATAGATCTCCCTCCCTTCAGTTCGAGTCTCTCGCTAGAGTTAGGACTTGAACCTTCATTTCCTTTGATTCTCGTTTTCCCCCCCTTGGTGAACATTTTCATATTAGTAGCCAGGTTGGTAGTTGGGTTAGCAAGCAACATTTTCAGACGAAATGAATCCTGGGGGGCATGCCACATGTCATACCGTCATCAATCATGTTGAGGGAACACTACCATGTTAAGCCGCTAGCAAACATGCTGGGGGCATTTACCAACCCCTGGGCATCATGTTGGGGAGGAACCCGTCAATGGGCCTTAACCGTGAGCAGAGTTTACCTTTGGCTTCAAGCTCGTTAAAAAATAAAACCAATAGTTTGAGCAGAGCTTACCTTTGGTTTCAAGCTTGCATAAAAATGAAACCAGTTTCATGAGCATAGTTCCCTTTCTATGTCAAGCTCATTAAAAAATGAAATAGGTTCCTGTGAGCAGAGTTCTAATCTTGTGTCAAGCTCGTTAAAAAATGAAACATATCCTTTCCCTTTGAGTGAAGTCTCCTCGTAGACTTAGTACCTGAACCTTCTTTTCACCCGCCTATGCCTTAGGAAGATGAAATGAAGCTTGGGGGCATGCCTGTTAAATTTTGAGCATTAATTCACAATACTCTAGGATCTTCACTGAGAGAATAACATATACAGTATATCAATGCATAACAATCACAATAAGCATGACAAGCATCACAAGAATCAAAAGCATGAGAGACAAGAGACACAGAGTTTCCGTGGGGAAAACCCTCAGGTGAAAAAACCCACAACTTCCTTAGAGATAGAGAGAGCAATGGCTCAACCAAAGTACAACCAAAATACACTGAGATAGTCTCCTAGTAGCAGATGATCCTCCTCCTCACTAGTGCACCACTTTTTGAGTGAGAGAGATATGACTTTTCGAATGATCTAAATAGAGATCTCCTGATATCTATTTATACTAACCTGTTTGCCCAGTGACCTTATGGGGCCGACTTGTCTAGCTAGGTACATCCACAATATAATATATATTTCAGGGCCGACCCCACACATGGTGGTCTAATAACCCATCAACAAGTACACACACTTGCGACACTTGTCAATCCACATGACGACACTTCCTTATAGAGGAATAACACATCTCTAATAAGGGTACAATAAATATATATGAAATACATAGATGAAATACATTCCGAAGTTACATATACATCAACACTCCCTCTTAACTAGGAAGGTATTTCTCGAAACAGATCTGCTAGACAAGTCTTCTTCTCGGGATCATCGTCATCGATGCATCATCATCATCATCGTCACTGCTACTACTATCTCAACCAATCTCTAACTCTACTCATCATAGGAATCTCTACAGAGCCAGTCCTTTTTCATACTTGATGTAGGCCCACCACCTGCAGGTCTTCATCATCACTGGCCATATTGTGGAAATCTCAGGACTTATTACGTGCATCACAAAACCTTAAAAGAGTCTCTTGACTAGAAAGAACCCTAAAGAGCATCTGAGGCCTTTTTCATCCTGTCCAGATCTCCAGGACTTATTACATGTGACCCCACCACAAAACCTCGAAAGAGAATCCCAGGACTGATTACGAGCACAAGGCTCAACCTATCGGATCTCCTAGGGCACAAATTACATGTGGTCACCACAAAACCTCGAAAGAGCATCCCAGGACTGATTACGAGCACAAGGCTCAACCTATTGGATCTCCCATGGCACAAATTACATGTGGTCATGGAAAAACCTCGAAATAGCATCCTAGGACTGATTACGAGCACACGGCTCAACCTATCGGATATCCCAGGGCACAAATTACATGCCATAGGACAAAACCTCGAAAGAGCATCTGCCAGATATCCCAGGGCACAAATTACATGCCATAGGAAAAACCTCGAAAGACTATTTGCAGATATCCTAGGGCACAAATTATATGTCCTCCCAAGCAAAACCTCGAAAGAGCATTTGCCAAATATCCCAGGGTACAAATTACATGCCATAGGCAAAACCTCGAAAGACTATCTGCAAATCTCCCAGGGCACAAATTACATGCTTATCTGCACAACCTGTTCCACTGCCACAGAGTATCAACCTAATACTCACCATACATCATCCTGATGTACACATGATCATCCTGATCATACAATGCATCCACTTGATGCACACCAAGTATCTACCTGATACATATCATCATACATGATCCACCTGATCATATAGTGTATTTACCTGATACAAATACAAATACATGATCCACCTGATCATACCTAATACATATTAACATACATGATCTACCTGATCATACAATGTATCCACCTGATACATATACAGATACATGGTCCAAGCATCCAACATGATGCATATACAAAATACATACACATGATCCAACCGATCATATCCAACATCCAACATGATGCGTACATACATATAAATGATCAAATTGATCATATCCAGCACCCAACATGATGCATACATACATATATAAATGATCCAACTGATCATACAAAGCAGAAACCAGAACATAATCCTGATGCTCATCATCCAACGCTTACATCCACAGCCATGTGAAGGATCCTCCTTCCAACATGCTTGGAATGGATTCAGCAAATGTGTCCATCACTTCTTCCTCGAAGTGTCATCAATCTAAAGAATGCCAAGCCTCTCCCTGAAGTACAGAAACTTCACCCTGGCTAGTGGCTTTGTCAGCACATCTGCAATCTGCTCGTCCATCGCAACATACAGGAGCTTCACAGGTCCTCTCTGCACCATATCCCTGATATAGTGATATTTGATCTCTATGTGTTTCGACCTGTCATGAAACACTGGGTTCTTGGACAGCTTCACACAACTCTGGTTATCACAGAAGATACCAATAGCATCCAACGGGAGATCAAATAATTCAGACAGTAGCTTCCGTAGCCATACTTCCTCACAACTAGCTGAACAGGCTGCGACATACTCTGCCTCAGCTGTACTCAGTGCTACGCAGGACTACTTCCTTCTAAACCAAGAGATCACACTTGATCCCATACTGAAGCAGCACCCAGATGTGCTCTTCCTATCTGCAGCCCTGCCAGCCCAATCTGAATCAACATAACCCTGCAGGTTAAACTTTTGATTCGCATCATACTTGAGCCCATAATCCACTATACCCTTCAGGTACCTCAGAACATGCTTTATAGCAACTAGGTGAACACTCCTTGGATCTGTCAGGAACTGACTCAATGTGTTCACAGCAAAGCAAATATCTGGTCTCGTGTTCGTCAGGTACATCAAGGACCCAATCATCTGACAATACATAGAGACATAACCCGGCTCAGATGAAGCATCACATAGAAGCTTCAGATTCGATGCCATAGGTGTGGCCATGGCCTTGCAATCCATCATCCCGAATCTCTTCAGGATATCCACTGTGTACTTCCCTTGACCAAGGAAGATCCCACCTGCACTCTGCCACACCTCCATACCTAGTAAATAATGCATCATTCCCAAATCTTTCATATCGAACTCGGCAGCAAGCTTCCTCTTTGTATCACACCAAGTTCTGGGAGCTTGCTACAAGCCATACAAGGATTTCTTCAATCTACACACATGTGACTCCCTGTTAGGTCTTGGGACTACATCCCAAACATCATCTTCATGATTGACGGATCATGGCATTCCATTTCTTCATCTCAGATCCTGGGAACTTCAATATCTTCAATAGATATCTTTGTTGCCGGAACAAATGTTGTAGTCCTTCTTTTGTAGGTGAAGATATACGGTCTTTCCTACAAAACAAGTTAAATTGCATGATTAGAAATATCTCATAATTTTAAGAACAAATTCATTACACATAAAGAAATATGTCATGCAGTCATGTAGTTATCTTAGCCAATGCTTCAATACAACATTTATCCATGTTCCACAACTTTCTAGATGCCTTCCAGTCCCTACTAGAACATTGTTAAGAGTTTGCACTACTCCCAACATGTCAGCAAAGAGGTTTCATTCTAGATAAGTAGCACTGGAATGTTGTACAGTGCCATAGGCCACTTAACCATCACATGCATATTAGTAGTATACTGTTCATTAATGCAATCATTCTAATATGCACAATACATCTCCTAAGTCTAGGAACATAAGCATAATATTATTTAAACAAAAATAGACAAGAAATGATAATTGAAATACTTATCTTTGTTTTGTTTGTTGGGTGGAATCCCTCTGAGTCTTTGCTTCCTGGCAGGAGCTGCTGAAGTAGCTTCTTCTACACCTTTCTGTTGTGGAATGTAGGAAGATGGTCAACTCCCTCTGAAAATCTGCATCCTTACAGGAGCTGCTGGAGTGTGCTCCCTCTTGATCTTTGCTTCCTGGATTACCTGTCCTTGAACTTATATTCATCCTTGCTGACATCAATCTTCTTGAACCCTGGAAATTATATTCTGTAAGCCTTCGAGCTTTCACTGTAACCCAAAAAGATACCCTTCCTTCTTGAAGGATCTAGTTTAGTCCTCTTTTCCTTTGGGACATGAGTGTATACTAGACAACCAAATATTCTAAGATGGATGACTTCAGGTTTCTTACCAGAAAAGACCTCTTATGGTGTCTTGTTGTCCAATATCTTGTGGGGTGTTCTGTTCTGCACATATACAGCTGTTCTAGCTGCTTCTGCCCATAGATGCATAGGTATATCCTGGTCATGTAGCATTGCCCTTACTGCTTCCATGATTGTTTTGTTCTTCCTTTTTGCAACTCCATTCTGTTGAGTATTATAAGGAGCAGTCAACTCCCTCTTAATCCCTGAATCACTACAAAGCTTCTTGAAGTCACCTGAGGTGAATTCTCCACCATTTTCAGATCTGAATGTTTTGATCTTCTTGTCAGTTTGATTCTCGATCAAGGTTTTGAATTACTTGAACTTATCAACCACCTCATCTTTGTTCTTCAAGAAGTATACCCAAGTCTTCCTGGAGAAGTCATCAATAAATGAGACATAGTAAACATACCCACTCAAAGAACTGGATGACATAGGACCACATACATCTGAGTGGATGATTTCCAGGATGTCTTTTGCCTTGCTTTCACTGCTTGGGAAAGCCTTCTTAATGTTCTTACCTTTTGCACATCCTTTGCAAACACCTTCATCTTTGGTCTTGATTTCAGGAAGACCCTCTACAACCTTGATTGCAATTGGAAGTGCCCTATAGTGCATATGAGCAAGTCTTCTATGCCAAAGTTCACTTGGCTCCATGGATTCATGCACCATGGCATGTTCAGGTTTTCCCTTCAATTTATACAAACCTCCCTCTTGCTCTCCAATCACTACTGCATCATCTATGGTCTTTCCCTTTGGCCACATTAGGACTTGGCCATCCACAAATGCAACCCTCATACCTTTTGCATCCAATGTAGAGATGGAGAGTAAGTTCTTCTTGAGCCTAGGTACATAAAGGACTTCTTTCATCTTCAAAGATTTTTCAGAATCTAGGTTATAGGAGGTTTCACCACTTCCTTTGATTAGGTATTGAAAATCATCCCCAAGTTTCACCTTATGAGGTGATTCATGTTCAGATAGGTTTACAAAAGATTCCTTAAACCCAGTCATGTGTTTGGAAGCCCCACTGCCAATAAACCAATCATTACAACCATGGGAAATAGTACCTGTGAGAGCAGAGATTAGAACATACTCTTCTTCACTTGATGAGCCATCATTACTATCATCACTTTCTGCCCTAGCCTTCTTCTTTGGAGGTTCATCATCCTTGGCAGCATGAGCATGATATCTTCTTTTGTTATTCTTCTTCTTCTTATTGAAGTTGTTGTTGTTGTCTTTCTTCTTCTTGGGACAATCTGAAGCAAAGTGTCCCTTCTCATTGCAATTGAAGCATCTGAGATCTTTCTTATCTTTATGATAATGGTGGTGTGAGAATCTCCTGTTATGAGATGAGTCCTTCTTAGACTTTCCTTTCCTGGCATGTGCTATGAGAGCTTGATCTTCATTTCCCATCTTTTCTTCTTGGGCCACAAGCCTGACTTCTTCTTGATAGCATTCTTCCCGCAATCTGTTGAAGGAGATCAACTTCTTCCTTGCACAAATTCCTTGAATAAAGGAATCCCATGACTTGGGTAGGCCATTTAGAGTGGTCATCACCACTTCACCATTCCCCACCATTTCATCCCCTGCTTCTAGTTTTTCCTTGATTTGGGAGACCTTTGAAAAATAAGAGTGAATGGTTTCTCCATTCTGAAACTTTACTCCTTTCAATTGGTTCCACAAGGTCATCTTCAGATTTATGTTCTTCCCTTCAAATAGCTTGGTCAAAGAGTCAAACATCTCCTTGGGTGTCTTTAGAGAAGACAAATGGGGTATGAGATGGTCTTTGATAGAATCAGCAATGATTATCTTTGCCTTGACCAAGTTCTTCTTATGCAATACCTTAGCCTCTTCATCCTCTGGGATAGGGATGTCTTCTTTTACATATGATTCCAGGATTAACCCAATCCTATACTTCCAAGCTCGGAAGTTATCCGCTCCTTCAAGCTTATCCTCAAGATTGGTGTGGTGAGACATCTTAAAGAGTACTTCAAATGGAAATAGAAAAGATTTAGGTCTTACCACTTGAAATGCTACAAACTAGATCTGGTCCCGGATTAGGGTTTGTAGAAAAAAACCCTAAAAATTCAAAATGTGAATTTCAACTTTCTAAAAGGACAGAAAGATGCGCCTTGATGAGCTGATCAGCCTGGTGTATTCAGAATTTGAGATCAGCAAAGATTTACCCTTCAGATTTGCCTTTTTGTCCTCCCGAGTTCACTAGGGAGAGCCCTGAATTAGGGTTTGAGTTTCCCGGAGATATACCCAGCCAAAAATCTCGATCCAAAGCTCTAAACTTCGATTTTTGCAAGGCGCTTCCAGCTATGTCTTCAGATTTCAGAAATTCCTATTTTTGTGGAAACCCTAATTTTTAGGGCCAAATCTGAAAATGCTCAGAATTGAATTCTGATTGGACAGATAGATTCTCCTTGATGAGTAGAGTCAATCTACTATACTGCTTTTCCAAAATCTGTGGAGAGAAACCCAATAAACAAGAAACTCAAGTTTTCGTCACTGCAAAATGTCTTCTTCTCAGCTTAGCTCTGATACCATGTTAAATTTTGAGCATTAATTCACAATACTCTAGGATCTTCACTGAGAGAATAACATATATATTATATCAATGCATAACAATCACAATAAGCATCACAAGCATCACAAGAATCAAAAGCATGAGAGACAAGAGACACAGAGTTTCTGTGGGGAAAACCCTAAGGTGAAAAACCCCACAACTTCCTCAAAGATAGAGAGAGCAATGGCTCAACCAAAGTACAACCAAAATACACTGAGATAATCTCCTAGTAGCAGATGATCCTCCTCCTCACTAGTGCGCCACTTTTTGAGTGAGAGAGATATGACTTTTCGAATGATCTAAATAGAGATCTCCTGATCTCTATTTATACTAACCTGTTTTCCCAGTGACCTTATGGGGATGACTTGTCTAGCTAGGTACATCCACAATATAATATATATTTCAGGGCCGACCCCACACATGGTGGTCTAATAACCCATCAGCAAGTACACACACTTGCGACACTTGTCAATCCACATGACGATACTTCCTTATAGAGGAATAACACATCTCTAATAAGGGTACAATAAATATATATGAAATACATAGATGAAATACATTCCAAAGTTACATATACATCAACAATGCCTGCAACCTCTAAAAGTTACGTTGAAGTCAACTCGATCGCCTCTCCACACCATGTTGGAGCTAAGTCACTTACTTCTAGAAATCATGTTGGGGGCATGTACCAACCTTTGGATTTCATGACGAGAGAAGTTCACCATTGGGAACATTTTCGAGCATACTTTCCTTTCTTAGGTTTCGAGCTCATTAAACCATGAAAATTATCCCGAGCATAGTTCATTTTCTATTACAAGCTCGTTAAAAAATGAAGCAGACATCATGAGCATTCTTCCAACCTATCTTCGAGCTCGTTAAAAACAGTAAGATAGCATTTGAGCTTACTTTTTCACTTTTTCGTGCTCTGGTTGAAACATGAAAAGTGGTTTGAGCTTACTTTTTACTTTTTCGTGCTTTGGTTCAAATATGAAAACGATTCCGAGTGCTTTTGATACCATTATCGTGCTCATTAAAATTTTGAGTAAAAAGGTGTCTAACGAGTATAGGTTTATCCCTTTATCCGGCCTCGCTAGACTATTTACGGAAAAGGAACTGTGCCGAGTTTACTTTTCCTTTGTCGTACTTGGTCATCAACCATGACAAGTTGTTCATGGAGTCCTTTTAAGCTCTTTTTAGACTCCCTAAATAGGAAAAGATTGCCAAGCGAACTTGATGCTTTCATGCTTGTAAAAGCATTTGAATGATCGTCTTTCTGGTGATAGTTTACCCCTTTTTTGGACCAGGAAGTACTATTTACGAAAAAGGAATACTCCAGCCAATCATGACTGAAAGAGTCCTCTCCTAAGTTGTTTTACCCTTTTCCGAGCGAAGAGACTAAATTTACAAAAAAGGACCTTTTGGAGTCTCCTTTAGTTCTTTTCAGACTCTCTAAACATGAAATGACACCGAGTTTTCCTTCCTTGGACTCGTTAAAATTCAAACATCGAAGGGCCCATTTTGGGATGAACCCCTCCTTTCCTAGGTTCGTAAAACATTTGGGATTCGACTCATCTATGAGATGAGCTATACCGAGCATCTCATTACCCTCATCAAGCTCATTAAAAACACATGAGGCACTCATCAATCATGATGGGGAAAAAGGAAAGATTTTGTGTTACATCTTAATTACGACAGTACATAGTCACTCTTGAACATGGCACTCATTTGCATTTGCATTCAGTACTTGGGTAATCTGTTTATCCTTGAGTCTTGTCAATTCCATGAGTCACGTCGCTCCTTTGGGTCAGCCAAAGAATGCTTCCACCATCAGTCGCATTGGGAGTTAGTATCATTCTCGTCATGTCAATATTTCCAAAGTCATACCATGCCCATGTTCAAGAGATGTTTCATTACTCATCATCTGCAGTCAGTATACCTTCGATCATGTTGGTCTACCTTAAGTCAGTCTTGCACATTACTCTACCGTCCGATCTACACCAAACATCTGTTATCGAGTTTCATGTTGATGATGGGGGATTCATCATGGCCCTCCTTCGACGGGCTCATCCTCATCGACTTCAAATCATCATCCGAGGTTTGAACTTAGAAACCAACCAAGTACCTTGGGCCTGCATGCTTCAATGGCAGGTTACCTTGCTTTCAACATGAGTTTACATCATTGACTCTTGATTGAAAGATTTCATGTCTCATTCGACTTCAACTCATTTATTCACGCTTGATGATATGTACTGTGATACCTTGGGAATCATTGGCATTAATGGTGATCTCCCTCGCACTTGTTAACAGTATACATTAATGACCGGTAATCAAATGGTTTCTACCATGTTCGACTCCAAAACATTGTAATCACATGGATAGATTCGTATCATTGCGGGTTCAACTTGAAGACTCTGGGGAAGTTCTTTCCTACCCAGGTTGCGATGGGGATTGTTTGGGACACACAGATCCACTTTTGTATTGGTCGTGGCTGTGTTTTTAGTTCAGAGTTACACAGACCCACTTTTGTATTGGTCATGGTTGTGTTATCATCTCATCATGGATCTACGATTGTGTCTAGTAGCCATGATTATGTTCAGTCGGTCTTTACTATCATGGATCTACAATGTATTGGTCAGCAACCATGTTTTGTGTTGTATGAGACTTGTGGATCTCAGGTCATTTCTGCAGTAACTCCTTCCAACCAGCAAGTCCTTGCCATTTTTCTTACTACAAAGCATTTCACCTGTCTCATTCTGTTAGCTTCATGCTTTAGGGGGAATTCTGTTACACCAAAATGTCATCACCCTTGTGCAAGTGTCACAAGTGTTGCAAGTGTCGTCGTCATGACCTAGTGTTGTCATCATGAACGTTGCAAGTACCATTATTATGACCAAGTGTTGTCATCATGATCGTTGTGATAATGTTGTCATCTTGACCATTGTGTAAACTCTGTGCTCTGACCCCTAAACTCATTCTGGGCTAAAACACATCCAACTGAGAGATTTCCCTGCCTAGTTGACCTCTTTGAGTAGGTTGTCACACTTCTCCTTCATTTAGGGTGCGACGTCGCAGTTTATGGTCAGCTAGGGTGAGACACTATCGCACTCTGTCTTCCTACAGAGTGCGATGACCCCTCTTTGTCGCTCTGTGTCTTCTACCAGGGTGTGACGAGGTTGGTTAAAGGCTATTTTGGGGAGTCTCGAGGTCTTTATAGATGTTTGTTGAGGTGGAGGCCTATCCCTAGGCTCTAGGTGAGGTGGAATTTTGGTCCCTAACCTTATGGGAAGATCCCTTAACCATCTCCCCCTAATCCTCAACCTATCCTATCTCTTTATTCCTATATAAACACCCACTCTCTTCATGGGAGGGGGGAAGGTCTATGGTACCCTATCTCTTTATTCCTATATCAACACCAATCCTTAGCATTTTCGCATTGTGTATTTTACAGTAGTGGAATAACATTTTCTTACTTAGACAATATTTCCAAAGATATTAATGGTTTTTGCTTATCTGTGGGTGGACGTAGAGTAGATGCCTGTAAGTCATTAAGTAATTTCATTGGTATTTTGATCTAGCGCAGAGCATAAACTTGTGAATGATTCGTATTTAAAATCTTCTTTGATTTTTTTAGTGTGAGTGATTATTAGTGGCCACAATAATGGTGAGATGTGTGATAGTTGGATTGAATTTATCATAGAATTGATTTAGTAGGATTGAGGAATGGTGTATATTAAAGCCCCTTTCGATCTCCAGTATGAATCGTGATATTGGCAAATTGGGAGTGAACTGGATGTTAGTGCTGTAAAATCAATTTCATAAAGAATAGATTGTATTTTGTATTTCCTTCTTTTTGCTGTAGTGCAGAGTAACTGGTAAATACAGCCATGCTTTCGATTATTGAGTTTGCAGAACCATAGGGTATTCTTGCATTGTAGAGTATGGATTAAAAAGAACTGCAATAGCAAAAGGTTTGAATCTTTTGATTTACCAAACATCTAGGGTTTATTAATGACGAAATAGGAGTTGGAATTTGGCATTGAATGAAGGGAAAGGATTTTAGTTTACATCACTGTTTCCTAGGGTTGAACATTAGCTTCATAATATATATTGTCTGAATCCTTCCTGAACAGTTCTATTATTCAATGGAGAGCATCTTCTGAGAATTCCAACATCCTGTTATGTGCATTTATATACACGAAACTCAAGAATAGTACAGCAGCAGAAAGCCGACCTGCCTTTGATGAACTGCTTGTGAATAAGTTAACAGGTTTTATCTCAGCAGTGATTTTAGGAGCATTTGTGTGGATTGAAGTATTATACTTGGCAGAGTTATTTTTATATTGAAATCAATCGAGCATATGTGTTTGGCAGATAATTTTTTTCCTTATCAGGTTGATTGTTTTGAAAATAAACTATAGTTGCTGTAGCTTAAGATTGCTGTAGAGATTGTCAATTGCTTTAAGGGATTTTTGTAAGTCAAGGATTTGTTTAATTTCTTAACAGGTTGTTCTACTGTAGTTCAATATTGTTGTGAAATATTGCTGTAGTTAGTGTTTCTTCTTTAGAATATCAGGTTTGCTTCAAAAAATTACTATAGTTACTTTTGGCTATAAATTGCTGTAGACTAGCATTTCTGTCAGCCAAGCATTAAAACCATCTTGCCTGCACATATAGTGTAGCAGCTCAAAGTTCATGTACCCTGGTTGACAATTAAATCAAGGTGAATTAAGTATCATTAATTTTAACCAACAGTCGCGTTGGTCAACAAATGGTTCCGTTGTTGGGACCGTGTGCAGAGTAGAAGGAGGTCATGTTGTGGCATCCAACGAAGCTGGAGATACAGAAATGGTTCGATCATAAGTTGAAGGAGTTTGCTGAAGAAGAAAGTTGGAACACACGAATGACAGTAGATCTTTGGCTAGGAAGATATATTCACGATGGTCCGCACGAATGGTTTTTCTGTGATTTCCTGGTCATTTTGTATGAATGGTTGTCGAAGCTGACCTTTCAGAAGAAGAACTTCCAGGGTGGTGAGCCGATTACTTAGACCTTGGAATTGATTCAGGAGCTGCAGGAAGTCGATAATAAGGCATCGCGGGCTGTCGAAGTTTGGCTTGATAGCATCCTGAAGGGATATATCACTAACTTTGCGGTCGACACAAAGAAATCCTATAGTGACGCTGAAAGATACTTCTTCCGAGGACCGAGGGGAAGGTTTCTATTGTCGCTCCAACTGTCGATTAAGATTGTAATCTACGAAAAGGGTATATTAAAGATGGACCTTAATCAGTAGATAGCCTGGTGGGTGGAGGACATGGGTACCGCGACTGTTGGGGAACGATACATGGAATGGTAAGGGGTAGATGGGTGCAGACCATGAGGAGAATGTGAGCGAAGCCAAGGAAGAAAGTGGTCTTACAAGAGGAGGAGTGAGGTTTTGATAGGAGAAGAGGCAGAGGATGGGAGAAGGTCCTGCTGCGATCGAACCGAAAAAATGTGAAGGAAGACCACAAGGGACGAAGCGACCTCACAGTCCTGATAGGGATAGCTAGGCTATGCCTAGGATAGAGGCAGGACCAAACCCCGGCACCAGCGTACCCACACCTTCGCTCACTGAATCTCAACCAGCCAGAAATACGACCTCGACACCGCCAAGTTCGTTAGTTCCACAGAAGTTAATTGGTAGTAGCGTAGTGACAGGAGGAAGGAATCCCAAGATGGTGGGCGATGATGCTAAGTTACCGTTGTTCCACGGAAGTGCGACAGACAACCCAGAACAGTACTGGTTTTTATGCGAAGCATTTTGGACCATGAAACAAGTCACTGATGCCGATGCTAAGAAAGGTCAGTTAGCCACGACTCTGCAAGGTCGTGCATTAGATTGGTTCATGAAGTTTATTTTAGTCCCTACGGGGGCCCCAGAAAAGTCATTGGATGAGATTTGGGATGGACTGATTACTGAATTTAGATGACCTAAGTCGAAGACTCAATATATTACTGAATTGAAGGAAATTAAGTAGTATCCCAATGAGACAGTCTGGGATTTCAAATAGCGATTCAAGACGCTGGTGGCAAAGGTTAGTTTCGATATGAGTGTTGTCCAACATAAAGAATGTTTCATTGCAGCACTGTTACCCCACATTCGGCTGCTGTTGATGCAGCAGAACATATCGATGCCTAGTGAAGCTCTAGAGATTGCAATGCGATTGGAAGCGTCATCGATTGGAGTTAATGCAGCTGGGATGTCGTAGATACAGACACAGCTCGCTAACCTAACTATATAGTTGTAAGATTTGAAGAAGAACAAGGAACAACGTGATGAAGTATGGTGTATGTGATGCCGAAGAGAAGGACATACGAAGGATAACTGTACGGATTTCCATAATTATTTGGTGTTAGGTACGCCAAACCTATTGAATGGCGGTAGTATGCCGTGGTGTCACATTTGTCACGTGTTTGGGCACAGTCACGATAATTGCCTGTATATGCAGAAAATGGTCACATCCCCGTGAAATATTTAATGCACATTTTGCAAGTCGGTGGGTCACGATGACAAGGATTGCCGTGCATATGGGTTGCTACAGGAGAGGATGTGCGATGCATTCTATGCCAAGGACGATTAGTGCGTGGTGCAACAACCACAAATGCAACTGTAGGTAGCCCAACCACTACCCCAGCCACAGATGCAGTTTGCACCATAGCAACAACAACCGCAGCAGTTCATGCCGCAATACACCCTGATGCAGATGACTCCCCCATAGCCATAATACGTACAACAACCGCAGTATGCACCATAAGGGTAAGGGATTCCAATAGCACCAATGTAGCAACAATACCAGCAGTAGGCTGGCTACCGGGGAGGCTACAGGGGCAAACGCAGTGGCGGATTTGGTCATGGATGAGGAGTCCGAGGTGGTCGTGGAGCTGTTCAATGTTACCTCTGTGTGGTATGGGGGCATTATCAGCGCGACTTCCCACTGCTACAGAATTAGTGTATGTTTTGTTTTCGTAATGATCATACGGTTGAGAATTGTCCACAGTTGATTGCACGTTGGCAGGCTGGGAACGCTCCGCAGCTACAGAATCAAGCCCAGCCACAGCAACCAGTACAGAACCCGGTACAGCAACCAGTACAGAACCAGGCCCCGCGACCACCTCCAAATGCCAATCAAAATATCAATCAACCAGGGAATCTGCAGCAGAACCAGACGCAGGGTGCAAATATTGCGACCATTTCAGCAGAATCGCGACCATAAGATGCTTCGGTGGCTGTTGTCACGCATGGAGGCAAGATGATTGGGGAAGATGGTTCACGACCACTGATTCGGTTAGCTGGTCAGAAGATGGTACCCTTCGACATTGATATGGAGCGAGAGACATTCCTGGAGGCACGTCGCACTTTGGATAAATACCATGGTAAGGCTGTTGTTTGCGATATGCTGCTTGTCTTTGATACTACATCATATGCTGATCGACCACCACCACCGGGGACATTGCAAAAGTTCCTTGAAAGTTGTCTGTCATTGGAACGAGACCCAACTTCCCTGGTTGAGATTGAGGGATGGTTGTAGCGATTTCCGAAAGGATGGCAGGATTCGGCAGTAAACTCCTTACAACGACGAAAGACTGGCAAGGAAATGTGAATGAATATTCAGATTAGTGACTATGATATTGACTCTATGATTCATGACCTTGGTTCGGATGTTAACATCTTAACCAAGCAGGCGTGGCAGAAGATGGGGAGTTCCCCATTGAGCTAGTCTCCTATACAGCTCCGGTTGGCTAACCATGCGAACATAACACCCATTGGGTGAGTTCCGTGGCTCATGATTGATATTGAGGGCATGAATACTTATGCTAATTTTGATGTTATCGAAGTGGTTGAGGGAGGAAGCTCTTATCCAACGCTCTTGGGGATCGGATGGGCTAACGACAATGGAGCTGTAATCAACTTTAAGAAGCACATGATGACCTTTGAGAATCGTGATTTCAGAGTCATAGCCCCATTGGATCCGGCTGAAGGACACCGATATGTTGAACCTGTAAGAGCTGATGACACTGTTGGATGGGACCACGCATTCAACATTTGATAAGATTATATTCATCCCACTATCCACAGTGAGTTGGAGTGGCACAGCGAGAGCTCTGCATCTTCCGAATCTGATGGTGCATTGGAACACTAGCGGAATCACATGCACGAAGTATCAGTCCGAAAATGTGGTTTAGTTACGCAATCCTTGTGTCATGTTGTGACAGAAACGATCACATTGCCTGTCTATGAGGGGTTTCCTGGCCTAAACACCTTTGTAGCAGAGTTTGAAGACCGCATCCCAGAACCACAGCGATTGCTGGCTTTGGAGGAAGCACTAAAGGCTGCTCCAACACGATGGTGGGCGGCACATAAGAAATTCATTAAAGATTGGTCACAGTGTCGAAGGTTGATGATGGTTCGGTTTGGAGATACTGAAGTTTATCACACTGGCAAGTATGATGATCGGACTGATCCTAGTGATCATGTGATGGAGTGTCAACGATTGTGGGTAGCGCAACCCAGAGATGAGTGGGTTCATGCTTTTGTCCATACTTTAGAGGAGATACCGCGCTCATGGTACACTGCAGTCGAGTTGTGTCGTGACATTACAACATGGGGGTTGTTGACAATCTGTTTCACTCATATGTTCACGTTTGCGGATGCCAACCCTGATGTTCATAATGCCTTGTAGTTCATCCGCGACGTGATATTTCAGGTTGTTTCGGCGGCCTACCCTATCGATCCGCACACCCACTATTAGATGCAGTCTCTCATGGAGTGCTTCAACATTACTGGTGGCCCGGAGGACAATGATGATCCCCGGAATGTTAACATTCCCGAATTTGAAGGAAGTCGCGATGTGGTCCCACCTGTTGCACCAAGTAATCCGTTCAGTCAACCATTGTAGCTTCGCAAGATGAATATCGGCACCGAAGCTACTCCCAAGTTTGCTAATGTTGGGGATTATTGGGATGATGAGATGATGAGTAAGGTTACCGAGTTACTACATGAATTTCAAGATGTATTTCCCATGAAGTTTTCCGAAATGAAGGGAATCCTGGGTGATTTAGGAGAGATGAAGATTCCATTGAAACCAGATGCTAAGCCAGTCCGACAGCGACCTTATCGGCTAAATCCACGACATAAAGAAAAGGTCAAGGCGGAACTTGATAAGATGTTTGATGCTGGTATGATCGAACCTGTGGAAGAGTCAGAATGGATCAGTCCTATGGCGGTGCAGGACAATAAAACAGGCGAAGTGCGCATTTGTGTCGACTTGTGAAAGTTGAACGATGCCTACTTGCATGACCCTTTTTCGACCCCGTTTACTGATGAAGTACTTGAAGGAGTGGGTGGCCAGGAGATGTACTCTTTCACTGATGGATTGTCTGGCTACCATCAGATTCGCATTGCCAAGGAATATCGCCATAAGAAAACTTTTGTTACTGAATGGGGTTGCTTTTAGTACACGGTCATGCCATTTGGTTTGAAGAATGCTCCTGCGATATTCTCCTGGGTCGTTGTTGCCGCATTCAAAGATTTTATTCAGAAGTTTCTGCAGGTATATATGGATGATTGGACAATTTATGGGTTGATTTGCGATCATCTGGCCAATCTACAATTAATGCTTGAGCAATGCTGCCAGCACCATATATCGCTAGAAATGTATTTTCTGTGCACCATTTGGGATATTGCTAGGTCATATTGTGTGTAAGCAAGGATTGCTGGTCGATCCAGCCAAAATTGCACTTATTTTGGGGTTGCAACAACCAACCACCGTTAAGCAGTTGTGCGCGACCTTGGGTCATACGGGATACTATCACAAGTTCATTAGGGGATATGCTGTGATTACTGCCCCTATGGAAAAGTTGCTGAAGAAGGATGCGGCATTCTAGTGGAACCCGGAATGTGAGGATAGTTTTGAAATGCTCAAAGCGAAGATGGCATTGGCCCCAATCTTGGTCTTCTTGGATTGGATTAAGGAATTCCATGTCCATGTTGATGCTTCATCGGTTGCACTAGGGGTTGTATTGGCTCAACCAAGAGAATGGGACATTGATCATCCCATTGCTTATACCAGTCGGAAGCTGTCCTCTGCAGAACGCAATTACACTACCACAGAATGTGAAGGTCTGGCCATGGTCTACGCGCTGCAGAAATTCAGGCATTATTTGTTGGGTAGCCACTTTAAAATGTTTACTGATCATTCTGCGTTGAAATACTTGGTCAATAAGCCTGTGTTGAGGGGGAAGATCTTTCGGTGGCTACTTTTGTTTCAGGAGTTTGATTTTGAAGTCATTGTGAAACTGGGGCGGTTGAATGCTGCACCAAATCATTTGTCACAGATTGATGCAGGGGAGGAACCAACTAATATCGAAGATGCATTGCCGGATGCCCAACTGTTTCACGTTACTGCTGCTGATCAATATTTTGATGAAATCCTTCAGTTTTTGATGACCGACAATGCACCTGATGACTTTACTACTACTTAGAAGAAGCAATTGGTCATCAAGGCTGCTAACTTTCAACTGATCGCGGGAGAGTTGTATAAATTGGGTACCGATGAGATATTGTGCATATGTGTGGCCGGGCGACTGCCCGAAAAGTACTGCATGCAGGACTTTGGTGGCCCACATTACATAATGATGCGACAGACTACGTGCGGTCTTGTGATGTTTGTCAACGAACTGGAAAGCCATCCAGACGAGACAAGATGCCGCTACTACCTGAAGTAACATTACAACCATTTGAAAAATGGGCTGTGGATTTTGTAGGACCGATCCATCCACCAGGGAAATGCACAGGTGCACGGTATATTATCACTGCGATAGAATACTTGACCCGATGGGCTGAGGCAACACCTGTAGTTGATTGCTCCGCTGCAACGGCTGCTCAATTTTTGTTTGACCACATTATCACTCATTTCAGCTGCCCCAAAATATTGCTGAGTGATCAAGGTAGCCATTTTCTCAATCGTACTATCAGCGTATTGACGGAAGAATTGCAGATCCAGCATAAGAAGAGTACACCCTATCACCCACAAGCGAATGGAACGGTCGAGGCATTTAACAAAGTATTGGAGAATGCGTTGACAAAGGTGTGCAATGCGAACCGAGACGACTGGGATTTGAAAGTTCCAGCGGTATTGTGGGCCTATCGCACCACATGTAAAAGGTTGACTGGTCAGACACCTTTCAAGCTGGTATATGGGAAGGAAGCAATTATGCGTATGGAGTAAATTGTTCCAAGTATATGAATTGTGACTGTTACGAGCATGGATGATGTTGCAGCATTAGAGGAACATCTAGCACAATTGGTGGAGCTGGAAGAGGATCGATTTATCGCTAGCTTTCACCAAGGAGTGGAGAAGGACCGCCAGAAGGCATGGCATGATCTCCACATCAAAGACAAATAGTTTCAGCAAGGCAACTTAGTGTTACTATATGACAGTAAGTTTATGAAACATCGAGGAAAGCTGTAGATGAATTGGCTGGGTCCCTATCGCATCAATAGTATTACTTCAAGAGGAGCAGTTCAGTTGCAGCGATTGGATGGGGGATGCTCCCCAAGCTAGTAAATAGTCACAGGTTGAAGCCCTATCGCTCGGGCTTGGAGCAGTGTGATGTCTAAGTCACATTGGTAAAAAAAATTTAAAAAAAATGAAATGCTGATGATTGTTGCAGGCAGATGGCGCACCAACAGAAGAAGGCACGCGACAACAGGGAAGCTTGTACCACAAGTTTGGAGCAGTCGGAGACTCATGGAAGTATTATGACTAGGATCGACGACAAATTTTGTTCAAGGAGTTGTAATGATTACGGAGGATTTGGTGGTCTGGAGCAGTGTTGTGACTACTGCTCCACTAGTATTTTGTCACCGCTGCCCATCATCTTTATACATGATTGCACCTCGCCGAGTCAGCTGAATCACCACAAGAAGACGGCATGTTTTGCACATGGCACGCGGGGCCGGTACGGTCAACACACTGTGAGGAGATTTCTCACACATTGGCACGTAGGATCTTCGGTGACAGTATGGCTACCCCTCCGGTTGTGTCAGTTGATGGGGTCACACACACAGATGCGAGATAGTGGGACATCATTCCCACTGTCGTAACCTGGGAAATTTTCGACTATAAGTAGCTGAGGCAGCTGGTAGCTTGCTACAATGAAGTTATTATGAACTAGAGTGGTTATGTTGGTTGATCAATTTGGGAGTTGAGTTGTGAGGAAATCCAAGGAGGCTGTGGAAATGCTTCACTTTTCTTCTTATGGAAGCACCCCAGGAGCTCTACGAGCCCGAATGATGAGTGTCCCTGAGCGCCTTGATATGGTGGGTGCACTTACACTGTGTTATGCTTGAACTTAGAGCCGGTTTAGCATGTTTCAGTATGCAGTAGTATTTCGAAGGATCGTGCTTTTCTCGACCAATGAGGTGGTTGGGACCGAAGCTCCCCGACCATAAAAGGAGCCGGTTTCCGGTGCAAAATAGATGTGCCAGAGTCATCATAGTTCCGATCATGAGTTAATCCAAACACCAACCGCAGAAGATAGCGATCGTGCTCTGGAGGAAAACAGGACAAAACGGCACCACGAGCTTGCCACGATCAGTGGGATGTCCTTACCAGTGGAGGCGCAGTTGGGCCGGTTAATCACAACCATTAACCATGCCGCCACGGTAGCTGCCGACAAGATGTCCGTCAAAGTGGAGGAGGGATTCTCTACGCTTGCTACCAGTATGGACTTTCTGTGTAATGCAGTGTTACAAACAGAACCTGGCAGTGTACCCATGCAGGAGACGGTCACAATCCGCACCACGCCCTAGGTAAAGAATGTCAACATTCCCTCGACTGCAGTTGTGACTGACTACAAGGTGTTGCAAAATGTGCTGCAGTTGATTGACCAGGTGACTGTCAATGTTAATGCACTATTGGAAATGGCACTGACCACAATGCAGAGGGGTGCCTCCCAGGAAATGGCGGATCGAATGCATGAAATCTACACGAGCTTTCAGAACTTACATACAAGAGAGGCAACTGCGATTGTTGAGATTGATGCACTTACAAGTAGGGATACTGCAGCATGGAAAGTAGTGGATGACCTTGAAGCCGACCTTAAGCAGGAGCGGGCCGAGACGAGTCGCACCATTGAAGCACTTAAAAAGGAACAAGATTTCCTTATTGCAGAAAAGGATCGCATGTGGGATGACAGTGTTCGGGTTGACCGGGAAATCACAGAGGCTTATCAACATGTCTTGGAGCCCACTGAAGAGGTAGACATGCTTCACTGACTGCAGTGATTGGGGGATACCATTGTTTAGTTGAGACAGGAGAACGACCTATTGAAGGCTCAGTTGAAACCAAGTACGCCTCAGGCCGAGATGGATGAACGAAGAAGGGCAATTGAGGAATTTTCCACCCAGATGGAGGAGCTAGAGATGGAGGCAACCGGGCTCACCACCAAAACAGTAGAGTTTTGGGTCCACATCGTTCATGATGAGCAAATTGAATAGCTCACTAAGATCCGGCAGGAAGTGGAGGGCTAGGTGGCCACATTAAAGGATACGATGAGAACCTTGCCACCAATGGAGCAAGTTGCTAAGTTGCACGAGCTGAAAGACTTGCAACAATGGGTCACCAAGGCAGATGAACGCCAGAATCTGCGTGCATCCCAGTTGGAAGAATTCCAGGACATTGGCGGGAAACTGATGTTGCAGGAAAGTGAAGCACTCCTAGAAGTACAACAATATCGACAACAGGTCATGGACAAGCTTGCCGATCACCCATCGGCCGAAGATGTGATCAGCAGTCAGGTAGTAGCTAAGGAGGCTTAGGAGTTGGTGAAGAATGTCGAACATCCGTATGCATACTTCAAGGAAAGGATTGCGACGTGTACTCTGTCCAGCAGTTGACGTGGCTCGAGGGCGAGCCACAAGATTGTGTTGGGGGCTTGTTGGCAGGCGGTTTGATGGGGAAAGATCGCGGTACCACCGACATCACGACATACCAGAGGAGGGCACGAAAGTAGTATTTGGGGCTAAAGAATACCGCAGTTGGCAGGTTTTGGGTCACTTGGACCACATATTATGTAATAGTGAGTCAGTTGTACCGCGGTATGCGGGTTTTTGGGTTATTGGGTCAATTGTCTATAGTGTCGGTTAGGAAGTTAGTTGTAAGTAGACTAATATTGTAATGGCAGAAGCCTATAAATATATGAGAGTCGTAGGTGTTAGATATCATGATGGATAGAGATAGCGAGAGATTGAGATAGAAGACAGGAGAATAACAGGCGAGAGATAATAAGATGTATGTTTTTCCTCTGGTATTTCGATCGCAATAGTAATACAATGATGTTTTGGTGCAATCTTTGTGCAATGGTGCGATATATAAATGTTGTTTGATGTAATATCTGCTTATTATTGTTGGAATGATGACTGATGCGATTAAATGATCTGTTTCATGTGGAATATGAATGCTGCGATTAGTTATAATGTTATAATTCCGTGCTTTGAGTTCTGTTTAAGTACTGCAATAGAGCTAGTCTGCACAGCCACAACTCTCCTCCTCCCTCGACGGAAACATGGTTCCATCTGCTCTTCCTGGACACCTCAGGTGAGACCTCATCTACTCTGCAGGTGTTGCTGGGTGGGCTCAAACCTGCCCGGGCCAGTTCCCAGGGAGACTGTGGTATGTGTCGACAGTGAGGTGAACCCCTGTCGACTGAGGTCGTGTTGGTCAACAAAATATGAGGTAAGCTATCTATCTACTAGTTTGCACTTCTATTGATCTAGGAAAGTAGATTTATATTCTGTTTGATTTTTTCTAGACTTGCATTAAGCTAGGGAGATCACGCCTTAGATCCATCTTTGGTGGATTGTCTAGTAACACTGACATACGGTTTCACTACTTCCTTCCATTATGTAAACAATTCTTGTTACTTTCACGAGTTAAGAGGACCTACCTAGCATGGAAAGGATTAATAAACTATGCTCTGTCACTTTTGAGTAGCACAAACATGTTCCAATCCTCCATCGTTCGCAACACAAATGTCAATTTTGGATGTGCCCTTCTCTTTTATACACCACCGAAGGTGGTTTTGCAACGCGGGATGGTGGTTTTCCTTACTGCTTTCTCTGAATACAAAATGATGTGGAGACGACACGCATACAATGGTATGGTATTTCGTAACCGCTCAGACCTCCATTACGTCGGGCATGTTGGCGGTGCAGAAATATTATGGACCATCAATCTAACCATCCTTTATCGAATAGCCATTGATCTAACCACCCTTTTATCATTCTCCCATGAGGTACGGTGGGCATTTTCCCAAGGCTACCTAAACCAATTTTCCAACACTTGGTCATTTCCAAGATTTTCTCCATGGTTGATGTCAGATTGAGACATTGACTTAATGATAGCACTAGAACACCATCATGTGTCTTTCCAGCCTCATCACACTCATCATACATGCCATGTCATCACTTCTTATGGTGTCATTTCTCTCTTTGAGGCTCACATGTGTGACATTTTGGCCTGCCAAAATAGAGATCAATTCATGTATAACCAGAATTGTCAAGACTGGAAAACTACAAATCACAGGAAGGGTCGGCTGACCCTTCGTTTAGTAGATAATTGTGGAGACGAATATCCAACAATTCACCTGTATCCAGATTGGTGAACACAAGAAGGATCGGACGACCCTTCTTGCAGTCCAGAACTAGTATGAAAATAATATTGGTCAGAAGAAGGGTCGACCACCCCTTCATTTATGAGGGAATTGTGCAAATATTCAACATATGAAGTATAGGCTATCCATTCATGTATATCCTGAATGGTGAAGACTGCAAAAATACTAACCACAAGAAGGGTCGGTCGACCCTTCATTTAAAAGAGAAATGAAAAAATATTTAATCTACAAAGTTTGGGATGACAATTCCGCAATACCAACTTCTGCAGTATATGGTAGGGATCAGGACATTGCCTAAGTTATAACATCTAAACAATATTTTTCCGGACTTCTGACTACCAACAAGAAGGATCGGTCGCCCCTTCTTTTGGTAGATAATTGAGAACACCAATATCCAACAATTCACCTGTATCCATAATGGTGAACAAAAGAAGGATTGAACTACCTTTATTGCAGTCTAGAACTATTCTGAAAATAATAGTGGGCAAAAGAAGGATCGGATGACCCTTCATTCATTTATCTCGAGCCTCATCCAAAATGCGGTGTTGGTTAATGAAATTCAACTTGAAATGACTGTCATATTATATAGACACCGATTCATTTGATAATTTGTATATTTTTTACAACTTCAAATGACCGTCATAATTATCATATCAGAACACCACAAAAACCAATTTCGAAAGTGGCAGTATAAAAAGAAAAAGTATGGTTTTGGAAACTAGATTTGGCACTTTTGGAAATGGATTTGGCAGTTTCGGAACGGGTTTGGTCACTTTTGGAACTAGATTTCGCACTTTTGGAATTGGTTTTGGCTCTTTAGGAACCGGTTTTGTCACTTTTGGAACCTTGATTTGGCACTTTCGGAATCGGTTTTGGCACTTTTGCAATCGGTTTTGGCACTTTTTGAACCGGTTTTGGCACTTTTGAAACTGGTTTTGGCACTTTTGGAACCTTGATTTGTCACTTTCGGAACCGGTTTTGGCACTTTTAGAATCCAATTTGGCACTTTTGGAATCAGTTTTGGCACTTTTGGAACCCGGATTTGGCACTTTTGGAACTGGTTTTGGCACTTTTGGAACCGGTTTTGGCACTTTTGGAAACCGGATTTTGCTTGATTTTGGGTTTAGAAAGGCTATTTTTTACCTGTCTTCAAAGTGACTTGGATTGGAATAAGTCGAAGTTTAATGAAATTGGCGTTTAAGACTTGGATTTGACTCTCTTGCACCATCAATTGTCTCCTGCTTAAGGCATCATCTACTCGATTTGATTTACCAGTTATGTGCTTTATCACAAAGGTAAAGTTTTTGCATGAACTCAACCCACTTGACATGATTTTGATTCAACTTAGGTTGCTGCATGATGTACTGCAATGCATGGTTATCAAAAAACAAAAAAAACCATCTATGCATTAAATAATGTCTCCAATTCTTTAGTGATTGAACAATAGCATAAAATTCCTTGTCATGAGAGGAAAATTTATGTTTTGCTTCATTTAATTTCTCACTGAAGTAGGTTATAGGTCTATCTTTCTGACTGAGTACAACTCCAATTGCTACTCCACTGGCATCGCATTTCACTTGGAAAGGGTGTTAGAAATCTTGTGACTTCAACACTCGTTGCTCAGTGATCTTCTTCTTCAGGAACTAGAAGTTTCTTTCAGCCTCTGATGTCCATTGGAATGGTTGTTTGTCCTTCCTAATTGTTTCAATGATAGGTGCACAAATTCCACTAAAATTCTTGATGAACTTTCTCTAGAAACTTTCCAATCCATGGAAGCTTCTTACCTCAAAAATTTTCTGAGGTGAAGGCCAATCAATGATTGCTTGCACCTTTTTTGGATCCATCTTCAATCCATCCTTTGAGATAACAAAACCCAAATACACTAGTTCTGATTTCATAAATGTACACTTCTTCACATTCAACAACAAATTTTCCTTTTGTATCTTCTCTAAGACACATCTTAGGTGCTTCAAGTGTTCTTTTTCTGTTTTACTGAAATCAGAATATCATCAAGGTAAACTATCACAAACTTACCTATGAAATCTCTCAAGACTTCATTCATTAGCCTCTTGAAAGTGCTTGGTGCATTGGACATCCCTAATGGCATAACCAACCACTCATACAACCCATCATTTGTCTTAAAGGTTGCCTTCCACTCATCTCCTTCTCAAATTCTGATCTGATGGTATCCACTCTTCAGATCTAATTTGGAAAAACATGTTACTCCACTTAGGCAATCCATCATGTCATCCACCCTTGGTAATGGAAACATGTATCTGATGGTAATCTTGTTAATTTCTCTGCAGTCAGTACACATACTCCATTCACCATCCTTCTTTTGGGTAAGTACTGTTGGTACTGCACATGGGCTCAGACTTTTATGAACCAACCCCTTATCTAACAATCCTTGGACATTCCTTCTAACTTCTTCATTCTCTTGAGGCACCAATTTGTATGCTTCCTTGTTTGGTAAGCTTGATCCAGGAATAAAATCAATATGGTGACTTATATCCCTCTTCGGTAGTAACTCATTGAGTAAATCATCTACCACAATGTCACTGAACTCTCCTAGCATCTCCTGAATCTCCTTAGCAAGATCTGTAATACTGGTCTTCATTACTACCACTCTGGGCTTACACACTACAACATAATTCAGTTTCTTCTCATCAATATGCTGCAAATACTCTTTCCCTGTCAACATCAGGACCTTAGATGTATGTTTCTCTGTTTAACTCTCTCCTTGCAAAGGATGAAGAATATTTTTTATCCCATCTTGCATGAAACTATGACGGTTCCTCCTACCATCATGCACTACCCTTTTTTCAAATTTCCATGGTCTCCCAAGAAGAATATGGCAAACATCCATGGGCATAACATCACATATAATCTTATCCTTATATGTGCCTACTTGAAAATCAACTTCACACTATTCACTTACCAGGATTTGATGTCCCTTGTGCAACCAGGATACTTTGCACGGAACAGGGTGCTTGGTCTTCTCCAGACTTAGTTTCTCCACCATCTCTGTGGAAACAAGATTTTCAATGCTCCCATTGTCAATCACCATCTTGCAACACTTCCCTATGACTTTACACATGGTTCTGAATAAATCCTTCCTTTGGGCAGGTTCCACTTCCTCCTTTTCAGGTTTCAATAAGATCTTGTTCATCATCAAAGACTCTCCCTTATCTGGCATATTCTCAACCACTGTCATTTGTTCCTACTGCTCATTTTTAGCTACATAGGCTCCCCTCCGTCCTACATCTTCCTTCTTTGGACACTCAAAGGATCTGTGCCTCAATTTGTTAAAATTGTAACATATGTAGACAGTTTCTCTGCATCTTCCTCTACCTCTACCTCCTTGGTAAGGTCTTATCCCTCTTGAGTCACCTCCTATACCTTGGTGCTCATGCTGGTTTGTGTTGCTAGACCCTCCTCTGTGGGATACAAACCTTCCTCTTCCAGTTGTCTTCCCCCTTCCTTAGGATGGGCCTCTACCCCTATTGAAGCTCTTCTTTCTTACTAACTTTTGTTTTGCTCTCAAGGCACGTTGGTATGCTTCTTCCATTGTCCTTGGTGATATCATGCTAATTTCATCCTGAATCTCCATTCTTAAACCATTGACATATCTAGCAGTCTTTTCTGTTGATTCCTCTATATAGCCTGCGCTTAGGTTTATTTTGTAGAACTCTTCAGTATACTCTCTTGCAGTCAATAATATGTTCCTAAGGTTTTAGATCTGTCTATACAAGGTTAGCTGGTTGTCCTTTGGTAAGAACTTAGACCTCATATTAGCTACCATCCTATCCCAGTTCCTTATCAACGGTTTGTTCTTCCTCCTTCTTTCATCTTGCATGCTATCCCACCATAAGGATGCATGCCCCTTCAACCTTGTCACTTCAAATATGACCTTCTTGTTCTCTTCAACTTCATCATACTCAAAGTATTTGTCTAACTCGTTGATCCAGTCAATGACATGTTCAGCAGTGAGACTTCCTTCATAGGTAGGAAACTCAGGTTTTGGTCTCGAAGTTGCTCCAAGAATTGATCGAAAGTATCTTAGCTGTAGTGTCTCTCGCATAGGTGTTGCTTCTTCTCCTTGCTTGTATTCTTCATGTTCACTGACGTCCCCTGCTTCTAGGTCTCTTCGTCTACCCATCTCCATAGCTTCCATAGTTGCTCGCATTTATCTCATTTCCTCTAAGACTTCTGCATTCATCGATGGTCACCCTCTGCCATGATCCCTTTCTCTTCCTATACGTACAACCATGTCTTTCCTTCTACAGGACTGATAAAATCCATGTTTTGATACCAAAATTTATGGGGGTGGAATCGACCGTAGCCAATCCAACCCACACCTTCAAAGGAAATAGGGTGATTCCTAAATCGAACCCCTAACTTAGCTAGAATCGGCCAAATCCTTCTCAATTGTGGTCCCTTCCTTCAGGATGGGCCTTCCACATGTCCTGGTGTCTCCTTCCTTCAGAACGGTATTTCCACAATGTTCTTGTAGAAACACCTTCTCCCCGCAACCACAGCATCCTTTTGAAACTCTCCTTCTGCAACACCTTTCCACAACCAACTTTTTGCAATGGTCTTCTTTGCAATGGCCTTCCCACACTTGCGGGTTGCAGGTTGTGGACACATTCTTCGTGCTCTCTCTGAAAATATTTCCACAACTCACTTCCACAACTCAGCTCCCGCAATTCCTTGCTGACATCCTCTACGCTCCTTTCTTCTGCAGAATGTCATCTCCACTGTCTATCCTTTGCGGATCTGATGCCGGTCGTTGATCTATGATTAATGCGGAATCCTTCGCTTTAGTTTGCTGAATTGCTAATTCCCTCGCACGTTCAGATTGTGCAGCTTTTCCCCATCGTCGATATCCTCCTTGGCTTGATCTGAGCTGTTCGACTTCAACTCGCAGAATCTACTCTATTATGCTACGGTTTCTTGGCCGATTGAAAATGGAATTGATCAATCCAGCTCAAACCTCGTCTGGATTTTAGGGAAAATTAAACAAAAACAAGAAATCTACTTTAAATACTTAACAGTGATCGGTCTGCCAACAATTAGGATGCCCTTAACTGTACATTGATATCACATGAGCACAAAATAGGGATTCATTCACACAGAAATCAGGATGACAATTGCACACAGCTCTACCTGACAGAATCTCAAAGTGTTTTTAATTCAAATGCATAGAAACCTTATCAAGCACACGAAACTTCTAATTTTATTCATAGACAAGCATGAAAACTACATTCCATCCAGAATGACCAACACAAACCACAACCGACCAACATTGACCAACCCTTTTCTCATTTATCTCTTCCCTACTTATTCACTCGCTCCCCCAAATAAAATTCTGAATCCCCAACAGAATAACAACCTAACTACTGACAACCCTCCACAACAGCGGTGTCTTCATCATTATTCAATAGAATTCCTAACTGGCTTAATCTCTATGTAGGGAGTATCAACTCGCCACTATGTCCTATCTTCTAAAAAATGGACAACACATCAGATGGTTACATGCTTTGTGAATGAGAATGATTACAAAAAACAAATCATACTGTCCACATCATAACAACTCATTCCCATGCTAGCCACAACATGTGACCACGCAATCACATTGTTGACTCAGCATCGATGCTCCTGCATCAGGCTATGAGACAGGTTTTTGTTAATGGGGTTGGCAGTTTTTTGCATGAACATAAGAAGGCCTCCTACCGACCATTACCATTTTGTATCGGGGCCTACAAATTTTCCAAGGTTAAAGGTGTCGAAGCTTTCATAAAGGATTTGGAAGCGTTCCATTTTGGGGAGAAGAGTTTCATAAGAAATGACATCCAGAAGAAGGGCATCGATCATTGTGCATCATGCATAATACATTATGAGTCATGTTGCCAGTACTGCAAAAGAGGAAGAATTGCAGAAGCAAAGAGAGGAAGTTGAACTATTGCAGAAAGCAAAAACAAAACGACAACAAAAGGCAAAAACCGAGAGAAGAGGAAGTTAGAATACAAGAAGAAGAAGCAAGAAGAGAAAGAGAAGAAAGGGAAGCTGCTTAGAAACAAAATAAGAAAGAAGAAGAGGATAATTCCAAGAAATCTGTGGAAACAGAAGAACCCCAAGATGAAGGCACAAGCCCACAAGGTATGGATATAGACCCACCAGAAGGGGAAGAAGTCATGCTTACCAGGGGACACCTCCCATTTGTATATATTGGGCTCACACCTTTTACCTCGTCGAAACAACACACAGTGGAAAAATTGGACCCAATAATTTTTTATTCAAGGAGGAAGACCATCACAAGAAGGTCCAAGAAGAGGTTGAAGATGGGTGCCCACCCTGATATAGTCACTGTCCAAGAAAACACTATCAGGGAGGAAACTCACAAAGACCCTACGTTCACATCATCTGTAAGCATAGAAGCTGCACAAGCAAGTGCAAATAATGCCGATAAGCTGTTGAACGACATTGAGGGCAACACGAAAACTAGACATGCTGATAGAAGAAGATATCCATCAATATATTGGACAAGCATCCATAAATTCTTATTTCCTGGAGGACAGTTACAAGGCAGCAACAGAAGGGGTGAAAAGTGTGGAAACATGGCTATCATATCATGAAATGTTGATGTAATTGTAACTTCGGAATGTATTTCACCCATGTATATTGTACTCCTATAGAGATGGTATTATTCCTCTATACGGATGTGTCATCATTTGTATTGAAAAGTGATGCAAGTGTCGTAACTTGCATGTGATGGGTTACTAGACCACCAAGTGTGGGGTCAACCCTGATTAGTATAACCATGGGTTATTATCCTGAGTTAGACAAGTCATCCCTGCTAGGTTATTAGGCAGGTCAGGTCATGTATAAATAGAGTGCGGTAGGCACTCTATTTGATCACTTCATTATTCACTTTTACACCCATCGGAAAGTGGCGCACAAGTGAGGAAGGAGGAGTAGCTGCTAGGAGGACTATCTCTTATAATTTGGTTGTATCATTGCTCTTTCTATCTCTGAGGAAGTTGTGGGGTTTTTCACCTTTATGGTTTTCCCTAGTGAAACTCTGTGTGTTTATTGTCTCATGTGATTGCTTGGTGTGATTGATATGCATTGCTATGCTTGATATGTTGTACATGTTATTCTCTCATTAAATATCCTAGAGTATGTTGAATTAATGCTCAAAAATTAACATGGTATCAGAGCTAACCTGAGAACAAGACATTGTGCAGTTGCGGAATCTAGGGCTTCTTGTTTATTGGGTTTCTCTCCATAGATCTTGAAATGCAGTAGGGTATTTTGGCTCTCCTCAGCAAGGCACATCTTTCTGTCCAATCATAATTCAATTATGGGCACTTTCATTTTTGGCCCTAAAAATTAGGGTTTCCGCAAAAATAGGAATTTTTGAATTCTGAGACCATAGCTGGAAGCTCCTTGAAAAATCGAAGTTTAGAGCTTTGGATCAAACTTTTTTTTTGGGTGAAGCTCCAAGAAACTCAAACCCTAATTCAAGGTCCTCCCTAGTGAATCCGGGAGATTGAAAAGCATTTATGAAGGGTGAAACTTTGCAGTTTTCAATTTCTGAGTATACCAGGATGATCACCTCATCAAGGTGCATCTTTCTATCCTTTCAGAAGTTTGAAATTCACATTTTGAATTTTTAGCGTTTCTCTGACAAACCCTAATCCAGCACCAAATCCATATTTTTTGCAAATCAAGTGGTAAGACCTAAATCTTTTATTTCCATTTGAGTTTCTCATTAAAATGTCTCACCACACCAAGCTTGAGGATAAGCTTGAAGGGGTTGATAACGTCCGAGCATGGAAGTATAGGATTGGGTTAATCCTGGAAGAAAATGAATTGGACACTTACATAAGTGAAGAGGTCCCTGTCCCAAAGGGAGAAGAGGCTAAGGCCTTACATAAGAAGAACTTGGTCAAGGCAAAGAGGATCATTGCTGATTCTATCAAAGACCATCTCATACCACATGTGTCATCTCTAAAGACACCCAAGGATATGTTTGATTCCTAACCAAGCTATTTGAAGGGAAGAACATAAATCGGAAGATGACTCTGCGGAACCAATTGAAAGGGGTAAAGCTTTAGAATGGAGAGACCATTCAATCTTATTTTTCTAAGGACTCTCATATCAAGGAACAACTTGAATCTATGGATGAAGTAGTGGACAATGGTGAAGTTGTCATGACCACATTGAATGGCCTACCTAGGTCATGGGACTCCTTCATCCAAGGAATTTGTGCAAGAAGGAAGTTGATCTCATTCAATAGACTATGGGAGGAATGCTCACAAGAAGAAGCAAGGCTTGTGGCCCGAGAAGAAAAGATGGGGAATGAAGATCAATCTCTCACAGCACACACCAAGGGAAGCAAGTTTAAGAGGGAGAGATATCATAGCAAGAAACATTCTCACCCTCATCATAAGAAGAAAGATCTCTCTCATGTTCGATGTTTTGATTGTAATGAAATAGGACACTTTGCTTCAAATTGTCCCAAGAAGAAGAAAGAAAACAACAACAAATTCAAGAAGAAGAAGGGGCACAATAAGAAGAGATTTCATGCTCATGCTATTGAGGATGATGAACCTCCCAAGAAGAAGGCTAGGGAAGAAAGTGATACTTCATCAAGTGAAGATGAATATGTTCTAATCTCTGCTCTCATAGGTACTATCTCTTATGGATGTAATGATTGGCTTATTGATAGTGGGGCTTCCAAACACATGACTGGGTTTGGAGAATCTTTTACAAATCTATCTGAACATGAGTCACCCCATAAGGTGAAACTTGGGGATGACTATCAATATCCTATCAAAGGAAGTGGTGAAGCCTCCTACAACCTAGAATCTGGGAAGTCTTTGAAGATGAAAGATGTTCTATATGTACCTGGTCTCAAGAAGAAGCTACTCTCCATATCTGCATTGGATGCAAAAGGCATGAGGGTTGCATTTGTAGATGGCCAAGTCCTAATGTGGCCAAAGGGTAAAACTATAGATGATGCAGTAGTGATTGGAGAGAAAGAGGGAGGATTGTACAAATTGAAGGGACAACCTGAACATGCCATGGTACATGAATCCATGGAGCCAAGTGAACTTTGGCATAGAAGGCTTGCACATGTGCACTATAGAGCACTACCAATTGCAAGTAAAGCTGTAGAGGGTCTTCTTGAAATCAAGACAAAGCATGAAGGTGTTTGCAAAGGATGTGCAAAAGGAAAGAACATTAAGAAGGAATTTCCAAGCAGTGAAAGCAAAGCTTCACTCCGAAGTATGTGGTCCGATATCATCTAGTTCTCTGAGTGGGTATGTATACTATGTCTCTTTCATTGATGATTTCTCTAGGAAGACTTGGGTTTATTTCTTGAAGAACAAAGATGAAGTGTTTGATAAGTTCAAGGAATTCAAAGCCTTGATGGAAAATCAAACTGATAAGAAGATCAAGACCTTCAGATCTGACAATGGCGGAGAATTCACTTCAGGTGATTTAAAGAAGCTATGTAGTGATTTAGGGATTAAGAGGGAGTTGACTGCTCCCTACAATCCACAACAGAACGGAGTTGCATAAAGGAAGAATAGAACAATCATGGAAGAAACACGGGCAATGTTGCATGACTAGGATCTTCCTATGCATCTTTGGGTAGAAGTAGCTAGGACAGCTGTATATGTGCAGAACAGAACACCTCACAAGATATTGGACAACAAGACACTAGAAGAGGTCTTCTCTAGTAAGAAACCTGAAGTCAGCAATCTCAAAATATTTGGTTGTCCAGTATATACTCATATCAAAAAGAAAAGAGGACAAATCTAGATCCTATAGGAAAGAAGAGTATCTTTGTGGGGTACAGTGAAAGATTGAAGGCTTACAGAATATACTTTGAAGGATTCAAGAAGATTGATGTCAGTAGGGATGTAACATTTGATGAGGACTTAGCTTACATCAAATCAAAGAAGAAACCGGTTGAAGATCATGAAGAACCAAAGGAAAACAGATTCCAAGACACCATCATGACTGAATCAATTCCAGAAGTAGATTGTGAAGTTGAAGATCCGCAAGAACTTGTAGATCCACCACGTGAGAAGAACTCTCACAAGAGGAAACCTGCATGGGATAGAGAGCTCATTCAAGATGCAGAAAGATATGGCATTCCAGAAGAAGAACACATAGAAAGGAAGAGGACTAGATCACATACCATTTATGTTTCCCTACTTTGTGATATTATGAACAAAGAACCTTCCAGTTATGAAGAAGTAGCGGAAAAGAAAGAATGGAAGGATTCCATGGTCAAGGAATACCATTCGATCATGAAGAATGATGTTTGGGATGTAGTCCCAAGACCTGAAGGGAAGTCGGTTGTGACTTCCGAATGGATCTACAAGATCGAGCATGCTGCAGATGGCAGCATAGAAAAGTACAAAGTGAGGTTTGTAGCTCGTGGCTTCTCTCAAAAAGAGGGAATAGACTATGAAGAGACTTTTGCTCCTGTATCCAGGTACACTACCATCATATCAGTACTTGCCCTGGCTACAATGATGAAATGGAAGATACACCAGATGGATGTCAAGACTACTTTCTTGAATGGTGTAATCGAGGAGGAAGTGTATGTGGAGCATCCACTTGGTTTTGAGACACATGACAGGGGGTCATATGTCTGCAAGTTGAAGAAAGCCCTGTATGGCTTGAATCAAGCCCCTAGAACTTGCTATGGTAGGATAGACGACTTTCTATCTAGTTGGGGCTTTACTAAGAGTAAAGCAGATTACAACCTTTACTACAAGGTTGAGGAAGGCAATCCCGTGATACTACTTTTGTATGTGGATGACCTGTTTGTAACAGGTGAGGATGGGTTGATTGCCAACACCAAGAGGAAACTTGTTGCCGAGTTCGAGATGAAGGACTTGGGGATGATGCATTATTTTCTAGGAATAGAGGTGTGGAAGAGTGCAGATGGAATCTTCCTTGAACAAGGGAAGTATGCAGTAGAGATCTTTAAGAGGTTCGGGATGATGGACTACAAGGCCATGGCCACACCTATGGCATCAAACCTAAAGCTCCTATGTGATGCTTCATCTAATCCGGTTGATGTCACTATGTATCGTTAGATGATTGGGTCCTTGATGTACCTAATGAACACTAGACCAGATATTTGCTTTGCGGTGAACACATTGAGACAATTCCTGATGGATGCTAGAGGTGTTCACTTGGTTGCTATAAAGCATATTCTGAGGTACTTGAAGGGTACAATTGATTATGGGCTCAAGTATGATGCGAATCAAAAGTTTAACCTGCAGGGTTATGTTGATTCAGACTGGGAAGGAAGTGCTGCAGATAGGAAGAGCACATCTGGGTGCTGCTTCAGAATGGGATCAGGTGTGATCTCTTGGTTTAGCAGGAAATAGTCCTGCGTAGCACTGAGTACAGCTGAGGAAGAGTATGTTGCAGCTTGTTTGGTTGTTGTGCAGCAGTATGGCTTAGAAAGGTATTGTCTGAGTTATTTTATCTCTCGTTGGATGCTACTGGTATCTTTTGTGACAACCAGAGTTGTATGAAGCTGTCTGAGAACCCGGTGTTCCACGACAGGTTGAAGCACATTGAGATCAAATATCACTATATCTGGGATATGGTGCAGAGAGGAGTAGTGAAGCTCCTGTATGTCGCGACGGATGAGTAGGTTGCAGATGTGTTGATGAAACCACTAGCCAGAGTGAAGTTTGAGTACTTCAGAGAGAGGCTTGGTGTTATTCATATTGACGACACTTCAAGGAAGAAGCGATGGACACATTTGCAGGAGCCATTCCAAGCATGCTGAGAGGAGGATCCTTCCCATGGCTATGGATGTAAGCGCTGGATGATGAGCATCAGGACGATGCTCCAGTTACTGCTTTGTATATGCATCAGTTGGATGCTTTGATCAGTTTGATCATGTATTTGTATATGCATCAGTTAGATGCTTTGATCAATTTGATCATGTATTTGTATATGCATCATGTTGGATGCTTGATATGATCGGTTGGATCATGTATTTGTATATGCATCATGTTGGATGCTTGTTAGAACAGTAACCACACTTAGTACCATAATCCATAAATTTTAATTATCCATGTGCTTAATTAAACCATGTTTTGGATTAAGTGACTATAGTTGGTCAAAAACCCACTTTGAGAGTGTTCACACCCACTTCTGAGCAAACCAGTTCACCCAGCCTCCAGTTTTGTCCACAAGTGCGCCCTCATTTATTGCTGGTGCGCCCTCTCTCCTTGTTTTGGGGAATTTAGTTGACCAAGGGCGCTAGGGTGGATTTTTGCCCACTTTTGGCTAGATTTGGAGCATTTAATGCTCCCTTGGGCCCCCAAACCTCCTCTATTTGCTCACCCACGCCTGCCTTGAGCTCATTAATGACTCAGCATGCTTCAGCCACCTCCACACCAGAATTCGTAGCTGTTTGGGGTGATTGGGATTGAGTTGGACCCACCTAGGGGGGATTGAGGCCAATTTGGCATTAATGACTTGTACACTCAGCTTGAGCCACCTAATGCTCTCGATTTTCTCATGGATGTAATAAAAACCTGTTACTAACATTTTCACATGTTAGACAGTTAGTTAATCAAAGATTTGAGCATACATTGTGTGTAAATTTATCTCTTTTTTTCAAGTTTTTCCACAGTTTTTGCAAACTAATTCGATTTTGTGAGGTTCTCCATAGCTCCTCGATCTTCTGTGATCAAAATAATCACATGGTATCAGAGCCATCGTGGAGTTAGTGAGTTGCAGGCCAACATTGAGCGTTGAACTGCATTCTAGAGAGGATTTCCAGATAAAAATTGAGTTTTTTTGCAGGTGTTTCAGTAGTTTTCTCACCATTAACGCAGCAGTCATGGAAGCAAACCAAATGTTGCTCACACCCTTCAATTTTTTCGATTGGAAGGCTGAGATGGTCATCAAGCTGAGATCTAAGGGTCTCTATAGAGTGACCATGGGCACAGAAGTGGAGCCAAATTCTGCTGTGGAGAAAGCAAAGTACTACAATCGACTTGATGAAGCTTATGGATTGCTATGCCTGAGCATTTCAAGGGAACTCTTGTTTCATACAGACAGTTTGACAACTCCCAATGAAGTATGGGTGAAGCTCGAATCACTCTTTGGGAAAACTGATGAACTGAGAGGCCACCAGCTTGAAAACGAGCTCATTAGCTTGAGCCCAGCACATTTTGAAACCATCCAGGAGTTCTTCACGAAATTCAAGTCACTGGTGCTTCAACTGCAACAATGTGGAATTGTTAAGAAGGAGGAACAACTGATTCTGTCCATCCTTTCGAAGCTAGGCCCAGAGTTTTCAGTATTTGTTAGCACATTTCACTCAGCCAAAATGACCCTTCGAAATTGGCAAATGCCATCACTAGCTACCTTCATGGAGTGTCTCACTCAGGAGCAGGACAAACTAGTTCAGATGGGCACCATAAAATCAAAGGACCAAGCATTGGCAATGGGTGTTTCAAATGCAAGCAAAGGAAAGCAGAAAGCCAAGAATTCGAAGCAGCAAGAGAAGAGGAAGTTTGACAAGACCAAGTCTGCAGATGGGGGTTCGAATCTGTCAAAGGAGAAGGACAAGAAGGGAAAGGAAAAGACCAAATGCACCTATTGTCATAGGGGATGGCATCCAGAGAGCTCATGTATGAAGAAAACCATTGACTCAATGGCGCAGCTGCTGGAGAAGAACAACATCCCAGTCCTTGAGGGCGCAAGGAAGAAAGAGAGCACCTCAAACCCTGACAATAAGGAGAAGTGTCATGCTTTGGTAGCAGGTACTTCGAATCCCTCTTCCTTCATCATTGATTCAGGAGCTTCCAGACATATGGTTTCATCCAGAGAGCTCTTCTCCTCTTTGCATTCGAATGGTGGCCCAACAGTTCGAATGGGAGATGATTCAGAACTCCAAACCAAGGGGATTGGAAGGATTGACATGGAGCATGGCTATTTCAGTGATGTGCTCTATGTACCTTCATTGGCTGCAAATTTGCTATCAGTCTATCAAATGACTCATACAGGAGAAGCCAAGAGAGTGACATTCACTCCAGATTTGGTAGAAATCTCAGAAATCTCCTCAAATCAAGTTGTGGCAGTAGGGTATGCAGATCATGATGAGAGAATGTACAAATTCTCAAACTTCATTCCAAATTCTAGTGACCATGCTCTTGTCTCTCATGCCAATGAGACCTCCAAGTTGTGGCATGAAAGATTTGGCCACATGAACTACAAATATCTCCATCAATTGCACAGGGACGAGATGGTGGAAGGGCTTCCAGAAATCAGATCATCGAATGGTGCATGCATTGGGTGTGTAGTTGGAAAGCATCCTGAGCGCAGCTATGAGAAGGGAATGGCAAGGAGAGCCACTCAACCACTTGGATTGGTACATTCAGACCTCATTGGTCCTCTTCCCACTCCATCATATGGTGGATCAAGGTATGTACTTACATTCATAGATGACTACTCTCGATTCTGCTGGGTTTACTTCCTTAAATTGAAGTCAGAAGTGTTTGAGAAAATGAAGATTTGGAAAGCCCTAGTGGAGAACCATAGTGGTCATAAGATAAAGATCCTTAGGACTGATAATGGAAAGGAATATGTGAATAATAACATTCAGCACCTTTGTGAGGAATGTGGCATCCAAATGCAACATTCAATCCCCTACACACCTCAGCAAAATGGTGTGGCAGAGAGGAAGAATAGATCTCTCAAGGAGATGGCTACTTGCATGATTGAAGCTAGGGATCTAAGCCCTAAGCTATGGGCTGAAGCCATCAATTGTGCTGCTCATATTCAGAACAGAGCCTTTCACAAATCAGTCAAAGGAAAAACCCCCTATGAGGCATGGTTTGGCCAAAAACCAAATGTGTCAAATTTCAGGATTTTTGGGTCTAGAGCATGGGCTCGAATTCCATCAGAAAAGAGGAAGGCTTTGGAGCCACAGAGCAGGGAATGTATCATGGTTGGTTATGGTGAGGACACAAAGGGATATAAGCTCTTTGACACATCCACACTTAAAACTTTCATTGAGAGAAGTGTGCAATTCGAAGAAGAACCAATTCCAGATTTTGAGCTTGCACCGGGGGAAAGCTCCTCTCCTCCACACCTCAATGAGATTAGTGATGATTCTTCCTCTGATTTTTCTGATATTGCTGAAGATGACATAGCTGAAGATGACATTGCTGTACATGAGTCACCATCAAGGCCCAAGTGGGCTGAAAAAATCATAGAAGCTGCAGGTGAATTGGCAGGCAATCCCCAAGAGCCTAGGAAGACTAGATCCCAAACAATCAATGCTTCCTTTGCAAATGAGAGTGAGCTTGCTGATCACTGTTATATGATGATTGGATCTGATCCAACATCATATCAGGAAGCTCATCATGATCCAAGGTGGAGGGCAGCAATGCAAGAAGAATTCCAATCTCTGCAAGAGAACAAAACATGGGATTTGGTGCCTCTTCCTCCCAAGAGGAAACTAGTGCAATGTAAGTGGATTTTTCGAACCAAACCTGTTGCTGATGGTTCTGATCTGAAATATAAGGCTAGGTTAGTGGCTAAGGTCTACTCACAAATCCATGGTGTGGATTATACAGAGACCTTTGCACCGGTTGCAAAGATGGACTCAATTAGACTAGCTCTAGCCATGGCAGCTAGTAAAGGTTGGGAAGTTCACCACATGGATGTCAAAAGTGCATTCTTGCATGGTGAGCTACAGGAAGAGATATATATGCAGCAGCCTGAAGGATTCCAAGAGGATCCCACACTTGTATGCAGGTTGAAGAAGTCACTCTATGGACTCAAGCAAGCCCCCAGGGCTTGGTATGCCAAAATGGATGCTTTTTTGCTCTCAATTGGTTTCTGTCGATGCAAGTCTGATCCAAATGTTTATTTGCAGCATTGTGATGATAATTTGCAGGTCATTGTACTGTATGTTGATGATCTCTTAATTACAGGGAGCTGCACCAAACAAATTGGCTCAATTAAAGCTTCTTTGCACAGTGAATTTGCCATGAGCGACCTAGGATTGCTAAGGCAATTTTTGGGTTTGGAAATTGAGCAATCTGAGAGAGGTATTTTGCTGAGTCAATCTAAGTATGCTTCAGACCTGTTATTCAAGTTCAAAATGGCTGAATGTAAGGCAGCCAAGTGCCCATTCCTTTCAGGCATAAAACTAGGTGAATTTGAAGACTCTCCGGTGGTGGATTGCACACTCTATAGGCAGCTAGTTGGAAGTTTGCTGTACCTTACACATACAAGACCTGATTTGTCTTATGCTGTAAGTGCTGTAGCAAGGTATATGCAGCAGCCACATGAGATCCATTGGAAGGCAGCCAAAAGAATCCTTCATTATGTCCAAGGAACTAAGAGCTTCGGGGTACACTATGCAGCTGGTTCTTCACTTCAACTAGCTGGATTTTCTGATTCCGATTGGGCGGGAGATCCCATCGATAGAAAGTCCACTTCAGGTTTTGTGTTTATGTTTGCTGAAGGTCCTATTTGCTGGTCAAGTAAGAAACAACATACAATTTCTCTTTCATCAGCAGAGGCCGAGTACAGGGCAGCAGTGAACGCAGCCACACAGTGTGTTTGGTTGCAAGGCATTCTTCGGGAGTTTGGTGTTGCTATTGATTCTCCAACCAATATTTGGGTGGATAATCAAAGTGCCATCAAGATATCTACTGATCCAGTACAGAGGCAAAGAACAAAGCACATTGAGATCCACATGCATTACATTCGGGGCTTGGTGCATGACAGGGTGATTTCACTGCAGTATTGCCCATCCACCGAGCAAACTGCTGATATTTTCACCAAGTGCTTTACAGAGAAGACCTTCACTTACTTGAGATCTTTGCTTGGAGTGAGTGATGGATGGTGATTGCTGCAATTTAATTGCAGGTTCAGCCCCATGTCCATTTTTGAGGGAAGTTTTTATCCCATGAGGTTTTACTTCTTTTCCTCGGTTCATATGGACAAATAAAATTTCTGTTGTATTGAGGTGACTTGAGCCTTTGTTGCCAAGGCCTCCCACTTATCTTTCATGAGATGTACAAAGTTATGGTTAAGGGGGGGTGTTAGAACAGTAACCACACTTAGTACCATAATCCATAAATTTTAATTATCCATGTGCTTAATTAAACCATGTTTTGGATTAAGTGACTATAGTTGGTCAAAAACCCACTTTGAGAGTGTTCACACCCACTTCTGAGCAAACCAGTTCACCCAGCCTCCAGTTTTGTACACAAGTGCGCCCTCATTTATTGCTGGTGCGCCCTCTCTCCTTGTTTTGGGGAATTTAGTTGACCAAGGGCGCTAGGGTGGATTTTTGCCCACTTTTGGCTAGATTTGGAGCATTTAATGCTCCCTTGGGCCCCCAAACCTCCTCTATTTGCTCACCCACGCCTGCCTTGAGCTCATTAATGACTCAGCATGCTTCAGCCACCTCCACACCAGAATTCGTAGCTGTTTGGGGTGATTGGGATTGAGTTGGACCCACCTAGGGGGGATTGAGGCCAATTTGGCATTGATGACTTGTACACTCAGCTTGAGCCACCTAATGCTCTCGATTTTCTCATGGATGTAATAAAAACCTGTTACTAACATTTTCACATGTTAGACAGTCAGTTAATCAAAGATTTGAGCATACATTGTGTGTAAATTTATCTCTTTTTTTCAAGTTTTTCCACAGTTTTTGCAAACTAATTCGATTTTGTGAGGTTCTCCATAGCTCCTCGATCTTCTGTGATCAAAATACTCACAATGCTTGATATGATCAGGTGGATCATGTATTTTGTATATGTATTAGGTAGATACATTGTATGATCAGGTGGATCATTTATTTTGTATATGTATCAGGTAGATACATTGTATGATCGGGTGGATCATGTATTTTGTATATGTATCAGGTAGATACATTATATGATCAGGTGGATCATGTATTTTGTATATGTATCAAGTAGATACATTGTATGATTAGGTGGATCATGTATTTGTATATGTATCAGGTAGATACATTGTATGATTAGGTGGATCATGTATTTGCATATGTATCAGGTGGATACTTGTATGATCAGATAGATCATGTATGATGATATGTATCAAGTAGATACTAGGTATGCATCAGGTAGATGCATTATTTGATCAAGATGATCACAGATGACGATATTCAGGATGTTGCTCCAGATGATATGCATTAGGTTGATGCTATGATGATGATCAGGATGATCATAGATGACGAGCTTCAGGATGTTGCTCCAAATGATATGCATCGGGTTGATGCTATGATGATGATCAGGATGATCACAGATGATGAGATTCAGGATGTTGCTCCAGATGATATTGATCAGGTTGATGCTATGATGATGATCAAAGATGATGAGATTTAGGATGTTGCTCTAGATGATATGCATCAAGTTGATGCTACGATGATGATCAGGTTGATCATGTGATGATGTACATCAGGATGATGTATGGTGAGTATCGGGTTGATACTCTGTGGCCATGGACAGGTTGTGTAGGTAGCATAGAAAAGATCTTTTAAAATCCAGACTGGTAGAGCTGTGTGCTCGTAGCAGCCTGGGATGCTCTATCGAGATCCGGACAGGTAGAGCACTGTGCTCGTGACATCCTGGGATGCTTTGAGTAGGTTTTGCTATGGTTTCGCATAGAAAAGATCCTTTAAAATCTGAACATTTAGAGCGGTGTGCAACATCCTGGGATGCTCTATTGAGATCCAGATAGGTAGAGCAGTGTACTCGTAACATCCTGGGATGCTCTGAGTAGGTTTTGTGAAAGTCCACATAGAAAAGATGCTTTAAAATCCGGACAGGTAGAGCGGTGTGCTTGTAACAGCCTGGGATGCTCTATCGAGATCCAGACAGGTAGAGTGGTGTGCTCGTAACATCCTGGGATGCGCTAAGTAGGTTTTATAAGGTCAACATGTAAAAGAACCTATTGTTGATGTATATGTAACTTCGGAATGTATTTCATATATATTTATTGTACCCTTATAAGAGATGTGTTATTCCTCTATAAGGAAGTGTCTTCATGTGTATTAACAAGTGTTGCAAGTGTGTGTACTTGCCGATGGGCTATTAGACCACCATGTGTGGGGTCGGCCCTGAAATATATATTCTATTGTGGATGTACCTAGCTAGACAAGTCGGCCCCATAGTGTAATTGGGAAAACAGGTTAAGTATAAATAGAGATCGGGAGATCTCTATTTGGATCACTCAGAAACTCATATTTCTCTCACTCAGAAAGTGGTGCACTAGTGAGGAGGAGGATCATCTGCTACTAGGAGACTATCTCAGTGTATTTTGGTTGTACTTTGGTTGAGCCATTGCTCTCTCTATCTCTGAGGAAGTTGTCGGGTTTTTCACCTTAGGGTTTTCCCCATGGAAACTCTGTGTCTCTTGTCTCTCATGCTTTTGATTCTTGTGATGCTTGACATGCTTGATATGATTGTTATGCATTGATATACTGTACATGTTATTCTCTCAGTAAATATCCTAGAGTATTGTGAATTAATGCTCAAAATTCAACATGGTATCAGAGCTAACCTAAGAAGAAGACATTATGCAGTGACGAAAACTAGGGTTTCTTGTTTATTTGGTTTCTCTCCAAAGATTTTGGAAAAACAGCATAGTAGATTGACTCTACTCATTAAGGAGAATCTATCTGTCCAATCTGAATTCAATTCTGATCATTTTCAGATTTGGCCCTAAAAATTAGGGTTTCCTCAAAAATAGGAATTTCTGGAATCTGAAGACATAGCTGGAAGCTCCTTGAAAAAATCGAATTTAGAGCTTTAGATCGAGGTTTTTGGCTGGGTAGATCTCCGGGAAACTCAAACCCTAATTCAGGGCTCTCCCTAGTGAACCCGGGAGGACAAAAAGGCAAATATGAAGGGTAAAGCTTTGTTGATATCAAATTCTGAATACACCAGGCTGATCAGCTCATCAAGGTGCATCTTTCTATCCTTTCAGAAAGTTGAAATTCACATTTTGAATTTTTAGGGTTTTTTCGACAAACCCTAATCCGGGACCAGATCCAATTTTCAGCAATTCAAGTGGTAAGACCTAAATCTTTTCTATCTTCATTTGAAGTACTCTTTAATATGTCTCACCACACCAAGCTTGAGGATAAGCTTGGAGGGGCTGATAACATCCAAGCTTGGAAGTATAGGATTGGGTTAATCCTGGAAGAGAATGAGTTGGACTCATACATAAAAGAAGACATCCCTATCCCAGAGGATGAAGAGGCTAAGGTATTGCATAAGAAGAACTTGGTCAAGGCAAAGAGAATCATTGTTGACTCTATCAAAGACCATCTCATACTCCATGTGTCTTCTCTAAAGACACCGAAGGAGATGTTTGACTCTTTGACCAAGCTATTTGAAGGGAAGAACATAAATCGGAAGATGACCTTGCGGAATCAATTCAAAGGAGTGAAGATGTCAAATGGAGAAACCATTCAATCCTATTTCTCCAAGGTCTCTTAGATCAAGGAACAACTTGAAGATGTAGATGAAATGGTGGAGAATGGTGAAATTGTTATGACCACTTTGAATGGCCTACCTAGGTCATGGGACTCTTTTATCCAGGGGATCTGTGCCAGAAAGAAATTAATCTCCTTCAGCAGATTGTGGGAGGAATGTTCTCAAGAAGAAGCAAGGCTTGTGGCAAGAGAAGAAAAGATGGGGAATGAAGATCAAGCTCTCATAGCTCACACTAAGAAGGGAAAGTTCAAGAGGGAGCCATCCCATCACAAGAAGAAATCTTCTCATCATTATCTCAAAGACAAGAAAGATCTAAGGTGTTTCACTTGTAATGAGAAGGGTCACTTTGCTTCAAAATGTCCCAAGAACAAAAGGGACAACCCCAACAACAACAACTCCAGCAAGAAGAAGAAGGGTAACAAAAGAAGGTACCATGCTCATGCTACCGAAGATGATGAACCTCCAAAGAAGAAAGCTAGGGCAGAAAGTGAAGATGGCTCATCAAGTGAAGAAGAGTATGCCCTAATCTCTGCTCTCACAGGTACAATCTCCCATGGTTGTAATGATTGGTTAATTTATAGTGGGGCTTCCAAACACATGACTGGGTTTAAGGAATCTTTTGTAAACCTATCTGAACATGAATCACCCTATAAGGTGAAACTTGGGGATGATTTTCAATACCCAATCAAAGGAAGTGGTGAAGCCTCCTACAACCTAGATTCTGGAAAATCTTTGAAGATGAAAGAAGTCCTTTATGTACCTGGGCTCAAGAAGAACTTACTCTCCATCTCTGCATTGGAGGCAAAAGGTATGAGGGTTGCATTTGTGGATGGCCAAGTCCTAATGTGGCCAAAGGGAAAGACCATAGATGATGCAGTGGTGATTGGAGAGCAAGAGGGAGGTTTGTACAAATTGAAGGGACAACCTGAACTTGCTATGGTGACATTAAGACAAAGATTCATCCATAGTCATGGATCACATGGAGGTATGTATGATTTGGTTTTGAAAGGTTAACTTATGAGTTATGCACGACATTGAAGAGAACAAGAAAACATTGCTAGACATAACTAGCAAATATGATGAACAAGTATGTTTTCCTTATATCATAGGATCTCTTATATAAGTATGCATGGCATGATTGATGATGATTGTTCATAAAGACATATGTTTGAATAATCATGGGTATATGCATATTATGTGTCTTACCTTAATTAATAAAATGACTAACCAGAAGAGTCATAGGTTCGAGTAATCATGTTGAGATATTGTAACTTCAAAGAATATTATATTTGTACTTTATTATTCCGGAGATGTTTCATTCCTCCGTGAAGATCTTATTGTATATCCGGAGATGTTTATTCCTCCGACGGAATGTGGTAACTCGGGTTATTAGACTTCCCTAGTGGGGGTCGGCCCTGTATGTGTTATGTGGGTCAAAGGGTTATTAGACCACCCTAGAGCGGTCAGCCCAGTCAGTTGTAGTGGGGTATTTAACCCATTGGTTAAATACGAGCCTACGTGTACTTGTGTAAAAGATATGTCAGAGTAGTGTATAAATAGAGGAGGTGTGTTCCTCATTTGACACACTCACTCACTTGAGAGTAGCGCACTTGTGGAGGAGAGGTCTGCTATGGTGGAGGAGGAGTTCATGTCTTTGGTTTGCATCTTTGTATATTGCTGGTCATCTATATTGAGGAAGCTTTACTGGGTTTTCTACCCCATGAGGGTTTCCCAGGATAAATCTGTGTCTCTTGTGTTTATGTTATGCTTGTTGTTTCTTCAGTGATCCTGTATATGCAATTATTGTGAAATAGAATGTAATGCTGCTATTTTCTGTCTTAGCATATTTAATTTTAACATGGTATCAGAGCAAAACTGAAGGAAGGCAAGGTATGGCACTTACGACACTTGCTTTACTTACGACAATTTGAAGGTTAGGGTTTTATATAGAAAAAACCAGTCATCATGGAACTTTTGCTATAAATCCATTTTGGTGAAGTTTCAGGATTTGAAACCTTTACAAGTCGTATATAACATCTCCAGGTATATTGTGTCCAAAGGGAACCCTCAGATTCGTTGTACTTTGTAAGTTATGATCAGTACAAGTTAGGGTTTCTGCCTCTTCCAGATCTGAGTCAAAATCAGGTGACCTAGGAAAAAAGGTCATAACTTGGGCTAGGAAGTTCCAAATGAAATTTCGTAAAACGTGATAGGTAGTACACAGACTGTAATATCTCAGGAAACGTTTTCAGAGGGAGAAGCTGAACAAGTGACACGTGGCACATCGTACAAGTTCGCTCTCCTGTTTTATCCCATAAACAGGTCACGTTGCGACACTTGGAATAACTCTCTCTCAGAGAGTCCAATTGAGGTCATACCTGTCAAGATGGAAAGATGATAGGACAAGCTACTGCAAAAAAAAATTTCAGACCCTGTGGAGCGAAAATTTCAGTGTTATAGCAGAAACAATCAGGTACATATTTCTGTCAAAACAGAATTATTTTTGGAGCACCTTTATTCATGGCTTCCGAAATTTAGGATTTCGGAGAAAGTTAGAATTTTTGGAATCAGAATCCAAGGCTGAATGATACTCAGGAAAATCAAAATTTAGAGACCAAGATCGAATTTTTTGGTTGGGTAGAAGACCGGGCTTGATTAAACCCTAGCTCGGGATTTTGATCGGAAAGATGGAAAATTAGGGCTTCAGCAAAAGTTGGAATTTTTGAAGTCTGTAACCACGACTGGAAGCTCCTCAGAAAAATAAGAGTTTAGAGCCTTGGATCAAACCTTTTGATTGAGCAGAAGGGTGGGCTTCATAACACCCTAGTTCGGGATCCTGTCCAGAAGATCCAGAAGTTTCAAAGGCAATTTTGAGGGGTCAAATTTTGGAGATTTCAAAATTGAAGTATGCTAGTTTGATCAGCTCAGCAAGACACATCCTTCCATTCATTCGGAAGTGTGAAAGTCAAAGATTGAATTTTTAGGGTTTCTCTAGCAAACCCTAATCAAGATCCAGATCAAGTTTTAGGGGGAGTTGAGGCTAAGGCCTTACATAAGAAGACTACAAGAAGTCTTGACAGGTATGACTTAAGGAGGTTCGGGTATGTCTTGAAATCTGATTCTTGATTAAGTTCATGATGTGTTTGTCTTCATATTATTTATTAGTACAACCTTGATTAATGTTAAAATTTTCTTATCACCCTAGTAACAGTATGAATGCATGTGAATGATCGAATACATTCATTGATTAGCGCTATATGATTGTACTAATGCATTATGGTGTTGTGTGAGGTTGATGTTGTCTGCTAACAAGATACAGGTACATCACAAAAAACAAATCAAGTTCCATGACCATGACAACATGAAGACAAAGAATCATCCATAATATTTGTTCTACTTACGAGGTATGTATGACTTTGTTATATTATGCTTAACCTATGAGACATGCAGGTTCTAGCTCAGGATCTCTAAATTATTGAAGAGATTGTTTAGGTATGTTGTACATAACTAAGCAGGTATATTAATCCAGGTATGTTTACCTATGTCAAGTTAGAATCTTACCTTGTGTTAGGATCCCTTATATAAGTATACTTGGTATGATTGGTTATGCTTATTCATAAAGTTAGTAATCAAGGGTTCATGCATACTATGTCTCTTATCTTGATGATTTAATTAACCTGAAGAGTACTATGATCAAACAAGAATATGCATGAGTAAAAGAAGACTTCCTTGAAACTCTGAATACTAATGATCATGACTATTATATTCAAGATTATTTAGAATTAGAATGTTTTGATAATATTGAGAATATACTAATGAATGTATGTTTGTGTATGAGATCATGAGGATGACACTAGTGCACACTTGAGCATGCACAGTGGTACAGAATCAATAGAAGTTCAGAAGACATACAGAAGATCAAGCGGGAGACAACCACACAAACATAAAAGATAAGTATTTGAGTTGTTATTAGAAATAGTAAATGATGTTGCTTGTATGCATATTTGTATTCCTAGAATATATCATGCTGAGTGTAAACATTCATAAAGCATTGAACAGTATACTACTAATATGCATATGATTGGTAAATTGGACAAACATTCCATTGTTGCTTGTCTAGAATGAAACCTCTTTGCTGACATGCTGAGATCTGTGCACACTCTCGATAGTATGTTCTGGTAGAGATGGAAGGCATCTAGATAGCTAATGTATGCATACAGGATATGGGAAAGTGTTGTGCCAAAGTATTGGTCAAAATAGTTGCATAACTATGTAAATGATATCTGTATGCATAATAGGTTATCATGTCAATATGATTTGATGATTATGAAGTATTATTAATCATGTACTTAATTTTGATTTGTAGGAAAGATCATGATGAATGATGAACTCTAAACAAACAATGGATGTTCAACAAAATATTTACAAATCAAACACACTATAGAAAGCTTGTGGTTAAGAGATTCTCTTAGAAAGAGGAAGAGAATCATGATGAGATGTTTTGCTCCAAGGGACTAGATAAGACCATTCTCTTAATACTGTAATTAGAGAATGAAGTTCTTGGTGAACATGTGAGGGGATTGGATCATCCCTGGACTTCAGTCTGAAAGAAGAGCCGTAGACGTATGTCTTCGAGAATAAAGTTCTTGGTGAACATGTGAGGGGATTGGATCATCCCTGGACTTCAGTCCGAAGGAAGAGCCATAGACGTATGTCTTCGAGAATGAAGTTCTTGGTGAACATGTGAGGGGATTCGATCATCCCTGGACTTCAGTCCGAAAGAAGAGCCATAGACGTATGTATTCGAGAATGAAGTTCTTGGTGAACATGTGAGGGGATTGGATCATCCCTGCACTTCAGTCCGAAAGAAGAGCCGTAGACGTATGTCTTCGAGAGTGAAGTTCTTGGTGAACATGTGAGGGGATTGGATCATCCCTGGACTTCAGTCCGAAATAAGAGCCGTAGACGTATGTCTTCGAGAATGAAGTTCTTGGTGAACATGTGAGGGGATTGGATCATCCCTGGACTTCAGTCCGAAAGAAGAGCCGTAGATGTATGTCTTCGAGAATGAAGTCCTTGGTGGACGGTTGAGGATTAAGTCATCCTTGGACGTGGTCCTAAATGTATGGTGGAGGATTAAGTCATCCTTGGACGTGGTCCTAAATGTACGGTGGAGGATTAAGTCATCCTTGGACGTGGTCCTAAATGTACGGTGGAGGATTAAGTCATCCTTGGACGTGGTCCTAAATGTACGGTGGAGGATTAAGTCATCCTTGGACGTGGTCCTAAATGTACGGTGGAGGATTAAGTCATCCTTGGACGTGGTCCTAAATGTACGGTGGAGGATTAAGTCATCCTTGGACGTGGTCCTAAATGTACGGTGGAGGATTAAGTCATCCTTGGACGTGGTCCTAAATGTACGGTGGAGGATTAAGTCATCCTTGGGCGTAGTCCTAAATGTACGGTGGAGGATTAAGTCATCCTCGGTGGAGGATTAAGTCATCCTTGGACGTAGTCCTAAATGTACGGTTGAGGATTAAGTCATCCTTGGACGTGGTCCTAAATGTACAGTAAGGATTGGATCATCCTTGGACTTTGGTCCTGTGAACTGAGCCATAGACATGAGGTCTCTGAGAATTGATAAGACTGGATCGTCCCTGGACTTCGGTTCAAAAGGTACATGACAGGACTGGATCGTTCCTGGACTTCCGTTCAAAAGGTACAGGACAGGACTGGATCATCCCTAGACTTCGGTTCAAAAGGTACATGAGAGGACTGGATCATCCCTGGACTTCGGTTCAAAAGGTACATGAGAGGACTGGATCATCCCTGGACTTCGGTTCAAAAGGTACATGACAGGACTGGATCGTCCTTGGACTTCGGTTCAAAAGGTACATAACAGGATTGCATCATCCTTGGACATAGGTCCTAAAGAGAACTGGATTGATCGTGCTGATGACGATGCTGTTGATCGTATGATGACGATGCTGATTGATCGTATGATGATGATGCTGATGACGATGCTGATTGATCGTATGATGATGATGATGATGATGATGCTATTGATCGTATGATGACGATGCTGATGACGATGTTGTAGATCATGATGAACCAGATGTTGTAGATCAAGATGATGTGACGATGCTGAGGATCGTGTGATGACGATGCTGATGATCGTGTGATGATGATGCTGATGATCGTGTGATGACGATGCTGACGATCGTGAGGATTCAGATATTGATGTTGAGTGTTGCAGAAGATAAAGACTCAGTATTGAAGATGTTGATGTTCCAGTAATTGGTTGAGTTACTGATGATGTTGAGAAAGCTTCCAATGATTTATAGATGTATCATGTATGATGTTGATGACTCCTTGCTCGTGCAGATGCTGTTATAATATCCTTTTCATTAAGGGGGAGTGTTGAGATATTGTAACTTCAAAGAATATTATATTTGTACTTTATTATTCTGGAGATGTTTCATTCCTCCGTGAAGATCTTATTGTATATCCGGAGATGTTTATTCCTCCGTCGGAATGTGGTAACTCGGGTTATTAGACTTCCCTAGTGGGGGTCGGCCCTGTATGTGTTATGTGGGTCAAAGGGTTATTAGACCACCCTAGAGGGGTCATCCCAGTCAGTTGTAGTGGGGTATTTAACCCATTGGTTAAATACGAGCCTACGTGCACTTGTGTAAAAGATATGTCAGAGTAGTGTATAAATAGAGGAGGTGTGTTCCTCATTTGACACATTCACTCACTTGAGAGTAGCACACTTGTGGAGGAGAGGTCTGCTATGGTGGAGGAGGAGTTCATGTCTTTGGTTTGCATCTTTGTATATTGCTGGTCATCTATATTGAGGAAGCTTTACTGGGTTTTCTACCCCATGAGGGTTTCCCAGGATAAATCTGTGTCTCTTGTGTTTATGTTATGCTTGTTGTTTCTTCAGTGATCCTGTATATGCTATTATTGTGAAATGGAATGTAATGCTGCTATTTTCTGTCTTAGCATATTGAATTTTAACAAATCATAGGTTTAGACATGTTATGTTTCTTATGATATGACTAACCATAAGAGTCCTATATAAACCTTGAATTCTAATGCTTATCATTTCTGTTTGAAATAATCATGACTATAAATGCTTGAGATTATTGTGTTTTGATAGTATTGAGAATATACTAATGAATGTATGATTTTGTATGAGACCTCGAGGATAACACAATGATGATACTAACAAGCATGCATAGGGATCGAGAATGAATATAAGTTCAAGAACAGGTAATCCAGGAAGTAAAGATCAAGAGGGAGCACACTCCAGTGGCTTCTGCAAGGATGCAGATATTTAGAGGGAGTTGACCATCTCTTTACATTCCACAACAGAAAGGTGTAGAAGAAGCTACTTCAAATTAGGACTCTAGCAGCTCCAGCAAGGAAGCAAAAACTCAGAGGGAGTCCACCCAACAACAAACAAAGATAAGTATTTGAATTATCATTTCTTGCATAAAATTGTTCAATGATTTATATGCTCATGTTCCTAGACTTAGGATATGTATTGTTCATATTAGAATGATTGCATTAATGAACAGTATACTACTAATATGCATATGATGGGTAAGTGGCCTATGGCACTGTACAACATTCCATTGCTACTTATCTAGAATGAAACCTCTTTGCTGACATTTTGGAAGCTATGCAAACTCTTAACAATGTTCTGGTAGAGACCGGAAGGCATCTAGAAAGTTATGGAACATGGATAAATGTTGTATTAATGCATTGGCTAAGATAATTGCATGACTGTATGGCATATTTCTTTATGTGTAAGAATTTGTCTAAAAATTATGAGATATTTCTAATCATGCAATTTAACTTGTCTTGTAGGAAAGATCATATACCTTCACCTACAAAAGAAGGACTACAACATTTGTTCAACAACAAAATTATCTATTGAAGATATTGAAGTTCCCAGGATATGGGAAGAATGCCATGATCCGTCGATCATGAAGTATGATGTTTGGCATGTAGTCCCAAGACCTAAAGGGAAGTTTTTTATGACTTCCATATGGATCTATCAGATCAAGCATGCTGCAGATGGCAGCATAGAGAAATATAAAAGTGATGAAATGGAAGATACACTAGATGCATTTCAAGACAACTTTCTTGAATGGTGTAATTCAAGAAGAAGTGTATGTGGAGCAGCGACTTGGTTCTGAGACACATGACAGGGAGTCATATATGTGCAGAACTTGGTATGGTAGGATGGACAGTTTCCTATCTAGTTTGGGATTTACCAAGAGTAAAGCGGATTCCAACCTTTACTACAAAGTTGAGGAAGGGAATCCTGTGATTCTACTCCTGTATGTGGATGACTTATTTGTAATAGGAGATGACAGATTGATTGTAGATACTAAGGGGAATCTTGCTGCCGAGTTCGATATGAAAGATTTGGGAATGATGCACTATTTCCTAGGTATGGAGGTGTGGCAGAGTGCAGGTGGGATCTTCCTTGGTCAAGGGAAGTACACAGTAGATATTTTGAAGAGATTCGGGATGATGGATTGCAAGGCCATGGCCACACCTATGGCATCGAATTTGAAGCTTCTATGTGATGCTTCATCTGAACCAGTTGATGTCTCTATGTATCGTCAGACGATTGGGTCCTTGGTGTACCTGACAAACACGAGACCAGATATTTGTTTTGCGGTGAACACATTGAGCCGGTTCCTGACGGATCCGAGGAGTGTTCTCCTAGTTGCTGTAAAGCATGTTCTGAGGTACCTGAAGGGTACAGTGGATTATGGGCTCAAGTATGAAGCGAATCAAAAGTTTAACCTGTAGGGTTATGTTGATTCAGATTGGACTGGCAGTGCTGCAGATAGGAAGAGCACATCTGGATGTTTCTTCAGTATGGGATCAGGTGCGATCTCTTGGTTTAGCAGGAAGCAGTCCTGCGTAGCACTGAGTATAGATGAGGTAGAGTATGTTGCAGCCTGTTCAGCTAGTTGTGAGGCAGTATGGCTATGGAAGCTACTATCTGAGTTATTTGATCTCCCGTTGGATGCTACTGGTATCTTTTGCGATAACCAGAGTTGTGTGAAGCTGTCCAAGAACCCAGTGTTTCATGATAGGTCGAAACACATAGAGATCAAATATCACTATATCAGGGATATGGTGCAAAGAGGAGCAGTGAAGCTCCTGTATGTTGCGATGGACAAGCAGATTGCTGATGTGCTGACGAAACCACTAGCTAGAGTGAAGTTCGAGTACTTCAAGGAGAGGCTTGGTGTTCTTTGGATTGATGTCACTTCGAGGAAGAAGTGATGGACACATTTGCAGAAGCCATTCCAAGCATGTTGGAAGGAGGATCATTCACATGGCTGTGGATGTAAGCATTGGATGATGAGCATCAGGACGATGCTCCAGTTACTGCTCTGTATATGCATTAGGAGGATGTTGAATATGATCAGTTGGATCATTTATATGTATATGTATGTATGCATCATGTTGGATGCTGGATATGATCGGTTGGATCATTTGTATGTATTTTGTATATGCATCATGTTGGATGCTTGGACCATGTATCTGTATATGTATCAGGTGGATACATTGTATGATCAGGTAGATCATGTAGGTTGATATGTATCATGTATGATCACGTGGATCATGTATTTGTATTTGTATCAGGTGGATCATGTATGATGATATGTATCAGGTAGATACTTGGTATGCATCAGGTAGATGCATGATATGACCAGGATGATCGTGGATGACGAGCTTCAAGATGTTGCTCTAGATGACACGTAGCAGGATGTTGCAGTGATGATGATCAAGATGATCATGTATACATCAGGATGATGTATGGTGAGTATCAGGTTGATACTTTGTGGCCATAGATAGGTTGTGCAGATAAGCATATAATAGCGCCCTGGGAGGTTTGCAGATTCCCCTGCTAGGTTTTGCCGCTGGCATATAATAGCTCCCTGGGAGATTTGGCAAACGCTCTTTCGAGGTTTTGATTTGGGAGGACATATAATAGCGCCCTAGGAGATCTGCAGATAGTCTTGCAAGGTTTTTCCTATGGCATATAATTTGGCCCTGGGATATCCGGTAGATGCTCTTTTGAGGTTTTGTCTTATGGCATATAATTCGGCCTGGGAGATCCGATAGGTTGAGCTGTGTCCTCGTAATAAGTCCTAGGGTGCTCTTGCAAGGTTTTGCCATGAACACATGTAATTTGTCCCTGGGAGATCCTATAGGTAGAGTTGTGTGCTCATAACAGCCTGGGATGCTCTTGCAAGGTTTTGTGGTAGGTGTCACATGTAATAAGTCCCGGAGATCTGGACAGGATGAAAAAGGCCTCAGATGCTCTTTAGGGTTCTTGCTAGTCAAGAAACTCTTTTAAGGTTTTGTGACAGTCACATATAATATGTCCCTGGGAGATCCGATAGGTAGAGCTGTGTGCTCGTAACAACCTGGATGCTCTTGCAAGGTTTTGTGATGCACGTAATAAGTCCTGATATTTCCAAAGTACGGCCGGTGATGATGAAGACCTGCAGGTGGTGGGCCTACATCCAGTACGAAAAAGGACTGGCTCTGTAGAACTTCCTATGACAAGTAGAGTCAGAGATTGGTTGATATAGCAGCAACAGTGAAGATGATGATGACGATGCATCGATGATGATGATCCCGAGAAGAAGACTTGTCTAGCAGAACTGTGTCGAGAAATACCTTCCTAGTTAAGAGGGAGTGTTGATGTATATGTAACTTCGGAATGTATTTCATATATATTTATTGTACCCTTATAAGAGTGTAGTTTGGGTTTTCACCCTAGCTTGTGCAAATGAGCACCTACTAAGGAGAATGGACTCCTTAGCAGCAGTTCAATAAACAGTAATTAAAAGACAAGATATTAAAATGAAAATTATATTAAGCATGTGCATGAAACATAAAAAGACAAGAGATAATGTAAATGGTTTTTTGTATTAAAGCTTTACCTCCAATGTGAAGGTTGGTGAAGTTCTTGCAATGATCCAAGAGGGTTGCTCCAAACTCCAACTTTGCTCCTTCTCTTTCTCCAATGGTGGAAATGGGCCAAAAGGGGCTCTCAATGGTGAAAGTAGCTCAAGGGTGAGCTAGGGTTTCAAGAGAGGTTTTGGCAGAGCAAGGGTATACTTCATTGTGGATATGAAATGAGGGGTCTCCATCACCTATTTATAGGTTTTTGGTGGTGGAGTGCTGGCCCATGGTTTTGGGAACCATATGGTTTAGGTCAGCTGTATAGGGTTTTTTCCTCCTTTTCCCTCTTTTTCCTCATTATTTTATATTTTTTATTCCCTTTTTAGAGGGTTTTTGCTATTTTGGAGGAATTTTGGATATTTTTGGAGGGAAAAGGGGTTTTTTAGCCTTTTTGAGGCTTTTTTGATGGTTTTGTGGCCTTTTGGAGGCATTTTTGGCCTTTTGGAGGCTTTTTAATGGGATTTGAGGGTTTTGAAGGCAAATATAGTAGGAAATATGGACAAATGAGTCATGTAATGGGGTAGATGAGGTAGTGAACACTTTTTGGGTGTTAACAGATTGCCCCCTGATGTGTGAGGGAAGGAGCTCATCTTATGGCCGATAGACATCATAAGTCTTTGAATGATTTTCCTGGGGTGAGGAGAAAAGAAGAAACAAACTGGAGCCCGGAACAATGATCCCAAACCAACTGCAAAAACTAAAAGTACATAACCTCAATAATGGATGAGGAACAATCTGATCATATGGATGAGGCAGGCATTCCCATGCTCATATCAAGATATAATAATAACAATGGTGAGGCCCGAAAAGGGGGACCTGTAAGTATACATGTCCTCAAATAATGAATGAGGAAGAATCTCAATATATGGACGAGGTGGGCATACCCATGCTCGTATCAAGATACATAAAAATAACTATGAGGCCCGAAAAGGGGGACCTATAAGATACATAGAGAACCACTATGTACATCATAAGGGTCCAGAGGGGACACAAATCTAGGACATACTGCTGGGATGACCATGTCTGAGCTGAAAGACTGATACACTGGAATGACAACAGTGCTACTGAGTGTGGTACCAAAGGAACTGATGAGCTACTGGATCATAGTGACGGGGAGTCATAGTCTCGATGGTACACTGAACTGGAACTGAACTGGGTACTCAAGGAAGCATATAACTGGAGGGCTTCCGAATACAATCGCCAATGAAACCTGGACATCCACGGGAACATATAACTGGGTGTTCCGAAGTGACTCACCGATGTGCTAGAGTCGGGGGAAATCCAGGGTCTTCGACCAATAACTGAATGGATATAAGCACTGCGCGATTCTCAACGATGCGATCAAGGTGTTGACGTCAAGCATGTGAGAAACAACCATTCAGAGAGGCAATGATGACTCCTCTCAAAATGATCCGTAGGCACTCACCACAGATGGTGATGGGTCCAAGGCGCAGGGACCTCTGGGTCTATCCTCTGGAATAGAGGGGCTGTCGTCGACAGAGGGAGACCTGCAACTAGAAAGGCAATGATGTTTCCTTGATAGGAGCACGAGGTGGAGAACCGAAGTGTGAGAGTACTGATGGTAGGACTGACAAACTATGGGAGATAACTGGGCAAGGAGAGTGGGTGGACTCAAACTTCCTTTGTTCAGAGTATGATGGCGGGGATGATCGGGCAACATATGAAACTGACTGATGGGAAAGGGATCATAGCTGTAATGGATCAAGGATAGTAACTGGGATGAGGGAGACTCAAGCTGTGGTAAAATGGCAGGAGACTGCAGGATACTCTGAACAAAGGCGACCTGATTGGGGGTGCTGCCGAGATGATCGATCATAGTGCCAAGAGGCACAGGATGACTTCTTCATGGGTTAATTAACGAGAAGAAGTGGGTGAAAAAATGGTACTGTTGTGTGGATTTATACGAGCCCAGGATAGTTCGTGCTCATGATTGCTTTCAATTTTAAGGAGTCTGAAAGCGATAAGAAAACTCTGAAAGAATGGAATGGTACTGTCGTGTAGATTTGTACGAGCCCAGGACAATTCATGCTCATGGTTGCTTTCAATTTTAGAGAGTCTGAAAGCGATAAGAAGACTCCAGGGGGTTTCTTTTTCATGTGTTAGTCTCCAAGGCCCAAAGAAGCATAAAAGGATGCAATGAAGAACTCTTCTAGCCGGTGTGACTAGAGTATTCCTTTTTCGTAAGTAGTCTACTAGGTCCAGAAAAGGGGTAAACTTATACCAGATAGATGCCCTTTCAGGTACTTTAACAAGCATGAAAGGAAGCAAGATTGCTCGGCGATCTTTTCATTATTTTAGGAGTAAAAAAAGAGCGTAACAAAAACTCCATAAGTGCCTTTTTCGTAAAGGGCTTGTCCGGCCCGAAAAAGGGATAAAATTATACCGAACAAAATGAATGGCTAGACAAGGAGGAAGTGCTCAATCAAGGAACATTTATGATGACCAAGAACGAGGGTGGGGGGGAACACTGGTGGGCCTCCTTGCGGGGTAATGAATGGTGGCAAAATAACGAAATAGTTGCAATATGACAGGAGTGAATGGCTCATGTAAAAATGTGGAACAATCCGATGGTGGCCGTTGTGGCATGCAAACCGAGGCAGCAAGGTATCGGGACACAATGTTGAAACTGTACCAAGTGAGAGCGAGAAATGATCTCAAGAATCATCACGAGCTCGAAAAAATGAATCCGGCGATAAAAAGAGTGTGAAAAATGGATAACGGCCAATGTGGCACGCAAACCAAGGCGACGGGGGGCGTTTTTGAAAAAAATACCCAAAAAATATGGGGGTGAGAGCAAGAAATGATCTCAAGCATCATCACTGGCTTGGAAAAATGAATTCGATGATATAAAATATGTGAAAAACGGAGAGCAACCGAAGTGGCGCGCAAATCGAGGTGACTAGTGGCGTCTAAAAAATGTGCAAGAAATGACGTGGAAAAAATAATGTAACGAGTTGACCATCATGACTTTCTCGTCGTGCTGATTCTAGGGGTGGAAACGGTTCGAAAAAAGGACTCCGTATGGGGTCAGAATGGCCAAAACAAGAAAAAGTCAACAGACTATAAATAGGGAGTGGGTCCAACATGACAAGTGTCATTTGTACTTGTTGACTTTGACTGGTGATCAGAGTTGACCAGAGCTTAGTTGGTGTTTCTGGATGATCCGACCGGCCAATTTCAGATCCGGGAGATACAGGTATTCCGTCAAACTCATACTTGCATGTTTTTAGGTTCGGGGGGTGGGTAGTGGGTCCCAGGGGGTATTTGTACGGTCCACGTGGGGTGGACCGCGGGTTTGTAGGAGGGAGCCGTAGTTGGAGACCGCGGGTTCCACGGCAAATGATGGGCATGGAGACCGCGGGGTTCGAGTCGGAACACACGGTCTGTGACCGCATGTTTTGAGGCTGAATACGCAGTTTGGTACCGCATGTTCGGCCTCGACAGTCGCAGTTTGGGATCGTGAGTTTGGCCTCAACAGTCGCGGTTTTGGACCGCGACTGTGGGCCAGACAGCCGCGGTTGGAAACCGTGGCAAGTGGGCCTAAAGCCGCGTTTTGAAGTGAACTTTTAGGACCTCCCTGGGAGGGGGAGGGGGGGGGCGCGCAGGGTTTATTTCTTTGACATGAGTCTGATGAGTTTTTCTTGCGTGTTTGACAGGATGCCGTTGGTACTGTGGAGGGAGCGGGAGATCCCGGATGAGATAGTGATTGTCATCTGGGGGGAGCGTCATGTGCAGTCGGTATTGGGGTTGTGCGGACTGTTGAAGTTCGCACAGGTACCTATGATGCGTTCGACAGGGTTGCTGCTGAACAGGTTAGTGAGTTTCTGGGAGCCAGACATACAGGCGTTCAGGGTGCAGGGTGAGAGGATGGACCTCACCCTGACAGATGTATATTTCCTGACGGGGTTGCCCTGTCTGGGTAGGATGGCGGATACGCAGCCGCGAGTATCTGCGGATGTAGATATGGAGGACATGCTGGAGCAGTACTGTGTTCCAGAGGCTAGGGTGCATAGGAATGCACTTTGGGTGATAGACCTACAGGAGCTGGTGATACAGGCTATTGTAGCATGCGTGGTTCACGTGTTGGGGTCCCATTCACCGGAGAAGGTGATTGGGGGCCAGATGTAGCTGGTGGAGCGCGTACTAGATGGTGTCTACTATGCGTGGGGCCAAATGTTCCTCACCTGTGTGCAGCGGCAGCTGACATCGATGAAGGAATCTGGGAAGGGATTATGCTACGGGTCCTTTCTATGTGCGGTCTTTATGGAGCGAGTACCGACATTGCGGCCACAGGTTCCAGTCTGGGCAGGAGGGCTAAGGGAGTCGCGCATGGTGCAGTGGGGGGAGATGATGCGCCGCCGGGGTGGCGGTGAGGTGGGTAGGTACTTTACCCAGGAGTTGTACCTGCAGTGGTTACAGATGCCGCTGCCACTGGATGACTACCCGTATAGGGATATGGACTACACGGGGGACCCAGAGGCACCACGGGCACCAGGACAGGAATGGGGACTAGATGGTATGTATTGACCTACTTGCATGTTATGGATGTCAAGATTTATGTATGATGTGTGTTATGATATATACTGTTACTGACTGATGTGTGATCTACAGATGTGGGTCCAAGACCACCACCAGGGCATGTGGCGCGCAGGGGACATGTGGCGGTACCAGCCCTACCCGGTCGAGGTGAGGTGCGTCGGCAGGACGCAGAGGGGACTTTGGAGTCTGTACGAGTGTTGCTGGATCGGTTACTAGTTGGAGTGACCGACGAGGGATGGCAGGACATGGATCCAGATGTGATACAGGATTGCATGAGGGCGCCTCGGGAGTTCCGGTCGATTGCGATCCGGGTGGCTATCCTGGCGGATAGGGCTCGGGCACAGGAGCCCGCAGGGGATGAGGAGCGACCGGAGGAGGAGCGGGGGGAGGAATCGGAGGCAGGTGATGTAGGCAGTGATGCGGGGTATGACTCTCATTAGGGAGTGCAGGGGACTCCCCTCGAGTTTTGTAGCTCCGGCATATATCTTATGAGATGTATAGATATTTTTTGTGTATAGATGAGTACGGGGGTACTCAGGACATGTATAGCCGATGAACATGTATTTTTTGATATATATATATATGCACGTGGATGCACCTTTTTATGATGATGTTTTAGTTGTACGCACATGGATGCGCTTATGGTTTGTGATATGTTTGTACTGCACGTGGATGCAAGTAGTATAGGATGTTGCGCACATGGATGCCCCTTGGGTATGCTATGTGTTTTTGTTTTTATTGCACATGGATGCAAATGTTTATGTGATGATAGGCATGTGGATGCCCCTTGCAATCTTTTTGGGTTTTTATATATTTTTATGAGATGCTATGGGATGATGATGCATGATGGAGATTTTACATGGTGTGATTGATGTGCTAATCTAGGATGTTGTTGGCCATTTGATTTGCGACACTATTTTGAGCTCTTGGGACATGGGTGAATGTTATGGATTCAAACTGTCGGTTGAGTTGTTTTGTGCGCAAGAATTTTCTAAAGAGGCAGGGATCACGCACCTGGTAGCAGTTGTTGAGCTGGGAGACAAGTAGCTGGGAGTCAAGGAACACATGAAGGTGACATATGCCCATCTGGAGGGCAGCAGTCAGGAGACCGATCACAGCATCATACTCCGCCTGGTTATTGGTAGCAACACCTATACATATGCCGTCAAGATGAATCAAGTCGTGTGAAGGGGAATACAAGACCCATGCTGCAGAAGCCAGGTTCGGAGACCAGTGGCTTGCTCCATCAGCAAAGCGAATGTAATGAGGTGGAAGAGGGTCCATCTGTGATCATGCAAAAATGATGAATGTAAGATCGCGGTAAAAAAGGTGAAAAACAAAAAGAGAGCAAACTGTACAATGCGGACCAATGGGGCCGCGAGTTATTTTAGGGATAGAAACGCTTAAGATACAACCCATTACGGGGGTTGCGCAAAGGGTGACCTTCTAAGTCAGTTAAAATGTATGCCCCCTTGCCAAGGAAGGTCTGCACGATGTAAGGGCCTTGCCACATGGATTCAAACTTTCCTTTTCCAGTTTTTTCATGGGCTTGGTCATAGTCAAGGACGAGGTCCCCTTCATGGAAAGTTCGAGGGTGTACATGTTTGTCGTAACCAGCCTTGGAACGGTTCTTGGCAGCTTTAATGGTCTAGAGAGTGGTACGATGGTCTTCGTCAGCTTTTTCGAGGGATAGAAGACGTTGCTCAAGTGGCGAGGTATCGGGGAGAAGCTCGACGACGATGTGTAAGGCAGGTATCTGACACTCGATAGGGAGAACAGACTCTACACCGTGAACTAAATGGAACGGGGTAAAACCAGTGGCGGTCTTGGTAGAGGTACTGTAATCCCATAAGGCGGGGAACAACATGTGGTGCCAATTGGACTTATGTCGGTCAACAGTGCATTGAAGAATGGTTTTAAGAATTTTGTTAATGGCCTCTACTTGGCCGTTCGCTTGGGGGTAGTAAGCAGAGGAAAATTGATGTTCAAACTTGAGGAGGGTGGATAACTCGCGCCAAACAGAATCTTCGAAGTGTGAACCATGGTCTGAGACCAACTGTTTTGGTACCCCGAGTCTAGTGATAACGTGGTTAAAAAAGAAACGGGCAGCGGTGTCAGCGGTACAATTGAAAGTAGGCATGGATTCGACCCATTTGGTGAAGTAATCGATGGCGACAATGATGTATTTATGGCCATTGGCCGATGGGGGTCGACACTCCATGAAGTCGATGGCCCACTTACAAAATGGACCAATGGTGACGACTGGATGTAACGGAGTAGGTGGTGTCCGGGCCTTGGGGGTAAAAAGTTGGCAATTATGGCAGTGCTTGACCGCAGTGATGTAGTCGGTGAAAAGTGTGGGCCAGAAGTATCCGACACGGATGACCTTTTGGGCGGTGGCCATCCCAGAGAAATGGCCGCCGCAGGCACCACTATGACAGTCATTGAGGACATGTTCAGTTTCCTCGTGTGTACAGCAACGATGAAGAATCGTGTCGAACCCTCGACGGTAAAGAACATCGCCTAAGAGGAGATAGCGAGAGGCCTGGTGGCGGATACGACGGCGTCCTACATGAGTAATGTTGGGTCTAAAATTTTGTGTGCGAAGGTATAACAAAATGTCACCGTACCATGGGTCATTAGACGAGATGGTGAACAAGTGGTTGTCGGGTAACTCATCGGAGATTTGGGGGGATGGCAGAAGGGATGGGAGATCGGTGATGAGCTGGGCAAGCGTGAGGGATTTGGTGCTCTTAGGGGTTCTGAAAGTGAGGTCATATTCTTGGAGGATGATGACCCATTTAGAAACATGACCCTATAGTAGTCGCCGGGTTAAGAGATAGACCATAGGGTTGGAGTCGGCGACAACTGTGGTATGACTGAGCAAAATGTAGTGTCACAATTTTTGGATGGAAAAGACGACAGCTAGGGCTAACCTTTCCTCATATGGGTAACGTAGGGGTGGGCCAGACAAGGTCTGGCTAATGTAATAAATGACATGCTCTTGGTGAGAAACATCTTCTTGAACTAAGACTCCGGACACGGCATGTTCGGATGCCGAGACGTAAAGGATGAAGTCCTGAGAGAAATCCGGAGGGGAAATCAAAGGGGCTTGTGTGAGAGCTTTCTTGAGGGCTTCGAACGTAGATTCTGCTTGCTCATCCCAAACAAAGGGTATGTGGGTACGAAGCAGGCGTAAAAATCCATGAACTTTAGTGGTGTAATCAGGAACGAAGCGTCGAAGGAAATTGGACCGCCCCTTCAGACTCTGGAGTTGCCGAAGCATGCGAGGAGAGGGAAGGTATAAAATGGCTTGAACCTTCATGGGATCGACAACAGTTCCTTTTTGGGAAACAATTAAACCTAATAAACAGCCTGCCGAAATGCAAAAGACACACTTGTGTGGGTTCAAGCGGATTTTATATTTGCGACGACGCAGGAAAACTTGCCAGAGGTCTTTAAGGTGGTCTGATCGTTTCCGGGAATGAGCTGTAAGGTCATCAAGATAGACTAGCAGGATATGGAATAAGTCATGAAAACAATAGGTCATGGCCTGCTGGAAGGTGGCACCAGCATTTTTGAGGCCGAAAGGCATGACGCGGTAGGAAAAGGTGCCCCAAGGGGTGGTAAAGGCAGTCTCGTACTGATCCTCCTTTCGTATCTGAATCTGGTTGTATCCAAAAAAATCATCCATGAACGAGAGGACTTCATGCCCCACACACGCATCGATGAGTTGGTCAATAAATGGCGTGGGGAAGTTGTCCTTGGGACAAGCTCGGTTTAAATCGCAAAATTCAATGCATACTCTAATGGTGCCTTGTTTCTTGTTAACTGGAATGGGGTTTGAAACTCAGGTGGTATAAGCAATAGGATAAATGAATCCTGCTTTGCGAAGTTTCTCGACCTCGGCTTTAACAGTGGGTAGCTTGGAAGGATAAATGGGATGGTGTTTCTGAAGAACGGGGGGTACATCAGGCCATGTGTCAACGTGGTGCTCTATAATGGCGGGGTCCAGACCCGACATTTCGGTATAGGACCAGGAAAAGACATCATGGAATTCTTGGAAGATTTTTTTGTACTCCTCAATCTCAGACTTGCTGCAAGAGGCTCCTAAAGTGATGAGTTCAGGGGCACCTCCGGGGGCAGAGATATCTATGTGGATAATAGGAGAAATGTTGGCCATGTTACCTTCCTCAAAGGCATCAGGAGCAGGAATATGATCCTTAAACCAGTTGACTTTAGTGGGAAGGAAATCTTTGGACTCAACCGCGAATTGGGTAGCTGTGGTGGAGGAGGAGTCTTCGGGGAGGAAATACGAACGATGGTGCATGTCGTCCCAGGGATAATCCGGGGTAGTCAGAGCCTCTAGGATCTCCTCATCAGTACGGAAAGTGTGGGCTGTCAAATTGGTTGACGAGGGAATGGTAGTTGAAGAGATCATATAAATGGTGTTGATCTCTCTGGATGGGGGTGAGATCGGGGGGTGAATCTCCTTAATGGTGGGAGGTGCTGTCTCAAGATCCACATTATTCATTTCGTAGAGAGCTGCCCTATAATCGGGGAGATCAGGACAGTGATGTGAATAATGCCTGTAAACATCGCATATTGCACAAGGGTGGTTAGTGCGTAATGATTTATCACGAGGCTTAGGGGTTGGATCTAGTTTAACAACCAGGATATTGGGGTTGTCGTCAAGCATCTGCATGTGTTCCTGTAATGCAGGTAACTGTGGACATTGGTGAGTCGGATGGCCTAACTCATCGCACAATGAGCATTTGGGGGGAGCACAAAAAATGGGAGGGGTTTTAACTGTCTTGGGAGGAGGTACAACAGTGTATGGTTGTGGGCCTCTACCCCCAGTGTGCTTGATAAGAGGGGGGGGATTCGTAGAGGACGAAGGGGTATTGACACCGGGAGGTGGTTGACTAGTAGTAGCCATGGGTTGCACCGGTTGTAGGACGACGTTTGGTGTCGGCGGGGGAACGGGAGGCAAAAAATACCACAATGGTAATCCCAAGGTTAACCCAGGGAGGCTAAGGGTAGCCATGACCGGGGTGCTTACTACTCCCGAGGGAGGTGTAACACCAATGTGGCTAGGTACCAATGGTGGTTTAGGCAACAAGGGTGGTTGATTGTTAGGTGTTTGTGTATCGTGGGAAATGGTACATAAGTCAGATACTTCGGGCGTAGATGACGGGGGAGGAATGGATTGGAAGGTGGATGTCATCGGCGGATCTGAGTAAACTCCAGGTCCCAAGGAGGAAACAAACGAGGTAGCGGCACCACTAACAGGTTGTTCAACCATGGGGAGAACATTTTCGAGTGCAGCGGGGGCATTTGGATCATAGTAGGTGAGTTGGTCGACCTTGACCACGCATCCATCATGGGGGAACATCATGGTACGAAAAATGGAGGAGGCAACTGCCTTCATGGCATACATGTAGCTGCGGCCAAGTAAGAGGTTATAATCAAGTTGGGCATTGATGACCTCTATGTTAATGAGAACGGTTTTACCAGCCAGCTGGATGGGGACGTTAGCTAATAGGCCTTGGGGTTGAGCCGAACGCCCGTCGTAGGCTCGCAACGCAGTAGTGGACTGCTGAAGAGTAGGGGATCCCAACTTCTGCCAAACGAATGTGGACATAACGCATGTAGAGGCACCTTCATCGATAATGCACCGATGAATGACAAGATTCCGAATGGAAACAGAAACTTGGAATGCTAAAGTGGAAGGTAGGCATGGTTCGGAGTGGTCCAAATCGAATGCCATCAGTTGTGAATCATTTGGGTCAATAGCACCAATGGCGGAGAGCAAAGTATTGCGCTGTGAAGGATAGTTTTTCAAGACTTCCAACGTAGACATGGCTGCGGGAGATTGGGCTAAGTCGTCTACAATGTTGTAATTTGACACGACGCGAGCATTGGGGTTATTGTTAAGACAACTGAGTGGAAAACGAGGTGCTTTGGAAGAACCATCTAGTGGAGCCAGAGGTATACATAACGTCTGATCGGTGGGATGAACGTTAGTGTTTTTGTCGGAGGGAGGGGCTTCAGAGGTGGAGCCATACTGGTTTCGACGGGTTTGGAGGTTGACATCAGCGGATGACATCATCAACAAGTGGTGAGTACCTGAGTCGAACATGGGTTGGTCAGGAGCGGCATAAGTGATCTATTGTTGTGGTGGCGCATTACCTTGAGGGGGAGCCAATGGTTGAGTGTTCACTACGCCCTGGGTTGGTAAGGGGTTTTGCAGTACCAAAGGTGGTTGCTGAGGGGGTGGGGAGTTGGGCGGCGCTTGAGGAGCTGCATGCCCTTGGCGATGGGCATCATCAACACAGAGTTTCCAAGCTCGTTCCAAATGTGGGCAAGCATGTGTGTAGTAGCCATAAACCCCGCAAATAGAACAAGGATGGTTAGTTCGCAAGTTGGGGTTTTTGGCCTGCTTGGGTGGCCGATCAGGGTTTTGGTTGGCAGGTGCCGCATTATTATTGTCTGGGGGATTGGGAGGTTGACCACCTTGGTCTAGCGGAGGGTTGTTCCCATGGTTGCGGCCTTTGCCACGGTTTTGCTGACCCTGTTGGCGCTGGTTGTTCTGGTTTTGCTGCTGATTTTGTTGGGCGTATACTTGCCCTTGGGCAGCAGGTGGGTTCTGGGGTTGTGCAGGTGCGGGAGCAGGCTGCGGTGGATAATATGTAGGTGGAGGCTGCGCAGGTGCGGACCCTTGTCGGGGTTGCTGATATGCCGGCGGAGCAGGTTGTGGGTTTGCCGGAGGGGCTGCCTGTGGCGGGTAATAAGCAGGTTGGGCTTGAGTGGTCACAGGAGCTGGTGCAACCTGTGGATGATAATATGGCTGAGGTGCGACCGGGGGGGCATAAGCAGGGGACGCATGTCCAAAGCACTGAGGGGGACAAGAGGGTCCATGAGAATGGTGGTGATGTGTCATGGGAGCATACGAATTGGTAGCTCCAGACTGTGATGTAGCTCGTGAAAGGTCGGGGCCATGGCTAGGGTGTGCTATGGAAAAGGGTTGGGGATGCAAGGCGATACGGCCAATGATGTCGTCTGCGGCGTAGGATGCCCCCGGTGCATCATGCTGGCAGGACTCACCATGAGGGGTGTCAGGTATAATGGTATAGAGCTAACCCGACTGGGCGTATATGAGGTCAAATTGCTGGGCTTTGAGGATGGCCTCTTCTTCAGACTGGGGTCGTTCATATGCCACATCCTTGGTAATGACAGGAAGGAGGGATTTTAGGAACCAATATAGGAATATACGGTCGTCTAACTTGATTTTGCAGAGGCTACGGCGTCGACGCCACTCATGAATGTGGTCAGTGATGTGGGTAGCCGTGTTCTGTCTACAAGATAGTAGGATCTCAAATCCCACGTCATAGCGGACAGGTAACTAAAAGAACTGCAGGAAGGTCAAGGCAAGGGAGGTAAAGGTGGCGTGGGTCCCATGGGGCTGCTCGATATACCACTTAGCTGTAGAGCCAGTGAAGGTGCACTGTAACAGACAGAGGCAGACAGAGTCATCCACTATGGAGTTGGAGGAACACCATAGATGGAAGGACATAATATGGTTCTGGGGGTCCTCACCTGCCTTGCCCTCAAACTTAGGGATGTCAAAGGGGGTTGTGTTGAGTGAAAAACAACTCAAAAACCCTAATGCAACCGAGTGTGCAGAAGGAGAGCTCAAAAAAATATGGCACTCATACCAACAACCAACTCAAAACACTTACTGTAACAGCTGTGCTACAATAAATGGAGTAACAACAGAAATGGTCAGAATACCAACAAGCAGCAGGTTTCCTAAAAAATAAAAAGAGTGGACTCACTAGACCAAAAGGCGGTAAGAGAGCATGCAAACACCTAACTAAATAGTATTCTAACTCAACTAGACATATCCTCTACAAGGTGATGAAATCCAAGTCAGACAATATGGATAGGAGAGCCAAGTGGCTAAAGATATCCCCCTACCGGGAGGGACACCGGGTAGTCAATCCTAGAAGAAAGGAAACTAAGATACCCCGTTCATGACACGTCCATAAAAGGTGAATCTGCCGTTTGGTCCTTTTACCGCAGTACCCCCATACAGGGATACCCCGAGAATTGCGAAAGGTAGCCTTCGGTTACTGAATGGATTGCGGTATTCCACTCAGGCCTCCAGAACCAGTCTGGCGACTTCAACCCTCCTAGGGGAGAGGCCCTTTGATAAACTGGTTGTGACCGTGCCAAAAAATACTAGGGGATTTTGGTTCCCTAATGGACAACAGCTATGTCTCAAGTGTAAGCAACTGAGGGGTGTTATTTGGATGCCTATCCCCCCGATCCTACCTAACTACAAAAATTCTTATGTGTTCCCCAAGGGGGGTTAGAATGTTGGTTGTGTTAAGTACTTTTAAGGCTCACTTGAATTAGGTGATAGAGTGTGTGCATGTGAGATAATGATGAACCCAAGTAGAAAGTGCCACTAGGGAGGGCAACTTTCTAACTAGCAATAACAAGACAGAAATTAACCTTTGAAATGCACAATTTTCTTTTTTCAATTTAAAATGCTGAAAATGTAAAAACGATTCTGTAAATGAAACATAAATAAAAACTGCAGAAAAAGGCTGTAAGGAAGGGTGGCTGCAGGTAGGACAGATGGCTGTGCTGGTGCAGAAAATAGTGTAGCAAAGTGCTGGGTTCAAAACAGAGAAAAATGCAGAAAACAGACCGCGGGTTTTTGGCAAATCTGGGCGGTTGGACCATGGAAAACAGCTCAACAGTTGCAGTCGGGTTGTGGGTTTTAGGATGAAAAACGTAGTTGGGACGCAGGAAAAACTCCGAAAGTCACAAGCGGTTGTGGGTAAATGGCTGAAAGCCGCAGGCGAGACGCAGGAAAAACACCGAAAGTCGCAGGCGGGTTGCGGGCAAATGGCCGAAAGCCGCAAGCGGTACACAAGAAAGACGCCGAAAGGCGTTGGCGGGTCGCGGGAAAATGGCCGAAAGCCGCAAGAGGGACGCAAGAAAGACGCCGAAAGGCACCGGCGGGTCACGGGAAAATGGCCGAAAGCCGCAGACGGGATGCAGAAAATAGGGTAAATAGCCGCAGTCGGACCGTCCCAAACAGGCTAATAGCCGCGGTCGGATCGCAGGTAACAGACTGAAAACGACCGGCAGGTCACCGGAAACAGTCTGAAAGCCGTGGTCAGATCGCAGGTAAGTGTCTGAAAGACTTGGTCGGAACGCAACTGCAGGGGGTAAAAGATGCGGTTTACAGCGGTCGAAAGGGACAACCGAACAGAAAGATATTGCAGAAAATTAAAACGTCTAAAACTTAATAAATTATAGCTAAAAATTCTGAAAAAACGCAAGCGGAGTCGCCAAAACTGTAGTTAGGGTTTTCACCCTAGCTTGTGCAAATGAGCACCTACTAAGGAGAATGGACTCCTTAGCAGCAGTTCAATAAACAGTAATTAAAAGACAAGATATTAAAATGAAAATTATACTAAGCATGTGCATGAAACATAAAAAGACAAGAGATAATGTAAATGGTTTTTTGTATTAAAGCTTTACCTCCAATGTGAAGGTTGGTGAAGTTCTTGCAATGATCCAAGAGGGTTGCTTTAAACTCCAACTTTGCTCCTTCTCTTTCTCCAATGGTGGAAATGGGCCAAAAGGGGCTCTCAATGGTGAAAGTAGCTCAAGGGTGAGCTAGGGTTTCAAGAGAGATTTTGGCAGAGTAAGGGTATACTTGATTGTGGATATGAAATGAGGGGTCTCCATCACCTATTTATAGGTTTTTGGTGGTGGAGTGCTGGCCCATGGTTTTGGGAACCATATGGTTTCAGTCAGCTGTATAGGGTTTTTTCCTCCTTTTTCCTCTTTTTCCTCATTATTTTATATTTTTTATTCCCTTTTTAGAGGGTGTTTGCTATTTTGGAGGAATTTTGGATATTTTTGGAGGGAAAAGGGGTTTTTTATCCTTTTTGAGGCTTTTTTGATGGTTTTGTGGCCTTTTGGAGGCTTTTTAATGGGATTTGAGGGTTTTGAAGGAAAATATGGTAGGAAATATGGACAAATGTGTCATGTAATGGGGTAGATGAGGTAGTGAGCACTTTTTGGGTGTTAACAAAGAGATGTGTTATTCCTCTATAAGGAAGTGTAGTCATGTGTATTGACAAGTGTCGCAAGTGTGTGTACTTGCCGATGGGTTATTAGACCACTATGTCTGGGGTCGGCCCTAAAATATATATTATATTGTGGATGTACCTAGCTAGACAAGTCGACCCCATAGTGTAATTAGGCAAATAGGTTAAGTATAAATAGAGATCAGTAGATCTGTATTTGGATCACTCAGAAACTCATACTTCTCTCACTCAGAAAGTGGCGCACTAGTGAGGAGGAGGATCATCTGCTACTAGGAGACTATCTCAGTGTATTTTGGTTGTACTTTGGTTGAGCCATTGCTCTCTCTATCTTTGAGGAAGTTGTGGGGTTTTTCACCTTAGGGTTTTCCCCATGGAAACTCTGTGTCTCTTGTCTCTCGTGATTTTGATTCTTGTGATGCTTGACATGCTTGATATGATTGTTATGCATTGATATACTGTACATGTTATTCTCTCAGCAAAGATCCTAGAGTATTGTGAATAAATTCTCAAAATTCAACACCTATAATCTGCACTAGGTTTTGTTGACGCACGTAATCAGTCCTAGGTTCCACAATATGGCCACTGATGATGAAGACCTATAGGTGGTGGGCCTACATCCAGTATGAAAAAAGATTGGCTCCGTAGAACTTCCTATGATGAGTATATTTGAGATTGATTGAGATAGCAGTAGCAGTGATGATGACGATGATTTGAGGACGATGATTCGATGATGATGATCCAAAGAAGAAGACTTGTGCTAGTAGATCTGTGTCGAGAAATACCTTCCTAGTTAAGAGGGAGTGTTGATGTAATTGTAACTTTGGAATGTATTTCACCCATGTATATTTTACTCCTATAGAGATGGTATTATTCCTCTATACGGAAGTGTCGTCATTTGTATTGACAAGTGTCTCAACTTGCATGTGATGGGTTATTAGACCACCAAGTGTGGGGTCGGCCCTGATTAGTATAACCATGGGTTATTAGATTGAGTTAGACAAGTCGGCCCTGCTAGGTTATTAGGTAGGTCAAGTCATGTATAAATAGAGTGCGGGAGGCACTCTATTTGATCACTTCATTATTCACTTCTACACCCATTGGAAAGTGTCACACAAGTGATGAAGGAGGTGTAGCATCTAGGAGGACTATCTCTTGTACTTTAGTTGTATCATTGCTCTTTCTATCTCTGAGGAAGTTGTGGGGTTTTTCACCTTTATGGTTTTCTCCAGTGAAACTCTGTGTGTCTATTGTCTCATGTGATTTCTTGGTGTGATTGATATGCATTTCTATGCTTGATATGTTGTACATGTTATTCTCTCAGTAAAGATCCTAGAGTATGTTGAATTAATGCTCAAAAATTAACATGAAATATCTTGGAAATTTTTAGAACCTGCACAATGTAATATTATTTTTGAAGAGACTGATGTGTGGGCCAATTATATCTCTAGTCTAGAGAGGGCAGTGGAAATTAATATTTTAATTGTAATTAATTGTATTTCTTTTTTTGCAAACACTACAGGACGAATTAGGGGGTATCCCAAAGGTTGGAGGAGTTGAAACGAACAGTCATGTGATGGAAAAAAAATTGTAATATAAATATAGGAGGTATATACTCGCTAAAGGACATTTTGTTGGTGAATTAGATGTTGGAGGCATTTTGTAAAAGAACTATTTCTTTGCTAATGAGAAAAGGCTTGTTCACTCGGGAAAAGCTTGCACTGGTGCTTTCCTGCAATGTGTGATTGATGGAAAACAATTATTTCTTTTTTGCTTATATCATACTGTGAGATATTTCTAATTCTATTGAACTATTTCAATGATGGTGAATGGTTTCTTTATTTCATGCAAATGTTTATGTGTAACAGAATAATCAATTGCTTTAATTAATATCAGAGCTATCTTTGATAATTTCTGTTGCAAATGTGAATATTTATCTTAATGGCTATCTGTTAGGTTTATCTAAACATTTCATCTTATTACTCTTACTTCAAATTTGCTCCCTACAGGGATAGGTTAGATTAAGATAAAATAGGTTTAGTGAATTGATTAGGTAGAAGTGATAAGACGGAGGGGAGATCCTTCGCATCACTTGTTGAGGCTTCTTCCTGTTAATTAGAGGTTAAATGCATTTATTTAGAAAACACTTGCATCTCATATTTTACAACAAAAATTACATAAATGGTGGACCGGGCTGCAACCGGTAAAACACAAAATAATCACACTTACGGTAACCAGACCGTTAACCGAACGGATTCCCCATACCAAACAGTGAGTAGTCTAATTGGGATTATTCATTGGGGAGAATCCCTACTGTCGATGTTGAGATTTTCTGGGCATCAACAAGAAGTTTCAATATAATAGAAATCGTCAAGGTACATACAAATCAAATTGTCTATCTATCATCGTATATGAAATGTTATGAATTTATTTTTATTGTGTGTTGTTTACTGTAATTGACATTGATTTCTATAATTTCTTTATAAACTATGATTCATGATGGCCATCGTGATCATGAAGGCATTAATGGGATTCCACGAGGAATGAAACGTTATCCTAAAAAATTCAGTAGGTTTACCAACTATGAGCACCTACAAATTGCTCATATGTTTGATACAATGCATATTGAAAAGAATGTGACTGAAAAATTATGGCGAATATTGGATGGAAGGAGTGAGAAAGAAAAAATTGTCAAAATTTGCAATGAAATTCAACAAGCCAACCATGCAATGAAAGACATCATTCAATTTCATAGCAATGGAGACCAAATTAATATAAACTCACTTCCATGGATGTTAACGGAGCAACAAATTAGTAATGTTGTAAAATAATTCATGTGAAAAATTAAATTTCCCACCGGATTTTGTTCGAACATGAAGAATATAATGACAAAGAAAGGTGATTTTGCGGGGGTGAAAACGCATGATTGGAATATCTTCATGAAGCTAATTATTATGGTATGCATATACTTGCTCTATTTTTTTATTCTAGTGCATATTGTTGGTATTTTTTTGTCTACTTTTTGTAAAAAAAATGAAATGATTTGTATATTGTTACAGTATGTTCTACCTCTATCTCTCTCCCGGAAAACTTCGACAACAATGTCTAACAAGTTATATATAATCTTGGGAAATACATGAGGTAAGTACCGTTTTTTGCATGCGCTTAGTGTTTGTTTACTTCATTATAGAACTTCTATTTGATTTTTGTGCACTAATTTTTAAGTAATATAATGTTTTTTTTTGTTAAATCTCGTGATTGGTTTGCATCACTTGTAGATGATTTTCAAATAAAGCAATCCATAAAGAAGATATAAAGTATTGGAGGAGATAAATTCCTCGTCTCATGTGTGAAATGCAGAAGCATATACCTTCATCATTTTTCAATTCACAAGAACACTACCTCATACACCAAGTTGAGGAGATTGAATTGTGTGGATCTGTACACTCAAGGTCCATGTTGATGGTTGAGAGGCACTTGAAATTTTTGAAGGGTCTGGTTAGACAACGAGCACGTCCTGAGGTTTCTATGATGGAGGAATATATGGTATACAAAAACATGATGTATATTAGTGAATATCTTTCTAAATTAGCATCAAAGCTCAATTTAGGTCGCATTTGTGATCCGGACTCCAATAACAATTTGGAAGGGGAGTAGCTGAAGGGGAAAGGTAGATGAGGAAGGTGAAAGGTAATTATTACCTAGTGGAGATTAATTAATATAATACATTTGATTGTTGATTTTTAGGTATATATCATACTTATTCTATTTTTAATATTCAATATGCATAAATTAAAGTGTATATTGTGTTAAGTGAATATACATTTGTATTGAATTTTAATTTTATTTTCATCAAACAGTTGCTTGAGAGTGGGATGCACTTCATTTATACATTGCAAACAATCTTGACTGGATTAAGGTATGGATTGAACGATGTGAACAAAATGGTCATGGAATATCATGGGAAGGTGTGGCTTCATTAGTTAAAGCAACTCATCGCAATGGAGATACCAATCTTACACAAAGGGAAATCGATTTAGTCTATCGTTTAAAAGATAAGTAGGAAAGCATATTAATCAACCATACTATTTTTTTTTTTGCAAATATATTGATGTACACGTTGATTTTTTTCCCTGCAAGGCATAAACATGCACTTAATCATCAATTGATCATGATGTAACATTTACGTGTATGGCTTGTTGTAGGTAAAACAACATAAGACTATGTGGTGCAATGGATGTAAATTTCACATCAAAAAGTTGGATGAAATGAAGAAAACATCAGATTGTGGGATATCTACAGTCTTTGAGGTGACCAATGTTTCCTCTAGAAGTGACAGACATCCATAAATCTCACAAAATCAATATTATGGGTATTTGGAAGATATTGTTCAGTGTGACTTTAACTCCTTCAAAGTAGTTATGTTCATTCTCAAATGGTATAGGTTATGATTGAATCAACTTGATCCCGATAAAACTAGTATTGAACATGATAATGGATTTACCATGGTTAATACAAGGTGGTTTGAGCCAGGAACGGATCCCTATGTTCTTCCAATCCAATGTGAACAAGTATTTTACTCTGAGGTTCCAGGTAGAGGGGGTTGGTCAGTTCTTGTAAGACATGATCCAAGGGGATGGTCGGTAAAGTATAACACAGAGGAAGGTAATGAAGAGGGTCTCGAAGAAGAAGACATAAGATGATCAACATGAGTTAGATGACCATGTTCTAGAGGAAGATGTCGAAGAATTAGTTGAATCAGATGATGTAGCAGACAATGTCCATGAAGATGATATCGACGATGAAATGATGATCGTAACTGGCATCGATGACGATGATGATATGGCCAATCCTTACAATGTTGAATCTGGATCGGATGATACAGATGATGAATTGGATGAAGAAGATGATGAAGTCCATTGAAGTGTATGAGGTATGCCTTAATATATCTATTCTATATATTTTGATTTAATATTGCAATAGAATTATTGAATTTTATTGGTACGTATAAATTAAATTTTTCTTAGTTTTTTTTCCATTTTCCTGTATGTTGGCATATGTTATAATTAGAGACATTGCTTCTTAAGTATTACAAAAAACACAATAAATTATTTTTTTGTACATAGATTTTGTTAGGTTATTAGGGATTGAGAGTGACATGAGGGTGGGGGGGGGTCATATGAGCTTCCACCTTCACGTGGTTGGCCTTGTTTAGTAGATAATATTAAATTATTCTTGAAACAAAGAGAATCTCAATAAGGAAATGCACAATTACCATGCTAAACCAAATGGCGTGCTTGATCATGTATTGCATGGGGCCAACATTGATTTTTTTTTAAATCTGTGCTTGCCTGGACTGAAATTTGGCATGGTTAGAATAGACGCATGAATTGATGGTGTGGGATGGTTTCCAGACTCAAACATGACTGACACTAACAATTCGACAATCAAAAACCATACCTATAGATTAATTAATGTGCTACATGGGGCCAACGTTGAAATTTTTTAAATTTGTGCTTGCTTGGACTAAAATTTTGCATGGTTAGACTAGACACATGCATTGACGGTGTGGGAGGGTTTCCAGACTCAAACATGACTGACACTAACAATTCGACAATCAAAAACCATACTTATAGATTAATTAATGTGCTACACTTGGCCAACACTGAAATTTTTTAAATTTGTGCTTGCTTGGACTGAAATTTGGCATGGTTAGACTAGACGCATGCATTGACGGTGTGGGAGGGTTTCCAGACAAAAAATGATTGACACTAACAATTCGAGAATCAAAAACCATACCTATAGATTAATTAATGTGCTACACAGGGCCAACGTTGAAATTTTTTATATTTGTGCTTGCTTGGACTGAAATTTGGCATGGTTAGACTAGACGCATGCATTGAATGTGTAGGAGGGTTTCTAGAATCAAACATGACTAACACAAATATTTCGACAATAAAAAACCATATTACCTATATATTAATTAATGTGCTACGTCACAGGGCCAACGTTGAAATTTTTTAAATTTGTGCTAGCTTGGACTTAAATTTGGCATGGTTAGACTAGATGCATGCATGGACTATGTGGGAGATTTTTTCGACTCAAACATGACTGACACTAACAATTCGACAATAAAAAACCATACCTATAGATTAATTAATGTGCTACACGGGCCCAACGTTGAAATTTTTAAAATTTGTGCTTGCTTGGACTGAAATTTGGCATAGTTAGAGTAGACACATGCATTGACGGCGTGGGAGGGTTTACAAACTCAAACATGATTGACACTAACAGTTAGACAATCAAAAACCATACCTATAGATTAATTAATGTGCTACACGGGGCCAACATTGAATTTTTTTAAATTTGTGCTTTTATGGACTGAAATTTGGCATGATTAGACTAGACGCATGCATTGACTATGTGCAAGGGTTTCCATACTCAAACATGACTGACACAAACAATTCGACAATCAAAAACCATATTAACTATAGATTAATTAATGTGCTACGTCATGGGGCCAATGTTGAAATTTTTTAAATTTGTGCTTGCTTGGACTGAAATTTGGCATGGTTAGACTAGACGCATGCATTAACTGTGTGGGAAGCTTTCCAGAATCAAACATGACTGAAACTAACAATTCGATTCCAGACTCAAACATTACTGACACTGAAAATTCGACAATAAAAAACCATACCAATATATTAATTAATGTGCTACATGAGTACAACGTTGAAATTTTTTAAATTTGTGCTTGCTTGGACTGAAATTTGGCATGGTTACACTAGACGCATGCATTGACAGTGTGGGAGGGTTTCCAGACTCAAACATGATTGACACTAACAATTCAACAATAAAAAACCATACCTATAGATTACTTAATGTGCTACACGGGGCCAACGTTGAAATGTTTTAAATTTGTGCTTGTATGGACTGAAATTTGGCATGGTTAGAATAGACGCATGCATTGACTGTGTGGGAGGGTTTATAGACTCAAACATGACTGACACTAACAATTTTACAATAAAAAAGCATACCTATATATTAATTGATGTGCTAAGTCACGGCACCAACGTTGAAATTTTTTAAATTTGTGATTGCTTGAATTGAAATTTGGCATGGTTAGACTAGACGCATGCATTGACTATGTGGGAGGATTTCCAGACTCAAACATGATTGACACTAACAATTCAACAATAAAAAACCATACCTATATATTAATTAATGTGCTACATAGGGCCAAGGTTGAAATTTTTTAAATTTGCGCTTCTACGGACTAGAATTTGGCATGGTTAGACTAGACGCATTGAGAATGACCATGCCACTCATTTGAATGGAACAAGCATGGGAATTCCCATGCCACGCATTTGAATGTATAAAGCATGGGAATGGCTAGTGATCCTTGATCTTTCCTCCCAAATATTACTAGAGCTACAGGAAGGGCCAACCGCTCGCTAAAATTAGAAGAGTTTGAGAAAGGGCCAATGATCCTTCTCCTCCCATGTCGTAAACACTCTTCCATATCACTCTAACCATAAAATAATGAGTGTCACAACTCCTCATCAGAAAAGTATAAGGGAGTTCCTATCCTACTCATTCGTATGAAACAAGTTTGTGAAACGACTACTTGTCCTTGACTCTTTCGCCTAAAAATTACCAAAGTGAGAAAAGGGGAAATTTGCTCACCCAAATTACAAGAGTTTGAGAAAGTTCCCATAATCCTTCTGCTTCAAAAATTCTGAGGGAGTTCCCATGCTACCTATCCAAATGGAACAAGCATGGGAAAGGGCTAGTGCTCCTAGAGTTTTCCTTCCAAAGATTACTAGAGAGAGAGGAGGGGCCAACTACTCAATCTAATTACAAGAGTCTGAGAAAGGGCCCATGCTCCTTATTCTCCTATGTCCAAAACACTCATCATCGTCACTCTAACTATAAAAGGGTGTTAAAGGGCCACTGCTCCTTCTCCTCCTTACTCAAATTTCAGAAGTGTGAGGAAGGGCCAATGTAATTAGAATAGGGTATGAAAGGGCCAATGTTGCCCCTCCCTCTCCTAGTAGTATAAAGGAGTTCCCATGCTTCTCATTCGAATGGAATGAGAGTGGGAAAGGGCTAGTGCTCCTTGAATTTTCCCCAGATCAAGTGAAAATCCGAGCTTCTCACCCAAATTACAAGAATTTGAGAATGGGCCCATGCTCCTTCTCCTATGTCCTAAAATTATTTGCTAGTAAGAAATTGTGGCCACTCCACCTCCTCCTCATCACTCTAATAATTGAATGGCGAGAAAGGACCAGTGCTCCTTCTCCTCCTTACTCAAATTTTAGAAGTGCAAAGAAGGGTCAACATTATAAGGGTGTTTTTTTATTCCAACAGTGTGTTTTTTTACTACTAAAACTATAAAGTACACGGATTGCAAAAAAATTAACCATATTTTACAGTCTAAATTCCCAATAACGATATTCTAGTCAAATTCCATCAGTGCTTAAGTTTCCATTCATCAGCAAGAATTCCAAAATCAACAAAAAAAAGCATGGAAAACCCCAAGGTCAATTCCTTACAAAGGTCGTGAATGGAGCAAGACCAAAATGATATGGACCATAAAATAAGAACAATGCCCAACCGACCATGGAGCAACGACAAGAGGCATGAACCTATAGATTGACGATATTATCATCAATAAAACTGGCTTCCATGCATGCCAACTAGTGGGTTAAGAAAGCTGCCTTCAGAAGCCTCACCAAGCATTCAAATGAGTTGTAACCCATAAAACTCGTATTCAATGCATTTACTTAACTGTCTTAAAATATCGCAGCATGCCACACCTATAAATACAATATATTTTTCATATTTTACAATAATTTTTTTCTCATAATAAATCCACCAACACAACCAATACCAAAGCCGCAGAACAAAAGGCCCTAATGCAACAGGAGGAAGACTTGGGCAGTCAAGAATCTGTGGAATAAAGAAAGTGAAACTAGATTAACCAAAATGGGAAAAATACTGTGGAGAAATGGAGACTTGGGCAGTCTGAGATAGACAATTGATAGAAGGTTTCTAGAAGCTCGCTACCACGAAGATTCTAGACAATATAAAGGCACCCGTATTGAAATCATTTGGCGACCTAAAGAAAACCATAGAAAAATTTATTGTTAGTAGATACCATGAAGGGAAAATCTGGATTGATGAGGGAATTTTGATCATAGACTCCCTCATCAATGCAATTACCGACTATGAAACAAGGGACCAGCAATACTTTTCACACATGAACCCCATTAGTTAGTTGAATAATTACCAAGAACACCCTTAGAAAAAACTCAAAAGTTATGATGATTAGAAAAGTTAGGTATGAGAAGGTTAAATGGGATGTTATAATAATTTCACTATGTTTAATAAGCTCAGGTCGGCCATCCGAATTGAGGCTTGACATGCTTGAAGCATCCAAACAAGTTGCTTGTGAGGCCAAAATACTAAATTGGGCCAACCATCTCGCCAAATTAGTAAAATCTAAATGTGAGAAGTGATAGGAACAAGAACATGCCATCATAATTTTATCATTGCTCATATGGATAGTAATGGCAAAAATTACCCCTATTGGAGAAATAGTGTTCACCAACACTCAACAACCACTTATGAGGAATTTTCATATATTTGCAGGAAAAGGATTGTTGTCCAAATCAAACAAAGAAAAAACCTACTTGAAACTCTAGTTCTAGGAAATTGAAAACAGATATACTAGATGGAGAGTGCCACAACAAGTTCATTGTTGCATACCTAAAGGAGAACACATTCAACTTGCCCCTGATCACACAAAAGTATGGTTCATGCAAGGTGTAGGAGTGGATTCTAAAGAGCTTGACTACTACCATATCTTTCCTGAATTATTCACTGACTTGTTGAGGTAGACAAACACTGTAAACACCATACCGACCCTGGCTATGACCTAGCATATGGAACTTACTGAACCCCTAACAGAGGGAGAGTTAGAAGAATAGAGAGAAGTAGTAGAATATATTACATCATTTTGTGCAGAAGAAGATCCAATTAATCCACTACTATCGTACTAGTACCCATTAAAGGTAAAGAACCAGTCGATGAAACTTCATGCGACACAACTGACGAATATGAATATGAGCCCCTAGTCAAAGAAGGAGTCGATCCTGACTTTCATGAGCCCCAAATTCAGGAAAGAGTCAAACACGTCTCTGATAAAAAGGTTATGTTCCAACACAAGCTTAGAGCTAAGGGTTCCATCGAGACTTCCATTAAAAGAAAGCAACCCTTGCTCGAGGCCACACATGATAACATTGAAGAAATTAGAGAACATGCTAATCATGTCTTAGTTGATTCAGTAATGAACAAATTGACTATTGATCTCCAAATTAAGAAGGAATATTATGCCGACCATTGCAGCCAGCTACTTCAAAGTAAAACTATAGTTGAAGAATACCATCGAATACCCAGTTGCATCTCCAACTATAGTTGAATAAAATCAATAAGAGGTAAACACATCCAACCCTAAACACTTCACAAAGACACTTGAATTTGTAAGTTTATTTCATAGCACCTATCCCAGCTCCCTGCAAGCCCTCTAGGCCAATCAACTGTTATACTTAACACTAGAGGACCTACAGTCAAATACCCAAGCAAAGTAAAATTACCCTCATTAAAATAAGTAATGTAATCTTCTACCCCCCCCTTAAGCTACAATCGAAGCCCCATTTCAAAATCCCTTTAGAAAAATTTTAGCATCAACCTGTACTTCACCTTCTGAACCATTTACCTATGGAATCATATCCTCTCCTTTGCCTGCATCTTACATGAACCCACTTATCACATTGAGACCTATGAAAACTTCATTTGAATCAATAGAAATCACCTCTTTCCCATCTTTTACTTTGGAATCCACCTTACCTAGAAAAACTTGCCCTCTTCCCCCATTATTGTCTTTTATGTTTCCTTCAGTACCCTTATCGATTCCTTCAACTCCTACGTTATCAACTTCTCAGTCATCCCATACTGGCACAAAGAACCCTTCGACGATGCTACCAATGAAATCATTGTCAACTTTTTCATCGACAACTCCCTCAATTTACCCTCTTATGTTGTCCTCTGGACCTTTGTTGTCCTCCATACCTCTTTTCTACTCTACACATCCATCGTCATCCATGCCTCTATTTTATTTATCTCCCTCATCTTCTACCCCAACCACATCGAATTCTACACAGACAACAATGGATCCCAGCAAATATCCAAATAAATCTTCCAATAAAAGAAAAATAGGAAGAAGAATAAGAGTGGCACTAAGATAACCCTTACAGTCCATCCAATAGTCAAAACAAAATCAAATCCAATCATCTTATCCCCTTATATAGTTTCTGAAGAAGAGATTTATGACTTTATCAAGGTGGACACCCAAGAATGCAACAAATGATGGGTTGAAAGTTCTAAGAATCTCAAAACAATTGAAGAGAAACAAGGAAATGCAAGGAATGGCTGCGCAGCAATAGCATGAAAAATGATTGGACAACTGTGAGAAGCTCTTCCTGATAGACCATCTGAAAAAATTCAAACTCTATTTGAATTTGTGCTTGAGAAATATTAAAAAAATTATGAACACCTACTTCAAAAGAAACAAGTCAAAACAAGATCCTCGTTTCCCACCATTTCAAAGCATTTGAAGAATGCGACACCAAGCTAAAGGAATATGAACATCAATCAACCACATACTTAGTCATCCTCAACAACTAGTACTCATATTATAGGAAAGTTTGTGTGGAAATTCAGAACCTGCAAAGCACCTTAATGGAACTCTATAAGCATAAGCAATCATCCGAACTAGCCACGACCCAAATTTTAGATGAACAAATTACCATGCAACATTAGAAAAATGAGAAACTTTGAAAAAGTAAATAAAAATGGCTTCGAGAAGGGAAACGAGCTAAGGAATATGTCAGTCGGGTCGCCCGTCACATTTACAAATTAATGAGAGTTGTTGAATTCCAAGCACAGAACATTGGACCCAACATGAGAAATATGTTAGATAAACCAATCAAGTTTAATCTCATCCTACTGTCAATGTCACAACGAACATCAAGACTATAATTACTGATTAGGAATAATTCTAGGACTGCCTCGCTCTCTTTGCCCTAGCTATTGTTGAAGCATGTGTTGAATACACCCTTCTAGGTGAAACATCTATGAAAAGCTTATTGAAATAAGTAATTTTGTAAGAAATTGTGTTTTTGGTGTTATACCCCTTGTTCTTTTCATGTCGAAGAAACATTTTTGGGTGGGGAATATGTTGGAGGACCCTGGTTAGATAGTGTTTGATAGGAAGTTGAAGTAATGTGAAATAGCGGTCACCAAATCATCAATTTTTCTTAATTTTTGGTAGGCATACTATGGGAAAATTTGTATTGATCTTCAGAAGATACAAGGTACCTTATTAAAGCTACACTATAAAAGAAAGAAGTCAACTGACCCAGTGACAACTAAATTACTAGAAGAACAACTGACCATGGAGCACTAGTGGCAAGAGGAGTTAAGAAAGAAATAATATTAATGGTTGCATGAGACTAAGTGTACACAAAAAGAAGTTATTCAATTGGAAAAATGTATCGAAAAAATAATGCAAGAAGCAGAGATCCAAATTCAAAACATTGGAACAAACATGGAGATTATATTAAGTCAACCTATGCAACTAAAGCTGATATGACTGGAAAAACTCACCAGTGTTACCAAAAACATCAAGACTATCTTGAACAACTAAGACAACTTTATAGACCACCTTTCCCTTGATGCCCCAACCATTCTTAAAGAATGTGTTGAATTCACTCCACCAGGATGAAGTTTCTATCTATTTATTTTTGTCAAATTTTTTGAAAAAATTTGCATCTCCCTGTTCTCTTCAGGACGAAGAAATTTTTTGTTGTGGAGGATATGTTGAGGCCGACTGATTTGAATCTTGGGGGATGAGAACCATAAGGCTTTAATGATGAGAGAGAAGGATATTAAGCTTGCAAATTTCTATCATTTGATCCATAAACGAGATAGGAGGTGAGCCTCATAGAGCCTCACCTATAAGAACAACAACTTAAATGGATTAACCAAGAAAAAAAATAACAAAATTACACACAATAATAATTCCCAATGTAGTATGATAGAAATTATTGAATGCTTTATTGAGAAGGCATAAACAATTTATATAACATTATTACAATCTTCCTTGGGGGCATACCATGGGAAAAACCTATGGGATACCAAATACCATGGATGGGTGTATTCTAAACTATGGGCTTCTAGAATTGCTTGAAAGATACCAAAATCATGGATGAGGGAGGATGGTCTCTCCATTTAAGGATTTTATGATGAATGGGAGAGGGTTGCCTATCCATTTAATGATTTTGTGACTTATACATCTTAATTTAGACCATATTCCCCCTAAAATTTGGATCATCGAATACCAGACAGTTATGCAATTACAACTGTATAACTAATTGTATGGATCTTATAAATAGGATGGTGAGCCATAAGAAATAACAATAATTATCCACATTGTACATCTAGGTATGATTATATAATGAAGATACGTGTTCCTCCTACCTCCATTACTTTCTCAATTTATTGCTCTCTATATGTATGAATGATATTTCATTATATATATATATATATATATATATACATATATATAGATAGATAGATATATGCTTGTATATGTTGTACTAATAGTAACCCAATGTAATCCCTTTAATACAATGGGGTCCATGCTCCTTCTATTCTTCCCAATAATGATTAAAGTTTGAAGAACGGATTGGAAACATTGGCCATTTCCCATCAATTTAAGGGTGTTCCCTTGCTCCTCCTCCTATGTCTTAAAATTACTAAGTCTTTGCAAACTAAAACAAGTGTGGGAAACAATTGAAACAAATTAGGGTAAGGTCTAGTGTTCATTGACTCTTCATTGAAAAGTTTACTAGATCTAGAGAAAGGGCCAAATCCTCACTAAGACAGATACCAAGAGTTTGATAAAGGGCTCATGCTCCTTCTCCTCTTTTGTCACAGAAGAAATCGCTCATTGGAAGATGTGTCCACTTTGCCTCCTCCTCATGGCTAGAACCATAAAAGGGAGAGAAATGGCTAGTGGTCATTCTCCTCCTCTTTGAAATTTTAGAAGTGGTATAAAGTGCCACTCCCCCTCCCAGTAGTATAAGGGAATGGCCATGCTAGTCATTCGAAAGGAACAAGTGTGGGAAAGCACTAGTGGTCCTTGACTCTTCCTCCCAAAAAAATTCAGAGCTAGAGAAAGGGCCTGTTGCTCACCCAAAGTATAAGTTTTTGAGAAATGAATCGGGCTCCTTCTCCTCCTACCTCTGATACACACTTCCTCATCACTCTGACCATAAAGGGAGAGAAAGGGCCAATGCTCCTACTCCTCCTTACTCAAATTTCAGAAGTGCGAGGGAGGGCCAATGTTATTAGAATAGGGCGAGAAAGGGAAAATGTTGCTACTCACTCTCCCAATAGTCTGATTGAGACTATGCATGTGCTACTCATTCGACGAATGGAACAAGTGTGTGAAAGGGCTACTCCTACTTGAGGTTTCATCCCAGAGAGAGAGAAAGGGTCTGTTGATCACTCAAATCACAAGTGTTTGAGAATGGGACCATGCTCATCCTCCTATGTCCTAAAATTGATTTCTCATAAGAAATTGAGGCCAATGCTCTTTCACTCTAAGCATAAAAGGGTGAGAAAGGGCCAGTGATCCTTCTCCTCCCTGCTCAAATTTTAGAAGTATGAGCAAGGGCCAATGTAATTGGAATAGAGTGATAAAGGGCCAAGAAATATATAATCTAGTTGAGGTACAACCCGAGGTTCAACACTACTCATCCAAATAGAAAAGGTGTGGGAGGGGCTTGTTCTCTTTGACTCTTCCTCCCAAAAATTACCAGAGTGAGAGAAAGGGCTAAGACCTCACTCAAAGACTGAGAGTTTGAGAAAGGGCCCATGCTCATGCTCCATGGTCTTAAAATTGTTTGTTTATTGGAAAACAAGGACACTCCACCTCCTCCTCTCCACTCAAGCCATAAAAGAGAGAGAAAGGGCCAGTACTCCACCTCCTCCTCATCACTCAAACCATAAAAGAGTGAGAAAGGGCCAATGCTCCTTCTCCTTCTCCTTGACCCATCCTCCCAAAAATTACTAGATTGAGAGAAAGGGCTAGTAATTGATCACTCAAAGACCAATAATTTGAGAAAGTGCCTATGCTCCTTCTCCAGCTCCTCACTCCTCGTCACTCTGACCATGAAATGGTGAGTAAGGGCTACTGATCTTTATTCTCCTTACTCAAATTTCATAAGTGTGAGGAAGGGCCATCATAATTGGGGAAAGGATGAATCTTTCCACTCATCCTCCATAATTCAAATGGAGTGCATGATACTCATTCAAATGGATAAGTGTGGGATATGGCTAGTGCTCCTCAACTCTTCCCCCGAATAACTACCAAAGCGATATAAAGGTCCAATTACTCTGTCAAATACCAAGAGTTTGGGAAAGGGTGCATGCTCCTTCACCTACTATGTCCTAAAATTACTTACTTTCTTGTCATAAAGTTAGGCCACTCCACGTACTTCTCATCACTGTATCCACATAAGGGTGAGAAATGGCTAGGGCTCCTTCTCCTCCTTACTAAAATTTTGAAAAGTGGGAGAAAGGACTAATGCAAATAGAATAGGTGAGAAAGGACCAATATTTCCACCCCCTCCCAACAATCTAAGGCAATGACCATGCTACTTTTATGAATGGAACAAGTGTGGGAAAGGCTAGTGCCACTTGACTTATTTAGAAAGGACTAGTTCCCTTCCCTATATTGCTCAGATTACAAAAGTGTCATAAAGAGCACAAAGAACCCCCATTTCATTAAATCTAGACTAATATCGGTCTAAGCAAAAATGGATTTATTATGAATATCGGTTTCCAATTCTTGAAGTCTTGTTTTCAAATACTTGATATATCAGTTTCCAATACATGATATACTGGTTTCCAATACCTAATTTTTCAGTTTCCAAATTTTTATTATTATTGGTTTTCAATAGTGCTATCACCCATAATATGAAAAAATTAACAATTTCCCTAATTCAAGCGAGCAAGAGAATGAGCCACTTCCCTTACTTATGAAGAGAATGAGCCATTTCCCTTTCTCACATGTGACTAGTCATCTAACTTGTCATATTCCAAAAACTAATATATTGGTATGACAAAAATAACAAGTTCCCTAATTCAAGCGAGAAAGAGAAGGAGTTGCTGCCCTTTCCCACACACTAGTCATTCTCCTTCCCGGGATGAAGATGAGGAGAACTAGCCTTTTCTCGCACTCATATTTTAATTCCCAGCTATACAATGCTTTTTTAAACAATAACAGTTTAAATTTAAGTTATTTTTGTACTTTTATCGCACCTGATTTTAATTCCCAGCTATGCATTGTCTTTTTAAACATTAACAATTTAAATTTAAGTTTTTTTGTACTCCTAATTAGAATAGTAGGCATGTTTATCAAACTTATATAAGTCATTTAATATGTATGCAAATCATGTATATGTTGTAGCTGTAATAGCATTACATACCTTCTTTCTAGTCAAAGTATTAACAGACATTTTCAAACCACCACTTCAAATATATGAGACAACATATTACGAATTGACGAGAGAATACCAACTGGAAACTAGCACTATATTCAAATTATGGGTAAAGAGCCATTGATTGTGGTTGAACAAGTCGGGAACGACAGAGTGTTGTAGAACAATTTCTCCCACCATATTGCGATGTGGTTGATTGTGGTGGTGGATAGTGCATAGCCCAAATATTTTAGTGGTTCGAGGTAATGCTTGAGCCATAGTCTATCAGACCCATTGGAATTTTATCAAATATACTTCTTAATTTGACAACGGATCACAAACATTCAGTGAGCCCTTCAGGTGAGACTACCATGCGTTTCCTTTCTAACATGAAAATATTATTGTATAATTTTTTTTCTTAATGAAATATTTTATGTTTCTCTGGGCCATTTTTTCCCACCCTTTACTGATACATATCCCTTGGCATCCCCAACAAATAAAAACATAACAAGAAAATTTTGTGATACAATATATTATAAAAACTTATGAGAGATTCAAACTTGCAATTTTCATTCCATGCATTTTTGAAATATACAAACAAAATACATAAACTATAGGCCTGCAAAAAACATACATACAAAATACATAGCTGAACAAAGTATTGTATGAATGAAAAAACTGGTTGTTGGATATCCCCTAGCCCCTAGTGCACATCTATTAAGAACCCATGTGCTTATCTTTGTCGTATAGTGGGTCTAGGAGTGTCATCTCTTTGTGGTGCATCTTCTAGTTGCACTAAGATTTCCAACACCGTGGATCCTGCACTGGCAGTGGGCTCCCCAAGAGTCTGAGCCAAATGTAGCATTCTATTGATGGCTTTCTTATGCTCATCAGTTCAAAGTGATAATTTGTCGATTTTTTCTCCATACTCATTAATAAGTGCCACGAGTGCTTCCGTCTTTATGCCCTAATCATCCTCTCTATTGTTGAGAGAGTCAACAAACCCTCTGAGGCTATCCATCTAAATTGAAAGTTGCTTCATAATTTCTTCTAGGCACAGGTCAACCATTTGAATTTGTGATTGAATATTGGGGGTTGAGTTGAAAATATGAAATCAATGTCTTAACCCCTCCACCCAAACAACCATCGATCTGATCTGGGTAGATCTATTGCTTATAAACACCACCACCTATGAGAATGAGTGAGACTGTGATTTGAAAATTATTGTTTAGTTCCATAGATAAATTCGCAAATGGATCCGACTTGATTCATCTGTGGCCCTGAACCCTGTCATAATTGTCTCATAGTATGATGGAAAGATAATCAAACATTTAACATGGCTAATCAACATTTAAATGTTATTTTAATTTGCAACAAATTGATAAGTTTCAATTCGAGGCATATGACACATTTCGGATTTGACATTCAATGATGATTGTTGTACATAGCGCTTAGCTCCAGGATAGAGTTGATGAGTGTGAAAGGAGAGATCGAGCTCCAGGACCTAACCACACTCCAAATTTCTCCATGTGCAAAACTCGATCTAGGTATGTATTGTCATACTTCTGAAGAACATCAAAAATTAAATTGATGTTGACACGCTATGAAGTACCGTATGTTTTAATAATAAAGACCTAATGGTGGCAGTGAAATTATCGATTGTACTAGATATGATTAGTCAAATCACCATATGTTTTATTAATAAAAATTATGTTGATGATGAAATGATATGGATAGACACAATAAGGTTTCAAGTGTGATTTTCCCCTATATCTTGATTGACCAGATGTTAATTTTTAATTGCCAGTCTGCTTCCTATCAATATCATCGATGTGATGAGAATCAGAGAACCTCCCTTTATTGGCCATAGCCTAAACACTCAATTTTGGCTACCAAAGATAGTTCATTTTTTTTTAAATAGATGGATTGCGGTCAAAATGTTTAGACTTGTTTCCTTTATGATTTCAATTCAACAAACATAGGGAAGCCCACTGTGAACCTTCCTTCATTATCCTTTTCCTTATTTCTTCTTTTCCATAAATTAGGTTTTATTTGAGAAACCCTTCATCTTTTATTTTTCCTCCTACAAGGCTTGTATTATGGCTCTCTTCTATGGAATTGGGAATGCATTTGGGACTATTTGTAATGTCATGAACTGAGATATAGTCGGTGTTATGGTGAGAGACCATGGTTTGGAAACCAGTCCCAAAAATTTCAGGGTGTCTGAAACCAGTTGCTTCTTTTTCCTGGTCCTCTGTTTCTAAATCCGTGTAAAATTCTTGTTCTGTGTCTTCAATCTATGGTCAAGTGCAGTTTGGAGGGGAGTAGTGTATATTGCTTGTTCTCCCTACTCCCCTGTGGAGACCAATTTACTACTTTTGAGCCAGTTGATATTAAGAACATTAAGAGAATATTAAGGATAATGAGTTATCAACTGGAGGTATTGAAGGATTCCATTGTCCATATTGAAACCGTGTGGATGAATGGGACAAGAAGAATGATTGGATTGAATCCAAAGTCAAGGAACAGGGGAAACAAATAGAACAACTTCACCTTTCCAATGATTTAGAGATGCATTTCAATATGGAAGTCGCCATGTCCCTAGGAATCCAGTCTCGTGTTGGGTTCTGTAAGGAATCGAAAGAAATAAAAGAGGATACTATCCAACATACTCCTATTGGGAAATGTCAAGGTCCAATTTATCAATCCGAGGCTTAGGATTGTAATGACCAGTTCATGGATGAAAGCCACAGTGGCCATGGATTTTCATAAATATGTCGTGTTTAAATTTTTTTAATATCATTACTAGGACAATTTATCAGGAAGTATAGCTGTAGAAAGTTTCCAGGTATTCTGTATGCAATATGGTCCTACAAGGCTGAAGGATTTTTAGAAGATACTATCAAACTCTTGTTCTGTTAAGCATTTCCTTGGCCTTTTAATACAAATCGCTATTACATGTTTCTAAAAATAATATCTCTTTTGTCTATATTCCAACATAATATTATAATTATCATCATCTGAATTTCCATTCATCCTCAAGGACCATACACTTCCAATCACAATGAGCTCTATGCATGCTCCAAACTTTTGATTGAGTGTTTAGAAATATCATTGATTATTTTCTTCATTTGAGAAATCACTATAAATCAAATATCAAATATAATAAATCAGTTTTGTTTGTTATTGAAATCATTGTAACTCTTGGGATGTTTGGGATTTCCTCATCCATTTAAGACAAATCCAACATATAATTGACATCATACGAATTTCCATTTATAGAAAAGAACCATACTCTTTCAATCAAAATGAGCTCTATGCATGATCCAAACTTTTGATTGAGGGCCGGGAAATATCATTGATTTGTTGTTTGATAAACTATTTAGTGAACACCATTCATATAAGAGACAATAAAACAAAATTGGTTTCATATACTGTTCATACGCTTACATAATTACCAAAATAACTAACAATATAATTAAAATATTGTATTACATAAAAAGAACGTTAACCATGAAATTGGTTTCCAAGTCTCTAAAATGAATAACCAGGAACAATTTCTATAAGCATTTTCATTTTCAAGTATCTCTTCATGACTCTTTTCTGTTTTTGGTGGGATGGCTTAGAAAATTACAAATATTGGACCATATAATTCCATCTCTCTCTCCAAATAACCATCATATTCCCTACTGGGAGCGATTTTAAAACAATTTTCCTCTCTATTATGCCCACTATGATACCGAGCTTCATCTATAAACAAGATGTTCGATTTCTCATATATTTCCTCATAAATATCAAACGCTTTAGATATGTTCTTCTGGTGGGTAGGTAACAAATTTCCAACCTGACTTATTTTGAAATTGTTCATTTCACATTGAGATTGACCCCAAACAAATACAAATCTGGCAGCCTTCATCCAATCAATTATTTGAAGAAAAAAATGTAAATTGTTTTTTTCCAAGTAAACCGTACAATCTAATTTTGTTCCCAAGTAAGTAAACCATAGAGCAATATAAAAACCTTTCTTCGCAACTTCTTATAATTGACGACTAAACTTGAGGTGATAGAAATTGTAAGGAGCATATTTGAAATCAGGATTTAAGTGTTATGGTTTTGTGTTGACAAACCTGGGTAATCCAAAAAGTAATCCTTCTACTCCCAATATCAAGAGTTTCTTTTGAACTGAAATCAATTATATGAAAAATGATTTTGAATTTGTAAATGGAAGACATTAAAACAAAAGTGATGGAACAAGATACATTTTTATTTAAACGATTAAAAGATAATTATGACAGGAAACATTGTTTTGCATTCATTAATGATAATTCAAGTTTTAATTACATGTGAAATGACATATCACCTTGTGTACTAGTCTTATTGGTTAAGGGGTTACAACATGCTGATTGAAAAACTATATCCATATAATCTAATGATGTACCAATAATATTAAATTAGTTAAAGTGGAAAGTATATTGAAATAAGTAAATTCAACCCTTTATGAATTATGCAAGAAAACTCAATATCAACAGATTATTTTTAGCATATTATAAGAAGAATGTAAAAATCAAACATAAAGAAAAAATTATCATCAATTGGTAAAATGGATTGAAGACATTGTTTCATATTCTAAAAAAATCACCTTATAGATTTCAAAATATCTACAACATTCACATCGTTATTGTCTTCTCGACCCACAACTGAAATACTCTGCCAAAATTACATTAGCCAATTTTCCTTTGAACCAATGGCTGGAGATGCTATACAATTATCTCTCGGATCCCTAGAAACATTTTTATAAACAAGTATTGTATCTTTCTCATTATATTTTTCATTATACCATCTCCGAACCACGACAAGTGGATTGCTTAACTGGCCCATGGAATCCTTTTTGAAATCTTCACTACCAAAACAAAAGAACCCACTCAATGGAAGTGGATTTTTTTTAATACTTGCTTAACCATTTGTGTTACTTCTTTATTCTCCTTTTCAACCTAGAATGCAACCTTAAATACACTTCTAACCAATAAGAAAAATTCAGGTAGTTTGGGCCGAAGTATGTAGTGATTTTCCTTGAATTTCAGATCTAGTTTGCACTTTTCTATGGTTTGATTGTACAAGAAATATTGTAGGTCTAAAATCAATAATAAAAAAATCTTGGACCACTACAAAAAAAAAATTGTGTATATGAATATAATATAATATATTACAAAAATATCATATATTATATATTGGAAAATGATTAGTGTTCACCTGGAGAAATTGTGCGTTGCACATTTTTTCCACTGTCTCATATCATTTCAGCGGTTTTCTCTTTTGTTTGCCAAACAAAATTAAATTTATTTTATAAATAAACAAAACATCCATGTTTGTGTTATTCATACCTTAGTATTGGCAATGAACCTACTACAACACATTTTTATATAGATGCTCTACCAGTGGTACATCATTTTCTACATGAGAAACAATAATGATAATTGAATTCCAATATTTGGTAGAAAATTGTGGCATGAGTAGAGTATAGATGGAACCTTGTTCAATTCCAGTTGATTCCTTGATCACTTCCATGTTTGATTGTTCTGTCTAAGAAAGAGAAGTAAAACATAATTTTTTGTCTATGTTCATTTGATAATAATGTATCTTTTTTTTGTTATACTTAGTATTAAAAGTGACTTGAAAAACCCATCCATTATGTGATTGTGATGAAATGCTTCCTTGGTTTCGATCGTTCTATAAGAATGTATATATTGAAATGGTTATGCAATACCATAGTATTCTATAGATGCATGTACTATAAGCTTCCATATTTGGTATAGTACTATGAGAAGTCGACAATATGAAATAAAATTATAATGGAGAATAGAGAAACTACATGTGTGAGATCGAACCACTATATAGAATCTTCTTTTGTTGAGACCATTGTTTGAGATGTGTTTGACTTTGGATTCATCCCGTGAAATTGATTAATTATTGTAATTTGTTTTATAATAAACATTGTCTTCATATTGATTTACCACGTGAATGCGAACTTACCAATTGATAGTGTATTGTGACATACGATCTTCCTCTTTAATTTAGGATATGCTTATTTGAAGTCGTTGTATAACATTATAACACGAGTATAATATAGAATCTATCTGGTATGTGTGATCGATCCACCATATCATCTACTTCTAGCATTTGAGATGTTTTTGACGTTGAATTCATACCACAAAATAAATAAATTAGTGTAATTTGGTTTACAACAAACACAATGTCTTCATATATATTTCCCATTTCCCACATCAGAATATGAACTTACCAATTGATAGTGTATTCGGACATGCATCAACACCATCCATAGGACCTTCATCTATAAGTTGATGAGGCTCTTCAACATTCATAGGTCGAGCATCTTCGTGATTTAGAGGAAAATATCATAAAATTAGCATTTTTAATTTGAATGATAAAAAACCAGAAAAAATGGAAAAAAAATAATGTAATTACTGTATAGTTTTATAAACATGAAAATTTTTACCAACCTAGATTGATAATAAGTCTCTTATAATACTTCTTAAAGTATTCTTCCTTATGTACGTTCTCAACAATGCAGGATAATATACAATTTCATTCCTGCATTATAAATTGAATAATTTTGCCTCCACCATAAACGAAGAGAACCATTCCACCTTCCTCTACAAAATTTTTAGTAACATTGTCCCAAAAGGAAATATTTCTTTTATTTTTGAATGTATTTTTAACCCTCCTCTGAACACCAAATTCCTCAAATGAAAGCAAGGGATCCATTTTCTCATCATCTTCGCAATGGTCATAAAACATATCAATTGATTCACATATTTCGATTTCATCACCTTTTCGTTGCTGGTATATGAGACCATGCAACACAATAATGGTATATGCTCTGTCATATGTTTTTTTTTTTCAACTGTCTTATGTCCCCAACATTAAAATAATATTCTCTCACTGTCTTCTTGAAATACGTCTTGACTGCAGCAATAACCAAATGGCATTTTACTGGATCAACTAGAAATACACAAACACATATACCCTCGTTTTTGCCTAGTATGTTGAACATCTCTATCAAATCATCACCACACCAATAAATGACCACATTCCATAAATCTACCACCAATAAATCGATTTCCAATGTCACCATATATGGTCGCAAGATTTCTAGTGCATGCTTCAATGAACTTGGATAGGATGAAATAGGGGGGGGATGATAGGAGTTTGGAAGCGATACCCTTTCCACACCATTCCTTTGCGCTATATACATATCCAGTATTTCCTTAGCTATTTTTGGAAAGCTATGACAATCATCATTAAACTTTCTTTTTCTTCTTCTTTTTACTTGATTTTTCAGGTTCATCGTCATCATCTATTTCTTTCATATCACCAAGGATATCACCAAGTTGTGTGATGTGGTGTCCTTTAATGTTGTACACTTCTATTACATTTCTTGTGTGTACTTTGAAATATCTGTGGCTTTCAACATCATTATTTTCCATGTATCTTGATGGAACTCTACAAACATGTCTCTATGCTTTTATCCTCTTGTAGTAGCCACTTAATCCCTCTGCTGCCACCCCTTATTTTCCTGATTACTTATCCATACCATGCCTTCTGTTATTTCAATTGATAAGTTGACAAGACCTTTATCCTCCATTCCCCTTGTACGCCTACAAAAACTTGTGTATTTAGATGTGTTGTTGGGAGTAAAGTTTGCTTGTGATTCCTTCTTAGGCAAATATGCCATACCACCGTTTCTATAAAGGTCAAAATTGTTGACCCAATTCTTCCATATTTGGAAAGGGAGACACACCAAGGTCAACTTATCATTGAGAATATTGGCCTTCTCTCTTTCGAATATGCTCTCACATTCTCCCTCAAACACCTACAAGGTAAATAATAAATAATAAATGTGGGAAACATATTTTTTTCCAGTATATTATAATCAATGCAATTCAATTACAAAAAATTACCGTCCATTCAGGAGAAGTTTTGTTGCCCCTCCTAGGACACTTTGGCTTACCAAAATTATCCCAGTGGTACCTAGCTTTCAAAATCTATTCAATGTACTTTGTATGAACCCATGTTTTGTTTGCCTCGTTTTGTTGCTTGCAAATTACTAAGGATTGTAATCATAGATGTGGTAGGGTCTACAATTCTAGCCATCTTCTCTCTGAATTGATCATGGATTCTACTATATACTTTATTTTTCAATATTTCCTTACAAGATTCGATTGTGTGTTTCCCATAAAGAATACAAAAATGTACATCTTCCCTTGAAACATCTTCCTCTTTTACCAATTCTATAAAGTTGTATGATTTCCTGGCACCCCCTTTTGCAAAAGGAATCAATAATCCATCTCTTTGCAAGGTGTTTGGATTTTATACCATCGACTACATCAATTTAGGAACCCAATTCTCATTGATTGATCTATACTGGTACTCTTCAGGTGCCATGTGACACTGCTGGATACCAATTTTAAAACTTGTGTCGTAAAATAAGAAAGCGGAGGCACTTGATTTGTTTTAACCCCATGTTTTTTGAAATATTTTTTCTACCATTTCCATATTGGCCTCAACTAGAGTCTGTCGCAGCGATTTAAAAAGGGAAATTTTCATATCCTTGTCCAAACTGTGTACATACATGCACCTCTAGTATGTAAGGTTCACACTACAATTTGGATTGAGCTCCTTTCTAATAGTCATGTAGTGTACAACATATGATGTTTGTTTTTTAAGGTATACACATTTCAAAATAGTTTGAATCCCATTATGTATTTCATTATCATGTATTAATATGTCTATATTATCACCTTAGTTACCCAACTTCCACCCAAGGTGTTGTTGATATAATATTTCCTTAAATGTACATTGCTCTACAACTCAATATTTAAAATTAGAATCATTTTCTTTAGCATATACAATTGATTCAAATTGAATCATAAGCTCATGATCATTTAGAGCTGTCGAATTCAAAACAATTCCTACAATTGCGACACTATCCCCCCTCTCAGTGTGAACGTATAGGTCTGGGTATCCATTTGCTAGCTCTGCAACCTCTACAAACCAGTTTAAATTTGACTCTTCACAAACACTTTCCGAAGAGACTTGAATCCTAGGTACAATTATATAAGAGGATCCAAGGTGTCCCATTGAAAATCTTGTGGTAAATTTTATTTTAAGACTAATTAGTACAAATATAACATGATAAATATATAATGGTACAACAACAATAAATACAATAAATTTACATGGAAGTTAAGAAATACTTACGTAAATTACCTACAGTAACTCGTTAGAAGTTGAATCCCAACAACTTATTTTGGCATCGATGGAAACTATTTTTTGTTAAAATATGTCTTAAAATTTTGAGAGCACATAAGGAAAATGACCCAGGAACCTAACCTGATTTCATTAAACAAAAACAATTTATACTTGGATTATTCTGGGAGCCAGGAAAGCACCGCACTACAGAGCATCCAAAAAAGAATGCCTGAATTTGTGAACCGTTGTTACTTTATAAGGTGGATTTTATAATTCCATGAAGGTTTCATGAACCCAACGGATCCACACAACCTATAATGAATACAAAACTAGAGGCAATGCACTATGCATTACCGCAGGAAGAAAGTACATCCTGCCGCGGTCTTCCAAGAGCACAGTAGAAAAAAGGAACATATCATAAAGTACCATGGATAATGCCCCAAACTGCACAATAACCTTATCAGTGCGGCTCATTATAAACCATGCTTCATAAAAATGATGCATAAAATCCCCTCCCCACAGCGCATAGCCTTTTGGATGAGAATTAAAATTTGCTCTGGGTGACTACTATTTAGTCAGTGTTTTGTATTATTGTGTTGGAGAAATTTACAACACCACTTTATATGTCCTTGGAAGTTTTTATCTATAATGGAATTGTATCAAAGATTTTAATGGCTATTTTTTCACTAATATTTAATGGTATTTATTTTTTATAAGGTTGATCAACCCTTCCTTTTGTCACTATTGTCCCTCAGGTTGTTCATCGACCGGATATGATATCTCTCTATTTTCCTGTGCCATAGTATAGCTCACCAAGGGAGAGAACCCTTAAAATGCAGGAGTTACAAACCCCAGGATATCACTGGAAGTACCTTTCAAATATGAATAAAACTCAACTAGATTTGGAGCTGAAATCTAAGGTGCATGGGGAAAATATCAACTGCGAAAGTAAATGTGAGTGTTTAATTTTTAAAAAGAGGCACAACTATTCCAAAATAAAACAAGGTCAAATCAACAGAATCCAAGGCGCCTGGATCATAACTGATGAATTTTATGGGAATGAGCTACTGCTCTTCTATTCACGTGAAATTTCATGATTATAATGGAACCTGAAGGTATGCATTTAAACACTTATGCATGCTAAAACCCTAACCTAGCTTTATGTTTTATGTGCATGCTTTATGCTTTAACTAAACTTATCTTTACTTCCAATAATAGAACCAAGATAAAGCGGGAGTTAATTACTTTTTCTAACAATACATTTCAAAATAAAGCACGCTCAGAGAAAGGGTAGGTGAGGCGCCTTAATCTTAACCCGATTCTTGAAAAGAAAAATAATGATCATGAAATACAATTCAACGACAAAACATTGTCCACTATCCATTTAAACACATACCGTAAAACTATTGGAAAGTCACATAGGCTTGATAAAGTTTTGATCCATGTGACTCAGGAACTTAGACGAAGATTTGTCTACTGTATTGAAATAAAATTGAACAACATATAAAAATCCTTTGATTAAAAAACCCAGTGGCATCATTGCCTCGGTCCTGCTTCCAAAATGCCCATAAATTTTATTTCATTTATATGATAGTACAATTAGGGGATTAATTCATCACTACGGCCCTGGTCCTTATCATCTATTTTCAAACGAAAGAAGAAGTTCTACCATCTTGTACAATGTACAATGAAGAATAAGGAAAGAAGAAGAGAACAAGGCTAATGTTGCAGATCCTGGAAACTTCTAATCTTGAAAATGATTGAATCTCCTTTTGCGCCTCTTCACGTCGAGCTTAAGTATGTTGGATAATGCTAACTATTCCCTTAGTTCATCTACTGGGCATTTTTTGATGCAAGAAATTGCCTCTCTCTCTTGATGTTGGTGTAATTGATTTTCAGGAAAATCTCACCAATCAGCATGAGCCAGATGTTGGATTTTGTTCATCTGCCTCCCGCTATAGAGTCGTTGGATGATGAAACTAAATATGGTATTGAATGGCATCGATGTACCCTATCTGGTATTGAACAAAATTGGTCAGTAAACCTTTTTATTGTGATACAGGTGGAGAGTAACCGATGTTGTGTTGCATAAGGATGGATGTAAGAAGGAATATGCACAGTTTTTTAAAGGTGCTTAATGAAACAGACTCAGTAGATACAACCCAAACCTCAACCTATTCATCCAAACCTACGAATAATCATTCTCTGCTATGGCCATGGGATGTAGCCATGGTAGAAAGGGGATCACTAGAGTGAGATGTTTCAAGCACATCAGAGCCCACCTTTCTAGAGGAACATTTCATTTCTTCACAAAGTTCACTATTATTGGGATCTGAATCTCCAAGCAGGGTGTCAAATTCACAAAGCTCACTGTAACCACGTAGTGGGTGGGAGCAATCAACGAGATGTTTTGTATGGAAAAAACTAAAAATAATATCAAGGAGGGACATAGTATCATAAAACAACAAGGGGAAAACCCTTAGGGCTAGAGAAACTATTTACATGATTACAAAAGGATAGGACATAGGAGGATGATCCACAAAGTGAACGAGGTATAGTACTGAGAATAATCATGAAGGATGTGCATTCATATATAGCTGTGAGTGGACATCGAGATTTTTTTTCGCGTGCCATGGGTTAGGGAAAACGTTATGCATTAGACATATTTTTATCAGGTTCCCCAAGGAAAGTGTGGGGTTCCAATGAAAATCCCCCATGTGTAGCCGATGTGTTTATCTCACTCCATAATGAACAAGCATATTTTCCCACCACCTTATTTGAAGTGGATGCAGCCTCACATGGGTGATCATCCATTTGAGTAATGTTGTGATATTGAATAGGAATATTCTCTCAAGATTTATGCACCACCTTATTTGAAGTGGTTGCGTCTCCACATGCATGATCATATGTTTGATCGCTCAGACCAGTTAATTTATCCTAGGGTGGTAGAAGGTACTTACTGCAACCCTGTCAATGATGTGCATTTATTTTGAAAAGGTGGCCCAATCTCAACTTGATTTTCATTTGACATAATTCCTCATTATTGCTGACTTGTGCTCTACTACTATTAATAGTCATGGTTTGCTTTGGGAAATCCACGCGGTATAATTTTGGTCGTGGATGACAAGATACCTTATCTGATATTGTTCATGTTCTTATACCCCCGACGATCAAGGTATTTCAAAAATATGCGAGGTTTAAATTGAACTGTTGATGGAAAAAAAACACTTTTAGTTTCACTGCATGTTCATTCCATCACCAATGGTATAGATTTATCGTAGGAAGATGCTTGCTTTGATCTGAGCCATGGAAGGACTGAGATCCTTCTTAAGTTTTTCTATATCTCTTCGAGCCACTAACAGTTGAGATTTTCTTTGGTGAGATGAATGGTTTAATCTTGGTTGTTGGTAGGGAGTATCCCTACTTATCTTCATTGTAGCTTCTAATTACTCCAATGGTCACAATTTATTTTGGGAAGATGCATCGTTCCATCTTGGGCGTCGGTAGGAAATTTCGTTATTTTTCTCTACTACATATCTCAAAGCCTATAATGATGTAGATTTGTCTAGACAAGTTGCACGGTTTCATCTAAGCCATCGTCGATGGGGACATCGCTTGTGGTAAAATGATGCCACTCCACTTCCCCCTCATCACTCTAACCATAAAAGTCCATAAAAGGGTGGGAATAGGCCAGTGCTCATTCTCATCCTTACAACAACCTCCCATTTGAGTTTATCTCATTAACATACAAAACTAATAAGGTCACCATGTAAATATAATTACGAGTGCCTTCGAATGGGACCATGCTCCTTCTCCTCGCTCAAATTTCACGTGGGAAAGGAAGAGCCAATGTTATTACTCCTGATCCCAAAAGTCTAATGGATTTTCCATGCTACTCATTTGTATGGAAAAGATTTTTCTAGACAAGTTGCACGGTTTCATCTAAGCCATCGTCGATGGGGACATCGCTTGTGGTAAAATGATGCCACTCCACTTCCCCCTCATCACTCTAACCATAAAAGTCCATAAAAGGGTGGGAATAGGCCAGTGCTCATTCTCATCCTTACAACAACCTCCCATTTGAGTTTATCTCATTAACATACAAAACTCATAAGGTCACCATGTAAATATAATTACGAGTGCCTTCGAATGGGACCATGCTCCTTCTCCTCGCTCAAATTTCACGTGGGAAAGGAAGAGCCAATGTTATTACTCCTGATCCCAAAAGTCTAATGGATTTTCCATGCTACTCATTTGTATGGAAAAGATTTGTCTAGACAAGTTGCACGGTTTCATCTAAGCCATCGTCGATGGGGACATCGCTTGTGGTAAAATGATGCCACTCCACTTCCCCCTCATCACTCTAACCATAAAAGTCCATAAAAGGGTGGGAATAGGCCAGTGCTCATTCTCATCCTTACAACAACCTCCCATTTGAGTTTATCTCATTAACATACAAAACTCATAAGGTCACCATGTAAATATAATTACGAGTGCCTTCGAATGGGACCATGCTCCTTCTCCTCGCTCAAATTTCACGTGGGAAAGGAAGAGCCAATGTTATTACTCCTGATCCCAAAAGTCTAATGGATTTTCCATGCTACTCATTTGTATGGAAAAGAAATTTGGAATATCTACAACGCCTTGTCTCTTCCTCCCAAAGATTATCAAAGCGGGAAAAAAGGCTAGTTACTCACTTGAATTATGATAGTTTGTGAAATTGCCCATGCTCCTACTGCTACCAAAAGGCTATGGGAGTTCCCATGATACTCATCTTAGTGGAAAAATCATGGGAGAGGAACAGTGCTCCTTGACTTTTCCTCCCAAATATTACTAGAGCCAGAGGGAGGGCCAACTCCTCACTCAAATTACAAGAGTTTTAGAAATGGCCCATGCTACCTCTCATATGTCCTAAACACTCTTCCTTGTCACTCTAACCATTAAAGGGTGAGAAAGGGCCTATACTCCTTCTCCTCCTTTACTCAAATTTCAAAATTGAGGAAGGGCCAATGGGAAATGACTAGTGGTCCTTGACTTTTCCTCTTGTGCTACTCACTCGGGTGGAACAAGTGTTGGAAAGGGCTAGTGATCCTCGACCACTCTTTGATGCAGGAGCATCAGATCCTTGGATAAAATAGTAAAAGTTGATGGACAAGTAGAACCGACCAGGGGAGGTGCTGACGACCATTGGTGCGGAGAAGACTAGCAGTCAAGGCCATGTAGTCGAGAAGAAGATGTCGATGAGCGGTCGACAGGAGTTAGAAGTAGAAGGTCAAAAATGTATGAGGTCGACATCGACATGATTGCAGTGAAAGAGGTTGGAGTTCTTCGAATGGTCGAACAATGACACCGACGAAAGCGGAAAAGGCAAAGCATGGAGGAAGGGGCGGACTAAAAGCCATAGAGACTAGGTAAATCTGACAAGTGAAGTCGAGGGATATAGAGCGTAGTATGGTCGAGGCATGTGATGGGGCCGACAACTGTAGCAGAGTTAGAGAAGTGTATAAGTAAAGGAGACGTACTTAACATCCATTCGTGGTTGTTGAGGAATTTAAAGGAAGTTATGAAGGTGGTTGGAACCAAACGAGGTGACATCATGGGAAAAGGCTGTGCAACATGGCTAGGGAGCGCTTACACTATCGTTCTAGAGTATTAGGGAGAATTTGGTGGATAGAGGAAGGACGCCTCTAGGAATGGAGTGGACCTCAGGAACAGTAGCAGAGGAGAGTACAATAGTAGTGCAAAGGCATAGAAGAAAGGATTAGGTTCATTCTTCATTCAATAGAGGAGCGGGAAAAAGAGGGGATCACACACAGCCGAGAAACACACCGAGAGACAAAGTTAAGGCTAGCTTGTTTTAGTTATTTTATATAAGGCCGACTTGTTTTAGTTGTTTTATACTTACCATTTTAACACTGGAATTGATTCAAGTAATAGAAGCCCGCTTCTGGCATTCAGTTCACATCTGGACTTTGTGAGCACCCTGTGTGTTGTTGTCTTCTTTTGTTAAGCAAGAGGGTCTGACCCGACCTGCCTTGCGCCAGTTTGTATCAGATCCTGAAGAAGAATATGGTTTAGTAGTTTAATCCAGAGAGTCATAGGAGCCTACGAGTGCGTAGACAGCTCCAACTGCGGTTGGGTACAGTTGTGCGCGAGTTGTGAAAGTCTAGTTACGATTGGACGAGTGAAGATTTCAGTTGTGGTTGAAATGGCACAATGAGGCATTAATGTCTGAGGATGAAGAGCGAGTGGTGCAACCATCACAGTTGATCATGAAATGTTCTATGAGTGCATGTGAACAATGAGGAGTTTGACCAATGAGGTCGATGGGATCAAAGAGAGCCAGAGACGTGGATGCATTCCCGATGCACTTGACCATAGTGACGAGAAAGCGAGGAAGTTGAAGCAAGGAAAGCAGTGGAGGAAGAACCATAAGATAAACTCATCAAGATTCTGACGGAGATGAGAGGTAGAAAAAAGATGGATGTTCGTACCTACTCAAGAATACTGGATCTAGAAGACTTGATAGACTGGTCAGAGTGTTAGTTTTTCAGAAATTTCAATCTGATCTAGGATCTTAACTGAGAGAATAACATGTACAACATATCTATAGCATATTAATCATGGACACAATAATGCAAGCACACAAGAGACACAGAGTTTCACCAGGGAAAACCAAGAAGGTGAAAAACCCCACAACTCCCTCAGAGATAGATAGAGCAATGATACAACCCAAGTACAAGAGATAGTCCTCCTAGCAGCAGCTTCTCCTCCTCCACTAGTGCGCCACTCTCCAATGAGTGTGAGAGTGAAGAATAGAATGATCAAATAGAGTGCCTCCCGCACTCTATTTATACATGACTTGACTTTCCTAATAACCTTTACTAGGTCGGCCTCAACTTAACCACATAGTATAATGGTGACAGGTCCGACCCCCAATAGGGTGGTCTAATAACCCTTTAACCCACATGACTTATACAGGGCTGACCCCATCAAGGTGGTCTAATAACCCATCAAGTATAAGTTACGACACTTACAATATAAATGACGACACTTCTATATAGAGGAATAATAACATCTCTATATGAATACAATATACATATGTGAAATACATTCTGAAGTTACAAATACATCAACACTCCCTCTTAACTAGGAAGGTATTTCTCAACACAAATCTGCTAGCACAAGTATTCTTCTTTGGATCATCGTCACTGAATCATTGTCATCGAATCATCGTCATTGTCACTGTTGCTGCTATCAATCAATCTCCAATCTACTCATCTACAGAGCCAGTCATTTTTCATATGGGATGTAGGCCTACCACCTGCAGGTCTTTATCATCTACAGAGCCAGCCCTTTTTCATGCTAGATGTATCACAGATCCAACCCTTTTTCATGTTGGATGTGACCTAGAGCAAATCTAGGATTTCCACCACAGAGCCAGTCCTTTTTCATACTGGATGGGACCTAGAAAAAATCTAGGATTTCCTCCACAGAGCCAGTCCTTTTTCATACTCGATGGGGCCTAGAACAAATCTAGGATTTTCCACCACAGAGCCATTCCTTTTTCATACTGGATGTGACCTAGAACAAATCTAGGATTTATCACCACAAAGCCAGTCCTTTTTCATACTAGATGTGACCTAGAACAAATCTGGGATTTATCACCACAAAGCCAGTCCTTTTTCATACTGGATGTGACCTAGAACAAATCTAGTATTTTCCACCACACAACCTCGAAAGATCATCCCAGGAATTATTACGGGCACATAGCCCAACCTATCGGATCTCCTAGGGCTACATTACATGTGGTCATGGAAAAACGTTGAAAGAGCATCCCAAAACTTATTATGGGCACATAGCCCAACCTATTAGATATCCCAAGGAAATATTACATGTCCTCCCAGAGCAATTCCTCGAAATAGCATCCCATGACTGATTACAAGCACACAGCCCAACCTATCGGATCTCCTAGGTCAACTTACATGCTCATCTGCACAACCTGTCCACGGCCACGGAGTATCAACCTGATACTCACGATACATCATCCTGATGTACATGATCATCCTGATCATCATCATAGCATCATCCTAATGCATATCATCTGGAGCAACATCCTGAAGCTCATCATCCATGATCATCCTGATCATACAATGCATCCACCTGATGCATACCAAGTATCTACCTGACACATATCATCATACATGATCTACCTGATCATACAATGTATCCTCCTGATACATACACAAATACATGATCCACCTAATCATACAATGTATCCACCTGATACATATACAAATCCATGATCCAACTGATCATATCAAGCATCCAACATGATGCATACACAAATGCATTATCCACCTGATCATATCAAGCATCCAACATGATGCATATACAAATACATGATCCAACTGATCATATCAAGCATCCAACATGATGCATATACAAATACATGATCCAACTGATCATATCAAGCATCCAACATGATGCATATACATATACATGATCCAACTGATCATAACAAGCATCCAACATGATGCATACATAGCAGTAACTGGAGCATCGTCCTGATACTCATCACACAACGCTTATATCCACAGCTATGGGAAGGATCCTCCTCTCACCATGCTTGGAATGGCTCCTACAAATGTGTTCATCACTTCTTCCTTGAAGTGCCATCAACCTGAAGAACACCAAACCTCTCTCTGAAGTACTCAAACTTCACTCTGGCTAGTGGTTTCATCAACACATCTGCAACCTACTCATCCATCGCAACATACAAGAGCTTCACTGCTCCTCTCTGCACCATATCCTTGATATAGTGATATTTGATCTCAATGTGCTTCGAACTATCATGGAACACTGGGTTCTCAGAAAGCTTCACACAACTTTGGTTGTCACAAAATATACCAGTAGCATCCAATGGGAGATCAAATAACTCAGATAGTATCTTTCTAAGCCATACTACCTCACAACTAGCCGAACAAGATACAACATACTCTGCTTCAGTTGTACTCAGTGCTACGCAGGACTTCTTCCTGCAAAACCAAGAGATCATACCTAATCCCATATTGAAGCAACACCTAGAAGTGCTCTTCCTATATGCAACACTATCTTCCCAATCTGAATCAACCTAACCCTCCAGGTTAAACCTTTGATTCGCATCATACTTGAGCCCATAATCAATTGTACCCTTCAGGTACCTTAGAATATGCTTTACAGCAACCAGGTGAACACCTCTGGGATCCGTCAGGAACTGTCTCAATGTGTTCACCACAAAACAAATATATGTTCTTGTGTTCATCAGGTACATCAAGGAACCAATCATTTGACGATACACCGTGACATCAAACGGATCAGAAGAAGCATTACACATAAGCTTCAGGTTCGATGCCATATGTGTGGCCATGGTCTTGCAGTCCATCATCCCGAACCTTTTCAGGATCTCTACTGCATACTTCCCTTGTCCAAGGAAGATCCCATCTGCACTCTGCCACACCTCCATGCCTAGAAAATAGTGCATCATCCCCAAGTTCTTCATCTCAAACTCGGCATCAAGTTTCCTCTTCATGTCGACGATCAATCTATCCTCTCTTGTTACAAACAGGTCATCCACATACAATAAGAGTATCACAGGATTGCCTTCCTCAACCTTGTAGTAAAGGTTGGAACCCGCTTTACTCTTGGTAAAGCCCAAACTAGATAGAAAACTGTCTATCCTACCATACCAAGTCCTAGGACCTTTCTTCAATCCATACAAGGCTTTCTTCAACCTGCACACATATGACTCTGTGTCATGTGTCTCAAAACCAAGTGGCTTTTCCACATACACTTCCTCCTCAACTACACCATTCAAGAAATATGTGTTGACATCCATCTGGTGTATCTTGCATTTCATCACTGTAGCCAGGGAAAGTACTGATCTGATGGAAGTGTAGCTGCCTACAGGTGCAAAATTCTCTTCATAGTCAGTCCCTCTTTCTGGGAGAAGCCACGAGCTACAAACCTTTCTTTGTATTTCTCCATGCTACCATCTGCAGCATGCTCGATCTTATAGATTAATTTGAAAGTTATAACAAACTTCCCTTTAGGTCTTGGGACCACATCCCAAACATGATCGATTTGTACTTCTTAACCATGGCATCCTTACTGTATCCCATATCTTGGGAACTTCAGATTCTTCAATATCTTCAATAGATAGTTTGAACTTCGTCGCTGGAACAAATGTTGTAGTCCTTCTTTTGTAGGTGATGGTATACGATCTTTCCTGCGAAGCAAGTTAAATTGCATGATTAGAAACATCTCATAGTTTTCAGAACAAATTCTTACACATAAAGAAATATGTCATACAGTCATGCAATTAATTTAGCCAATGCTTCAATACAACATTTATCCATATCCCATAACTTTCTAGATGCCTTCCAATCTCTACCAGAACATTGTTAAGAGTGTGCACAACTCCCAACATGTCAGCAAAGAGGTTTCATTCTAGATAAGTAGCAATGGAATGTTGTACAATACCATAGGCAACTTACCCATTACATGCATATTAATAGTATACTGTTCATTGATGCAATTATTCTAATATGCACAACCTAATTCTAGGAACATAAGTATATACATCATTGAACAATATTATTTAAACAAACAAGTGTGCAAGAAATGACAATTCAAATACTTATATTTGTTTGGTTGTAGGGTGGACTCCCTCTCAATATTTGCTTCCTCAATTACCTATATTTGAACTTATAACCATCCTCGATCACTATGCATACTTACTAGTATCATCATTGTGTTATCCTCGAGATATCATACATACATTCATTAGTATAATCTTAATACTATCAAAAACATTATGAGTCTAAGTAATCTTAAACATGTATGGTCAAGATCATTTCATACACAGATAATTTATCACAATTCTTTTACTTATGCATATTCCTATTTGACCATAGAATTTTTCTGGTTAGTCATATCATCAATCAAAGCAAGAATCATAATATGCCTAAACCCATGATTACTAACTTCAATGAATAATCATTATCAATCATGCCATGTATACTTATATAAGAGATCCTAACACAAGGTAGGATTCTAACTTGATATAGGAAAAACATACCTGGATTAGCATGCTAGCTAGTTATGTCTAACATACCCGCATAATGTCTTCTTGTTCTCTTCAATGACTTGTGCTAGTAACGTGCATATCTCATAGGTTAACCATTATAGAACGAAGTTATACATACCTCGTAAGTAAATATTCTATGTGATCCATGACAATGGATGAATCTTTGTCTTCATGTCACCATGGTCATATGTTCTTGAACTAGAACATGATTTGTCTTTCTTGATGTACCTTTCATGTTATCGGACAACATCAACCTCATACAACACCACAATGCATTAGTACAATCATAAGTGTCAAAACCCTAATCAATGAATATCTTCTATCATGCATTCATATTTTTATTAAGGTGATATGACAGGTCTAAAATTAATCAAGATTGTACTAATCTTAATGAACACAAACATACCATAAACTTAATTATGAATAGATCTCCAAACATACCTGGATAAGTCATACCTGTCGAGATTACTTGTAATCTTCTTATGTAAGGTCTTAGCCTCATCTCCCTCTGAAACAAGAACATCTTCACTTATGCAGGTGACCAATCCATTCTCCTCTAGGATTAACCCAATCCACTTTGATTTGTTGAAACTGGATCTGGAGCTGGATTATGGTTTGTCAAAGAAACCCTAAAAATTCAAACTTTGAATTTCAAACTTCTGAAAGGATAGAAAGATGCGCCTTGATGAGCTGATCAACCTGGATTACTGAGAATTTGAAAACTGCAAAGTTTCACCCCTCAAATTTGCTTTTCAATCTTCTGGATTCACTAGGGAGGACCCTGAATTAGGGTTTGAGTTTCCTGGAGCTTCAACCAACCAAATAGTTTGATCCAAAGCTCTAATATTCAATTTTTCCAAGGAGCTTCCAGCTATGGTCACAGATTTCAAAAATTCCCATTTTTGCAGAAGCCCTAATTTTTCACCTTTCCGATTAAAGTCCCGAACTAGGGTTTGATCAATCTCGGCCTTCTGCCCAACCAAAAAATTTGATTTTGGTTTCTAAATTTTGATTTTGATGAGGAGCATCCAGTCATGGTCTCCAATTACAAAAATTCCAACTTTCTCTGAAACCCTGAATTCTCGTAGCCATGAATGAAGGTGCTAAAAATCCAATTCTATTTTGACAGAAATATGCACCTGATTGTTTCTTGTGTAACTTAGAAATTTCGGATCTACAGGGTCTAAATCTTCTGTCCTTGGTATCCTAACCTGTTAAATTTACAATCCCACAGGTCTGACCTCAAATGGATTCTCTGAGAGAGAGTTATGCCAAGTGTCGCAACGTGACCTGTTTATGGGATAAAACATGAGAACAAACTTGTACGGAATGCCACGTGTCACTGGTTCAATTTCGGCCTCTAAAAATCGGACCTGTGAAGGTACAATCAGTGCCCTACCTTCTACTTTTTACAAAATTTCATTTGGATATTCCTAGCCCAAGTTGTGACCTTTTTTCCTAGGTCACCTGTTTATGACTGAGATCTGGAAGAGTAGAAACCCTATATTGTACAGATCATAAATATAAAAGTACAACGAATTAGAGGCTCTCCTTCGGACACAAGGTATGTGGGGATCTTATCTTTGACTTGTAAGAGTTTCATATCCTGAAACGTTTCCAAAATGAATTTATAGTGAAATCTCTATAATGCCTTTTTTTTGCTATATCAAGCCTTAGCTTCGCAAGTGCAACAAGTGTCATCAATGCCATACCATGCCTTCTTTCAGGCTAGCTCTGATTCCATGTTAGTTTTTCAGAAATTCCAATCTGATATAGGATCTTAACTGAGAGAATAACATGTACAACATATCTACAACATATTAATCATGGACACAATAATGCAAGCACAAAAGAGACACATAGTTTCACCAGGGAAAACCAAGAAGGTGAAAAACCCTGCAACTTCCTCAGAGATAGATAGAGCAATGATAAAACCCAAGTACAAGAGATAGTCCTCCTAGCAGTAGCTTCTCCTCATCCATTAGTGAGCCACTCTCCAATGAGTGTGAGAGTGAAGAATAGAATGATCAAATAGAGTGCCTCCCGCACACTATTTATACATGACTTGACTTGCCTAATAACCTTTACTAGGTCGGCCTCAACTTAACCACATAGTATAATGCTGACAGGGCCGACCCCCAATAGGGTGGTCTAATAACCCTTTAACCCACATGACTTAAACAGGGCCGACCCCATCAAGGTGGTCTAATAACCCATCAAGTATAAGTTACGACACTTACAATATAAATGACGACACTTCCGTATAGAGGAATAATAACATCTCTATAGGTATACAATATACATATGTGAAATACATTCCGAAGTTACAAATACATCAACATAGAGAGATGGAGAAATACTTCGACATAGAGAAGATAGAGGATCCTAAATGGGTTAAAACTTCCTGTCTGAGGTTGAAGGGTCATGCCTCATTGTGGTGGGACAATGTACAGGCTGACAGACTCAAAATAGGCAAGGAGAAGATCAAGTCTTGGGATAGGATGGTTTTCAAGCTGAAGGGGAAGTTCTTTCCTAACAACTATGTGATTTCCCTATTTAGGAAGTTGCAGAACTTTCGACAGAAAGAGATGACAGTGAAGGAATACATGGAAGAATTCTATAGATTGTCGATTCAGTCGGGTCAAACCGAAGAAGACGAAGAAGCTATCGCGAGATATTTAAATGGATTGAAGTATTGCATATAGGACGAATTGAGTCTGTCGAGGTTCAGAGCGGTCGGTGAAGCCTACCAGTTAGCTCTGAAGGCACAAGATATACTGTCGAGGAGAACCGCGTCGACTAGAGGGAGGATGATTGGTCGAGGTGCAAAGCCTATTTCCACGAAGGGAGAAAGTAGCGGAACCAGGAGAGAAGCCGTCGAAGATGACTGACGCGCGGAAGCGAAAATGACCAGAGAGAAAGCATAAGGAAACCGACAAGATGGTCGAGAGAGTCGCGGTCGAGGTGTTTACGGTCGAAGTGGTTTAAGAGAAACGAAAGGAGCTGACAGAGCAACTGTAGATTTTTATAAGTTTCAGGGAGTAGGACACAAGGCATACAAATTCTCGGAGTATATACATGTGGCAAAAGAGTCGAAACACATACGTCAACGAGGTGAGCAAGTCAACAAGAGGGAGGAATCGACATCCGACAAAAGTGAATATGGTATAGGAAAAGGTCAAAACATGATGGCAGGATGAACATTGGTTCAGGGCGATCGACGCGATGAGAAGGATCCAGCACAGCGAAAGGCTATCTTTCGAACCAAAGTGATGATCGATGACAGGTATTGCAATACCATAGTCGATGGTGGCAGTACAAATAATTTAGTGTCGACGGAGGTCATCGACAAGTTGCAGTTAAGATGTCAAGAACACCCACACCCATACAAGTTATCTTGGTTACAGAAAGGACATCATGTGAAGGTAACCAGATAGTTCCTGATAAAATTTAAGGTTGGGAAACTTGAAGATAATGTACTATGTGACGTAATCCTAATGGACGCTTGTCATCTGTTGTTAGGGAGACCATGGAAATATGATCAGAAGATGATCTATGATGGTCGAGCCAACACAGTCACAGTGTGGACAAATGGCACATGGAGGATGCTAAAGCCAAAGAAGGAGGATCAAGCCGACTACAAGCAGGGAGAAAGCAACTATTGGGAGAAGCGAGTGTTGATGTGTTCAACCAAGGAATTCCTTGTAGAGGAAGAGAAACAATTAGGATGTTTTTCCATCATTCTGAAGGGACCATGTGTCGAGAGGTCGACAATGGAGAATATTTTGGTTGAATTCAAAGAGATGCTCGAGGAGTTTCAAAACATAATAGTCGACGAGGCACCGACGGGATTGCCACCGACGAGAATCATATCCCATCAGATCGACTTGATTTCAGAGTCAATTTTTCCAAACAAGGGACCACATAGAATGACTATGGAAGAGGGTCGGGAACTCAATCGAAAAGTCCAGGAGTTGTTGGATAGAGGATTGATCACATAAATTCTGAGTTTGTGTGCGGTACCAGTTGTACTAGCACCGAAGAAGGGTGCAGAATGGAGGATGTGTATGGACTCCAGAGCTATTAACAAGATCACAATCAAGTACAGGTTCCCATTTCCAAGGATGGGCGACTTGATGGATTGTTTGAGTGGAGCGAGATACTTCACCAAGATCGACCTGAAGAGTGGTTATCACCAGATCAGGGTTAGAAAGGGCGATGAATGGAAGACAAACTTCAAGATGATGGAAGGACTGTCTGAGTGGTTAGTCATGCCATTCAGATTGACTAATGCACCTAGTACGTTCATGAGCTTGATGAATGAAGTACTGAAGCCATTCTTGGGAGAGTTCGTTGTAGTGTACCTCGACGACATCTTGATATTTAGTCGAACCAGAGTCGAACATTTGGAGCACATTCGATGAGTATTGCAGAAGTTGTAGGAAGAGAAGCTGATGGTGAACCTGTAGAAATGCTTCTTCATGAAGGGAGAACTAGTGTACTTGGGATTTGTAATCTCGGGTAAACGGTTAGTGATGGACCCAAAAAAGTTAAAGGCTATATTGGAGTGGCTGGAACCGACAAGCATGACAGGAGTGAATATTTTTCATGGACTTTCTAGTTTTTACAAAAAATTCATGAGAGGATTCAGTCGGATATGTGCACCATTGACAGAGTGAATGAAGAAAGGGCAGTTTAAGTGGATAGAAGATGCCCAAAAATCATTCAACAAGTTGAAGCAGAAGGTGACGGAGAGCCCAGTGTTAGCTCTCCAAAATTTTGAAAATGTTTTCCAAGTTGATTGCAATGCGAGTGGAATGGAAATTGGCGCAGTGTTGAGCCAGGAGGGCCAACCGATTGCATTCTTCAACGAGAAGTTTTATGAAGCGAAGAGGAAATATTCAGTCTATGACAAGGAGTTCTACGTTATTTTCCAAGAATTGAAGAAGTGGAGGCATTATTTGCTGCCCAAGGAATTTGTATTGTACACAGATCACCAAGCACTGAGATATTTGAATACTCAGTCTAAGTTGAACCAGCAGCACAGGAAGTGGGTTAAATTCTTGTAGGGATATACCTTCATGTTGTGACATAAGTCGGGAAAGTCGAGCAAGGTTTCCAATGTGTTGAGTCGAAGAGTTTCATTGGTGAACACGATGACAATTCAGGAAATAGGAATAGAGTCGGTGAAGATAGAGTATGAGGCTGGCGAGTATTTTGCGAAAGCATGGAAGGCTAGTCGCGAACTATGGATTATCGACATAACTCCATACTTGGATTATTTTATCCAATAGGGATACCTATTCAAGGGACAATAGTTTTGTATTCCCATAGGATCCGTAAGAGATAACCTAATATGAGAGCTGCATAGTGGCGAACTAGCAGGTCATTTTGGCATCGATAAGACCAAGGCGTTGGTCAGAGAAAAGTATTATTGTCCGGAATGACGACAGATGTCGATAAGTGGGTACGACAATGTTGATTTTTCCAGTTGGAAAAGGGAAGAAGTCAGAATATAAGGCTATATGCACCATTACCAGTGACAAATAACCCATGGGAGCACTTAAGCATAGATTTTGTGCTAGGATTGCCGAAGACACAGCAAGGAAACAACTCAATCATTTTTGTAGTTGATAGATTTTTGAAGATGGAACACTTTATTCTATGTCGGAAGACAAGTGATGCCACAAGCATTTTTGTACTATTCTTTAAGGAGATAATCAGATTGCATGGGTTTCCGAAGAGTATAACGTCGGACAAAGATACCAAGTTTATGGGTCATTTCTGGAGAACCCTATGGAAGAAACTGGACACAAAGTTGCAGTTTAGCTCGACATATCATCCGGAGAATGATGGACAAACTGATGTGGTAAACATAATTTTTGGAAACCTTCTAAGATGTTTGATGGACGACAGACCCAAGCAGTGGGAGAACGTGTTGGTGCAAGCAGAATTCACCTACAACAACTCTGTGAATCGGTTTATAGGTATGAGCCCATTCCAGATTGTTCAAGGTTGAATCCCACGTGGAGTAGTGGATTTGGTCTAGATACTGACATAGATAAAAAAGAGTGCAGATGCAGAAAAATTTGTAGAGAATATGAAGGAAGTACATTAAGATGTATGCAAGCGCATTGAAAAGAGAAACACAGCATACATGTTGAGAGCCAGCAGAAATAAGAGGCTACAGTCGTTCAATGAAGGAGACTTAGTCTATGCACACTTGAGGAAAGAGAGGTTCCCAACAGGGACGTATAACAAGCTAACGTTGAAGAAGATTGGACCATGTAATATCTTGAAGAAGATTTCGGACAATGCTTATGTGTTGGAGATTCCAAAGGAATTGAATATATCTCCTATGTTCAATGTCTTAGATTTGTACAAGTATGAAGAAGGTTCAACAAGCAATAGTGTGGAAGTGTTGATTATTGATTGGACAATGCAAATTCCAAGTTGACACGACAAGGAGGAAATCGTCGAAGTGTTGGAGTAACGCGAAGTCGGACACACGTGAATTTCATGGAATAAAGAATATTGGGTTCGACGGAGAGATGATGAATTGAAGGAGGTGACATAGATTTCAGAAGAAAAATACAGGATACTGACAAAGCAGTCTAGTTCTTTTTCACCTAGGGAGTCTGATATAGGAGCATCGGAGCCTAGGAAAAAATATTTGAAGTTGATCAACAAGTAGAACCGACCAGGGGAGGTTCCAACGACCACTGGTGCGGAGGAGACTGACAGTCGAGGCCAGGAATTTGAATAGAATTTTTCGATGAGCAGTCGATAAGGGTTAGAAGTCAAAGGTTGACAATGTACGAGGTCGACGTTGATAGGATTGTAGTTAAAGAAGTCGGAGGTCATCGTATGGACAAACAGCGACACCAATGAAAGAGGCAAAGGCCAAGAGTGGAGGATGGGATAGACTGGTAGCCGTAGAGACTAAGTGAAGCCAACAAGCGAAGTCGAGGGATGACAAAGTGCAGTATGATCGAGTCATGTGATGGGGCTGACAACTGTAGCAAAGTCATAGAAGTGCAGAATTCAAGGTGACGTACTTAACAGGCATTCATGGTTGTTGAGGAAGTTAAAGGTAGTTATGAAGGTGGTTGGAACCAGACCAGGTGTCATCACGGGAAGAAGTTATGTAGCATGTCTAGGGAGCACTGACACTGTAGGTGTACAAGATCAGGGAGAATTCGGCAGACAGAGGAAGCACGCCTTGAGGAATGGAGTGGACCTCAGGAACAACAACAAAGGAGAGTAGAAGAGTAGTGTGAAGGCATAGAAGAAGGGATCAGATTCATTCTTCATTCAGGAGAGGAGAGGGAGAAATAGAGGATCACACACAAACAAGAAACACACCGAGAGACAAAGTTTCAGTTTTGTATATTTTAATAGGATAAGGCCGACTTGTTTTAGTTGTTTTACATTTACCATTGTAACATTGTAATTGATTCAAGTAATAGAAGCCAACTTCTGGCATTTAGTTCACATCTAGTCTTTGTGAGCACCATGTGTTTTTTTGTGTGTTTTTGTTAAGAAAGAGGATCCGACCCAACCTTCCTTGTGCCAGTCTTCCAAAAAATCACCAAAGAGAGAGAAAGGGCTAGTTCCTTGCTCAGATACAAAAAGTGTGAGAAATGGAACATGCTTCTTCTCTACCTCACCACTCCTCATCACTCTAATCATATATGGGTGACAAAGGGTGATTGCTCCTTCTCCTCCTTACTCAAATTCCATAAGTGTGTGGAAGGGCCAATGTAATCAAAATAGGGTGAGAAAATGCCAATTTTGTTGGTCCTCCTCCCAAAATTATAAGGCATTTCCCATGCTACTCACTTGATTGGAACAATTGTATGAAAGGACCATTTCTCCTCGACCATTCGTTCAAAGAAATACTAGAGTGAGAGAAAGAGCTAGTTCCCCAATTGAATACCAAAAATGTGAGAAAGGGAACATGCTCCTTCTCCACCTCCCCAATCCTCACCACTCTAACCATGGAAGGGTGGTAAAAGGATAGTGCTCCTTCTCCCCCTTACTAAAAATTCAAAAGTGTGTGGAAGGGCCGACGTAATTAGAATAGGGTGAGAAAGGACTAATGCTCCTTCTCCTCCAAACTCAAAATTCCATATGTGTGTGTAAGGTCATCTCTTCCTCCCAAGAATTACGAGAGTGAGAGAAAGGACCAGTTCCTCACTCGAATACCAACATCTTGAGAAATGACACATGCTCTTTCTCCACCTACCCACTCCTCGTCACTCTAACCATATAAGGGTGAGAAGGGGTGAGTACTCATTATTCTCCTTACTCAAATTCATGAAGTGTGTGGAAGGGCTAGCATAATTAGGATAGTGTGAGAAAGTGCCAATGTTGTCGCTTGTCCTCCAAAAATTCTAAGGTAGCTCCCATGCCACTCACTCAAGTGGAACAATTGTTAGAAAGGGCCAGTAGTCCTCGACCCTTCTTCCAAAAAATAACCGAAGTGAGAGAAAGGGCCAGTTCCCCACTCAAATACCAATAGTCTGAGAAAGGGAACATGCTCCTTCTCCACCTCCCCCCTCCTCATCACTCGAATGATGTAAGGGTGGGAAAGGGCCAATGCTAAATTTCCCCCTTACTCAAAATTCAAAAGTGTGTGGAAGGGCCATCATAATTATAATAGGGTGAGAAAGGGCCAATGCTCCTTCTCCTTCAAACTTAAATTCTAGATTTCTTTGGAAGGTCAAATTTTCCTCCCAATAATTACCAAAGAGAGAGAAAGGACCAGTTCCTCACCCAAATACAAAAATTTTGAGAAAGAGCATATACTCCTTCTCCACCTCCCCACTCCTCATTACTCTAACCATATAAGGGTGAGAGAGGGCCAGTGCTTCTTCTTCTCCTTACTCAAATTCTATAGGTGTGTGGAAGGGCCAACATAATTACAATAGGTTGGGAAATTTCCAATGTTTCCACTCCACCTCCCAAAGTTCTAAGGCAATTCCCACGCTACTCACTCAAGTGGAACAAGTGTTGGAAAGGGCCAGTTCTCCTCGACCCTTCTTCCAAAAAATTTCCAAAGCGAGAGAAAGGGCCAGTTCCTCACTCATATACCAAAAGTGTGAGAAATGGAAGATGCTCCTTCTCCACCTCCCCACTCATTTCACTCTAACCATAGAAGAGTGAGAAAGTGCCAATTTTTCCACTCCTCCTCCCAAAAGACTAAGGCAGTTCCCATGCTATTCAACCGAGTGAAACAACTATAGGAAATTGTTAGTGCTCCTCGACTCTTCCTCCCAAGAATTACCCATGTGAGATAAAGGGATAGTTAGTCACTCAAATACCAAAATTTTGAGAAAGGGAACATGATCCTTCTCCACCTCCCCACTCCTCATCACTCTAACGATGGAAGGGTGGGAAAGGGACAGTGCTCCTTTTCCACCTTACTCAAACTTCAAAATTGTGTGGAAGGGCCAACATAATTATAATAGGGTTAGAAAGGGCCAATGCTCCTTCTCCTCCAAACATAAATTCCAGATGTGTGTGTAAGCTCAGCTCTTCCTCCCAAGAATTACCAAATAAAAAGAAAGGGCCAGTTCCTCACCCAAATACCAAAAGTGTGAGAAAGGGAGCATGCTCCTCCTCCACCTCCGCACTCCTCATCACTCTAAACATGGAAGGGTGGGAAAGGGACAGTTCTCCTTTCCCCCCTTACTCAAAATTGAAAAGTGTGTGGAAGGGCTAGCATAATTAGAATAGGGTGAGAAAGGGACAATGATCCTTCTCCTCCAAACTTAAATTCTAGATGTGTGTTGAAGGTCGGATCTTCCTCCCAAGAATTACCTAAGCAAGAGAAAGGTCCAGTTCCTCACCCAAATATTAAAAGTGTGAGAAAGGGCACATGCTCCTTCTCCACCTCCCCACTCCTCATCACTCTAACCATGGAAGGGTGGGAAAGGTCTAGTGCTCCTTTCCCCCCTTACTCAAATTTCAAAAGTGTGTGGAAGGGCCAGCATAATTGAAATAGGTTGGGAAAGTGCCAATCTTGTCACTCCTCCTCCCAAATATCTAAGGCAATTCCCATGGTACTCACTCGAGTGGAACAAGTGTTGGAAATGGCTATAGCTCCTCAAACCTTCTTCCAAACAATCTCTAAAGTGAAAGAAAGGGCCAGTTCCTTACTTAAAAAGAAAAAATGTGAGAAAGGGAACATGCTCCTGCTCCACCTCCCCACTCCTCATCACTCTAACCATAGAAGCATGAGAAACTACCAGTGTTGTCACTCCTCCTCCAAAAAGTCTAACTCAATTCCCATACTACTCACTCGAGTGGAAAAAGTGTCAGAAAGGGCCAATTGTTCGGGTACACAAGGTACTACCAAAGGGCCAAACACTAAGAGCAACCACTTCACACAAATAGATCACAGATCAACACATCGATGTTTTGATGTGGTTTAAACCCTCTTGAAGGAAACACTCCACGGCCCCGGCCAAATAGCTTCTACGGGACAATTTATTATGCAAAGAAAGAAAGTTACAAATGAGCTTCTCATAATCGATCAACTAAACAATGACCCTCCATGCTCTTTAAATAGAGATCATGGACCAATCGGGTGTTAAGCCATGGATTAAGGTTGGGTTTGATCTAACAAAAGTTGAGCTGTCGGATCACTCTATGTCGGGAACATATCGTGACCGTCGGATTAAGTATTTACAAATGCATACTAAAGAAACATGCTATCCCTAACGGATCTATTACACAAGTTGATCTTAACTAACTCCTAAGTGTCTAAATATCCTAACATCCCCCCTTAAGAACAACTTCAGATAGGATTGAAGGATTTACAAAAGTGACACTATTAGGAGAAGGAAGGAGGCATTAGAGCCTATCCCCCCTTAATGACAAGTTCCTGAACTCCTAACATAGATCAAAGTTTAGAAAACTTCGCTTCTGTAAGAGACTTGGTGAAGATGTATGCAACTTGATCATCTGTAGGGCAAAAGAGCACTTCAAGAACATGATCATGAACAAGATTTCTGATGAAGTGCATATGTAGTTCAATGTGTTTGTTACGTTGATGTCGAACTAGATCTTTGGCAAGCTTGATGGCACTTTGATTGTCGCACCAAAGTGGAGTAGGTTGTTGCTGCTCAAATCCAAACTCTGAAAGGATCTGTCGAAGCCATAAAGCTTCCTGACTGGAATTAACTACTGCTCGATATTCTGCCTCTACTGAAGAAAGAGCAAGAGCTTGTTGTTTCTTACAAGCCCAAGTAATAGGTCCAGATCCCAGACTAAAAACATAACCTGCAGTAGACTTTCGATCATCAGGATCGTCGGCCCAATCTGAATCAGTGAAACCAACCAACAAAGGTTCCCCCCCTGTACGGTAATGAATCCCAAACTGAACTATACCTTGAATATATCGAAGTATTCTTTTAGCTTCTTTCCAGTGACTTTCATGAGGTGTCTGCATATAACGGGCAACATGACCAACGGAAAAGGAAAGGTCAAGATGAGAATGAGTCAAGTATAAGAGACTACCAACAAGTTGACGATACAAGGTGGCATCGACTTCAGGTGAAGTACAAGTGGCAGAAAGTTTGACTCCAGACTGGAAGGGAGAAGGGGCTGGTGTACAATATTCCATGTGAAAGCGACGAAGAAGGTCACAAGCATACTTAGACTGAGAAAGAAAGATTCCTTCTTTGGTTTGCAGGACTTGGAGACCAAGAAAATAATGCAAATGTACTAAGTCTGACATTTCAAAATTTTGTTTAAGACTGGATTTCACATGGGTTATAAGCTTAGGGTCATTACCAGTAAGAATAAGGTCATCAACATATAGAACAAGTATGATGAGATGGTTTCCTACTTTCTTGGTATAGACATTGGGGTCAGAATGGCATCTAGAAAAACGAGTGTCAAGGAGAAAGTTATCCATTTTGGCATACCAAGCTCTAGGAGCTTGCTTAAGGCCATATAAGGATTTCTTAAGGTGGCAGACAAGGATAGAGTTATTCTGAACATAGGCAAGAGGTTGTTCCATGTAAATTTTCTCCTGTAAATCACCATGTAAGAAGGCAGACTTGGCATCCATTTGATGGAATTCCCAGTTGTGTAAGGCTGCAAGGGAAAGAACAAGGCAGATGGAGTTCATTTTTGCGACAGGAGCAAAGGTTTCATTGTAGTCAATCCCTTCAACTTGGGAAAAACCTTTGGCAACTAACCTTGCCTTAAGTCTTTCAACACTTCCATCTGATTCATACTTAGTTATGTAGACCCATTTACATCTGACAAGTTTTCTTCCTTTTGGAAGAGGTACAAGATCCCAAGTATCATTCGCCATTAAGGAACGATATTCTTCATCCATGGCTGCATCCCAATCTGGATTCCCTAAAGCTTCTACAAAATTTTCTGGATCATGATTCTCGGAAACTTGAGCCAAAAGAGAAGAGGCTCGCTGAAACTGAGAATGTGTTCGACGTTGATCTCTAGGATCACCGGCAAGATCACCAGCTGCTTCACATGTTGAATGGACCCATCGAGGAAGCACTTGTGCTGGTGCAATTGGAGGAACATGAGCAGGCGGAGGTGGATTTTCATCCTCACTGTCATCATTAGAAACTGGAGTTGAAAACCTGTCAAGGAAGTTGAAAGAAGAAGAGGAAGGCACAAACGCCGAATTAGGCTCGCATGCCAAAGATGGCACAATCGCCGAGTTAGGCTCGCAGGCCAAGAGATTTTCATCAAATTTAACATCTCTTCTAATGATTATATCATGAGAATGTGGTTGAACAAGTCTATAACCTTTTACATCTTCAGAATATCCAGCAAATATGCACTTTTCACTTTTAGGCTGCAATGCTTTCCATTTTTCATCTAGAATGTGAGCCCATGCTTCACTACCAAACACACGGAAGTGACTTACATCAGGTTTAGTTTTACTCCATGCTTCTTCCGGTGTTATACCTTGTAATGCTTTAGTGGGGGTGCGATTAACTATGTAATTTGCACAATTAATGGCTTCAGCCCAAAATTGAAGACTTAGTCCCTTAGATTGGATCATACAATTAGCCATTTCTTTTAAAGTGCGGTTCTTCCGCTCAGCTACACCATTTTGTTGTGGTGTATATGGAATAGTGTGCTATTGTTGGATGCCTTGTTCAGTGCAGAAAGTAGTGAACTTATTGTTAACATATTCTCCTCCATTATCAGATCTTAACTTAATAATTTGATGACCAGATTGTTTTTCCACAAGGGCCTTGTAGGCCAAGAACATGTTAAATACTTCGCTCTTAAGTTTTAGGAAATAAACCCAAGTGCGTTTGGTGTAATCATCAATGAAAGTTAAGAAATATTTGAAACCAGAAAAGGAAGCAGATGGAAGAGGACCACACAAGTCACTATGCACAAGCTCCAAGGGAACGGAGGCGTGCCAAGAGGCACTTTTGTAAAAACTATCCCGATGATGTTTTCCGAGTACACAACCGGAGCAAACACCATCCCTGTAAGATACCATCGGAAGACCTGTCATCATATTTTCTTTACATAGTTGTTGCAATGAGCGATAATTTAAGTGACCAAATCGCTCATGCCAAAGTTTGCTCAAGTTATCACTATGAGCAACAAAAACTGAAGGGAAAGGTGATGACCCAAAGTTGTTAAACTTGTACAACCTAGTAATATCATCAAAAATTCCGGTAGCTAGGACCTGTTGAGGATATTTAAAATCCTTGATTACAACTTGGTGAGGTGTAAAGGTCACAGTTTTACCTTCACCAGAATGATTGATTTGATAGACTGATAACAAATTGTAGGAAATTCTTGGAACACATAGTACATCACTAAAATGACCATTATCTACTAGAACTATTCCAGCTCTTACAACACTTAGAGATCTATCATCACCAACAAATATTTGTTTGGTGTTACATTCATGCATAGTAGAGAATATGGCTTGATCCTTAGCCATATGACAAGATGCTCTAGAATCAATGAGCCATTCATTTGAAGTAGAAGAAGAAGATGCATTATAAGAATAACCAGAAGCACAAAGTGCATGTCCATGAGAGGTAGATTCTGAAGACGAATCTAGGCTGATGTGGTGCTTCTTCATTGCTGCTTCCAAGGATGCCATCTTCTTGAAACACTTAGATTCATCATGATTATCTTTCCCGCAATAGTTGCAATGACGCTCAGTCTTCTTGCCTTTTGGCTTGGATCCTTTGTCATTTTTTAAAGAAGGAGCTGACTAAGAGGGTTTTGGACCCTTGTTTGACTTATTATTGCGAAAATTTTGTTTCTTGGGAGGCTTGGACTTTCCTTGCTATTGGGACAATAAGGCTTTCCCAGATGTATCTGCATTGTTGATTATTCCAAGATGAATGAGTTTATCTTGTTCTCTAATCAAGGAATCACAAAAGGATTCAAGACTAGGCTCTTGATAGCTAGCTGCATTCAAGGATGCTTTCATGGAGTAAAATGTAGATACAAAAACAGAATATGCAGGTCCAAGTTTGGAAAGAATATGATAAATACATTGTTTGTCTTCCCTCTCAATCTTACATTCTGCACATAAGAGTTTAAGAATTTTGTACTTAGATAAATAATCTTGAATGCATGAAAAGTCACTTGGATTTAAATAAATCAACTCATTTTCGAGTTGGTGACCTCGAATTTCATTGTGTTTACCAAACAAAGATTCCAACTTGTCCCAAGCAGCGTTAGGTTCATCAATTCCAGATATGTGGAATCGCAAATCAGTAGAGATTGACATCCCAATCAATCCATGAGCTTCATCACATCTATTTGCCCATTTTATTTTCTTATCATCATCAGTGGGTTCTTTTTCTTTCCCTGAGGTAATTCTGAAAAGTCCCCTACTTCGTAGAACATCCTCCATACGAGATTTCCATGAGAAATAGTTAGAACTGTTAAGTAGAATATCACAAGGGGCGGCCATATTTGTAAATTAATGGCTGTAAAAGCAGAAACCAATAGTCTAGATGTGAAGAGCTTAAAAAATAGGCGGTTTAAAAAAAAATGACACTGAAAACTAACTCTGTATGATGAAGTTATGCTTGAACAAAGAAACTGTTGAAGATGGCCCTAATAGTGACGTGGCAGCTAGAGAATGTCCAGCAAAAAAAAAAAACCCCTCTTCCCAAGATGAACCTTTTGACAATCACTTTACAAGAAAGTTGCTTTAAGTGAACCACTTTTGTAAAATAAGTGATTTCACTTTTACAATGATATTACTTTTAAATAGTGCAACAATAAAAAAAACTTAAGTGACTCACTTGTATTTTTATTTTTTATTATTTAAGTGAGATGCACTTTTACAATAAAATAACTTGAAAATAGAAATTGCATGCACTTTTTCTTTTAAAAGTAACTTCCTAAGACTTGAACTCAAGACCTATTAAGGAATAAAGCAACTTTGAATCAAGTGAGCTAAATTAAAAGGTATGTAAAATATGGGAATGAGGAAGGGGACTTTTCTTCTTTTTTTTTTTTTTACTCTTCTTGCTCGGTTTGCGTGCTTGCCATTTTTCCTACAAAACAAACCACAAATCGAAACAATTTTTTTTTTTCCACAGTTGTGGAATTAGATCTTGTTAGCTTGCCTAGAAAGTCTACATTTTTTCTATGTTTCTGATTTGCCAAGATCGCGCAAGGTGCACGGCAAAGAGCATACGCAGCCGAGAAAAACCCTTTGCCTTTCTGTTTCTGATTTGCTGAGATCACTCAAGGTGCACGGAAAAGATCATACGCAGATGGGAAAGCAACAATCCGAACCCCCCCCAAAAAAAATCTAACAGTAAAAAATGATGAAATATGAGATTTTTTCCTTTTAAAAAAAGAAAATAAAAAAATGCGTCATTGTAACATTATACCTTCAGATCTGATAAAATACGCGTTTCTGGAGCAATCGGGAACCATTTTCGATCAAACAAAAACTATTTCCCAATGGAAACGATGCTACGAACACAATGGAACACCTCCCATAGCCCAAAAATGCACAGAAATACCAGAAATAGAAATACTTTTGAGTTTCGGCAATAGCAGTTCAAGATCTAGATCATAACCGGAAGCGACACTTCATAAAAGCTCTGATACCATGTTCGAGTACACAGGGTACTACCAAAGGACTGAAAACCAAGAGCAACCACTTCACACAAACAAATCACAGATCAACACACCAATGTTTTGACGTGGTTTAAACCCTCTTGAGGGAAACACTCCACGATGCCGGCCAAATAGCTTCTACGGGACAATTTATTATGCAAAGAAAGAAAGTTACAATTGAGCTTCTCATAATCGATCAACTAAACAATGACCCTCCATGCTCTTTAAATAGAGATCATGGACCAATCGTGTGTTAAGCCACGGATCAAGGTTAGGTTTGATCTAAGAGAAGTTGAGCCGTCAGATCACTCTATGTCAGGAACATATCGTGACCGTCGGATTAAGTATTTACAAATGCATACTAAAGAAACACACTATCCCTAATGGATCTGTTACACAAGTTGATCTTAACTAACTCCTAAGTGTCTAAATATCCTAACACCAATGCTCCTTGAATCTTCCTCCAGTGAATTACCAAAGTGAGAGAAAGGTCCAGTGCTCCTTGAATATTCCTTCTGAGAGTGACCAAATTGAGAGAAAGGGTGAGTTCGTCACTCAAATACCAAAAGTGTGACAAATGGAACATGCTCCTTCTCCATCTCCCCACTGCTCATCACTCTAATGATGGAAGGGTGGGAAGGGGCTAGTGCTCCTTTTCCCCCTTACTCAAACTTCAAAAGTGTGTGGAAGGGCTAGCGTAATTAGAATAGGGTGAGAAAGGTCCAATGCTACTTCTCCTCCAAAACTAAATTTAATATGTCTGTGTAAGGTCACTCTTCCTCCCAAGAATTACCAAAGCGAGAGAAATAGCCAGTTCCTCACCCGAATACCAAAAGTGTGATAAAGGGTACGTGCTCCTTCTCCACCTCCCCACTCCTCATCACTCTAACCATGGAAGGGTGGGAAAGGTCCAATGCTCCTTTTCCCACTTACTCAAACTTGAAGAGTGTGTGGAAGGGCTAGCGTAATTAGAATAGGGTGAGAAAGGGCCAATGCTCCTTCTTCTACAAACTTAAATTCTAGATGTGTGTGGAAGGTCCGCTCTTCCTCCAAAGAATTACCAAAGTGAGAGAAAGGACTAGTTCCTCTCCCAAATACCAAAAGTGTGAGAAAGAGCATATGCTTCTTCTCCACCTCCCCACTCCTCATCACTCTAACCATAGAAGGGTGGGAAAGGGATAGTACTCCTTCTCCTCCTTACTCAAATTCCAAAAGTGTGTGAAAGGGATAGAGTAATTAGAATAGGTTGATAAAGTGTTAATGTTTCCACTCCTCCCAAAATTCTAAGGGACTGCCCATGCTAATCACTACTGGAACAAATGTAGGAAAGGGCCAGTGCCCCTCCACTCTTTCTCCCAAAAATTACCAAAGCGGGAGAAAGGGGCAGTTCCTCACTTGAATACCAATAGTCTGACAAAATGCAAATTCTCCTTCTCCATCTTTGAACCCACCATCACTCTATCCATAAACATTGTCTTGTAGGGTCATGAATGGATAAGCATTTTAAAGCACTGCAATGAAACATCGCACAAGTCGCCGCGGAGCCCAAGTGCATATAAGTAGATAATGCCCTGAACCTCGATGCAAACATTGTGTTGCGGGGTTACGAATGGAGAACCCTTTCAATGCACCGCAGGAAAAGAATGTAGTGCACCGAATAATCTCAAGCATATAGAAGCAAGTTGCTCACCTGAGTTACAATAGTTTGGGAAAAGGCCTCTACCAAGTCCTGACTAGAAAAATACAGTCAGATATAAACATAAAATATCGACAAGGATAACTCCTAGATGTTATCCAAAGAATACATAAGATGAGGATCAAACCAAAGATGAGATTACTGATGAGAACACTGACCAGCAAGGGAACCAAGATTCCAACTAGGGCACAAAAAAATTCAAATTGAAATGTATTTAAACTTCTCCCGCAAGTTTATCCAAGTGTGCAAGCAATATTTCCTCCAAAAAGATCGTGTTTAATGACATCACCTAATCCCACCGAAAATTTTTCCAATAAAACACCACTGACAATGTAAAGCCTCCTAAAAGTGAGCACTAAATGGTTATTGAACCAACCTTGTGACTAGGAGCAAATCCAATTTTAACCCTATTTAAACACCTCTCGCAAGTTTCTCCAATTGTGCAAGCAAGATTTATGCCACATAGATCGTGTTTAATCATAATGCTATAAACAACTCACTTGCCTAAAAATATACCTATAAAGCACCATTTACAACTTAAATCCACCTAAAATTGAGCACTAAACACTTAATCAACTAGCGTGGCAACCAGGGCACAAAGAAATCCAATTTTAACACTATTTAAACTTCTCTCAAAAGTTTCTCCAAGCATGCAAGCATGATGTCCACCCCATAGATCATGTTTAATGCTATCATCAGCTCCCCCACTGGAAAATCCTTCTATAAAGAAACACTAAGAACATCTAAACACTTGAAAAATAAATGCAATCAACAAATTGTTGGTAACAAGAAACATCACTTCAACTTGAACAAGCACATTCATTCCCTAAAATCATGTACTTGTCTGAGATCTCGATTGTGGTAAGAAAATATATGTATAGGAAGAATACCACAACATCAGTGAGCAAAGCAGCAGAAGAAAAATCCAAAATGCATCAGGAAGAAGCTACCATGACCTCCTTAGAAGTTAGAATCCATAATATTAAGAAAGAAAAAACAAAAGAGAAAAATTGGGTCAAGTAATACACAGAATTAGGAGCATGGGTTTTCAGAGACCAGAAATGGACAGTCAAATCCAATAAAATCGAAGCCCCCAAAATAAACAGCTACTTGAATGCACCATTGATAGCTTCCTTCGAAAATCTAAAAGACCTCGTTTCCAAGCTTATTATCAGTCAGTACCATGATGGAAAAATATGGATCGACGAGCCTATTTCGATAATTGATTTGTTAATTGCCGAGACAAATGGCCTTCCAAGTAGAGGTCTTCCAGTACCCATCACGTTCAAGCAAGTGGATCTCATCGAGGAATTCACAGGGTCTTGAAAGGTAAAAAATCCAAAGGACTTATCATTATCAAAATACACAATGAAACAGTTAACTGGGTAGCAATAATAATATCCCTCTACTTATCAACTTATGGTCGACCATCCGACATAAGACTCAACATGCTCGAAGCCGTGAAGCAGGTTTCCTCTGATGGAAAAATATTCAACTGGGATGAACATTTGGTGCATCTAGTTAAAGAGAACTATGAAAAATGAAAGGAATCCAATCGAGCCATTAGGTTTCTATCATTACTCATTTGGATAGTAATGGAAAAATTCACTCCAAATAGTGTACCAGACTTCACCAGTATAGAAACCCCTGTGATGATTTTTTTTTGGATCATTCTCTCCAAAGGGAAAATCGCATCCAATGGCACTAGAAAAAACTTATATGAATAATTGGTTTCAAGTTGTCAAAACCAAGTGCGATCGTTTGATATTTCCCCAACACATTCAGTGCAACTTGCCCGAGTTGGTCCATATTGAGCTTGGGGTCAACCATAACATCGTATCGTTCTTGTGGGACCCAGAGAGAACATCACTTAAGCTTGACTACTACCCTAATATTTGAGAACTATTCGATTTTTCCAGAAATTCAAATAACACATTACCTATACCAACCATGGATTATGGAGAGCAAACATAACTCATTGAACCCTTGGTAGGTGGAGAAATGGAAGACCAGAGAAAACAACACTGTACATAACCACATTCAGCCCAGATGGTGAGCCAAAAAATCCACTTTCTCTAGTACCTACTACCAATCAAAGCAAAGCACCAGTATATGAATAATCAGGAGAAATGGCTAATGACGAAAAAGAAGAAGAAACACACCCATTCAAATGAGTATTCGATCCAGGCTTCACTGAGCCCTGACTCAAGGAAAAAGTCAATGAATTAGCTGAACAAATTTTTATCTTTCTGTGCATTCCTAGAGGAAAATATACATGAAAACAACCAATCAAAATAAGGCATCTAATACTGGATACAACAGATGATGACCACGAAGTATTCACAGAACATGTAACAACATATTTCCACATTCAGAAGGATTACTTCGAGGAACGATCATTGCAGTTGACTATTCCCAAGAATTTAGTTGTAATATTATCGCCACTAATAGCTCATACTCATCATTCAATAGATACGGTCATTGTGTGTGAAGATACTGCACCGCCCTCAACATATGGCATTGAAGAAGAGAAGCTTCAGGTATCACCACAAATGCCAACCCCTTGGCCACATTAACTCCTTAATTCAATGAAATTATTGTCACTTATTCAGACCTTTCACCCCATTTAACTGAGTTATCTATGATCCAGCTTGATCAATTAGAGTCACCAACATCACCTCCTTTACAAGCAGGAAAAACCATAGAAACATGCACTAAAATACCTTCTCTTAAATCCACAAATCCACCCTCTAGATATCAGGAAACCCAGGTAGAAAATTTTCCTTTTGATGAACCAACCACTTCCAAACCATTACCATCATACAATATCAACTCCCTCACCTTGTTTCTACCTCTTTCATCCCTTCTAGATTCCACTATCATCATAACTTCTCCGCTACCCCTTGTATCTTTAGCCCTGGTGTTGACGATGTCTTTTTCAACACCACCTGCAATGACTAAGCCTATTTTGACTCCGATGACTTCACTTCTCAAGAGTTCACTTCTTTCGTCCCCACCCCCACTGAACCTCCCCCAATCGTACCCTTGTTTGTCTACCATACCTCTACCAAATTCAGGTCAATCATCTACAACACAGATGACGGAGGCTACCAGTATTTGTAAAAATAAAAGTTCTAAGAAATTCACAAAAAAAATAAGAAAATTAAAACATATCCCCGTTCAACTTGACAGTACAACCGGTAGCAGGCTCAGGAGAAGATATTAAAGCTATCTTTATACCATCAAAAGCATCAGATAAGGAACTGCATGACTTCATTAAAGTGGCTACCAAAGAATGAGATGGAAGATGGTTGGAAAATTCTAAAATACTTAAAACTTTGAAATAATATCAGGACAATGCTTGGAAAAATTGTTCAAAAAGAGTAGAGCAGATCATTGGGCCTCTACTAGAACCTCAATCAGAAAATACACTTGACAAGTTGCAAGGATTATTAGAGTTTTTCATCAACAGTTATCAAAATGTCTGAGATGAATTGGCACAAAAATTGCGAGATGAAACCAGTGTACTTATTTCCGACCAATTTAGAGCATTTGAAGAATATGATAGGAAGTTGAAGGAATTTTGAATAGGGGCCACCAGATCATCAATTGTTCTTAATATCTGGTACTCATACTATGGAGAAATGTTTGTTGATCTTTAGAACATATAGGGTACCTTATTAGAGCTAGACTATAAAAGGGAGATGTCAACCGACCCACTCACAACTAAATTACTGGAAGAACATCTTACCATGGACCACAAGTGGAAAGACGAGTTAAGAAAGAAAGAATATCAATGGTTGCATGAGTGTAAGTGTGCATAAGAAGAAGTTAGTTGATTGGCCAAACATATAGACAAATTAATAAAAGCAGCAAAGACCCAAACTTAAGAAATTGGAACAAACATGGAGATTATATTAAATCAACCTATGGAACTAAAGTTGAAACAACTCTCAGAACTCACCAGTGTCTCCACAAACATCAACACTATCTTAAATGAATAGGACAAGTTTCAAGACTGCCTCACTGTTGATGCCCCAACCATTATTGAAGCATGTGTTGAATTCACTACGCCAGCCTAAAGTTTCTATCTGTCTATTTTTGTCAATTTTTTTGAAAGGATTTACATCTCCCTATATCTTCGGGGATGAAGAAATTTTTTTCGATGGCGCATATGTCGAGGCTGACCGGTTATAACTAATTGTATGGTTCTTATAACTAGGCTAGTGAGCCATATGAAATAACATTAATTATCCACCTTTTGTACATACATGTCTGATTATATAATGAATATAGTTGTTCCTCTTTCCTTAATTACTTTCTCAATTTATTGCTCTCTATATGTAAGAATGATCTTTCATGAAATATATATATGCTTGTATATGTTGTAGTAAAGGTAACCCCATGTAATCCCTTAGAATACAACAGGTTTCTTTCTCCTTCTTTTATTCCCAGCAATGAGTAAATTTTGAAGAAGGGAGTGGCAACATTGGCCCTTTCCCAACAATCTAAGGGTGTTCCCATGCTCCTCCTCCTATGTCCTAAAATTAATCAGTCTTTGTAAACTAAAATAAGTGTGGGAAACAAATTTGGGTAATGGCAATTGATCCTTGAATCTTCCTCCCAAATTTTACTAGAGCCAGAGAAAGGGCCAGGTCCCCACTTAGAGACCAAGAGTTTGAAAAAAGCGCCCATGCTCCTTCTCCTCCTTTGTCATTAAAGGACTTGCCCGTTGGAAGATGATGCCACTCCACCTCCTCCTCATCGCTAGAACCATAGAAGAGAGAGAAAGGGATAGTGCTCATTCTCCTCCTTTCTAAAATTTCAGAAGTGGGATAAAGGGCCACTCCCCATCCCAACAGTCTAAGAGAGTTCCCATGCTACTCATTTTGAATGGAACAAGTTTGGGAAAGAACTAGTGGTCTTTGAATATTCCTCCAAAAACATTCTAGAGCGAGAAGGCCAGATGCTCACCCAAAGTACAAGAGTTTCAAAAAGGGCCCATGCTCCATCTCCTCCTACATCTTAAACACACTTCCTTGTCACTATAATTACAAAAGGGTGATAAAGGTCTAGTGCTCCTTCTCCTCCTTGCTCAAATTTTAGAAGTTCAACGAAGGGCCAATGTTATTATAATAGGGTGAGAAAGGGAAAATGTTGCCACTCTCCCTCCCAGCATTCTAACGGAGACTATGCATGTGCTAATCAATCGAATGGAACAAGTGTGGGATATGGTCAGTGATCCTTGACTCTCCTCTGAATAACTACCAAATTTATATAAAGGGCATGTTCCTCGGTCAAAGAATAAGAGTTTGGGAAAAGGCACATGATCCTACACCTCTTATGTCCTAAAATTACTTACTCACTTGTGAGAAAGTGAGGCCACTGCACCTCCTTATCATCATTCTATCCATAGGAGGGAGAGAAAGGGACAAGGATACTTCTCCTCCTTACTAAAATTTTAGAAGTTGGAGAAAGGGCCAGTACAAATAGAATAGGGTGATAAAGGGCCATTGTTGCCACCCTCCTCCCAACAGTCTAAGGGAATTCCAATGCTACTCTTCTGAATGGAACAAGTGTGGGAATGGCTAGTTCCCATTGAATTCTTTTAGAAAGGGTCAGTGCTCTTTCTCTATCTTGCTCAGATTATGAAAGTATCACAAAGACCACAAAGTCTTAGAAAGGGCACATGTTCCTTCTCCTCATTTTATTACGAATGGAAGAAGTGTGAGGAGGGATCCCACTCTCTCCTGAAGTTACTATCCCTGGAGAAAATGAAAGGAATTCAACCTCCTGGTCACTCTAATTTCAAAGCTGTGATAAGGGGGTCATGCTCCTTCTGTTATTCCCAAATATGAGTAAATTTTGAGAAAGGGCCAATGCTCCTCTTCCTTCCGAAAAGGACTAGTGTGTGCGAAAGGGAAACTGTTCCTTCTCCTAGGACTCACTAAAATTATAAAATTCAATGAGAGGGACCATGCTCCTTTTTGTCCTTCTTCAAATGGAGAGTGTGGGATAGTGGTGCTTCTTCTACTCCCATCAATTACTAAAGTGAGAGAAAGGGCTAGTGCTCCTTCTCTATCTCACTCATATTAGAGAAGTGTAAGAAAGGGCCCATGCTCCTTATCCTCCTATTATTATTATTACGAATGAAAGAAGGGTGGGGAAGAATCCCTCTCACTCTTGAAGAAGTTACTAATAGGAAGCAACTAATTCAGCAAAATCTAGACTAATTCATCCAATCTAGACTAAAAAGTTACAAAATTAGCCTTATTAATAAAAAATAATTAATTTCAAAGCCCAGAATAATGTATTTCTAATTTAAGCAGAATTTGTGAATCTATAAAAAATTCAAACTAGAATTTTGGCTCTAGAAAACCTAATTATGATCTTTCTTCAAATAAATATGGACTATGGGAAAGAGAAACTGTGCCTTCTTAAGGTGCTCACTCAAATTAGAAAAATTCGAAGAAAATTACTTGTCCTATTAGTAATCAAATGTTCTAGGAAAAAATGTTTGATAATATTCTAGGCTTGCAACTTGGGGAAAATGTCCGATAATATTCTAGGGTGCGAGAATTTGAAGAAAGGATAATTTCATTGAGGAGACACTTCCAACTATGGTCCATAAGCTTAATAAATAGGTTAAGAAACATTTCCACGAGGTTTGGTAGTATAAGATGGAAGTTAAGACCAATGGGTAATGTTATTTTATAGTAAGTTAGAAACACATTTTTTTGGTATTATTTCAAAGGCTAATAATTTGGAAACATTTTAATCCAAACTTTGTGGTATTAGTCCATATTTATGGAACCAAGCACTCAAGCCTAAAGGCACTATGCCCTAACGAGCATAATAATCGACTCGCAAATTGATCGGATCTACGACTCAGAGGGATAGCACTTTGAGAAGATGCATGAAGGATAAATCACCCCCGTTGAGTCGTTGGACTGGAGCCTCCTTGCTACATGGCGAATCCTGATTTTTTACGGTTCCGAACATGAAATTTCAAAACCACTTTTGTCTCGAGTTGCTACTGACTAGGCCTACCAATGTTGTATTTCACCCATTCCCATGCAAGCAGATAGGAAAAACTCCACGACGTACAGAGGAGGTAGAGGTGGAACCCGCATGTGCCAACCAAACACTGACATGTGTTATGTGGGGCCCATATGATGTCAGCTCCTTCACAACCTTACACTAATTTCAAAAGTGCTAAGAATGGCTAGAATAATTAGAATAGGTCCTAAACATCACTAAAGCGGCCAGTAACTACTCACAAAATATTTTGGGAGAGGGGCATGTTCCTTCTCCTCCTCCTTCCATGAATGAAAGAAGTGAAGATGAAGGGGTTATTAATTTTAGTGCTCTTTTTCTTCTTGAAATTTTCTAATGTGAGAACGGGCCAATGCTCCTTCTCTAATTCATCTATTATATAAGACTATTATTTGTATGGGACTTGTATAATGGAACAGTTTGGGGCATCCTTAAAAATACTATTTGGTTGCTTAAGAAATGCTAATATGGGAAGATTTTAGTCTAAATTCTAAGGAATTAGTCCAGAAAAGGAAACAGGCCCTGAATACTTGATGATGAGAATTATGAGTTACAGAGTCTGGAATGTAGATTGTTGGAGGAAACTATGATATTAGTGCAATGTATAAAAAAACATGCCGTGGCAACAATTTACGACTTAGATTTAAAATTATCAAATTTAAATACTATAATATTACTAAACTTTAATTTCATCTATATTAAATTGAAATGTGCACAGAAATACTGATTGGTGGTGGTGCGCCTAACGAAACGACTAGCACAATGAATGGTATAGCTCATTAGTAGAAAGGATGTTAATCATTCAAACATATTAGGGTAGTGTGACGTTTCCAAAGGCTTGTGATTGAAGGATTACTGCTACCTGGCCAGACCGGACATCCTAACCCATGAATGGAGGTGCATCTTCTCATACCATCCATAGAAAAAGGTCGATCAGGAAGGTAGAGAAAGGAAGAACCACTATAGCAGATCTTAGGTATGACCATAAGGGAATTTTAGCGAGCGTGAAGAACTTGAGCTCAAAAAATGTGGATATAAAGTAGGAAACACATTATCGTAGAAGCTAGCGATGATATGGTGTTGCACATGAATGTAGTAGACGGATTTTGTTGACCTTGAGCTTGAAAACTGTGGAAATAAAGTAGGAAACACAATTATCCCATTATATAGCAGTATGGAATTGCACAGGAATACCTTTCTCGGTATATCGTCCAATGTTGTAGAGAGATTCTATGTTGAGCAGTCGACTTACAACCTTCAACAAGCGGAAACAACATTAAACAATGGAAACAAGAAGCAAATTATCTTACACAGCATTCAAACAAGCGGATTTCCTTATACAACATTGAACAAGCATCAAGAAGAGGAGGAATTCCTTAGATAGCATTTAACGATCGGGAAACCAAACCTACATAGCATTGAATCAAAAGGTTACAAACTTCCTTACACAACATTCAATGTCAATCAATTGTGTGTCACATCCAGACAGGAAGTGCCATGGGTCTTAATTTAAATTTGAAAGGCATTTTAGATATTTAATAACATCACTAGAATAAAATTAAATAAGTTTATTATTTAACAAATTTGCAGATAATTTTATTTTTCAGTATTCAATAATAATTGTACAAAATTAGATCAACTATAAATTATAATAATAATTTTTATATTATATAATTGAGTATTTTCATTTAATTTGTTTGATAATATAATAAATAATTGATAATATTATTTTATTAATACTTGGGATATGTCTCAAAGTATTAAAAGAATATTATTATAATTTAATGATACTGTCTTTTTAAACAAATTATTATATTATAATTAATTTTAAAATATTTTATATTATTTTTTTTATAAATGGTCAATTCTCACTAGCTCATTTGGTTAAGGTGTGGATCTCGTCAACGGGGTGACCCGAATTCAATTCCCCTTAGGGGTGAGCTATTTGGGAGGAGAAACCCAAAATACAACCAGTTGCATGTTGGTGTGACCTAGGAAGGGTGCGATCCCCAGGTGATTTTGTAATGTACCCTCCATGAGGACACCATGGTACACCACTAACACATTCAATCTCCATGGGTCCTAGTGGAAAATAATTAAATAAATTGCTAAGGGGTTTAATTTGACCAAAATTTACCTTATGTAAATAAATAAATTTTTGTGGGTTTAATTTTTGTTAATTTAATATTTCTAATCATTATTTATGATTTGTCCATGGCTTAGGTGGCCCAATGAGGGCACATAGGATGAGGATAAGGGAGATGAATTGTATCCTCATAAAATATGGACAGAAAGCATCCAAAAGCATAAAAAACAACAAAAAGATGGAAAAGCAACATAAAAGCTAAAAGGACATAAGATTCCTGATTTTGGAAGATAAAGATTAGGAAATTTTAGTAAAAGAAGAAAATGGGAAAAAAGCTCCAAGAAAGCCAAAAAATATAATTTTATCTAGTGAGGGTGCATTCATGAAGGCAAGTAGGTCCAAGGTAAAAGCAAATTGCCAAAGCAAACATCCATGCACCTATGGTTTGAATTGCATTGATGGAAATTCCTAAATATAGGTAGAAAAGTTGACCGAGGTCAATAAAAGAATGATGCACACACCCATTCACATCATATATCACTTTAAGAATTCTTCTTGAGAGCTCTGTGCATCTCAGAGGCTTGGGCAATGTGCCGCTTGCCAACATTGGGTGATATGCCCCTTTGCAATCCTTGATTCAGCTAAGATATTTAGTGATCCGTCTATTGGATACTTAAGGAAGAGGACGTCTAGTCTTCTTCATAGAGTGTAATTCATCCATTAGAGAGTTGATTGCAGGTCTGATGTGATCCACGGTATGATATTTTCGAATATCAAATGTATGTGAAGAGTTAGTAGTAGAAGTGTCTTAAGTGTGGCATGTTTTGGCCATTGAAGAAGGTGAACTAAGCATTTGTGCCCCCTTGTGAGCTATTGAAGTTGTCCATGAACCTCCAGTGAGTTATAATCTAATATATTCCTACTCATAAATCTGATCCAATGTTGAAATTTCCTTCTCCCATCCTCACATGTTCAATTTCTACTTCTATGTTGTAAAATCCCAAAGATAATTGGGCATTATGTAAGTTTGGGTTTCAATACACTGTTATTGGAATCTATTAGAGTGTGCTAAATATTGTTGTTGTTCAATGTCTTGTTATTGGAAACATTTATGAAGAATATTGCAGAATTCTCGACCCTTGGATGTTGTTTGTAAAACATTGTTTTCAATGCTTGCATCCTACTAAGGAAATATTGAATAGTTTCATGTTTTGATGATTTTAATTGATAAGTGTACTTCTAATATATGATCTAAAGGTTCAGGTAGTTAAGTCATATGTATTAGATTGCACATACACTCCCATAATAGAAATTAGGAAGCCTTTGAGGCCATTCAAAATCATATGTAAATGATCTCCTTCATTAGTCCAAGGCTCACCCTTTGCTCCTAGTTAGAATTTTTACTCTTTGATATTTTATGCCAAGTCATATTGAGTTTGTATCTGGTTCAGGATAGTCATATTATCCTACCTATTAAGGTTTATTTACTCCCAGTGTGCACCAGAAGTAGTGGAGGTTCCACATAAGTCCCGGGGATATTACCTTGAAGCCTTTGGTCTATCCAAAGGAGTCTACCCAGGCGTGATGCACTCCCGAATGTGCCACTGTCGAAGTAATGACCTCGATCCCACCTTATTTTTAGTATTGTAAGTGTGTCAATCCTACGCTCTGTCTTCCCAAGCTGTTAGATTTGAGTTAGTGTGCCTAATAGGGGGTTTCGGTACATTACATATTTTGACGGATTAGATGCCCCTCGGTCATGGTTTCTTAGACCAAAGGCCACTCCCGCAAGTCACAAAGATTCTAGCAAAAAATAAAAATAAAAATTTATAAATGATTTTGAAATATTATTACATTATCATATATCTCATCAATATATTATCATATAATAAAATTAAATCATATTATTTTTAATTAATTATTATGTGATAAATAATTAAACAATTGTAATTTATTAATATTTTGGATATATATAATAAAATTAAATCATATTATTTTTAATTAATAATTATGTGATAAATAATTAAACAATATTAATTTATTTGGAGATATTTCTACGCACCCACCCATTACTAGCAACAACCACATTAATAATATTAATGTGTCTGAATATGTCGATAGGCATAAATTTGGCACATTGATAAATATTGTACCTATAGTAGTTTCGAAATTACGCCTATCGACATATTCAGACACATTAATATTATTAATGTGGTTGTTTCTATTAATATAAGTATTGAATATTAGATGTTGATGGACAATAAGATGGTTAGCCTCCACTACCGTGCCTTAAGAAGATAATTTACTTGGGCCATAATAAATTTATTTATCCTCAAATAGCTTAGTAAGAAGCGTTCCAATTTATCTATAGCTTTGACAAGTTAGAAGGACTATAATAGTTTTGACAAGTTAGAAGGTCTACTAGGGAGGTTTCTATTGTAGCAAAGATTATGTAAGTGTGAATCAATGTGGATGTAGACCGGGCATTATAAGAGAAAGTAACTTTCATCCTCAATGCTCGATGCTCATAGAGAGGGTGAATCTTGTCCACCCAAGGTGTCATAGGAATCGTCCAATTCCCTATTTCAATATAAAGCTCATGGGAGATCGTTCTTATCTCGCCTAAATTGATTTTCTTCTTTGAAATGGTTAAAACAGATCTTTGAGATTAGGGTTAATAACCTCCTTATAGTACTAATATCTTAATTTCCTTTATATTTAACCTCTAATTCTTTCTCAACCTATATTTTCTCTTTAAACTTATAAGTGATAAAATTTGTAATGTTGTTGATATCTTGCAAAGTGGCATATTTGTCGATCCCCCAATAGTTTAAACATGCCACAACGTCTCTATACCTGCATATCTTGAACCGAATATGGTCTTGACTATATTTTAAAGAATTTTTAGGAAGTCCCTGGTCTCCCATGATATTTATCATGTACTTGTACATCAAGTATATATTCATCACAATGCTCTCAATGAGAGGATACCCACTTCTAGAAGGAGAACATGGTACTAGGGTGTATTTCTTTTAATTTTGAGGTTACACATTATGAAACGTGTCTGGATTTGCTCAATTTTTCTCTAGTAATATCTACAAATGCTTCAACCCGAAACATTGCAACCATACAATACAAAAGGAGTGACAGGAGTTACATCAAATAAAAAAAAATACCACAACATAAGGTTAATCTTGAATTACAGTTGTTGTCAAGACCAAAATAGGATTTCCACCCTCCATTAATCCATATCTCAATGCTAATATATCCCTAGTTTATATTGACATGATTATTAATATCAATTATGTAATACTTGTAGGAATACACCTCCTCAATTTTGCTATTGTCATATACAAAATTGTCATAAGTGACCTTATTGAGCTCGATAATCAATACTTTTGGACTTAAGGGTTCTTAATTGATTATCAAGATCAAAATCACACCTTTCCATAAGAACGATATCGTCATCCTGGAGAAGGAGGATGACGACTATACTAGTTAATAAGGTTGTGTCAATGCACCCCACTTCATATAAAAAAGCTTCGTACTTAATATGTTGAAAAGGAGAGGGGACTGGCCCCGAGGGAACCTTACTTAATAATTCCAATATTGCAAATAACACCTTTCGAACACCTCTTAGTGCTCTTAAAATTTGCAATGGAAATCTTGAACAACCTTAGTTTCATGGAAACTCTCAACTAGAAATGAACCTTTTAATATCTTCCAATCTATTCCACAAGTTATTTCTAGGCGTTGTCTCAAAATATTTTTTTATGTCCTTAGATTTGTAAAAGATATTGGATTTGTTATTCCTCTGCAATGATCCTAAGTGTAATGTGGTGGTCTATTGTAGAGTGATTTCTTCCAAATACAGGTAGACCTTTTATCCCTCTTAGTACCTTCACCCTCTATCCAAACACTAATTTTTCCTTTCTAGAATGATGTTGTAAAGCTTGTCTAAGAGAGGGATAAATAAATCATAACTGTCCGATAATTAGAGGGATTATTTTTATCACCACTTTGAAATATATGAATAATGAGGCTTTGAATCGAAGGATTAGGGAAACCTTGCTTGAACACTAGATTAAGGAGCTTGTGGATGTGAAGAATGAGGACTAACCCACCCATCATTAAGACCTTTGATGTCCTTATATTTCCATTTGCAATGTAATTAACCCCCAAACCAATGTAATAATTCTAATTTGATAAATATATTCCATTGTAAGGAGGGTTTGAATATTATCAATGACATTCAAGGAATCATACATCTTTTTAAGATATGCAGTCCAATCTTCCAAACAAATCCTACTTATTATCTGTATTTATTGATTCCTAACAAATATGACCCTTAGGCATGGAAAATACCAGAAATTATAATCTTAATCCTAGAACTAGTAAATACTATCAACAATAACCCTTAACCAACTATTCTACGATCTTGGAAACTCAACCCTTGGCACTAGAAGTTGTGGTGAAGGTGAAGCACAAGATTCGTCAAGTCAGTTTTCCCCTACCGAGTGTAGGATGGTGGTAACAATGGATGGAATTATGGTCTAAAGTGAATTCACAACCTTTTATAGACCGTGATAATATAAGTAATGGTTAGGTCCCATTCCTTACTGGTTTTCCCCTATCCTATCCATGGATTGAATAATGAAGGGTTACGGCTAGTTAAGTTCTCTTTTACAGCCATGGATTTTGGAAAATTACGATATTAAAGTCACTCAACATAAGATGAAGACCCAAAAACACGTCGATAGGGTCATAAAACAACTCAAACCCCTCTACCTGTAATGTCCCCACCTTAGCATCACATCGATCCATCCACTAAACCATTATATTCCCATGGGTTCAAGTGGAAGTTATCCAAACTGGGAATTAATAGAAATTTAATTAATTTTGCTTAGCTAGAAAATGAACAATTTTCCTAAAGCAAAGTTTGTACACTTATGTGTTGGGGTCGTTGGGGAGGTAATGATGGAATATTAATGGCTTTATTTAAATTTTGAATAGTCCAAATTATCCCTCGAGGATTTTTGGGTCCAAAGGAGTTATTTTGCAACTTATTTTGCAAATCCCTTAAAACATGGAAAGTGGTGGACCAAGCTAGGAACTGGTGGAACTAACCTCTTTTGAAAAAGGAAGCTCATTATTCTTAGAGGGAAAGGTTGTTAGGTAGGCTTAGGGAGACCTTGTGGAGAAATAAGTAAGTTTGGAAATATTCAAAGCGCTAAGTGGGTGATTTTTGGATGAGTGGTTTTGGGCATCCCAAGGTATTCGCCCCTAGTATTGTGAAAGGGGAGAAGATTGAGGAAGTGGTTAGGATAATTTGGTTTTATCTCACCCAAGGTATTGGCCCATGATATCAATTCAACCTACATTCATAAAATATCAAGGTGGCGCACTTGTGGAGGGTTGGCTATTGTGTTGAAGAAATTGTATTGGATTGCATTGGCAATTCTTGGCTTTGGTGATGCTCCCCATGCTTACCAAAAAGGTGATGGGCCACTCATTCCATTGAATAAAGGAGTGGAGTAATCAGATCCATTCACATATTTTATTTCATGTTTTCTATAGGAGGTGGTAGTCATCAAGTATCTTGGTGGAGAAGCATACTCCCCATTTTGGCTTACAACTACTCATAGGGTGTTTTTGGTGTGTCTTTGGGTTTAGAGAGTTGGTCTATGGAATATATTGGATAATATGGATGTAGCATGATATTCTTGATGTAATTCAATATTTTATGTTCTCTAATAATAATAAAACCCAAATATGTACTTCAGAAAATTATTTTTGTATTTCCATATTAATGAACCTATGCTCAATGTGTGTCAATTCTGACTAGTTTTTGTAATTTCCTTAAAAAGTACCTTCTTCTTATCTATTTGAAAATATGAATCAATATTTGGAAAATAGACATAAAATTGGTTTTCAAACCAATTTCATATCTTAAATTCGACCCCATTTGGACCAAGTTGAATCGAGTTGAAAACAAGGCAATTGCGTAGTCCTGAATTGGGAAATCTCACTTCGAGTGATCCAATTGACCAAATCGAACTCTATCATTTTTTTCAGACATTCTTAATGAATACCGTATCATAATAGAGACTAGATACCTATTCTATAACCCTTCCCTGAGTTCCATATTCTCCTACCTTCCCAAAAATCATTTTTTAGTTTCTTTCTTGTCTCATTGAGTTAGTGTGCCTATTCCTCTGCAATTTTTAACTTAGGTAAAATACAGTGGTATTAGAGCACTTTACTCTATCCATTTTTGGAATCAATTTATTATTCCAAATATAATACCACCTCCCAAGAAATATAATCACAGGCAACCAACTCCAGAGAAGTTGATAGATAAAGATTTCACAGAAGTAGAGATCTAAGGAGAAGAAGAGACACCATGTATGGTTGAGGATCAGAATGAAATCAGATTTGGTTTATAGTCCATGTTCGAAAATATTGATAAGCTTGATAGGCTTGAAAATTGTGATAAATTTGATGGGATTGATATGCTTGATAAAATGTCACGTAATTTTGACAAGCTCAATGTGATAACATTGGTATAGTGCATGATGAAAAAGAATGGTGAAGGAAGGAGTAATACACCCCAACATGAGGGTAAAAGACCATATGGTTAGACTATATTCTTGAGGTAAGGGCCTCACAATCAACCCTATGAATACAAGGAAGGATTCAAATCTCAACTTGATGATCCTTTCAATGGTGGTTACCATGATTCGGTTGATGAGGGTAGAAGTGATTACAAGATTTTTTGAGAGTACCATGATGATAAAAGAGGGCCAAGAGGAGGATACACAGGACCATCCCCAAAATATTAGTTGAGGAATTTTATGGGTAAGATCACACTTCCATATTTTTATGGATTCTTAAACATGAATTCCAAGGAATGGACCCAAAATTTCGATACTTTCATTGAGTTGAACCCCATGGCAGCAGGAGAAGAAATCAAGATATCTACTCTCCACTTAGTTGGAGATGCGCATAATTGGTGGAGTTATGGTAAGATCACTTTGGTTCATGATCAGGTAAAAAATTTTATTAAGTCCACTAGAATTTTCCTATAGATATTTGACAGGAGAGATCCCAACATGCCTTTTTGGGAGCTCACACAACTCAAGAAAACATGGTCTTATGAAGCTTACATCATGGAGTTTATGAGGATTTCAGTGATGGTTCTTGATGTATATAAAGAATGCTTGGTGCTCATGTTTATTGAAGGATTAACAGAACCGCTGAAGGGGTTCACCGAATCAAGCAGACCCACCACTTTACGAGATGCCATGCACAAGACTAGATATCTACAAGACATTGTTCCAAGATTCAGATCTTCTCCTAGAACTAATGTTCCCGCAAGGTTCAAGGTGTTGAAATTTGGTTGATCTTTGATATTTAATTCTTTTAGATGCATAGAATTGAAGAAATGAGACAATTCAATCCATGAAATTCATACACCCATAACACAAGATATACCCTGGGGAAAATCCTCAAAATTATGAGAACAAAAACCCCAACAATTCTTCTCAATATAATATAATGGATAGTAGAGAATGCTTTCTTTTACAACATAGAAGATTGCTTTCATAACATAAGATATCACCAAAATTCTTAGTGAATATATGGAAGCAATAGAGAATATATATCAATTGGATGTGTTCCCAACACAACAATAACAAGCACAAACAATACCCTACACAAAGAGAAGCAACTTGCCTTCAATGGAGAAGAGAATTTGCTTCACAGTGGATTCAAAAATATTGTATAACATATTTATACATTCTTCTCTTATATTTTTAACTTCTAACTTCAGGATAAACTCACCCTCAAACTAGATGTATTAATTTTGCATGGAGTGGTGTGCCCCACTTCTAATGCAGTGCTTCATTTCACTGAGTTGTCACTTAGGATGAACTTGCCTCTTAATTGAAAGCTTTCCCACTTAGTTAGGTGGATAACTTAAGTTTCTACATGCAATTGTCACAACTCACATGTCATATTTTAGTTTAACATAAGTGTTGTCATGCAATAACACTTAGTTAACTGAATATTCTTTGTTGTCACTTAGTTAACTCTCTTTAACTGAAGTGTCGTCTTTTAGTTTAACTAAAGTGAAAATACTTTAGTTAACTAGTCCCTTTTATTTAACACTTAGTTAACTGAAATCATGTTGATTGATTTACTTGAAGTGACCACTGTGAGTTCTTTAGTTAAATGATACATATCTTTAACTGATGCTTTAACTAAAGCATTGATACTTAACTAAAGATTTATAACCAAAGCTTTAATAATTTGAGTTCTCTTTAATTAGTTGAAGTGTTTGCATGCGAAATTTTGAATTCTCTTTATCTCTATGCTTTATATTTTATTTCTTTATCTCTTACTTCATGGTCAATATGTGCTAACTTTAATTATCCATCACATTACATTATACTAAGAAGAATTATCGGATGCTATGATCATATTATATTATTCCAGACCAAATCATCATATGCTAAAGTAATTCACTTTAGAGGTGATCAATCTCTAAAGAAGAGTTAATATCAATATGGTGATCATGGTTAATAATATATCACACAACATTAAATGCTTTTAACAAGTAAAGCATGACCTTTACACGGAAGGTCCACCTCTATACGGTATTTCCATCTCATGGATACCTTTATACGAAAGCTTCACCTCAATAAGGGAGATCCATCTCATGGATATATTTATACGGAAGGTTCACGTGATAATCATGACTTGATACACACAAGTTCGGAGCCTTTTCCAACAAGAATTTACAACATCATTACTTTGATCAATTATCTCTATACGGGAGGAATAACCTTTACCAGGAAGGCAATCAAAGTTATCGCCTCTATACGGGAGGATCAATCTTGGATACACAAGATTGGTTTGGAGAATGTCTCTTGACGTTTTATATTTAAAACTCCCCCTCAGAAAAGGAGTCATTATTTTCCATACCAATATTTTCTCGGAAGTACCTAAACTTCGTCACTGGCAGAGGATTTGTTAACACATCTCCAATATGCTCATTAGTAGCAATGTACTAAAGTTTCACTGTATATTTATGGACCATGTATCATATGAAGTGATACTTCATTTCAATGTGCTTCGACTTGTCATGAAACACTGGTTTTTCGAAAATCTTGATGCAAATCTGATTGTCACACCTAATAACGGTAGGCTCGATATTTTCACCGAACAACCCTGCAAGTAGCTTTCTGAGCCACACTGCTTCTCGGCAGGAAACACTAGCAGCAATGTATTCTGCTTCAGTAGTTCTCTAGGCTACGGAACCCTACTGCCTACTGGACCAAGATATCATAATTGATCCTAGGCTATAACAGTTGTTGGATGTGCTCTTATGTTCCACAATGCTTCCTCCCCAGTCTGAGTCTGTATAGCCAAGTAACATGACTCCTCCAATGCTGGCATATATGAGTCCATATGAAATTGTACCTCGAAGATACCTAATCACATGCTTAGTAGATGTCCAGTTTTTGTGTCTCGGATCAGAAATAAATTGACTCAGAATGCTCACAGCATAACATATATCATGCCTCAAATTTATCAAGTACATTAGCGATCCTATAAGCTTTCTATACAAAGTGGGATCTACTGGATCTAATCCAGAGCCCGACTCATGAATTTTCCTCAAATTGGAAACCATTGGTGTAGTCATAGATTTGCAATCTATCATGCCAAACCTGCGCAATATATCCACACTGTACTTCCCTTGTGATAAAAAAAAATTTCATCTTTTCTTTTCCATATCTCAAGTCCAAGAAAGTAGTGCATTAGACCTAAGTCTTTCAGCTCAAAATCTGAGGTGAGCTCCCTCTTGCACCAAGCAATGAGATGTTCCTCCCTAGTGAAAAACAAATCATCAGCATATAGAACCAATATTAACGGTTGGTTCTTCACTACTTTTAATTACAAATTTGGATGAGCTTCACTCTTACAGAAACCCAGTTTCTGAAGGTAGCTATCAATTCTAGAGCACCAATACCTGGGGGCTTGCTTAAGCCCATATAGATATTTCTTTAGCTTGCAAACAATATGGGACTCATTCCCATGCGCCACAAATCCTTCAGGATTCAAAATATAAACCTCTTCCTCAACCTCACCATTGAGAAAGTTTGTCTTTACATCCATCTGGTGAAGTTTCCATCCTAGAACAAATGCAAGTGCAATCATTGCTCGGATAGTGGTGTACCTTGCCACAGGGGAAAAGGTCTCATCATAATCGATGCCTTATTTATGAGAGAAACCTATGGAAACTAATTTGGCTTTATACTTCTCAATTCTACCATTTGCAACATGCTTTATCTTGTAAATCCATCTGGAAGTCACAATGGAATTCCCATCGGGTTTTGGAACAACCTCCCAAACATCATTCTTCATTATATAGTTGTACTCTTATGTCATTGCATCTTTCCGAAATTGATTCTTTGCAGCTTCTTCATATGAGGATGGTTCTGAATCACTGATGTGACTCATCAGTGCAACATACCATGAATATCTGTCAGGTTGCTTGCGCTCTCTAGAAGAGCATGTTGGTGCTCCATGTTTCTCTACATTTTGTAAGATGTCTCGGCACCAAGTAGATCTTATTTTAACGGGAGGTTCATCAGGTGACCTATCAACCAGTTCTAGTGGTTCTTTAGGAGATAGCGAATCTGAGGCATCTTATATTTTCTCCCTCTCTAACTCTAAAGGGGGGGAATCAAACTCGGGATCCTCCATCTCTGAATCACATCGACTCTCTTCAATATTTTGAAAGAAGCTTCCTCATGGAAGGTAACATCTCGTCTGAATTCAATGTGTCTCTCACCAGATACATATATTCAGTATGCTTTGGATGACTTGCTAAAACCCACAAAGGTGAATTTCTTTCCAGAAGGATCCATCTTTGTTCTATTTTCTTTCGATACATGAATGTATATTGGGCTCCTGAATATTCTCAAGTGTGAGATGTCTATATTCTCACCAATAAACACTTCTTCTGGTGTCTTCTCATCTAGAATGGCATGCAGGCTTCTATTTTGGATGTACACAATTGTACGGGTGGATTCTTCCCATAATGAGGTATACATATCTTGATCATGCATCATGGATTTTGCAGCCTCACATATGATTCTATTCTTTCTTTTGGGAACCCCATTTTGCTGAGGGTTGTATGGTACTGTTAACTGTCTATATATTCCTGCATCACTACATAGCTGATTAAATGCGTGCGAATCAAATTCACCTCCATTATCAGACCTTAATGCATGGATTTGATTTTATTTCCGATTTTAAAATAGGGATTTAAAATCTTTAAATTTGCTAAGAGTTTCACTTTTATCCTTCATGAAATAAATCCATGACTTCCTAGAAAAATCATCTATGAACAATACACAATATAAGAAGCCACTCAGGGTGGGGTTGACATGGGACCACATACATCAAAATGTATTAAATCTAAAATCCCTTAGATCTAGTAGAGCTAATAGAAAAACTTTTCTTAACATTCTTCCCAAGTGCACAACCCCGACATACACTATCATGCTCAAAATAAAATATGGGCATACCTTTTACCATCTTTTGAAGTCCTGGTATCGCTTTGTAGTGTAGGTGTCCAAGCCTTCGGTGCCATAGCTCGCATGGACTGATAGTGTGGTGAATCCTAGCTTGAATGTACTTCCCAGGTACCTTTTAGAGTCCTCCCTCTCGAACTCCAATCACAACAACAGATTCTAGGATTTTGTTCTTCAACCATAAAAGTGATTTGTTATCCATGAAGATAACTCGGAATCCTTTGTCTTCAAGAACTGAAACTGGGAGGAGGTTCTTCTTCAATCCTGGAACATACATAATGTCCTACACATGTAGAATATCATTGATGCTCAGTTGGAATGAGGTAAATCCAACTCCTTGGATCGAATAAGTTGAGTTGTCCCCCAACTCTACCATGAATGTCAATTCTTTATCTTTTAGATCGGTGATGGTACTCTTGTAACCAATCATATGTTTGGATGCACCACTTTCAATAAACCATGTGTATGCATTTGTGATGACGGATCCTGAAAGGGATGAGACAAGATAATAATCCCTTCTTGTCTCCTTTTCTTCGAATGCATTCTTTTGAGTGATTTCATCTTCTATCGCACTAGAATCATGAAACTTTCCTTTCCACTTTTCTCTACAATCTCTTGAGAAATGGCATTTCTTGTTGCAATTGAATCATCAAGCTTTTGAATTGTCAAATCCTTTGTTGAACTCCTTCTTCTTTGAATGAGAGAATTTTTTTTGGAAGAAGGGTTTATTTCCTTTCTTCATCCTTGTTGTGAGGACGATATTTTCTTCTTTGATTCACACTGACTTTCTCTGGATTCACCCCTCCTCTTGGAGGCATTAATGCCACAACCTTTCCAAGTTAGTTTGTACTTCTCGATCATTTAACGAAGACAAGAGTGTCTCCCATGAGGATGGGAGTCCATCAATAGCGGTTTGGAGAAGATCATCTTCATCCACCACTAATCCAATACTAGCAAGTTGATCTCTTACCTAAGGATATTGGAGAAGAAGGAGGCCACTGTCTCATCCATCTCGATATTTAAGTTTCAAAGCTTATTCTTCAATGCCCTCTTTTGACTCAGGGACTTCTTCTCATATAGATTAGTCAATGTATCATAACATTCTTTCGCAATTTTCAACGGTGTGATCACAGCCATCAAGTTATATTTTATGGAATCATAGATGATCCATTTAGCCTTATCTTGATTCTTCTTGAAATTGATGCACCCTGAATTAGATGTAGGCTCCTCCACCACAGTGGATACATAGCCATCCAAGTCATGTTCCTCTAGGATGTTGAGAATCCTAGCCTTCCAAGTGTTGAAGTTTGAGGTGCCCTTGAGATGGTCTTCCGGTCATACAGAGATTGATTCGATAGTCTTCAAATATTGTGCTCAACTTCTCAGGATCAACATAGGATTTAGATGGCATGAAAAACTAAGCTCCTTCATGCCCTAAGCTCTGATACCATGTTGAAATTTGGTTGAGCTTTTATCTTTAATTCTTTTATATGCAGAGAATTGAATCAATGAGACAATTCAATCCATGAAATTCATACACCCATAACACAAGATATACCCTGGGGAAAATACTCAAAATTATGAGAAGAAAAACCCCAACAATTCTTCTCAATATAATATAATGGATAGTAGAGAATGATTTCTTTTACAACATGGCATATTTATTTCAGAAGATAAGAGATCACCAAACTTCTTGGTGAAGATACGGAAGCAATAGAGAAAAGAGATCAATCAGATGTGTTCCCAACACAACAATAACGAGCATGAACAATACCCTGCACAAAGAGAAGCGTATTTCCTTCAATGGAGAAGAGAATTTGCTTCACACTGGATTAAACAATACTGTATAACATATTTATACATTCTTCTCTTCTATTTTTAACTTCTAACTTCAGGATAAAATACCCCTTAAAATGGATGTATTAATCTTGCATGGAGTGGTGCACCCCACTTCTCATGTAGTGCTTCATCTCACTGAGCTAGATCACTTAGGATGAACTCGCCTCTTAATTGAAATCTTTCCCACTTAGTTAGGTGGATAACTTAAGTGTCGACATCCAAGTGTCACAACTCACGTGTCATCTTTTAGTTTAACATAAGTGTCATAATGCAATAACACTTAGTTAACTAAATATTCTTTGTTGTCACTTAGTTAAATCTATTTAATTGAAGTGTCGTCTTCTAGTTTAACTAAAGTAAAAATACTTTAGTTAACTAGTCCCTTTTATTTAACACTTAGTTAACTGAAATCATGCTGATTGATTTACTTGAAGTGACCGCTGTGAGTTCTTTAGTTAACTGAGACATATCTTTAACTGATGCTTTAACTGAAGCATTGATACTTAATTGAAGCTTTAATAATTCAAGTTCTCTTTAATTAGCTGAAGTGTCTACATGGGAAATTTCGAATTTTGTTTATCTCTATGCTTTATCTTTTATTTATTTATCTCTTACGACATGGTCAATATGTGCTAACTTTAATTATCCATCACATTACATTATACTAAGAAGAATTATCGGATGTTGTGATCATATTATATTATTCAGGACCAAATGATCATATGCTAAAGTAATTGACTTTAGAGGTGATCAATCTCTAAAGGATACTTAATAGCAATCTGGTGATCATGGTTAATAATATATCACACAACATTAAATGATTTTAACAAGTAAAGCATGACCTTTATATGGAAATTCCACCTCTATACGGGAGGTCCATCTCATGGATACCTTTATACAAAAGGTTCACCTCTATATAGGAGGTCCATCTAATGGATACCTTAATATGGAAGGTTCACATGATAATCATGACTTGATACACACAAGTTTGGATCCTTGTCCAACAAGACTTTACAACATCATTACTTTGATCAATTACCTCTATACAGGAGGAATAACCTTTACACGGAAGGAAATCAAAGTGCTCACCTCTATATGGGAGGATCAATCTTGTCTACACAAGATTGGTTTGGAGAATTTCTCTTGATGTTGTATATTTAACATAAGGACCACATATCTATGCATAGGGACTATATATCTATTCAAAAGGGCCCAATGGGTGGTGCACCTAAGAAGGAAAACACTATCATAGACAAGGATGAGTTGAGAAGGAAGAATTTATGCTTCTCTTGTCAGGAGCCATGGGTTCCAGGACACAAATGTGCCAAAGGGAAAGCATATTGCATTGAGGTTCTCTCATAAGGTAAGTCAGAAGAGGTAAGTGAGGAGGAGAAACAAGTAGAAGTAGAAGAGGAGGAAGGTTATGAAACAACAAAAGAAGAGAATACACCACCTGAGGGTAACAAGATTGTAGTCCTCACAAGAGGAATCCCACGCTAGCACAGTCTTAGATACAAAGGGGTGATCCAAGGACATAGAGTCACATTTTTGATTGATGGTGGGGCTACCCACAACTTCATTGACACAACATTGGTGGAGAAGAGGAAGCTGCATACTAAATCCTTTGACAAATTCATTGTTCTCATATTGGGACACAACTCCATTGATTGTACTAGGTGGATCCCAAATTTGTAGGTCACCAAAGGAGATTACACAGTGATAGATAATTTATATGTTTGTGATGTGACGGACTCAAACATGGTGTTGGGGGTACAATGGTTATTCTCCATTGGTGAGAATTCTATGAACTACATGGTACCAAAAATGAGATTCAAAGATCCAAATGGGAAGTAAGTGTTGCCTTAAACTGACCCAGAGGTTTCCAATTAGACCCAGGTTCTTTGCGGTTCTCCCTTTGACCAACAAAACCCCTTCGCATTGGCCCTTTCGGCAACAACCTACGAGCAGGTTGAGGTCTCACCCGAGGTGTATCTTATGGGGTACTACGGAATCAGGTTTCCACAGTAAATGATGAGTTGTTTATAAGAACAAGCTGCACAATGCAGGATAGAAGGATGGCGTTGCGGGCAAAGTGATGTGGTACGTAGCAAGATCTGTTCTGCGAGCAGTACTGCGCGGTGGAGGCAACAATGCAGTTTGCACCAAGGGTTTCTTACTTCTGCGAATCTTCTATTGGAACTGCAAATTACCCACACTTATCCTCTACTTGGAAGATCTCGGAAATGTTAAGGCACTAAAATGAATATCACTCATCCATTCATTCAGGCACTTACTGGTTATCTTTCTAGCATTCCTTCTAGAACTTGGATTATTACAATGTGAACTGAAATGATAAACATGATTAACTGTGTTGCGTTCCTTCACTGTGCTTAGGAAAGTATTTAAACTTAAATGACTGATTCACGACCTTAACATAGAATTGAAATGTTTGCCATTCATCTGCTTCCGTGGAACCTAGCATATCATTCCCAAACTTCTCCTATTGGTAAATGCATATCAAAGTTCTCATATTACAGCATGCAAGGAAACATTCAAGCATTCATTCTACAGAAAATACAGAAAGTCATTCATTCATAAACATCATCACATAACACAGGATTTAACATGGTTCACTTCCCCAGATGGAAAGCTACGTCCACAAGAATAGTTGGTAATATATATCTTTAAAAAGGGATGGGGAAACCGTTCTTAGTCTGCGCACTCAGCTACAGACTCTCCTTTCTCTCGGTTAGGTCTCTGCGCACACAGCTGCAGAGCCTTTACAATATTCTCAGCTCAGAGAGATTCTACAATACAAAAAGGTTATCTCCTTAAGTTCTCAGCAACATAAAAAGAATAACAATAATCCAAAAAGAGAACAATCCCCATCCCATACAAAAATGTCTTCTTAAATAGATAATTCCCGAAGGTCATGTTTATACAATGTCGAAGACCTAAAACCAAAAACCCTAAGGGTTTCCAAAACGTCTCTGGTTTTCCAAACTGGCTTGCTGGCTCCTGGTAGCGTCTGCTTGATCATGGTGTATCTCCACGTCCTCATTCTGTCGCTATCGGCCTTCCTATTGCAAGCGTGCCTACAATATGCTTCTGCCGAAGCATTTATCTCTAACGGTTTTACCTTCTAAGCATGCCAAACGTCGATTTCCTTAACAACCCACACATGGTCTCCTTCCTGTTTTTCCTACGTCCGCCGCTCGGCAATCCCGAAATATCTTTCCAAAAATGGCTGCTACCAGTCGAGCCGGTAGCTACACTTGATACATGTCCAGCACACCGCTTTGCTGGCTCCACGTGGCCTCCTAACTCCGCAGCACTGCTTCGGCGCAGTACTGGTCTTCGCATCACGTCCAAAACTTTGATGCTGCGCGTAACTCTACAGTCTGGTCAAAAGTTGGATGTTGTGCGCAACTTCGCAGCATCCTCAATACTTAGCCAAAATTGTGTTTCTGAGCTGTGCTTAGCTTAGCTTTCCCTGCTTGCCTCAAAAAGGTGCTTCCAAAACTTTATCTCAACCTGGGCCCAACATGCCCCTAACACTTACATGTTGCTCGTCCCCAAGCCACTGATTATTTCAGCTGTATGACTCTGCGCCGCGACCGGTGGAATGAACTTGGCCGCGAACTTGTCATATGTACTGCACAACTGCGCCACTGCTTCTCTTGTATCCTCCTCAACCTGTTTAATTGTCTCAAGTAGTGTTGGAGTTATTTCTTGTCCAATTTGGTCTTGTACCTGCTCCTGGTTATCGTGCAGTTCTACTAACTTATCTTCAATCTGCTCCGATACCGCCATGGCATTCTCCAAGAGATGCTGTGACTGATTATCCATCTCAGTCTCTTTTTGTCGTAATTCCTGTACTTCTTTCTTTAAGCTGGATATCTCCTTATATCTCGGCAGCCTTTCTCTGGGTTGCAGGGATTTAACCTCTGCATTCAACTTGTCCAGCGCGTTCTATTTTTCTTGTACCGTGGTCTTGACCTGCAGCAACCCTTGATCCTCTTCAAGGGTCGTGATTGCCTGTGAAACCTTATCCAGGAGAGATTGGCACTTATCCATCTCACTTGTAATGCTTTTCGAGGTGGCACTCACTGCTTTCTCTCTGACTTGTTGTTTAGTTAATGGCACCTGCTTATTCACCTTATCCTTTGATGTGGTGATATCGACCTCATAATAAATCTCTTTATCTTGCATCTCTGACTGCAAGGATCTCACCTTATCTCCGATCCTCAGAACTGTGTCTGCAGGATCATCCTGGATTTCTATGTCTTTAATATCCTTCGCCACATTGGATATGGTGGTCTCCAAATTTTGTTGGTGGTCATGTTCATTGTGTAGCTGTATTTCTGCCTTCTGCTGAATTTGTATGTTTGCTGCAGTGAGTTCTGCCTGTAACTTCATTGATACAACTGTTTGTTCATGCATCTCCTCCACGATCTGCATGTGGATGAAGTGCAATTCTGGTAAAGGTATTTTGGCTAAGTCGAGCTCTACCCTCTCGACTCCCTTTGTGTCCAGGACAACTTGTTCTTCCATCGGCAACGCAACAGCCAGTGGGTCCAGATGGACAATTCTAGTCTTTGACGGCAGCGTTATTGCTATTTGTTGGCTTCCTTGTTGTGAGGTTCCTACCGACCTCCTTTCAGCCCCTGCTTCCTGCGACAAAACAAGGCTTTTCTGGGCATCATCCATTTTCTTCATTAGGCCTTGCATTGCAAGCCGCATCTGGTGCAGGTCATCGTGGATGACCATGTCCTTCTTTTCTTTAGCCGCCATAAGCTCCTTCATCTGGTCTGAGACTGTTTCAACTATCATTTCATAGTCATCATCATTGAGGACTGCCTCCAATTGAATCTTTGTAGCCTTCACCTTTTTCCTCGACTTTGGCTTCTCTGAAGTCTCAGCTTCTTTCCTCTTCCCTGTTTCTTCAATAATTAGGCATGAGAGCGGGATCGGCTCACCTTCTACTGAATCTGTCTCCACGTCCATGACCTGTACGTGGAACTCTATTGGCTAATCTTTCATGAGGTCCTCAATATCCTGCTCATACATGATGTACTTTCCTGGGAACCACTCTGGTTTCCTCGTTTGTGCTTTCGGTGATATGAATATACATTTCATATCCACCTGAAAGTTGATGATGTGGATATACTTCACCGTGACCTGCTTTGTAATGCATGGTGTCTTCGTGATTGCGTCGTGTAGTTGAATATAGTACTGGTAAAAAACTTCTGCTGTCGCATGCTGGCACTCTGCATTTGTGTTTGCCCAGAGGTTGACGAACTTTAACCCTCTAGGATCTTCAGTGTCCATAATGACGCCTGTATAATCTCATGGCTCCTTCCATCCACATAAAGCAATCAGGACGATGAGCCAGGTGAAATGGAACTAGCCGCCATTCACCTGTGTGTCGTTGAGTTCTTCAAGGAACTCATTCAACAGAAACTGACACCAATTGAAGCTGTTGCCTTCAGTCGCTGCGGCACCAAGGAGTATTGCACCTGCAAGCACCTCCAAAGGCCTAGTTGTTTTGAGCATCTTGCCTATGAGCAACGGCATTACAAATCTTGTTTATCTGTCCTATATATCTTCTGTCGGGAATCCTCTTTTTTCCTTCACCACCGAGTGGGTTTTCTTCATCTTCTCAACAGCCTCTTTTTCTTTGCTCTTCCCCTGGAAGAATTGCTTCGGATCCTTACTGCACTTGCTTAGCCCAGTGATGCGGTGGGTCAAATCAATGTTAATATCAATGCTTCTGTCCAGCCACAGATAACCTTGGTGGATTCGCGCCATGAGTGTGCGAACCACGATATTCAGTTCTGGAGAACGATCAAAATGTGGCAATCTTAGCAAGTTTAGTAGCCCCGACTGAACGATAGGTGCTAACCAACTGTCAGCTACCAAGTTCAGAGTTCCCTTGGTGTCCTTTTTCCAGCACATATACTGGTTTGGTTGAAAATATGGGTATTTGGGAACATCTAGCTCATCTTTCTTCATTCGCAAGAGGTCATAATCCTCCCATTTACAATCTACTATCTTTCCCAATAGATTCTTAGCAATGTTTACATGCTTTGAGATAGGTGACAGTGGGATGTCGTATCTCACATTCTTAGACAATTTAAACACAGGGGCATTCAGTGCCCGTGGGGAGATATATTCAGGTGTCATCTTCAAAGGTTCTGTCTGAAAGACTGGTGATTTCTGTGCCGAGGATCCCATATTTATGATGTTGGATAGGGGTGCAGTTACAACTTTTCCCTTATCTTTTTCTTTTTCCTGCATCGTCGGATTAATTCTTAGTGATCTGCGGGATCCTTCACCTTGTTCTACAACGACCTTCTTAACTGGAGTTTTCATTAACTGCTGAATCCCTTCGTGCTGAAAGATCCTCAGTGCTTCTTCAATGGTCAATTCTTCTTCTCTAAAGGAAGGTTAGGACATTCATAAATGAGGTAGCAACTAAGGCAGACAAAATACAGATGGCTACTAGCTCAGAGAGGTTAATCACAAGAAAATTCTAAGTGCTTGGTAACGCCCGCGAGTCTCCCAATGGTGTTCTTTATAGGCGTAGCAGACCCTCTCCCGCACCCTTCAACGGCTAGATAATCATTTAATGTGGTGTCTGTTGGCGAATTTGAGTGGATCCTTCGGTTTTTTCTGTCATCAGCATGCTCAGAACGGCTATCTTCTCTTTAAATGCTGAAGCGGTTGCTGCAACGGTCATCTAATGGCTATTTTTCTGAAAAATCCATGCAACGGCTATTTTTCTCTAAGTGTTGTGCTGAACTGCATGGCAAGCCATTTGCAACCCTGCGCAGCTACTTTGTAGTGCCAAAAATTTCCAACTACGCGGCTTCCTTTATATATATATTTTTCTTCTTCTCTCTCTTTTTTTTTTCTTTTTTCCGTTCCACGCAGCTTCAACAGTGTTGCACGGTGCATAGATCATTCTTCTTATCATACCTTCTTCCTTTTATCATACATGTACAGACTCCTTTACATTTCTAGTGTCCACTTTCAACTGTACTTGACACTTAGAACTTCCTTCCTTGGTTGGCTATTCAGGGTTCTGCGAAGCACTGCTATCATGGTATAGCTTTAACCTGCTTCCATTTATCAAGGTTGGCAAGGTATCACCAGCTAAATTGGCTAACTAGACTGCACCAGTGTTAGTAACATGTATCACAGTGTATGGGCCAAGCCAATGCATCTTAAATTTACTAGGGAATTTCATGAATTTTCTATCATACAGGAGGACTAGATCACCTACCTGAAAACACTTGTTCTTTATATGGTGATCATGCCATGCTTTCTTGTGGTCCTTCTGAGCTTGCTGGTGGAAGCCTGCGATGAAGCGATCTTCCTCCAAGCCCAGTAAGTGTAGTAATCTTTCTTCTAGAGCTTCGCAGTCTGCCATCCCTGTAAATGCAGCAATTCTCAAACTAGGGACAATATATTCCATAGGCATTATAGCCTCCTACCCATAAACCAACCGAAATGGTGTCTGTCCTATCAATTGTTTACATGTGGTCCTGTATGCCCATAGCATGGATGAGACGCACAGGTCCCAATCGTCTCTATTTACATTGCACACCTTAGTGAGTGCGTTCTCCAATATTTTATTGAAAGCCTCTACAGTACCATTCGCCTGTGGATGATATGGAGTACTGCGCTGATGACGAATGTGGAATTCCTTTGTAAGCGCCTCAATCGTCTTGTTCAGAAAGTGAGTGCCTTGGTCACTCATCAAAATCTTCGGATAGCCAAATCTGGTGAGTATTTCTTCAAAAATAAACTGCGCTGCAGTCCTTAACTGGTTTTGCTTTCGCCCATCTGGTGAGGTAATCTGTAGCAGTAATAATATACGTTGCACCCGTTCTTTTTCCCGGTGGGTTTATAGGACCCACAAAGTCTATTGCCCATTTTTCAAATGGCTGCAGTGTCAACTGTGGATTCAATGGCATTTCATATCGGCGTGATGGTTTTCCTCTCCTCTGACAGACATCACAGTTCCTGCAATGTTCTTTAGCATCTTTATGGAGCGTAGGCCACCATAGCCCTGAGCGCAATATCTTCTGCGCAGTAGCCATTCGTGCATAGTGACCTCCGGCAATTCCTGAGTGTGCGTCGGATAAAATAAATGGCTTCTCATGATCGAGTACGCACCTGCGCGGGACTTCATCCGGCCCAAGTTTGTATAACTGACTTGCAATTATAGTGAAGTCTACGGCGCACACCACTAACTATTTTTTCTGCTGGACCGAGAATTCCTGGGGTGCCAGCCCTGTGGTTAGGAATTCAATGATATCCTTTTAATAATCATCAGCAACCTGTATACTAAATAACTGCACATCAGGTAGACTATCTTCAATATTCGTTGGCTCCTCTCCTGACTCGATCCTTGACAGATGATCAGGTCCCAAGTTCAGTCTACTTGGCTTGAGAATAATTTCAAATTCATATTCCTGGAACATCAATAGCCATCGGCATATGCATCCCCCTAACACTAGCTTGTTGACCAAATATTTCAACGAAGAATGGTCAGTAAACATAAGGAAGTGCGATCCCAGCAAGTAGTGTCTAAATTTCTGTAGGGCATATACCATTGTAAGGCCTTCCCTCTCAGTAGTAGTATAGTTCTTCTCTGCTGTTGAAAGCTTTCTACTAGAAAATGCAATAGGGTGGTTAATACCTCCCTCTCCTCGCTGAGCTAACACGATTCCCAGGGCAATACATGATGCGTCAACATGGACATGGAATGGCTTCGTCCAGTCTGGAAAGACTAGAATCGGCACAGTGACCATCTTTTATTTTAATGTGTCAAAACTCTATTCGCATTTTGCATTCCAAATGAACGTTGTGTCTTTCTTCAGCAGCTTCTCCATTTCTATGGTTATCTGTGCATAACCATTTATAAATTTCCTATAATATCCAGTATGGCCTAATGTAGATCGCAACATCTTGACTGAATTTGGTGTTGGTAAGTTTGCAATAACTGCAATCTTCGCAGGGTCTAGCATCAGTCCTTGCTTGCATACAATGTGGCCAAGTAAAATTCCATAAGGCACATAGAAAATACACTTTTTCAAATTCAAGGATATTTTATGCTGTTGACATTTCTCGAGCATCATGCGGAGATTCGCGCAATGATTTTTCAATATACCAAATATAGTCCAATCATCAAAATACGCTTCGAAAAACTTATGCATAAAATATTTGAATGCTGCGACAATGACTCTAGAGAATATGGCAGGTTCGTTCTTCAGCTTAAAAGGCATGACGGTGTACTAGAATGACCCCCATTCTGTAGCAAATGTCATCTTATTCCTATCCGCAGGATCAATCCTGATCTGATGATAACCAGAGAAACCATCAGTGAAAGAATATGCCTCATTTCCTCCAACGTTATCAAGCACTTCGTCTATGAATGGAGTAGGAAATGGGTCATGCATGGAAGCATTGTTCAGCTTTCTGAGATCCACACAAATCTTGATCTCGCTTTTTGCTTTCTTGTCTTGAACAACCATGGGGCTAATCCATTCGGATTCTTCAATTGGTTCAATGATTTTTGCTTCTAGCATCTTATCTAGCTCTGCATGGACTTTTTCCTTATAACGCGGATTCAATCTGTATGGCCTCTGCTTGATAGGCTTAGCACCTGGATTTAAAGGTATTTTCATGACCCCTAGGTCTCCCAAAATTCCTTTCATTTCTGTAAATTTTGTTGGAAACAATTCCTGATACTCATGCAAGGTATCTGCGATCTCTGCAATAGTCTGATCATCCCAATAATCCCCTATTGAGGCGAACTTCAGCTCTTTGTCCGTGCCAATGTTCACTTTTTGTGTTTTTACTAGTCCAGTCATATCTGGGATTTCCAACGGGGGTCCTTCTACCTCATGCATTCCTTCTGACTCTGGTATATCTATGTTGCGCGGGTCCTCCTCATCATCTTCATTTGTATCATTGGTATCTTCAGCTAAGTTGTAACACTCGATCAAGTGCTCTTCATGTTCCTTCCATTCTGACTGTAGGTGCGCAGGAACGCACTCTGTCCCCAAAAACTCCTACAATGTTATGTTTTGATGATGACAATCGTCCTGTAATATGCGCTTCTTGATTAGTTGTAATGCTTCATGTATTAATGGATTCTCATGTTCAAAACTGAAGTCCTTCTGGAAGTTCACAACGAGCAGCTCCCAATCAGTGAGTTCACTGCCCAACTCCAGGTAGAGGTACCATTTCTCTAGGATACCCGCATCCAATGTATGTACAAATAAGTGTACCCATTCTGTAAGTGGTCTTTCCACCCATGCCTTTGAACAAATTTCAATGTGTTGACTAGGTTCTGTCTATCCATTATACTTTTCAAAGGGTAAAGTAACATTTTCGGCGAATCGGATCTGCATCTTAGTTCTGCATTGATCCCAAGTGGTCAATGTTTTCTTATGTGCATTCCACCATCTAGTAGGTGTATCGCGCAATGCTATATCTAAAGCTGGCAGTCTATGCTCATCTAGTATAACTGCAATATATTCCCTTATGAAACTGTAAACATTAGCAAAACCATCATATGTGGGAATAGGACTCACCTCTTTTCCGATCCAGCGCAGTGATTTCGTAACCTGCGCACATCTTCTTGTTGATACTCCATGCATGCGGCTTTGCCAATTCTCTAGTCCTGTATCCGATTTAGAGATACAAGAAGTGTCACATCACCAGCTGAGCGTACCATCCGCAGTAGGATTAATGTAGTCTTCCTTGTTCACAGTCAGCTCGTATAGTCGGTCTAAATCTTGAGCTTGGGATTCCTCCTGAATCAGCTCACTATATCTATCACTATCTTTAGGATCCAATGGTGCGATGACCCTAAGATGCTTCCCTTCAAATATCATCTTCTTTGTCTCCAAGTTTATGATAGCCAAGTTATCCATAGCCTAATCAATTCCCAATATTGCTGGAAAAGGTTGACTATCATCCACAATTTCAATAACCTCAAAGTCTACATGACTCTGTACTCCGTCGATGTCAACTACTACATTAGCTAAGCAGCCAAAAGGTATGACCTTCTCCTGATTAGCCATTCGTAACTAGATAGGTGACCAGAGCAACTTTGGTCGACCCATCTGCTGCCATGTCTGCTTAGTCAAGACATTCACTTCTGATCCCAGATCAAGGATGACTTCATCCATTTCAAAATATCCTATCTGTGCAGTAAGCCTCATCTCTCGCCCTGTGCTTTTGTGCTTCCTTATATGATGTACAGTGCTATCTGGAGTCTCTGTTGCAATCTGAGGTTCATACTGGCTGATAAGCTTCTGGAGCTCTACTATGGCTTTTTCGCTTTTTAGTAACTTCATGCAGCTTCACAAGAACTACGCAACAGAAGTACGGACATATGTTGCAGTACTTGTTTTATCATATGGGACCGGCATGTCTTCAACATGAAGTGTTTCACTGCGCAGCGGGATCCTTGATGACTTATCTGCTGGTTCTCTAAATATATCCCGCGTGTCAATGAAGATCTCCTTGTTCTTCTGTAGATTAAGAGGGGGTGCTTTTCCTGGAGCTTTCCTTATCCATATTGTTTCAAGGGGATCCTTCTTCGTATGTGCCTTCCCTGATGTTGAAGCTTCCACTCCTCTGTCGCGGCCTGTCTCAGCGCCAGTGCGCGTGACCACGTTAATGCTGGGATCCACTGGTCTATTCTCTATTGTGATCCATTGGACATTTGGATTTGGAGCCTCTGTTCATCTTCTCTTCTTCATTTCCACCTCTAATACTGGGCAATCTTCAATGACATGCTCAAACGATTTACAATAGTTGCACATAGTGCATGGGTTAACACAATCTCTAGACACTTGCCCGGGTTGGCCACAGTTATAACAAATGACTTGGCCGCGGCCTCTTCCTTATGCCAGACCAGCATTTCTTCCTCTGCTGTGGTATCCACCACCATGACCTCTATATTGTCCTTGGTCATATTGTGCATTTTCTTGTTTTGGCTGGGTATCTTCTTGTATGCGGTACAAGCCAGCGCCTCACATTGAGTCCATATCCCTTTTTCTTTCATTCATTAATTCATATGCGCGGCAGTTGGATTCATCATGTCCAACTGATTTATAGAAATTGCAGTATAAATTCTTAGGATTTTTCACATATTTCTGGATTAGGTAACAATCTTCAGGTCTATGTCCCGTGGTTCTGCAAATTTCACACCATGGGGCCTGATTCTGATTTAATGGGTTAGGCGCACTACTGTTAATATAGTCGCGGAATAGAGGGAAATGCTCGCGGTCATGACCTTCTCCTTTACAACTTGTACACCAGACCTCCTGTCTAGGTTCATATCTTTGTTCTTTACCATTTTTCATACTTTGTAGTTCAAGTGTCAGGGTGGTCAGCTGGTTCTGGATCTGAGACATCCCAGAACTAGTATCCTGAATCAGTGAACCTTCCAGCTTCATTGCAATTTTCAAGGCCTCTACCTGGGATAGAACCTTCTGCTGCATCAATGGTAATCTGATATGAGGTAACATCACAGCAATGAACCATTCTTTATGCTGTTCTGGTGGTATAACAAAACTTACTTGGTGTAGTAAGGTCTTAAATTTCTGATCAAATTCCTAGACCGTTTCAGTTGGTCTCTGCTTTATTTCCTTCAACTCAGTTATACATTGAGACTCAAACTTAGGTTTCTTGAACTCTGCCACCAGCGTGACCTTAATTTTTGCGAGGGTTCTCGGCTGTACGGTAGAGTATTTCATAAACCAATGTAATGCTCTATCCCTGAAAGTGGTAATGAGTTGTGCTTGCTTCACGGCATCGTCCTAGATTTGTCTTACACTCCATACGGCTTCACAAAGGAACCAATGCTGATCAAGGTCTTCTAGGCCAGGAACCAATGAGTTGTGCTTGCTTCACGGCATCGTCCTAGATTTGTCTTACACTCCATACGGCTTCACAAAGGAACCAATGCTGATCAAGGTCTTCTAGGCCAGTTCCTCTGAATATTGGCAGTTTCATATCAGTGTTCGCCATTGTGCTATTAGGTGGTGGGCCGCCGGGATTAGTGTGTGGCTACTGTAAAGGGATCTGCGCAGTAAATACAAATGGGACTATCGGGAGAGATGGACTAGGCTGAGTCTTCTGCGGGGTGGGCTGCATAGCATTTGGGTTCTACTATAAGGGTGGTGTGGTTTGTGCAGCCGGCGGATTCTCAGCGGTAAATGGTTGTGCAACTTCGCTATCAAGATCGCAGGGGATCTCAGTATCTATATGAAGTTTAGGGCCTTCCGGATTCTTATTAATTTTATATCTCTTACCACTTCTAAGAGTATGTGTCTCTTCATTAGAATCAATATATGTACTGTTTATCATGACAAAATTCAAGCATATTACTGCATTCTTAGAACACCTTTCTCAGCTAACAGCATCTTAATGTATAGACTGAGATTGTTCAGAAATTTACCTTGGAATCCTCTGAAAAAATGTGCTTCTGCTTGGCTGTAGGATTTGAGTGTGTCTACATCAAATTCTATTACAAAGCCTTCTAGCATATGATCGACCCAATAATCAACTACTCCTGACAACAGGCTGTCTAACACTTTAAGCTACGCTGTGAGCTCGGGAGTCCACTATGTAGGAACTCCTCCTTGGAAACATTTTTTCTTCTCTATGAGTCGCGAGATCCATGCATGCAGCTCATTTGGAAATGATGCCCAAAAGATCGTGTGAATGTCGTCCAATAGATATCTATCCGACCACTGTGTGTCACTTAGACGCAGATGTCTTATCCCACCAAGCTTGGATTTTTGTCTTTTCAGGATGCCAATAGTCAGATCCTTCGGGGAACTAATATTCTTCTTCACACATCATGATTTCAACTCACCGGAACCATTTCAACTCATCATGGATTCTAGTGCGGCAACGGAACCATTTCAACTCATCATGGATTCTAGCGCGACAACGGAACCATTTCAACTCATCATGGATTCTAGTGCGGCAACGGAACCATTTGTTGGCTTAAACTGACCCAGAGGTTTCCAATTAGACCTAGGTTCTTTGCGGTTCTCCCTTTGACCAACAAAACCCCTTCGCACTGGTCCTTTCGGCAACAACACGCCAGCAGGTTGACGTCTCACCCGAGGTGTATCTTATGGGGTACTGCGGAATCAGGTTTCCACAGTAAATGATGAGTTGTTTATAAGAACAAGCTGCCCAGGGCAGGACAGAAGGATGGCGCTGCAGGAAAAGTGATGCGATACGCAGCAAGACCTATGTTGCGAGCAGTACTGCGCGGTGGAGGAAACACTGTGGTCCACACCAAGGGTTTCTTACTACTGCGAATCTTCTACTGGAACTGTGAATTACCCACACTTATCCTCTACTTGGAAGATCTCGGAAACGTTAAGGCACTGAAATGAATATCACTCATCCATTCATTCATGCACTTACTGGTTATCTTTCTAGCATTCCTTCTAGAACTTGGGTTATTACAATGTGAACTAAAATGATAAACATGATTAACTGTGCTGCGTTCCTTCACTGTGCTTAAGAAAGTATTGAAACTTAAATGATTGATTCACGACATTAACATAGAATTGAAATGTTTGCCATTCATCTGCTTCCGTGGAACCTAGCATATCATTCCCAAACTTATCCTATTGGTAAATGCATATCAAAGTTCTCATATTACAGCATGCAAGGAAACATTCAAGCATTCATTCTATAGAAAATACAGAAAGTCATTCATTCATAAACATCATCACATAACACGGGATTTAACGTGGTTCACTTCCCCAGATGGAAAGCTACGTCCACAAGAACGGTTGGTAATATATATCTTTAAAAATGCATGGGGCAACCATTCTTAGTCTGTGCACTCAGCTACAAACTCTCCTTTCTCTCGGCTAGGTCTTTGCGCACAGAGCTGCAGAGCCTTTACAATATTCTCAGCTCAGAGAGATTCTACAATACAAAAAGGTTATCTCCTTAAGTTCTCAACAACAACAAAAGAATAACAATAATCCAAAAAGAGAACAACCCCCATCCCATACAAAAATGTCTTCTTAAATAGATCATGCCTGATGGTCATGTCTGTACAGTGTCGAAGACCTAAAACCCAAAACCCTAAGGGTTTCCAAAACTGCGCCGGTTTTCCAAACTGGCTTGCTGGCTCCTAGTAGCTGCTGCTTGATCATGGCGGATCTCCACGTCCTCATTCTGTCACTATTGGCCTTCCTGTCGCACGCGTACCTACAGGATGCTTCTGCCGAACCATTTCTCTCTAATGGTTTTACCTTCTAAGCGTGCCAAACATCGCTTTCCTTAACAACCCACGCGTGGCCGCCTTCCTGTTTTACCTACGTCCGCCGCTCGGCAATCCCGAAATATCTTTCCAAAAATGGCTGCTACCAGTCGAGCCGGTAGCTACACTTGATACTTGTCTAGCACACCGCTTTGTTGGCTACACGTGGCCTCGTAACTCCGTAGCATTGCTTCGACGCAGTACTGGTCTTCGCATCACAGCCAAAACTTTGATGCTGCGCGCAACTCCACAGTCTGGTCAAAAGTTGGATGCTGCGCGCAGCTTCGCAGCATCCTCAATACTTAGCCAAAATTGTGTTTCTGAGCTAAGCTCAGCTCAGCTTTCCCTGCTTGCCTCAAAAAGGTGCTTCCAAAACTTTATCTCAACCTGGGCCCAACAGTAAGTGGTCTTGAAAGGGGTAAACACCTATCCCGATCAAGTGGTATATTCACATAATATGAGGGCTATCATGAGGCATGGTGATATTGAGTGGGTTTTTGAGTGCCTCATCACTACACAGGGAACCTCCATAGACATTGCACAACATCTAGAGGAAATCCAAATACTATTGCACGAGCATGAGAAGGTTTTTGGAGACCTTCCACATGGTAGACCACTAGACATGGGTGTGGAGCATAGTATTGAGTTGGAGGTGGGTACCCAATCCATCAAGATCCATCCTTACACACATCCCAAAATATTCAAGGATGATATAGAGAGATAAATCAAGGATCTTCTTGACTTGAGGCATATTAGGCCAAGCTCAATCCCATTTGCTTCTTTAGTGGTCCTAGTCAAGAAGAAAAATGGATCCTTGCGCATGTGTATTGACTACAGCGATCTCAACAAGAAGACCATCAAGAATAGATATATTTTCCCAAGGATTGGCGAGCTTATGGATGAGTTGCATGGAGAAAGGTACTTCTACAAGATAGATCTATGCTCTAGGTACCACCAAATCAGGATGAGAAAAGAAGACATTCTGAAGACAGCTTTCAGGTGTCACTATGGGCACTTTGCATTTATAGTCATGCCTTTTGGTTTGACTAATGCACCAACCACATTTCAGTCTTGCATGAATAAGGTGTTTGGTAAGTAACTCTATAAGTATGTTCTTGTGTTTTTTTTATGATATTTTGATCTACAATAGAACTTGGCAGGAGCATTTGTGCCACTTGGATATTGTGCTAACCATTTTGGAAGATGAGTCTTTGTGTGCAAAGTTGTGCAAATGTGAATTTGGAATGACTGGGATCATTTATCTTTGTCATGTGATTGGACAAGATGGGTTTAAAGTACATATGGAGGATATCAAGGCCATCCTTGATTGGCCTACTCCAGGAAACATCACAGAATTGGGAGGCTTCATTGGCATATGAACCCTACTATAGAAAGTTTGTGAAAGGCTTCTCCAAGTATATTGCTCCCTTGAAATATCTCACTAAGAAGGGGCCATTTTTTTGGACAGAGGAGGATGAAAAATCTTTCAAGAGGATGAAAGATGTGATAAGTAGTTCTCATGTACTAGCATTTCTAGATTTCACGCAACCTTTTGTCCTAGATTGTGATGCTTCTGGGGAAGGAATTAGAACATTCTTGATGAAAAATAGGCATCCCATAGAATATGAGAGAAAAAAATTGCAGCGTCATGAGAGGCATTATTCCATCTATGACAAGGAGATGTTGGCCATCATGCATGCTTTTGATATGTTCTGGCAATATCTAGTTGGAGGCAAGTTCATTGTGAAGATAAATCACAATAGTTTGAAGCACTTCTTGACACAAAGTGAGCTCAATGATAGGCATAAAAAATGGGTAAGCAAGATTCATTCCTATGATTTTTACATAGAATACAAGAAAGGAAAAATGAATGTGGTGGTTGATTCACTTTCAAGAAGTCCTACTCTTTCTTTGATGCATGCTCCCAATTATTGGAAAACACAACTAGCTATTGAGTACTCCAAGGATAAGTTTGCATGTGATATTTTGGATGAGATGATTCATGATGATTAGTACAAGGACTTAATGAGGTGATATATTACAAGGATAGGATATATTTGGTACCTCATTCTTCATTAAAGAATAAAATTTTGGAAACTGCTCATGATGCGCCACTAGCTGGCCATCCTGGTTACTTAAAGACATATAGGAAGGTGAGAGAGAGGTTCTCATGGAAGGACCTCAAGGGAGATGTATTGAAGCATGTGAGAGAGTACTGTGGATACAAAAAAAATAAGGTGTATCATGTACTTCTATATTGTATCTTAAAACCTATTCCCATTCCAGAGAAAAAATGGAAAAGCATCTCCATGGACTTCATCACCAGTTTTCCAAATGTTCAAGGTAAGGATTGTATCTATGTTGTGGTTGATAGATTGATGGTTTATAGATTGACCAATTATGCACATTTATTTTTTTTGCATCATCTATTGCAGAAATCCAAGTTGTTTCTCTCTTCTTTCATGAATTTTTTAAGTTTCATGGGTTTCCCAAGAACATAATTAGTGATCAGGATAACAAGTTTACAAGTGCGTTTTGGAAAGAATTGTTTAAGCTAGTTGGAAAACGTTTTGGATCTAAGTACAAGCTATGATCCAAAAAATGATGGGTAGACTAAAAGGGTGAAACAATGGCTTGAAGGTTACCTTAGAAACTATGTTACAGGGAAGCAAAGAGCGTGGATCACATGGCTACACTTGGTAGAATTCTGCTACAATACTACTTTCCACATCTCCATTGGCATGTCACATTTCAAGGCATTGTATGGATATGATGCTCCCACTTTTGTAGATACGATATTTGGTGATTGTAGGGCTAAAAAGGCCAATTATTGGATCCAAGAGAGTCAATATGTCCTTATAACACTCAGGGACAACTTACAGGTGGCACAAAATCGACAGAAGATGAATGCAAACAAGCACAGGACAGAGAGCACCTTCCAAGAAGGAGACATGGTGTATTTGAGATTGCAGCCATATAGGAAATATTTTTTTAAGTAAAAGGGGGCTGAGAAGTTGTATACAAGGTTTTATGGACCTTACAGGGTGATAACGAGGATTGGAGAAGTTGCTTGTGAGTTGGAGTTACTGGTATAAAGCAAGATATACAATGTTTTTCATGTGTCTTTCCTTAAGAAGGCAATTGGGTCTCAAGTGGTAGTATATAAGGAGATCCCTCCATTGATGATAAGGGAATTTTGGTGCTGATTATAGAGATTATATTGCAGGTCAAAGAGAATAGGCTAAGGAGTAGAGTCATCAAATAATTCCTTGTGTAGTGGAAAGATCTTCCTAGTGAGGATGCAACTTGGGAAGGTGAATACATATTGCAACACCCCAGTTTGATGATGATGCTTGCTGACAAGAATACTTGGGAGGGAATGAATGTAATGTACCCACGTTAGTAGCACATTGATACATCCACTAACCCATTATATTCCCATGTGTTTGAGTGGAAGTTAGCCAAACTGGGAATTAATAGAAATTTAATTAATTTTGCTTAGCTAAAAAATGATCAATTTTCCTAAAGCAGAGTTTGTCCACTTATGTGTTGGGGTGGTTGGGAAGGTAATGATGGAATATTAGTGGCTTTATTTTACTGTTGAATATTCCAAGGATACCTTGAGGAGTTATGGGTCCAAAGAAGTTATTTTGTAACTTATTTGTTAAATCCCTTAAAACATGGAAAGTGGTGGACCAAGCTAGGAAGTGGTGGACCTAACCTCTTTTGACCAAGGAATCTCATTATTATTGGAGGGAAAGGTTGTTAGGTATTTTTAGGGTTCCATTGTGGAGAAATAAGGAAGTGTGGAAATATTTAAAGCGCTAAGTGGGTGATTTTTGGATGAATGGTTTTGGGCCTCCCAAGGTATTGGCCCCTAGTATTGTGAAAGTGGACAAGATTGAGAAAGTGGTTAGGAGACTTGGGTTTTCTCTCACCCAAGGTATTATACCATGGTATTGAGGAAAAATACAAGCATAAAATATTAGGGTGGTGCACTTGTCGAGGGTTGTCTATTGTGTTGAATAAATTGTATTGGATTGCATTGACAATTCTTAGCTCGGATGATGATCCCCATGCTTACCAAGAGGGTGATGGGCCCCTCATTCCATTGAATAAAGGAGTGGAGTAATAATATCCATTCACAGAGGTTATTTCAGGTTTTCTATAGTTCATGGTAGTCATCAAGTAGCTTGGTGGAGAAACATACTCCCCATTTTGGCGTACAGCTACTCATAGGTTGTTTTTGGTGTGTCTTTGGGTTTATAGAGTTGGTCTATGGAATCTATTAGATTATATGGATGTAGAATGATATACCTTATGTAATGAAAACTTTTATTTTCTCTTATAACAAAAAAACCCACCTCTGTACTACAGAAAATTATTTGTTTATTTCAATATTAATGAACCTATGCTCAATGTGTGTTAATTATGACTAGTTTTTGTAGTTCTCCTTAAAAAGTACCTTATTCTTATCTATTTGGAAATATGAGGCCATATTTGAAAACTATATAGAAAATTCGTCCAGTCACCACTTTCGTATCTTAAATCCGACCCCCTTTTTCTTGAGTTGAATCGAGTTGAAAACAAGACAATTACGTAGTCCTGAATTGGGAAATCAAACTTCCGGAGATCCAATTGACCAAATTGACCTCTGCAGTTTTTTGCAGAAATTCTTACTGTAGACCATATCATAACAGAGACTAGAGATCTGTTCTATAACCCTTCCATGATTTCCAGATCCTTCTACCTTCCCCAAAATCAATATTTAGCGTCTTTCTTGTCTGATTGAGCTAGTGTGCCTATTCCTTTGAAAATTTTGGATTAGGTACACTACACTCCCATACCCCACCTATGGAATCATATGGATTTTATATTACATATCAAAAGTGTATATTCCCGTCGTTTAGGATAGCATAGGCATATTATGTTCAACATCCAGCCTTTCCATCGTTACTCATGTATTCACGTCACGCGGCCATAAATGTGGTGTTAAAACCTCCAGCCACTATGAACCTAGCCACTAAATTATACAAGTAGATGATACATACACAACCAAATTTGAACCCAAAATCCAACGCAATTGACCTTGTCAATGGATTTCACCTTTATAATTGTGAATTTTCCTTAGTTTTTTTTTGAAATTAACCCCAGGAGTCATTGAATTTTTGATGATCGTCGAATATCCTACTAGCGTTTTCGTATTTTTGAATTCTGCAGCCGAATATCTGACATATCCACATCAAATTCAAATATCCTACTACAACGGTCAATAGATTAAAGTCATCGGATATCCGACATTTCTGGTTATAACGATCACTATGTTAACGTTGTCGGATATCTAACGATAATTTATTTTTAGAAACTATAAATTATAGGAATATTCCGACTTGTTTGCTATACAATCGACGATTTGGGGAAATTATATTCTTTGCACAGACTGTTTTTCGTACAAAAATCCACAATTATTTCAATTATTACTGTGATTAAAAATAGTGAAGTGTGGAGCTTTATTTTTTAAGATCGATAGTCATCAGTCAAGCTTGGTATCATAAAACGTCACATAACAGTATTCCTGATCTAGATGAACAAAATCAAGAATTGTTTGCTAGATTGTGGGATGGACTGAAAATAAAGGGTGATGGGAAATGTTATTGTCCATGTATTCAATGTAGGGGATTTAAAAGGAGAAGAATAAAGAGCACAACAACTAAAAGACAATGTAGGGAACATGGATCTTAGTTTTTCAGCATTTAATTCAATCTGATCTAGGATCTTAACTGAGAGAACAACATGTAAAGCATATCAAACACAAGAGACAAGAGACAAAGCATTTCACCAGGGAAAACCAAGAAGGTGAAAAACCTCGCAACTTCCTCAGAGATAGATTGAGCACCAATACAAAGATCACAAAGATCAAACCCCAAAACAAGAGATAGTCTCCTAGCAGTTGCTCCTCCTCCACTTGTGCGCACTCCTCCTCTCTCTCACTAATGCGAAGTGAGTGAGTGTGTGAATGAATAAATGAGAGAGTCACACTCTCTATTTATACTTTACTTCACTTGAATTTTAACTCTAACTAGGTCATCCCCAACTTAACCACTTAACATAATGCTAATTGGGCTAACCCCACTAGGGTGTTCTAATAACCCTTTGACCCACACAACTTATACAGGGCCGACCCCACCAAGGTGGTCTAATAACCCATCAAGTATAAGTTGAGACACTTACAATAATACTTGCGACACTTGCAAATACAAATGATGACACTTCCAATTGGAGGAATGATACATCTCCATTGGGGATACAATAAAGTACAAATGTAATACATAGAAGAATATCTTCCGAAGTTACAAATACATCAACACTCGCTCTTAACTAGGAAGGTATTCTCTAGACATAGGTCATCAATAAATATTGCCACAAGTCTTCAATTCTGGAGTTGGATCATTGTCACTGGATCACGGAGCATCAGCGTCACTGTTGCTGTACTCGTCATCTCGATCACTGGGCTATCTCCCAATTCTTCTCATCATAGGAAGTTCTACAGAGCCATCCCTTTTTCATGCTGGTTGTAGGCCTAGCCTCCTGTAGGTCTTCAACGTCTCTGGCCATCCTGTGGAATGTGCATCAACAAAATCTCGAAAGAGCATCCGAGCTCAAACTATCGGATCTCCCAAGATCTTTTACATGTGACCACCACAAAACCTCGAAAGAGCATCCGAGCTCAAACTATCGGATCTCACAGGATCTTTTACATGTGGTTAGGAAAAACCTTAAAAAAGTGTCTTGCAAATTGGAAGATCTCTAAAGAGCATCCCAGGACTTTTACGAGCACACAACGCAACCTATCGGATCTCCAGGACTGATTACATGCCTCCCATAGAAAAACCTCGAAATAGCATCTGAGCTCAAACTATCGGATCTCCCATGATATTTTCTATGCTACCTATAGCAAAACCTCGAAAGAGTATCCAATCTCAGACTATCGGATCTCCCAGGATATTTTCTATGCTACCTGCACAATCTGTCCTTGGCCAACCAGTAGCAAAACCTCGAAAGAGTATCCGAGCTCAGACTATCAGATCTCCTAGGATATTTTCTATGCTACCTGTAGCAAAACATCGAAAGAGTATCTGAGCTTAGACTATCAGATCTCCTAGGATATTTTCTATGCTACCTGCACAATCTGTCCACGGCCAACCTGTAGCAAAACCTCGAAAGAGTATCCGAGCTCAGACTATTGGATCTCCCAGGATCTTTTCTATGCTACCTGCATAGTCTGTCCACTGTCGCGCAGTATCGACCTAATACTCATGATCACCTGATCATCCTCGCACAGAGCATCCTCCTGATGCTCATGATCGTACTGATTATCATCATACAATACATCATCCTGATGTACAACATCTAGAGCATCGACCTGATGCTCACCACACATGATCGTCCTAATCATCATCATAGAATCATCCTGATATATATCATCACATGATCATCCTGATCATCATCACATCATCGTCCCGATGCATATCATCTGGAGCATCGTCCCTATGCTCATCACACATGATTGTCCTCTTCAGATCATCTCATCATCCACGGAGCACAGCCCAGATGCACATCATACAGCACCTACACCACCGACATGGGAGAACACATCTACCACCATTTGGGGAAGGATCCAGCCCTTACTTTTTTTACCATGGGAGAACACATCTACCACCATGTGAAAAATGGCTTCATACCTTACATCTACACCATGGGAGAACACATCTACTACCATGTGAGAATGGCTCCAGCCCTTACATCTGCACCATGGGAGAACACACCTACCACCATGTGAGAATGGCTCATTAATTACATCACAACCATGGGAGAACACATCTACAACCATCTCAGAAAATCCCATGTTCATTTGTGTCTTCCGGACTCATTACTTCCCCTTGGAAGGAACCTCGATCTGAAGTACACCAAGCCTCTTTCTGCAGTACTCAAACTTCACTCTGGCTAGTGGTTTGGTCAAAACATCCATAACCTGCTCATCCATCGCAACATACAGGAGCTTCACTGATCCTCTCTGCACCATATCCCTGATATAGTGATATTTGATCTCAATATGATTCGACTTGTCATGGAACACCAGGTTCTCTAACAACTTCACACAACTCTAGTTGTCACAATAGATACAAGTAACATCCAATTGGATATCAAATAAATCAGATAGTAGCTTCCTTAACCATACTACCTCACAACTAGCCGAACAAGCTGTGACATACTCTGCTTCGGCTGTACTCAGTGCTATGCAGGACTGCTTCCTGCTAAACCAAGAGATCACACCTGATCCCATACTGAAACAGCACCCTAAAGTGCTCTTCCTATCTGCAGCACTACCTGCCCAATCTGAATCAACATAACCCTCCAGGTTAAACTTTTGATTCGCATCATACTTGAGCCCATAATCAACCATACCCTTCAGGTACCTCAGAATATGCTTTACAACAATTAAGTGAGCATGTCTAGGATCCGTCAGGAACTCGCTCAAGGTGTTCACAGCAAAGCAAATATCTATTCACAGCAAAGCAAATATCTGGTATCGTGTTCATCAGGTACCTAGACCAATCATCTGACGATACATCGTGGCATCAACTGACTCTGATGAAGCATCATTCAATAGCTTCAGGTTTGATTCCATAGGTGTGGCCATGGCCTTGCAGTCCATCATTCCTGTTAAAATTTAATATGCTAAGACAGAAAATAACAGCATTACATTCCATTTCACAATAATAGCATATACAGGATCACTGAAGAAACAACAAGCATAGCATAAACACAAGAGACACAGATTTATCCTGGGAAACCCTCATGGGTTAGAAAACCCAGCAAAGCTTCCTCAATATAGATGACCAGCAATATACAAAGATGTAACCCTAAGCATAAGCTCCTTCTTCTCCATATCAGACCTCTTCTCCACAAGTGCGCCTCTCTCAAGTGAGTGAGTGTGTGTGTCAAATGAGGAACACACCTCCTCTATTTATACACTAATCTGACATATCTTTTACACAAGTACACGTAGGATCGTATTTAACCAATGGGTTAAATACCCCACTACAACTGACTAGGCCAACCCCTCTAGGGTGGTCTAATAACCCTTTGACCCACATAACACATACAGGGCCGACCCCCACTAGGGAAGTCTAATAACCCGAGTTACCACATTCCGACGGAGGAATAAACATCTCCGAATATACAATAAGATCTTCACGGAGGAATGAAACATCTCTGGAATAATAAAGTACAAATATAATATTCTTTAAAGTTACAATATCTCAACACTCCCCCTTAACGAGAAGGATATTATAACAACATCTGCACGAGCAAGGAGTCATCAACATCATACATGATACATCTATAAATCATTGGAAGCTTTCTCAACATCATCAGTAACTCAAGCAGTTACTGGAACATCTTCAATACTGGAATATCAACATCTTCAGTACTGAGTCTTCATCTTCTGCAGCACTCGAACAACTACAACAACATCAACATCTGGATCCTCATGATCATCAGCATCGTCATCATACGATCATCAGCATCGGGATCATCTCGATCTACAACATCTGGATCATCTCGCTCTACAGTATCTGGATCATCACGATTTACAGTATCTGGATCATCTCGATATACAACATCTAGATCATATCGATCTACAGCATCTGGATCATCACGATCTACAGCATCAGCATCTGGATCATCTGAATCATCTCGATCTACAACATCTGGATTATGTCGATCTACAACATCTGGATCATCTCAATCTACAACATCTGGATCATCACGATCTACAGCATATGGATCATCTCGTTCTACATCATATGTATCCACACTGATACATCTATCATCAAAACATGTATTCTCACTAATACATTTATCATCAAAAGCATGTATTCTCACTAATACATCTATCATCAAAAACATGTATTCTCACTAATACATCTATCATCAAAAGCATGTATTCTCACTAATACATCTATCATCAAAAGCATGTATTCTCACTAATACATCTATCATCAATAACATGTATTCTCACTAATACATCTATCATCAAAAGCATGTATTCTCACTAATACATAGCAGCATATCCTGCAACACACACGATCATATTAAAGGATGATCAATCCCGCTCTCTTTAGGACATAGGTCCATGGATGATAAAATCCAGTCATGTACCTTTTGAACTGAAGTCCAGGGACGATCCAGTCCTATCAATTCTCGGAGACCTCATGTCTACGGCTCAGTTCATAGGACCAAAGTCCAAGGATGATCCAATCCTTACCGTACATTTAGGACTGCATCCAAGGATGACTTAATCCTCAACCGTACATTTAGGACCATGTCCAAGGATGACTTAATCCTGAACCGTACATTCAGGACCACGGCCAAGGATGACTTAATCCTCCACCGTACATTTAGGACCACGTCCAAGGATGACTTAATCCTCCACCGTACATTTAGGACCACGTCCAAGGATGACTTAATCCTCCACCGTACATATAGGACCATGTCCAAGGATGACTTAATCCTCCACCGTACATTTAGGACCACGTCCAAGGATGACTTAATCCTCCACCGTACATTTAGGACCACGTCCAAGGATGAATTAATCCTCCACCGTACATTTAGGACCACGTCCAAGGATGACTTAATCCTCCACCGTACATTTAGGACCACGTCCAAGGATGACTTAATCCTCCACCATACATTTAGGACCACGTCGAAGGATGACTTAATCCTTAACCGTACATTTAAAACCACGTCCAAGGATGACTTAATCCTCAACCGTCCACCAAGGACTTCATTCTCGAAGACATACGTCTATGGCTCTTCTTTAGGACTGAAGTCCAGGGATGATCCAATCCCCTCACATGTTCACCAAAAACTTCATTCTCGAAGACATACGTCTACGGCTCTTCTTTAGGACTGAAGTCCAGGGATGATCCAATCCCCTCACATGTTCACCAAAAACTTCATTCTCGAAGACATACGTCTACGGCTCTTCTTTAGGACTGAAGTCCAGGGATGATCCAATCCCCTCACATGTTCACCAAGAACTTCATTCTTGAAGACATACGTCTATGGCTCTTCTTTAGGACTGAAGTCCAGGGATGATCCAATCCCCTCACATGTTCACCAAGAACTTCATTCTCGAAGACATACGTCTACGTCTCTCTTGAGGATGATGCAATCCTATCATGTCCACCAAGGACTTCATTCTCGAAGACATATGTCTACGACTCTTCTTTAGGACTGAAGTCCTGGGATGATCCAATCCCCTCACATTTTCACCAAGAACTTCATTCTCGAAGACATACGTCTACGGCTCTTCTTTAGGACTGAAGTCCAGGGATGATCCAATCGCCTCACATGTTCACCAAGAACTTCATTCTCGAAGACATACGTCTACGGCTCTCTTGAGGATGATGCAATTCTATCATGTCCACCAAGGACTTCATTCTCGAAGACATACGTCTACGTCTCTCTTTAGAACATATGTTCAAGGATGATGCAATCCCCTTGTCACCTTTGACCCTGTCTAAGGACCATCCACCAACCTCTCTGTCGGCATCACTAATATAGGTATCCTCATCATCGACCTCACTATTGATGCAGCCAATCTCATCATGAGTTATCACATCACTCCCCCTTTCGAGGAGGGTCCTTCTGAACTATATTAAGTTTGTCTCGGAAAACTTTATTTGAGGTAGAGGTTTGGTTAGTACATCGGATTAGAAGTTTGGTTAGTACATTGGTAACTTGTTACAAATAAGAACTTTTGGTTCCTTTCTGCACCATATCTTGGAACACTAGATTTTCTGCCATCTTGATACAACTCTGTTTGTTACATAGGATCATAGTTGGGTCTATCTCTAATCAAACAATCCTGAAGCCATACTGCTTCATAACTTAGCAGAGCAAGCAGCCATATATTCTGCTTGTGCTAAGAGCCATACTAGATTGTTTCACGAGATCATGGCTGATCCCAGATAATAACATCCTCTCGATGTGCTCTTATTGTCTGATACACTTCCTTCCCAATGAACATCTGTGTAGCCATCTGAAGTCATGATTTTCAAGATAACATAGATCAAAGTCTATTGTATCCTTTAGGTACCGTATCACATGATCTGCATCTTATCAGGTGAACACATCTAGTTTCCACTAGATACTGACTCAAGGTGTTCACAGCAAAGCATATATCTGACCTAGTATTTGTTAGACACATCAATGACTCAATATTTTGTCTGTACAAAGTTCTATCCACTAACTCTGATGAGTCATCTGCTAACAACTTCAAGAGTGGCCATTCCAACACATCAAGTCCTTTTAATATTTCTCAGCATACTTTCCCTGGTTGAGAAAGATTCCTTCTGAGCCTTGCCATACTTCTAGACCTAGGAAGTAATGCATCAATCTAAGATCTTTCATTTCCATTTCTGCAGCCATCTTCTTCTTTCTTTTCATGATCTGTTTCTCATTCCTTGTCAGAAAGAGATCATCATCATACAATAATGGTATGATAGGTTCATCATCCACACCCTTAAGGTAAAGATTAGGAACAACTTTACTTTTGGTAAAGCCCAATCTTATCAAGAACTTGTCAATTCTCCCTTCACACTTTGCATTGAATGATCTTCTGCATATTTATCTTTGCCATCTCTCGTTAGATGGGTCTACTGATATGAGCCTCAATATCATTTGAACTCTGTGGTGAGTTCCTTCTTGCATCCATGTCATCTGTGTATAGAAACCATATTCAACCTTGTAGCAAAGGTTGAGATCCACATCACCCATGGTGATCATTAAGCTCATCAATTGATTATCGATCCTGGGAATCCATACAAAACCTGATTCACACTTCTTCTTTAATTACATCATTAAGAGAATGGTCTTATCTAGCCACTTGGAGCAAATATCTCATCATGATTCTCTTCCTCTTTCTAAGAGAATCTTCTAGCCACAAGCCTTCTATAGTGTGTTTGATTTGTAAATCTTTTGTTGCACATCCATTCATCATGATCTTTCCTACAAATCAAATTTAAGTACATGATTAGTAATACTTCATAATCATGATAACCTATTATGCATACAGATATCATTTACATAGTTATGCAACTATCTTGACCAATACTTTGGCACAACACTTTTCCATATCCTGTATGCACACAGTGGCTATCTAGATGCCTTCCATCTCTACCAGAACATACTATCGAGAGCGTGCACAGCTCTTAGCATGTCAGCAAAGAGGTTTCATTCTAGACAAGCAACAATGGAATGTTTGTCCAAGTTACCAATCATATGCATATTAGTAGTATATTGTTCAATGCTCTATGAATGTTTACACTCAACATGATATATTCTAGGAATATAAATATGCATACAAGCGATATCATTTACTATAACAACTCAAATACTTATCTTTTATGTTTGTGTGGTTGCCTCCCACTTGATCTTCTATATGTCTTTTGAAATTCTATTCATTCTGTACCACTGTGCATGCTCAAGTGTGCACTAGTGTCATCCTCATGATCTCATACACAAACATACATTCATTAGTATATTCTCAAAACATTCTAATTCAAAATAATCTTGAATATGTATAGTCATGATTATTAGTATTCAGGGTTTCAAGGAAGTCTTCTTTTACTCATGCATATTCTTGTTTGATCATAGTACTCTTCTGGTTAATTAAATCATCAAGACAAGAGACATAATATGCATAAACCCTTGATTACTAAATTTATGAATAAACATAACCAATCATGCCAAGTATACTCATATAAGGGATCCTAACACAATGTAAGATTCTAACTTGTCATAAGAAAACATACCTGGATTAGTATACCTGCTTAGTTATGTACAACATACCTAAACAATCTCTTCAACGATTTAGAGATCCTAAGCTAGAACCTGCATGTCTCATAGGTTAAGCATAATACAAGAAAGTCATACATACCTCGTAAGTAGAACAAAGATTATGGATGATTCTTTGTCTTCATGTTGTCATGGTCATGGAACTTGATTTGTCTTTTGTGATGTACCTGTATCTTGTTAGCAGACAACATCAACCTCACACAACACCATAATGCATTATTACAATCATATAGCCCTAATCAATGAATGTCTTCGATCATTCACATGCATTCATACTATTACTAGGGTGATAAGACAATTCTAACAATAATCAAGATTGTACTAATAAATAATATGAAGACAAACACATCATGAACTTAATCAGGAATTAGATTTCAAGACATACCTGAACCTCCTTAAGTCATACCTGTTGAGACTTCTTGTAGACTTCTTATGTAAGGCCTTAGCCTCAACTCCCCCTGAAACTTGATCTGGAGCTTGATTAGGGTTTGCTAGAGAAACCTTAGAAATTCAATTTTTGACTTTCACACTTCTGAATGGATTGAAGGATGTGTCTTGCTGAGTTGATCAAACTAGCATACTTCAATTTTGAAATCTCCAAAATTTGACCACTCAAAATTTCCTTCGAAACTTCTGGATCTTCTGGACAGGAACCCTAAACTAGGGTTTGATGAAGCTCACCCTTCTGCTCAATCAAAAAGTTTGATCCAAGGTTCTAAACTCTTATTTTTCTGAGGAGCTTTCAGCCGTGGATACCGATTCCAAAAATTCTAACTTTCTCCGAAACCCTAAATTCCGGAAGCCATGAATAAAGGTGCTGCAAAAATAATTCTGTTTTGACATAAATATGTACCTGATTGTTTCTACTATAACTCTGAAATTTTTGCTCCACAGGGTCTAAAAACATTTTCTGCAGTAGCCTGACCTGTCATCTTTCCATCCTGATAGGTCTGACCTCAACTGGATTTTCTGAGAGAGATTTATGCCAAGTGTCGCAACGTGACCTGTTTATGGGTTAATACAGGAGAGCGAACTTGTACAGAGTGCCACGTGTCACTTTTTGAACTTCGGCCTCTGAAAAATTTTCCTGAGATATCTCCCCCTGTTATATTTCCATCCTGATAGGTCTGACCTCAATTGGACTCTCTGAAATAGAGTTATGCCAAGTGTCGCAACGTGACCTTTTTATGGGATAAAACAGGAGAGCGAACTTGTACGGCGTGCCACGTGTCACTGGTTCACCTTCGGCCTCTGAAAATTTTTCTTGAGATAGTACAGTCTGTGTACTACCTGTCACTTTTTATGAAATTGCATTTGGAGTTTCCTAGCCCAAGTTATGACCTTGTTTCCTAGGTCACTTGATTTTGACTGAGATCTGGAAGAGGCAGAAACCCTAACTTGTACTGATCATAACTCACAAAGTACAACGAATATGAGGGTTCCCTTTGGACACAAGGTACCTGGGGATGTTATCTTCGACCTATAAACTTTTCAGATCTTGAACCTTCGCATAAATGGATTTATAGCGAAAGTTCCACGATGACTGGTTTTTGCTATGTAAAACCCTAACCTTCAAATTGTCGTAAGTAAAGCAAGTGTCGTAAGTGCCATACCTTGCCTTCCTTCAGGTTAGCTCTGATACCATGTTAAAATTTAATATGATAAGACAGAAAATAGAAGCATTACATTCCATTTCACAATAATGGCATATACAGGATCACTGAAGAAACAACAAGCACAGCATAAACACAAGAGACACAGATTTATCCTGGGAAACCCTCATGGGGTAGAAAACCCAACAAAGATTCCTCAATATAGATGACCAGCAATATACAAAGATGTAACCCTGAGCATAAGCTCCTTCTTCTCCATAGAAGACCTCTTCTCCCTAAGTGCGCCTCTCTCAAGTGAGTGAGTGTGTGTGTCAAATGAGGAACACACCTCCTCTATTTATACACTACTATGACATATCTTTTACACAAGTACACATAGGCTCGTATTTAACCAATGGGTTAAATACCCCACTACAACTGACTCGGCCGACACCTCTAGGGTGGTCTAATAACCCTTTGACCCACATAACACATACAGGGCCGACCCCCACTAGGGAAGTCTAATAACCTGAGTTACCACATTCCGACGGAGGAATAAACATCTCCGGATATACAATAAGATATTCACGGAGGAATGAAACATCTCCGGAATAATAAAGTACAAATATAATATTCTTTGAAGTTACAATATCTCAACAATTCCGAACCGCTTCAGGATCTATACTGCATACTTTCCTTGTCCAAGGAAGATTCCATCTGCACTCTGCCACACCTCCATACCTAGAAACTAATGCATCATACCCAAGTCCTTCATCTCGAACTCGGAAGCAAGCTTCCTCTTCGTATCGAAAATCAACCTATCCTCTCCTAAAAACAGGTCATCCACATACAATAGGAGTATCACTGGATTTCCTTCCTCAACCTTGTAGTAAAGGTTGGAAACCACTTTACTATTGGTAAAGCCCAAACTGGATAGGAAGCTGTCTACCCTGCCATACAATGTCCTAGGTGCTTGCTTCAAGCCATACAAAGCTTTCTTCAATTTGCACACATATGACTCCTTGTCATGTGTCTCAAAACCAAGTGGCTGCTCCACATACACTTCCTCGTTGACTACACCATTCAAGAAAGTTGTCTTGACATCCATCTGGTGTATATTCCACTTCATTACTTGCCTTGTATTTCTCTATGCTGCCATATGTAGCATGCTTGATCTTGTAGATCTACTTGGAAGTCACAATAGAATTCCTTTCTGGTCTTGGGACCTCATCCCAAACATCATTCTTCATGATCAACTGATATTACTCGATCATGGAATTCTTCCATTACTGCATCCTAAATCTCGGGAACTTCAGATTCTTCAATATCTTCAATAGATAGTTTTCTTTGAATTTCGTTGCTGGAACAAATGTTGTAGTCATTCTTTTGTAGGTGATTGTATACGATATTTCCTACAAGTCAAATTCAATTGCATGATTAGAAACTTCTCATCGTTTTCAGAACAAAATATTACACATAAGAATATGTGTCATACAGTCATGAAATTATTTTAGCCAATACTTCAATACAACATTTATCCATGTCCTGTAACTTTCTAGATGCCTTCCATCTCTACCATAACATTGTTAAGAGTGTGCACAACTCCCAACATGTTATCAAATAGGTTTCATTCTAGATAAGTAGCAATGGAATTTTGTATAGTACCATAGGCCACTTACCCATTACTATATTAGTAGTATCTTGTTCATTAATGCAACTTTTCTAAAATGCATAATGTACATCCTAAAACTAGGAACATAAGTATGTACATGACTGCACAACTTTTTTAAATGGTGAGCGCTACTATGCTGAGAAGGAGTAGCGCTCATAAGGCTTTGAGCACTACTTTTATACACTGGAGTAGCGTATGGGCGCTAGTCTCTTTGAGTAGAGTAGCGCTCATATCTCAGAATGATATGTTTAGGGTTTTTTCCAGTAAAGTTAGGAAATGGAGTAAGTCAAAGTATCATCTAAGGTCAACATGCTCCTCCATCCAAGTTGTCCTTTTGTGTGATCAACAGCTCAAGGTGATCACGGATGGAGAGGTGCAAGTTTAACCTATAACAGATGCCCCCTAATGTGTGAGGTCAAAGGGAAACGATGGCCGAAATACATTATAATCCAAAGCCAGAGGAGGAGCAAAGAACCGTAGAAAACAAGTCGCAAGAACACCTGCAACAAAGATCAAGGTCAGCAAGCAATTACAACTTTGACACCATATAGATGTGCAGTGTGATACAACATGATCTCCGATACATAACAAGGAGATGTATATAAAGCATGGCCACTTGGAATACAAGTGTGGATCCATGTCAAACTGAGAGATCATAGCCATAACAACAAACTGGATCTATGTCTCATGGAGAGCCGAATATAAGTGAGGCTCAGTCTTGCGCAACTTGGGTGATAACAAAGTGAGGTACTGTCATCCAAAATCCCAAGGTCTTCATCCAAAACAACTCTAGGTACAAACCCTAACCATGTGAATAGATGAGCTGATAGTCGAACATGGGGGGTATCGTTTGATTACCAGTCATTGATGTATACCGTTAAAAAACGCGAGGACTTCCACCGATAAGGATGATGGGGTCCAAGGTACCAAGTACGATCCGCAAAATGTGAATAAATGGACTTGGAGTCAAACACTTGGGGAACCTGTCGAAGAAGAGACATTGATGTATTCTCATCATTCAATAGCGAGGAAAATTGCCACTGGTGATTGCAATCTCCAAGGTACTAACCGAAACTCTAAACTTCATTCCCAGAGTAAAATGAGTTGATGTCGATGGGAAGAAGTTCATTGGAAGGGAGGCCTTAAGGCATCCTCCATCATCCAACTCAAGGAACACTCAACTGGTAAGAGCTGATATGGAATAATATGTAACAAGACTGACACTAGGAAGGCAGACACATGAGGTCAAGGTAAACTGCAGAATGGCCGACACAGGGTATATCCTTGAACATTGAGCATGACACAAAGTGACTCAGGCAGTTTCTGACATAATGGGGTAAATAATAAGTCTGAAATGTAAGAGACATTATCAGACCCTCCATATGGTTGGAAGAATAACCAACTGGGGGAGTAAATAAATCGGAGGAAAGGTTCACCCTGAGGTCAAAAACTAAACCCAACCGACAAAATAGACTCAAGTAGGTGTTGTGTTCAAGGATAGAACTGACTGAACTGCCTTTGACAATGAAGATATGATATGTCTTTCCTGTCCCTTATTCTTTTTAGATAAAAGAATACCCTTCTTGTTGTTTTAATGAGTCCAAGAAAGAATGAAAACTCAATAGATCCAACCATGTAAAAAGTTTAACGAGCCCATGGGAGGAAGACTCAGGACCTTCTTCATTATTTATAGAGTTCGAAGAAGAGATAGAATATTACTCTATATTACTGGTCTCTGGATTTTAATATCGAGCCGAGATCTGTTCTTGCTCGCCGGTGTTTTCAATTTTAAGGAGTCTGAAAAACTTAAACAATAACTCCATATATCTGCTCGTGGATTTTAGTATCGAGCCCAAGCAGATTAATGCTCGCCGGTGTTTTCTTGTTTATACAGTCTGAAAAACTTAAACAATCCTCTTTTCACCTATCCGTGGATTTTATATCGAGCCCGGATTGGTTCGTGCTCGGCGGTGTTTTCTTGTTTATAGAGTTGAAAAACTTAAACAGTCCTCTATTTACCCTCTCGTGGATTTCACATCAAGCCCGAGTAGGTGAATGCTCACTTGGTATTTTCATGTTTAGAGAGCCTGAAAACCCTAAAGAAAGGCTCCAAAAGGTCCTTTTTCGTGTAGTTAGTCTCCTCCCCCGAAAAAGTATAAAACAATGGAAGAAGAACTCTTCTAGCGCATACAGGAGTATACCTAGAGTATACCTTTTCCATAGTTAATCCACCTAGGCCCGGAAAAGGGGTAATTCTATACCTGAGTGGATGAGCCTTCGATTAGTTTAACGAGCTCGAAGAGGACAAGCTTGCTCGGAAATCTTGTTTAGGTTTAAATAGTCCAAACAAGAGCTTAAAATGACTTAAAGGTCAGCTTCTAGGATCATAGCTTCATACTCTGCCAAAACTAGGTCTTCAACAAAATATTAGTTGATGCGGCAAAAAATCTTGAATGATATATGAATTTGAACTATTTAACTAGTTGACAAGGTCTATCATCAAGAGTTTTTAAACTTAGGAGATGAATCCGACAAAAATTAAATGAAAATTGAGCTTGGATTAGTATTGTACCATATGTGTGTTTCAATTGATTAATTAGTGATTTTTTAAAAATTTTGAAACTATAGAAAATTAAACAATGGTGGGTAAAAATCAAACTCCAATTCTTATATATGATTTCATTTTAAAAACCAATTTTCAAATTGTTTTGTAGGGCAAAGATTGGGGCAACCTTTTGCAATTTCAAATCTCCGTGGCGATCAAACCAAGCATCCAAACGTCGTTATTCCTCCACTAAGTAAGTTAAAATTCACCCTACTTGCATTTTCATGGTTTAGTTTTCATTTTTTGAGCAAAAAATGGCTTGCAACATGATGCTCACATCTTTTGCTGCACGGGCGCTACTGTGTAACCATAACGGTAGCGTGTAAATGCGATGGGCGCTACTGTGCTCAAGAAGAGTAGCGCCCATATGTGACTGTGTAGTATACACAGTAGCGCTCACTCATGAAAACCTACATACAAGCGTCGAGACTCAAAAAAATTTCATTTTTTGTGCAGGATGGTTCTTCAATGGAGGGAGAGAGAGCATGAGGACATGGATAGGGTGGCCATGCAAGATCCGACCACTCTCCACGCTCTCCGAAGATGCGGTTTATTGAAGTTTTACCGAACTGTAAACATGAGAGCCTTAAACAAACTGTTTTGAAGACTTATTCAGTACTGGGATGTGGATACCAATACTTTTTTCATCCATGGGCAAACTTTGGAGCTTACAGTTGATGACATATATTTCATTACTGGTCTCTCATGGAGAGGAGATGTAATCAATCTGAAAGGGTCTTCTCGTGTGGGTGTAAGGTCTATGCAAGAGTACATGAATACATATTGTGTTGCTGGAGCTGAGAAATCGGGAAGCCAAGTCTTGATCTCAACCATTGACGGCCTCCCTTTGAAAGTGATAGTGAGCATGATCAACCGAGTGGCAGGTAGTGCCTCACAACACTTAGCTTCCAGGCACTCTATGCATATTGGTGTACAATGCTTACACGGTCATGTCTATGATTGGTGTACTAGTTTACTGGCGAGCATGAAATCTCAATTGACAGGTTGCAAATCCGTCACAATGAAGAATTTTGGGTACGGTAGTATTTTGTGTACTTTCTTCTTTGAGAGGATGCCTGCTATCAGTTTGGGGATGCCTCTATCTCAGGTTAACCCCCGTGAGCCCGGACTAGGCCGTTGGGGTGACATATTCCTCCGCCAGGGTGGTGGGGAAAGTCACTACTGTTATCATACTAATGATTTCTGGGGGTGGTGGGAGAGGCAAGTGCTAGCTTTCGAGCAGTGTCCATATGCTGGATTGGATTTCCATCATGATCCAGAACTGGTGCTTCCTCCAGGTGGAGCCTGGGGAGATATTGGTATGTTTAAATTTTGAGAATTATTTAATTTTTTCAAACTTTTTCAAATATTTGATTTTTATAAATGAATTTTGAAGTTCTAATCAAGTGTCAAATGCAGATCTGGGGCCTGTTTGTCCTGAGGGACATCCTACCATCTTTGTGAGGCCAGTTGATATTGCTGCAGTAGATGCTATGTTGGGGACCTTAGAGAAAAAAAATGAGTCGGTTGACTCATGAAATTCCTGCATGCCGTATGGATCAGATACCTATTGATATGCAGGAAGATGTTGTTGGGGTGCCCTCGGCATGGCTGAGGGTGCTGCGGAAGATAGCTAGGCTAGTCATATGCTATCGCAATGCAGTAGATGATGATGATGTCCCTCCTTCTCCATAGGAGAGAGATACATTCTATGTATATATTTTTGAGGCTACTATGCCCAGTTTTTGTACTTTTATGTCTTGACTTGATAGACTTATGACCCAAAACTCATATATTTTGTGATACAGTATCAGCTATATACAGTATCGGTTATTTACATGCGTATGTGTTTTAATTTTATGTGTACAATGTTGTTTATGAAAATGTATGATGCAAATGTCAGTCTAACACATAGTTTGCTAATGAATCAGCTAATGTGTTTAAACTTATTGGAATGTGTTCATATATAATAGAATCAAATTGTCTTTCCAAAAGTCTAACTCATAGAAACTGACGTAGCAATCCAGGATCCCTAATCTGATAAACACCTGTTAACTGAAATACAATTAATTGTGAGTCAAGTCTTACCTCCAAATGTGAAATGCCATGACTGAGAGCATCTCGGAGAAGTTCTATAACTGCACTATATTCAGCCATGTTATTCGTGATAGGACCCAAACAACCCCCCACCCCCGAAGAGACAAGTTGCCCAGCGGGTGAAAAAATGACCCAAGCTGCTGCAGCCAACTGACAGGTGTGGCGACTAGCGCCATCAACAAATCCTAAGAAATGTTTGATTGACATCTGGTACATGAAACGAGAAACACACATAAGATTAACTAACGAGCATAACAAAACTAGCTTTACAAAAATATACAGCTATGTTACAAGAAAAAGTACTTCAGCCTAAGCGTAATACTTCTTCAGGTAGGGTCAATGCCTGGATCCTCCTCATGAGGTAGGGCAAAGGTGTTATGGAAATCACGGAAAAGATTGGTATACGGAATGATCTCATCGAGATAATAGCCCGTTTCAAAGAAAATGTTTCCGTTAACCCCAGTGAAAATGTTCACTAGCAAGGTATTCAATCTATTCCCTTCAACAAGACCAACTTGTGAAGAAGTGGAATTAGTATTTTCACTGGGTGTTGGACAAAATTCACCTCTCTCTGTCAAGTTAAGAAAAGGAAACAAGAAGGACCCGGGATCTATATGTTCATGAGGATGGTCAAGGTCGGTCATGGCTTCTAACATTTCCTCCTCAGAAGGTAAGGTAGTATCTGAACTATCAAGAGAGTGGATCGGGTCTGATGACTGAGTAGTAGCACAATCTATATTTGACTCGACAGACACCAATGGAGTCATCATATGTTCTGTTGCATTTTGATAAGAATCCAGGTGGGTAACTTCTGCAATAGGGATGGGCACGGAGGGGTTTGTATTAGTTGGGAGAAACCCAGAATCAGTTGTTAAACTAACCATGGAAGTTTCAGATGATGAACATCCCTCAGTACCAACGAATAAGGTAGGAGCCGGTAGGTCAAAAGTGCCAATTAATGACCCGTAAAGTCCTGCTCCTAAACTCTCACCAATTAGGGTGGTTTGATTAATCAATGGAACTGTGGTCTCCAAAGAAGTCTGGTTGTTTCTCTGAGTGAAAGAAATTTGATCGACTGTAACGATCTTACCTTCAAATGGGAACATAACCACTCGAAAAACTGCCGATGCAATGGCTTGCATGGCATATGTCCAACTCTTGCCCAATAACATATTGTAATCAAGCGGAGTGTCCAGAACTTCTACTTCTACATCAACTGTCTTACCGGCCAATGTGACATCAAATGATGGAAAAACTCCATGTGGACGGAAAGTTCTTCCATCAAATGCAGTAAGTAGTGTGTTAGAAGGGGCTAACTCAGGAGAACCTAGAGCTTTCTAGCAGGAAATTGACATTACGCAAGTCGACGCGCCCTCATCTACTACAGCTCATCTGATGGTCATTGGACCATGAATGACTTCAATCTGAAGAGAAACATGGTAGGGCAACCAGTATTTGACATCAGTCATATCAAATCGCGCAGAAATGTTAGAGGATTCCATACTTCCAATGGCTGCCAGAAGTGCATTCCGTTGTAAAGGACAACTTTGCAAGACTTCTAAAGTAGACATGGCACAAGGGGTCTGGGATAAATCTTCAACCACATTGTAGTTGGAAGCGGCCCGAGTGTTGGGATTGTGCGATACCCATTTCAAAACACCTTTCGGGATCTTGGGCATTGGGTCCACAGGTATGTGGAGTGGAGTGGAGGATTCTGTAATCTCTTTATCCTTTTTCTGTGCATCCGGGGTATAGTTCCTGGCTCTATTTTGTAAGAGTGCATCCGAATTAACCATGTTGATAAAAGTTTGATCAACCGTCGCATGTGTAGTGCCCCCAGTATTGGAGGTGCCAGAAGTTGAGCTCTGTCCTTTAGGGAATGGATCTTTCAGGACGGCATGCTTCTTTTCTCTTAAGAGATTTTGGGCTTCTTCAAGCAGAGGGCATTGGTGAGTAAGGTGGTTCTGCTTGCAAAGTTTACAAGGGAACTTAACCTTCTTTTCCTCTTTGTTACCCTCTTCGGCATTCTCTTTTTTGGGATTTTGTTGGTTCCCCTCTCCTTTCTTGCCCTTCTTTTTGTTATTGGGCTACCGAGGGCCCTTTTGATTGTTCTGAACCTAGTTGACAGGCTCAGAAGTAGAAAGAGAGGTTGTGATGGAAGAAACATCTGCAGTCGATTGTTTGACAGATAAGGCATGAACCTGTTTGGTCAATGCTTCGAAAGCTGCAGAGTGAACTGAACCCACTATGCCGTCAGCATGTGGTCTAGGTTTAGGTCTACTCAGATCAGTATTCGATCGCGGTGCATCAGGTATAATCTCATACAATAACCCACATTGTGCATAAACGAGATCTAACTGATGGGTCCATAGGATGGCTTCTTCCTCGTTAGATACTCCAGATGTAGCTACTTCCTTAGAAATATAAGGAAGGAGTGATTTCAAATACCACTCAAGAAGGAATTCTAGAGGTATGTTGGCCTTGATGAGCCTTTTCCGTCTTCGCCACTCCTGAATGTGGTCAGATAAATGAGTGGCTTTATTTTTCCTAAATGTAGACAAAAGGTCTGTTCTGGCATCATACCGAACAGGAAGCTGGAAGTGATTCAAAAAGACAGTCACGAGATCCCCAAAATTAGAGAATGTTGCTGCAGGTAACTCAATGTACCATTTGGCTACAGCACTAGTTAAATTCCTTTGGAATAGTCTCAATCTAATGGAGTCTTCATTTAATGAATTCGAGGAACACCATAAGTGGAAAGTAGTGACATGGTCACCAGGGTCTTCACTTGCTTTGCCTTCGAACTTTGGAATGCCCGAAGGTAACTTGGTAGGAACTGATGGCCATGTAGCATTATGACACACTGGATCGTTGGTCAGTTTGGAAAGATCTGGCAAATTTAAAGTTGTGAGAAATGATAAACAAGGCCGGTAAGACTATACTTGATAAGGGGAAACACCCATCGTTTGACCCATGAACTACTGGTAGGGGTTGCCCCCAGCCGTCTGCTGGTAGGGGTTGCCCCCAACCATCTGTTGATAAGGGTTTCCCTTGGCCATATGTTGATAGGGGTTTCTACCTACCATCTGTTGATAGGGGTTGCCCCCAGCTACTTGTTGGTAAGGGTTGCCCCCTGCCATCTGTTGTTGTACGAAAGAATTATTGAAATTTCCCCACCCATATGAAAGTGGATTAGTGCTCTGTGGGTTCGTCCACTGTGGCTGGGTGTTAGCCCCGCCATATTGCTAGTTAAAAATATTACCCCCTCCTCCTGAGAATAAAGAAAAATGGACATTACCTGCAGGCATATTACATTGATTCATGTTGGGACCTGCAAAGGTATTGAAACCAGTGGTAGCTGATGTGGAAGGTGCAGTCATGGTACTCATGACTGGCACGGTTGTAGAAGCACTTGGTCCTACAGCAGGTGTGGAAATCCAAGTACTAGGTATCTGATATAACGGTTGAAAAGCAGGAGGTGGTGCAAAGTTGGCTGTACTGCTAGGTCCAACAATAGGTGTAGGGATATATGCCATCATTGTTGAACTTGGCATACCTAATGTACCAGTATTAAAAATGAAAGATGGAGTAGACACAGAGGTTGTCTGTGCCTGACTCGGTGTAGCAGTAAAAGAAGGATTTACCGTGTTAGTGTTCATACCTAAGGTGGGAGTTTGGGGAACTCCTTGTTCACCTCCTAGAGTAGACATCAGATGTCCGGGTAAAGAATTGTATGCACTGTAATGAGGCTGCTGGAAACCAACAGATGACAGAAGCGGAATTCTAGTATTGGTCAGAGGAGGATTGAAAGGAGTGCTATACTCTGCAGAAGTAAGATCTTCAACCTCAACTGAACTAAAGTGTCGTTGATCTGGGGTACCTAGTAGTGGTTCCTCAGGAACCTCTATTTCAGGGTTTTCTGTTGCTGTTTGTTGTTCTTCAAGAATTTCAACTTCAAGTGGTAATTCCTCAGGAATTCTTATTTCAGGATTTTCTATTGTAAGAATTTCCTCAGGAAATTATGCTTCAGGAGTAGTTTCTGAATAAATACCGGCGTTTACCCGCTGTCGTCTAGTTGGCTGTAAAGGTTCTGTTCTAAGTGGTGGAAGGTTTTGAAACCTTCTTGATTGATGAAGTTCTTGATTCTCCGTGATTATATATATAAAATAAAATACTAGAACGTAGTGGCCACTACAACTAGGGGGAAAACAGCACTCCAACTAAAAAAGTCCTAAGTATGCAAACCAGGAAAACAAGGTGCCTTTCGGAGAAGAATCTGGGATGATGAGGGCCCAGAACAGATCAACGAAGGAAGAAACACAGTTACCCGGGGTCCACAATATAATGACTAAGGGTGCAAGTGCTAGAATCACCCAACCGCCCTCCTAAAGACCTGCAAGGGATTTCCTCTCATGTCTGTCTTAGGTACACAAGATATACCCTCTGCTGTCACCTGTGTATGAACCTAAATTCAGATACTAAGGATACCACAACACCGAAAACTCCTAGGGGAATAGTCACCGGTCGAATCAGAAAGCGTGGGCAAGGTAACTAAGCCTGAAACTCGAAAGAGTCCCCAAACGCAATCCAATCCTGGCGTATGCTCGAACAGAAAGTAGGAGGAGTATTCCCAACAATCTAATCTCGCAATGACCTACTGCATAGATCCCAGGCAAGTTTTGAGTGAAATGAATTTACCTGTGATAGTCAAACTACGATTTTTGTGTAATGTGTGATATTGAGTGGTTTAAGGTGATTTAAACTCAAGATCCTAACCAAAACTAGTTGGTGTAGTGTATCCCTAAAAAGAAAAATTGTTTCTATTTCATTTTATTAAAAAAAAAATTAGGGCTGTTATTACTCAAAAGGTAGTGCTTTTGTGTGGCGTGGTTGCAACAAGAAAACAAAAGTGCATAAAATCAAAACTTTCTACAACAAAGCTATTTTCATTTTTTCATTTACTTCTTTTCAAAACTAAAAATCTGAGCAAATCTACTAAAAAAATTTTTGTTTTCTTTTTGGAATTGTACAAAATATCCTATGCTATCTTGTAAGAAGAAAAAAAATAAGTCTTATTAAACTTAAACTACCAAAATTTTTTGCTTTTTCTATAAACGAAAAAGAACTATTAAGATGGAAAGCAAAATAAAACTTATGTTCAATGTGTAAGTATGGCTAAGAATGGTTCCTAAGCTTATAGCTGTCAAGGCACTAGCTCAAAAAAGACTTGATCTACAAGTTTTTTGCAAAGAAAAAGCCTCTAAACTCGGAAACAAAGTGGGAGAAAACAAAGGAGATAGATACAAGAGGACTGACCTAAAGCATCTAACCCTAGCAAGACCACTATGCCAAGCAAAAAGTAGACAAGTAAGCTGGAAACTACCCTACTAACACAAAGACTGAGAAATGAATCAGCCTAAAGCACTTTCAAATACACTTGAAACCAGAAAAAGGCAATAAGTCCAAGAAGATTGGAAACCAACAAGTTCGGAAGACACCCTAGAGGCTCTAAAACGGACCAAACCCTAAAACAAAGGATAGGATGAGTAAAGAGCAGACAAACATTGCCACAAACAGCAGATACAAAAGTATGCAGGTTTGTAAACCAGCAACATGCAGTCAGGGCCTAAAAAAGTGGAAGTGCTTACCACAAAACACAACCTAGTCTTCCAAAAAGTTATAAACAGTCCAAATGTTCCAAAGGTAAACAAGCGATTCAAAAAATGGAAAAAGACTCAAATAAAGGTTCTATGACTTAAACAAAAGTTAAAAACCTCATACACCAGTCGAGGAGACCTAAAAGCAAAGTCAGCAAACCATCAAAAGGCTAAAAACTCAAGCAGACCACTAATAAAAAGCTTTAGGAAACGTACCTTACTATGCAGTAGGGAAACTCGCACCCCTACAGAGATGGGCGCTACTGTATGTATAGCACAGTAGCGTATGGGTGATACTGTATGTACAACAAAGTAGAACTCATATCTCAAAAGTTTGAAAACTGAATTTGAAATATACAAAAAGACTGATGGAAGTATAGAAAAATAGGCAATGGATACCTACAGGGTTTCTCAACACATCAAAGAAGTCAAAACAATTATAGGAAGACAAACAAGAACAAGGTTTCCTAGAGAAAAAACTCAACTATCCCCAGCGGAGTCACCAGTCTGTTGGCGGGAAAATCTACCCTATATCAAGGAAACTAATGCTATCAACTGGAGTGGGGTGACAGGTAAGTGTATTGATGATATTACAGAGATATTTATGAAAAGAAATAAGTTATGGATCTTGAGAACACACCTTTCAATCAAAGTTCGATCCTAGCCTTTACTTGATCTTGTGCTCAACCTTCAAATCCACCTTCCTTTCAATAAACCTGCAATAACAATACCTTTCTCAAAGCATCTTGGACAATATATAATGTTTAAAAGAAACAAAAACAATGTTAAGCATTTGATATTGACCAAAACAGATCCAAATTAAGATGTCATTTCAGAACACATTTAAGTTGGAACAAGAAAGACACTTCAACCTTTATTGTCAAAAGTAAATTGATGTACAAGTATACCTGACTCTATGATAGGCTCCTGCAACTTGATTCTGGGCTCTTGCTCTTCTCTGGCTTGGATATCTTCAGCATCAACTCCTCCAATGAAAGCTTCTTCTTTAGATATCTATGTCTCAAAGTTTCTCCATTAATCCATCTAACCTTTCTCTTTAGTCTTCCTTATATTTATAGGATTAGAGAAGTAGTTCAGGTCGATGTATGGTTATGGAGGAAGTTGGGGAAGTTGGGAAACTACCAGCAACTAATCCTCCTCGTGAAAATTAATTATTTTTTAATCATCTTTTGATATGTACGCGACTATTGTTCAGTGAAGTAGCGTATAGGGCGCTACTTTAGTGCTTATCAACTAGCACTCATCGATTTTTAAATGGTGAGCGCTACTATGCTGAGAAGGAGTAGCGCTCAAAAGGATTTGAGTGCTACTTTTATACACTGGAGTAGCATATGGGCGCTAGTCTCTTTGAGTAGAGTAGCGCTCATATCTCAGAATGATATGTTTAGGGTTTTTTCCAGTAAAGTTAGGAAATGGATTAAGTCAAAGTATCATCTAACGTCAACATGCTCCTCCATCCAAGTTGTCCTTTTGTGTGATCAACAGCTCAAGGTGATCACGGATGGAGAGGTGCAATTACATCCTAAAACTAGGAACATAAGTATGTACATGATTGCACAACATCATTTAAGTACTCATATATACAAGAAATAATAATTCAAATACTTATCTTTGTTGGGTGGACTCCCTCTCAATCTTCGCTTCCTTGCAGGAACTACAGGAGTGAGCTCCCTCTCAGTCTTTGCTTCCTTGCAGGAACTACTGGAGTGAGATCCCTCTTGATCTTTGCTTCCTGGATTATCTATCTTTGAACTTATATCCATCCTGGACCACTATGCATGCTTAAGTGTGCACTAGTGTCATCCTAAAGATCTCATACATAATCATACATGCATTAGTATAATCTCAATACTATCAAAACATTATGATTCTAAATAATTTTAAACATGTATGGTTATGGTCATTTCATACACAGGTACTTTATCACAAGCGTTAGTATTCAAGGTTTCAGGGAGGACTTCTTTTACTCATGTATATTCTTATATGACCATAGGACTCTTCATTAAGAAGCATAATATGCATAAACCCGTGATTACTCAAACTTATAACTTCATGAATAACTATTATCAATCATACAAAAAGTATACTTATATAAGATCCTAACACAAGGTAGGATTCTAACTTGATATATGAAAAACATACCTAGATTATCATGTTTGCTAGTTATGTCTAACATACCCAAACAATGTCTTCTTTGTTCTTGTCCATGATTTGTGCTAATAACCTGCATATCTCATAAGTTAAGCATTGTAGAACCAAATTATGCATACCTCATAAGTAGAGATTTTTTGTGATCAATGGCTATGGATGAGTCTTTGTCTTCATGTCACCATGGTCATATGTTCTTGATCTAGAACTTGATTTTTCTTTCTTGATGTACCTTTCATGATAGCGGACAACATCATCCTCATACAACACCACAATGCATTAGTACAATCATAAGTGTCATAACCTTAATCAATAAATGTCTTGTATCATTCACATGCATTCATACTTTTGAGAAGGTGATAAGACAACTCTAAAATTAATAAAGATTGTACAAACCTCAATAATATGAAGACAAACATATCATAAACTTAATCATGAACAGATTTCAAAACATACCTGAATCTCTTCAAGTCATACTTGTCGAGATTGCTTGTAGTCTTCTTATGTAAGTCCTTAGCCTTGTTGTAATAATTAAGTCTTCCTACCATTTATTTATTTACATAAGATGCATTAATTAATCATTTATTGGTTAATTCTATGTAATAAATTAGGAAATTGCCATTGTGTGGACCACAAGGAAACATGGGAGGCTCAAATACATCCAAGGTGTGTACCACAAGCCACCTATGCCACTTGTGTGCTTTCCTTAAATATTCTGGATAAGATTTGAGGAGAAAAGGCACCCTTCTGGGTTTTTACTACTTTTTACTGCTTTTTCCCCCATAGGGAAAAGCTAGTCTACCTAGGAAACTGTTTTTTACACGAAAATATTCATCATTCATCATTGATTCTAGAGCTTCAAGACACATGGTGTCTGCAAGTAAGTATTTTACTTCACTTGACTCTTCCAGTGGTCTAAATATTGTATTGGGAGACAATTCTGAAACTTCTAACAAAGGAAAAGGTAGCATAGATCTCGAGTTTCAGTCATTTAATAATGTTTTATATGTGCCCAGACTTGTTGAAAACCTAGTTTTATTCTATCAGATTACCCATACAGGGATTCCCAAGAGAGTAACCTTTACCCCCAATGATGTTGAGATAGCATAAACTTCAATAGGAAAAATTATTGCATTTGGTACCACTGATCATTGTTGTAGAATTTACAAGTTTTCTCATTTTGTGCCAAACCCCTCACCTTCTGCTACATTAACCCATGCCAATGATTCCAGCAAGCTATGGCATGAAATATTTGGCCACCTAAACTACAAATACCTTTCCCAACTTCATCAGAAAGATATGGTTATAGGGCTGCCCAATATCAAATTTTCCAAAGGTGTCTGTCAATCTTGCATCCTAGGAAAACACCCTGAGCATAAGTATGAGAGATCCACCACTGAGAGAACCACTACACCATTGGAACTTATACACACTGACATATCAGGTCCATTACCTCATGAGTCATTGAATCATGCAAAATATATTCTCACATTCATAGATGATTTCAGTAGGTATTGTTGGATTTATTTCATCAAGCTAAAATAAGAAGTTTTTGGGCTATTCAAGTTATTCAAGGCCTCAATTGAGAATCAGTTTGGTAGGCATATAAAAGTTATAAGGTCTGATAATGGTGGTGAATATGTGAAATCAGAGTTTCAGAAATTTTGTGCTTCTTCAGGCATACAGATGCAACATACAATTCCATATACACCTCAACAAAATGGGGTTGCTGAGAGGAAAAATAGATCTCTTAAGGAGATGGCCACATGCATGCTTGAGGAAAAAGCTTTGTCTCACAAGCTATGGTATGAGGAAATAAATTGTGCCACTTAAATTCAGAATAGAGTGCTACACAAATCTATCAAAGGTATCACTCCTTTCGAGGCTTGGACAGGTCACAAACTTGACATCTCTCATTTCAGGATTTTTGGCTCAAAGGCTTGGGCTAGGATTCCTCTTGAGAAGAGGAGTTCATTGCAGCCCTAAATCCAACCATGTTTATTTGTTGGATATTTAGAGGAATCCAAAGGTTATAAGTTTTTGAACATGACCACTCATAAAGAATTCATCAAAAGAAGTGTACAGTTTGAGGAAGAGCCCTCTGAGAGCGCTTAAATTGGAGAACCGTCTTCACCACTGTCTGAAGAAGAAGTGATGTTCTTGATGTTTTTTATTCTAATATTTCTGATGATGATGATCATTTGATTTCAGATACTAACTCACCTACAAGACCTCAGTGGGCTGCAAAAAATTTGCAAGCAGTAGGTGAACTAGCAGGCAACCCTCAAGACCAAAGAAGGACTAGATCACAGTTTGAGACTGCTCTCAATGTGAATGATCCTTATCTTTCTGAGAAATGCTATATGATGATAGATTCTGAGCCAAAAACATATGGAGATGCCTCACATGATCCTATATGGCATATTTCTATGGATCACGAATTTGAGTCATTACAGAAGAATGAAACTTGGGAGATAGTCAAGCTCCCCGCAGGCAGAAAGTTGGTGAGATGCAAGTGGATTTATAAGACCAAATGTGCAGTGGATGGTACATCCATTAAATACAAAGAAAGGCTTGTAGAAAAGGGATATTATAAGGTCCAAGGACTTGATTATAATGAAACATTTTCACCGGTAGCTCAGAAAGACTCCATTAGACTAGTTTTGGCAGTGGTAGCTTCCAAGCGATGGGAAGTACATCACATGGATGTAAAAAGTGCTTTCCTCCATGGCTTGGTATGCAAAGATGGACAGTTTCCTGCTGTCACAATCTTATGTTTGGTGTAAATCTGACTCAAATTTCTATATGAAGCTTGATGATGGTTTTATAATGTTAATAGTGTTGTATGTTGATGATTTGTTGATCACAAGTGATATCACTAAACAAATAGCATCATTGAAGACCGCAATGCACCAAGCATTCTCCATGAGTGACTTGGGAATTCTTAAGCAATTTTTGGGGCTTGAGATTTCTCAAACAAAAGAAGGAACCAAGGTATGTCAATCAAAGTATGATTCTGATCTGTTGAAGAAGTTTAAGATGGATGATTTTAATCCTTCTAAGATTCCATTCCTTTCTGGAGTTAGACTAGAAGATGCAGAATCTACACCATTGTTTGACAACACTTTATACAGACAGTTGATTGGCAGCTTGCTCTACTTGACACACACTCGACCATATATTGCTTATGCTATGAGTGTGGCATCTAGATACATGGAGCAGCCACATGAGATACATTGGAGGGCTGCAAAAAAAATCCTTCATTATGTGCAGGGCGCAAAGAGTGATGGGATTCACGATGCTGCAGATTCGAGCCTAGATCTCTTGGGCTTCACAGATTCAGATTGGGCTAGATATAGCCTTGACAGGAAATCCACATCAGGATTTGTATTTATGCTTGGAGGTATCCATGTTTTCTTGTCCAACAAGAAACATAATTCCATAGAATTATCTTCAGTAGACCCAAAGTACAGAGGAGCAGTGAATGCTGCTACACAGTGTGTTTGGTTGTAGTGGATTTTGTCTTAGTTTGATATTTCTTTCAGTACTCCTACTGTCATTTATTGTGACAACCAGAGTGCGATTAGAGTTTCATGTGATATAGTACAAAGGTAGAGGACCAAGCAGATAGAGATTCATATGCACTACATCAGAGGCCTAGTGCATGGCCATATCATAGATTTGCAGTATTGCCCCACAGGTGACCAAACTACAGATCTCTTCACCAAGGATTTCACAGAGAATACATTCAGGTATCTTAGATCACTGCTTGGGATGGTTGAACATGTTGTGGGGTGAAGGGTTGATCAGAAACCTTTCAATTTTTATATGTCAATGTTTTTAGGGGAGGTTTTTCCCATGAGGTTTTCCTTCTATCCTTGTTTTTGTGGACCGACAGTATTGTACAGGGTGACCAAGTCTTGTTACTGGGCCCTTAGTATTTCAGTTTCTGATATTTAGATCATTTAATTCAGACTTAAGAGGGGGTTTTGGAATAATTAAGTCTTCCTACCATTTATTTATTTACATCAGATGCATTAATTAATCATTTATTGGTTAATTCTATGTAATAAACTAGGAAATTGCCATTGTGTGGACCACAAGGCAACATGGGAGGCTCAAATACATCCAAGGTGTGTACCAAAAGACACCTAGGCCAATTGTGCTCTTTCCTTAAATATTTTGGATAATATTTGAGGAGAAAAGGCGCCCTTCTGGATTTTTACTGCTTTTTACTACTTTTTCCCCCATAAGGAAAAGCTAGTCTACCTAGGAAATTGTTTTTTACACCAAAAACTTTCCTTAATGTATTTTCCACCCAAATTTCATATTTGGATTTTTTTTTGTCCATATTTCACCTTCAGCTCACTAATTAGAGAATTCATGAGATTTTGGAGTGATTTGGAAAGTCAACTTGCCACCAAGGGGGGATGGGCATATTTAGCAAGTCTGATTATTAGGAGTTTCTTTTGGCATATTTAGCCATTTGATTTTATGTTTTAATGTTATTTAATAGAATCCTATTACTTTCATAAGGTTGGATGATGTATCTTTATCATTAGAAGTTAATACAAAAATATACTCTTGTGCATAATTTTTGTGTCTTTGACTAGTTGTGTGAGATTTTTCTTATGAGAGAGTGTAATTTCATGAATAGTTCTTGGATGTGAACTGATTTTCACATGGTATCAGAGCAATCAAGATATTCCTTTCATCTATTTATTTTCTTAAAGGATCCAACAGTCTCAAGAAGGGTGCATTGATCAATTCACCGGGTGAATTCTATTCTCTGCAGGGCGCATTTTGGAATCCAGAAGTGTTCTAAAATCAGTCAATAAGTTTATTTCAGAGTAGAAATGGATCACACACAATAGATAATCCTCAATCCTTTCAATGAATTTGATTGGAAAGCAGAGATGGAGATTCTACTGAGGAGCAAAGGGCTCTACAGGATGACCATGGCAACTGAAGCTGAGCCAACCTCACCAGTAAAAAAATCGAAATGGCATAATCGAAGGGATGAATACTATGGGCTGCTATGTCTCACTACATCTAGAGAGATTCTATTTCATCTTGATGGCCTCATTTATCCCAATGAATTATGGTTGAAACTTCAAGAATTGTTCGGGAAAACCGATGAATTGAGAGGCCACCAATTGGATAACGAGCTAGTCTCTTTGAGCCTGCAAAATTTTGATAATGTACATGATTTTTTATCCAAATTTAAATCTCTTGTATTGCAGCTGAAGCAATGTGGTATTGACAAGAAATATGAGAAATTAGTTTTGTCCATTCTCTCCAAGCTTGGCCCCGACTATTCAATCTTTGTCTCGACCTTCCATTCCACCCAGAAAGCAATTAAATATTGAAGAGCCCAACACTTTTAGAATTCATGGATTCTTCGACACAAGAACAAGACAAATTGGTATTGATGGGAGCCATTAAAAATCCATCCAAATACCACTGTCTGAATGTTGGAGATTCAAGGGGTTCGAAAGGCAAGAAGAAGAAGCCCACCGGTGAGAGGAAAGACAAGCAGATTTCAAATGGAGAGACATCCAACTTGAAGAATAATCCGAACAAGAAGAATGAGAGGACAAAGTGCAATTATTGCAGCAAGGGATTTCATCCTGAAAACTCTTGCATGAAGAAAACCATTGACCAATTGACTTCACTCTTGGAGAAAGCTAACATTCCTCTTCCAGAGAGCGCAAGGAGGAAGGATGGAGGATAAAATTCCGATCATAAAGATAGAGTTCATGCATTGATGGCCAGCACATTAAAATATTCATCATTCATCATTGATTCCGAAGCTTCAAGACACATGGTTTCTGCAAGTAAGTATTTTACTTCACTTGACTCTTCTAGTGGTCTGAATATTGTATTGGGAGACAATTATGAAACTTCTAGCAAAGGAAAAGGTAGCATAGATCTCGAGTTTGGGTCATTTAATAATGTTTTATATTTTCCTGAACTTGCTTCAAACCTACTGTCAGTCTATCAGATTACCCATACAGGGCTTCCCAAGAGAGTAACCTTTACCCCCAATGATGTTGAGATAGCAGAAATTTCAACAGGAAAAATTATTGCATTTGGTACCGCTGATCATTGTTCTAGAATTTACAAGTTTTCTCATTTTGTGCGAAACCCCTCACCTTCTACTATATTAACCCATGCCAATGAGTCCAGAAAGCTATGGCATGAAATATTTGGCCACCTAAACTACAAATACCTTTCCCAACTTCATCAGAAAGAGATGGTTATAGGACTGCCCAATATCAAATTTTCCAAAGGTGTCTGTCAATCTTGCATCCTAGGAAAACACCATGAGCATAAGTATGGTAGATCCACCATTGAGAGAACCACTACACCATTGGAACTTATACACACTGACATATCAGTTCCATTCCCTCATGAGTCATTGAATCATGCAAAATATATTGTCACATTCATTGATGATTTCAGTAGGTATTGTTGGATTTATTTCATCAAGCTAAAATAAGAAGTTTTTGGGTTATTCAAGTTATTCAAGGCCTCAGTTGAGAATCATCTGGTAGGCATATAACAGTTATAAGGTCTGATAATTGTGGTGAATATGTGAAATCAGAGTTTCAGCAATTTTGTGCTTCTTCAAGCATACAGATGCAACATACAGTTCCATATACACCTTAGCAACATGGGGTTGCTAAGAGGAAAAATAGATCTCTTAAGGAGATGGCCACATGCATGCTTGAGGAAAAAGATTTGTCTCCCAAGATATGGGATGAGGCAATAAATTGTGCCACTTACATTAAGAATAGAGTGCCACACAAAGCTCTCAAAGGTATCACTCCTTTCGAGGCTTAGACAGGTCACAAACCTGACATCTCTCATTTCACGATTTTTGGCTCAAAGGCTTGGGCTAGGATTCCACTTGAGAAGAGGAGTGAATTGCAGCCCCAAAGACAAACATATTTATTTGTTATATATTCAAAGGAATCCAAATGTTATATGTTTCTTAACATGACCACTCACAAAGCGTTCATCGAAAGAAGTGTACAGTTTGAGGAAGAGCCCTCTCAAAGCGCTGAAATTGGAGAACCCTTTTCACCACTGTCTGAAGAAGAAGTAAGTGATGTCCTTGATGGTTTTTTATTCTGATATTTCTGATGATGAGGATCATTTTATTGCAGGTGATAACTCACCTACAAGGCCTAATTGGGCTTCAAAAACTTTGCAAGCAGCAAGTGAACTAGTAGGCAACCCTCGGGAACAAAGAAGGACTAGATCACAGTTTGAGACTGCTCTCAATGTGAATGATCCTTATCTTTCTGAGAAATGCTATATGATGATAGATTCTAATCCAAAAACATATGAGGATGCCTCACATGATCCTAGATGGCAGATTGGTATGGATGAGAAATTTGAGTCATTACAGAAGAATGAAACTTGGGAGCTAGCCAAGCTCCCCGTAGGCAGAAAGTTGGTGAGATGCAAGTGGATTTATAAGACCAAATGTGTAGCGGATGGTACAGCCATTAAATACAAAGAAAGGTTGGTATCAAAGGGATATTCGCATGTCCAAGGATTTGATTATAATGAAACATTTGCACCGGTAACTCAGAAAGACTCCATTAGACTAGTTTTGGCAATGGCAACATCCAAGCGATGGGAAGTACATCACATGGATGTGACAAGTGCTTTCCTCCATGGGGAGATTGAAGAAGAAATATATATGCAGAAGCCACAGGGGTACACATCAGATCCAAACCTTGTTTGCAGGTTGAAAAAATCTTTGTATGGACTTAAGCAAGTCCCCATGGCTTGGTATGCAAAGATGGACAATTTCCTACTGTCACAATCTTATGTTCGGTGTAAATCTGACCCAAATGTCTATATGAAGCTTGTTGATGGTTTTATAATGTTAATAGTGTTGTATGTTGATGATTTTCTAATCACAGGTGATAGCACTGAACAAATAGCATCATTGAAGACTGCAATGCACCAAACATTCTCCATGAGTGACTTGGGAATTCTTAAGCAATTTTTGGGGCTTGAGATTTCTAAACAAAAGAAGGAACCAAGGTATGTCAGTCAAAGTATGATTTGTTACACCCAAAATCTACTCATCATAAGATTCAGTGTATACACCCCTGAAGATACCTGGACTAAGTAATCCTCCTAGGAGGATTTGTACCCCATTGTGCTACATTTTGAAGGGTCATCGCAGGTTGCACACTAGCAACATGCGACGTCGAATCTTGCTCCACTGTAGGGTGCGATGAGGTCAATTAATGGGAAAAAATAGCTTATTCGAGATCCTTCTTGAAACTTGCTCATTTAGGGGTTTATCCCTGACCTCTAGGGGAGCTGGTACTCGACTCCTAACTCTTTGGAAGGATCCCCTATCTCTCTCCTACCATCTCTCAACCTATCCTATCCATACCCTATCCACTTAGTCCTATATAAGTGAAGCTCACTCCCATCCCAAAGGGAGGAAGACTATGGTATCTACATGCTGGTGAAATCTCTCTTAGAACATCTCCATTCACCTATTGGAGAACTCATACTTCCTTGGAAGGATATGGCAATTGGCTTTGTCGGAGAAGGGCTACAGCGTTAAGTCATTGGTTGTGGTTCTATGTCTCTATCATGTACTCCTCTATTTACAGTAATACAAATTCTTTCCACCAATATTGTTCATGTGTGTAATGATATTGTGTATTTTACCTGCTTAACTATTTACTTAGATCTCTTATTGTATAGATGTCTTTTACTGGTTTCTCTTGTTTCTTGTTTTGACAGGTCTTGTGGCTTGGATCTGATGATCGTGAGGCGTGGAGTAGCATTCAGGAGAAAGGATTGCGTAGTAAAAAGGTAATACATCTAGTATTCGATCCTTAAGTAGATCTAGGAAATGCACTTGTAGTCTGTTCTATTTATTCTAGACTCGCTTTGAGCTAGGGAGATCCGGCTCGCGTCCGCTCGAGTGGATTGTCTGATAACATGATTCTAATCTGTTGAATAAGTTTAAGATGGCTGATTGCAAGCCTTCTAAGACTCCATTCCTTTCTGGAGTTACTAGAAGATGTAGAATCTACACCATTATTTGACAACACTTTATACAGACAGTTGATTGGCAGCTTGCTCTACTTGACACACACTCGACCAGATCTTGCTTATGCTGTGAGTATGGAATCTAGATACATGGAGCAGCCACATGAGCTACATTGGAGGGCTGCAAAAAGAATCCTTCATTATGTGCAGGGAACAAAGAGTGATGGGATTCACTATGTTGCAGATTCGAGCCTAGATCTCTTGGGCTTCATAGATTCAGATTGGGATGGTGATAGCCTTGACAGGAAATCCACATCAGGATTTGTATTCATGCTTGGAGGTGGCCCTGTTTGCTGGTCCAAAAAGAAACAGAATTCCATAGCACTAGCTTCAGTGGAGGTAGAGTACAGAGGAGCAGTGAATGCTGCTACACAGTGTGTTTGGTTGCAGGGGATTTTGTCTGAGTTTGAGATTTATTTCAGTACTTCTACTGTCATTTATTGTGACAACCAGAGTTCCATTAGGGTTTCATGTGATACAGTACGGAGGCAGAGGACCAAGCACATAGCGATTCATATGCACTACATCAGAGGCCTAGTGCATGACCAAATCATAGATTTGCAGTATTGCCCCACAGGTGAGCAAACTGCAAATATCTTCACCAAGGCTTTCACAAAGAAGACATTCAACTATCTTAGATCACTGCTTTGGATGGTTGAACATGTGGTGGAGTGAAGGGTTGATCAGCAACCTTTCAATTTTGATATGTCCATGTTTTGAGGGGAGGTTTTCCTTCTATCCTTGTTTTTGTGGACCGACAGTATTGTACAGGGTGACCAAGTCTTGTTATTGGGCCCTTAGTATTTGAATTTCTGATATTTAGATCATTTAAGTCAGACTTAAGAGGGGGTGTTGGAATAATTAAGTCTTCCTACCATTTATTTATTTACATAAGATGCATTAATTAATCATTTATTGGTTAATTCTATGTAATAAATTAGGAAATTGCCATTGTGTGGGCCACAAGGCAACATGGGAGGCTCAAATACATCCAAGGTGTGTACCACAACCCACCTAGGCCACTTTTGCTCTTTCCTTAAATATTTTGGATAAGATTTGAGGAGAAAAGGCACCCTTCTAGGTTTTTACTGCATTTTACTGCTTTATCCCCCATAGGGAAAAGCTAGTCTACCTAGGAAACTGTTTTTTACACCAAAAAATTTACTTAATGTATTTTCAACCCAAATTTCGTATTTGCCATTTCGTTTGCCCATATTTCACCTTCCGCTCACTAGTTAGAGAATTCGTGAGCTTTTGGAGTGATTTGGAAAGTCAACTTGCCACCTAGGGGGGATGGGCATATTTGTGGCAAGTCTGATGATTAGGAGTTTCTTTTGGCATATTTAGCCATTTGATTTTCTGCTGTAATTTTATTTAATAGCATCCTATTAGTTTCATAAGGTTGGCTGATGTATTTTTATCATGAGAAGTTAATACATAAATCTACTCCTCTGCATAATTTTTGTGTCTTTGACTAGTTGTGAGATTTTTCTTATGAGAGAGTGTAATTTCTTGAATAGTTCTTGGATGTGAACTGATTTTCACATGGTATCAAATCCATCAAGCTATTCCTTTCATCTATTGATTGTCTTGCAGGATCCAACAGTCTCAGGAAGGGCGCGTTAATCAATTCACCGGGTGAATTCTATTCTCTGCAGGGTGCATTTTGGAATACAAAAGTGTTCTAAAATCAGTCAATAAGTTTATTTTAGAGCATAAATGGATCACACACAGCAGATAATCCTCACTCCTTTCAATTACTTTGATTGGAAAGAACAGATGGAGATTCTACTAAGGAGCAAAGGGCTCTACAGGGTGACCATGGCAACTGAAGCTGAGCAAACCTCAGTAGTAGAGAAATTGAAATGGAATAATAGAAGGGATGAAGCCTATGGGCTGCTATGTATCACTATATCTAGAGAGCTTCTATTTCATCTTGATGGCCACTTCACCCAATTAAGTATGGCTGAAACTTCAAGAATTGTTCGGGAAAACCGATGAATTGAGAGGCCACCAATTGGATAACGAGCTAGTCTCTTTGAGCTTACAAAATTTTGATAATCTAAAGGATTTTTTCTCCAAGTTTAAAAATCTTGTATTGCACCTGAAGCAATGTGGTATTGCCAAGAAAAATGAGCAATTAGGTTTTTCCATTCTCTCCAAGCTTGGCCCCGACTATTCAATCTTTGTCTCCACCTTCCATTCCACCCGGAAAGCAATTAAAAATTGGAAGAGCCCAACACTTTCAGAATTCATGGAGTCTTTGACACAAGAACAAGAAAAATTGGTCATGATGGGAGCCATTAAAAATCCATCCAAACACCACTGTCTGAATGTTGGAGATTCAAGGGGTTTGAAAGGCAAGAAGAAGGGCAATTTCAAGATGCCCACCGGTGAGAGGAAAGACAAGTATCGGAGATCCAAAGGTGTCTGTCAATCTTGCATCCTAGGAAAACACCCTGAGCATAAGTATGGGAGATCCACCACTGAGAGAACCACTGCACCAATGGAACTTATACACATTGACATATCAGTTCCATTCCCTCATGATTCATTGAATCATGCAAAATATATTCTCACATTCATAGATGATTTCAGCAGGTATTGTTGGATTTATTTCATCAAGCTAAAATCAGAATTTTTTCGGTTATTCAAGTTATTCAAGGCCTCAGTTGAGAATCATATGGTAGGCATATAAAATTTATAAGGTCTGATAATGGTCGAGAATATGTGAAATCATAGTTTCAGCAATTTTGTGCTTCTTCAGGCATACAGATGTAACATACAATTCCATATACACCTTAGCAAAATGGGGTTGCCGAGAGGAAAAATAGATCTCTTAAGGAGATGGCCACATGCATGCTTGAGGCAAAAGATTTGGCTCCCAAGATATGGGATGAGGAAATAAATTGTGCCACTTACATTCAAAATAGAGTGCCACACAAAGCTCTCAAGGGTATCACTCCTTTCGAGCCTTGGATAGGTCACAAACCTGACATCTCTCATTTCAGGATTTTTGGCTCAAAGGCTTGGGCTAGGATTCCTCTTGAGAAGAGGAGGGCATTGCAGCCCCAAATCCAACCATGTTTATTTGTTGGATATTCATAGGACTCCAAATTTTATATGTTGCGGAACATGACCACTCACAAAGCATTCATCGAAAGAAGTGTACAGTTTGAGGAAGAGCCCTCTAAGAGCGCTGAAATTGGAGAACCATCTTCACCACTGTCTGAAGAAGAAGTAAGTGATGTTCTTTATGTTTTTTATTCTGATATTTCTGATGATGAGGATAATTTTATTGCAGATTCTAAGTCACCTACAAGGCCTAAGTGGGCTTCAAAAAAATTTCAAGCAGCAGGTGAACTAGCAGGCAACCCTCAGGAACAAAGAAAGACTAGATCATAGTTTGAGACTGCTCTCAATGTGAATGATCCATATCTTTCTGAGAAATGCTATATGATGATAGATTCTGATCCACAAACATATGAGGATGCCTCACATGATCCTAGATGGAATATTGCTATGGATGAGGAATTTGAGTCATTACAGAAGAATGAAACTTGGGAGCTAGTCAAGCTCCCCGCAGGCAGAAAGTTGGTGAGATGCAAGTGGATTTATAAGACCAAATGTGCAGCGGATGGTATAGCCATTAAATACAAAGCAAGGCTGGTAGAAAAGGGATATTCTCAAGTCCAAGGACTTTATTATAATGAAACATTTGCACCGATAGCTCAGAAAGAATCCATTAGACTATTTTTGGCAGTGGCAGCTTCCAAGCGATGGGAAATACATCACATGGATGTGAAAAGTGCTTTCTTCCATGGGGAGCTTGAAGAAGAAATATATATGCAGTAGCCACAGGGGTACACATCAAATCCAAACCTTGTTTGCATGTTGAAAAAATCTTTGTATTGACTTAAGCAAGCCCCCATGGCTTGGTATGCAAAGATGGACAGTTTCTTGCTGTCACAATCTTATGTTCAGTTTAAATCTAACCCAAATGTCTATATGAAGCTTGCTGATGGTTTTATAATGTTAATAGTGTTGTATGTTGATGATTTGCTGATCGCAGGTGATAACACTAAACAAATAGCATCATTGAAGACAACAATGCACCAAGCATTCTCCATGAGTGACTTGGGAATTCTTAAGCAATTTTTGGGGCTTGAGATTTCTCAAACAAAAGAAGGAACCAAGGTATGTCAGTCAAAGTATGATTCTGATCTATTGAAGAAGTTTAAGATGGATGATTTTAAGCCTTCTAAGATTCCATTCCTTTCTGGAGTTAGACTAGAAGATGCAGAATCTACACCATTGTTTGACAACACTTTATACAGACAGTTGATTGGCAGCTTGCTCTACTTGACACACACTCGACCAGATATTGCTTATGCTATGAGTGTGGCATCTAGATACATGGAGCAGCCACATGAGATACATTGGAGGGCTGCAAAAAAAATCCTTCATTATGTGCAGGGCACAAAGAGTGATGGGATTCACAATGCTGCAGATTCGAGCCTAGATCTCTTGGGCTTCATAGATTCAGATTGGGCTGGATATAGCCTTGACAGGAAATCCACATTAGGATTTGTATTTATGCTTGGAGGTATCCATGTTTTCTTGTCCAACAAGAAACAGAATGCCATAGCACTATCTTCAGTGGAGGTAGAGTACAGAGGAGCAGTGAATGCTGCTACATAGTGTGTTTGGTTGGAGGGGATTTTGTCTGAGTTTGAGATTTCTTTCAGTACTCCTACTGTCATTTATTGTGACAACCAGAGTACCATTAGAGTTTCATGTGATACAGTATAGAGGCATAGGACCAAGAACATAGAGATTCATATACACTACATCGGAGGCCTAGTGCATGACCAGATCATAGATTTGCAGTATTGCCCCATAGGTGAGAAAACTGCAGATATCTTCACTAAGGATTTCACAGAGAAGACAGTCATATATCTTAGATCACTGCTTGCGATGGTTGAACATGTGGTGGAGTGAAGGTTTGATCAGCAACCTTTAAATTTTGATATGTCCATGTTTTGAGGGGAGGTTTTCCTTCTATCCTTGTTTTTGTGGACCGGCAGTATTGTAAAGGGTGGCCAAGTCTTGTTACTGGGCCCTTAGTATTTCATTTTATGATATTTCTATCATTTAAGTCAGGATTAAGAGGGGTTGTTGGAATAATTAAGTCTTCCTACCATTTATTTATTTACATAAGATGCGTTAATTAATCATTTATTGGTTAATTCTATGTAATAAACTAAGAAATTGTCATTGTGTGGACCACAAGGAAACATGGGAGGCTCAAATACATCCAAGGTGTGTACCAAAATCCACCTATGCCACTTGTGTGCTTTCCTTAAATATTCTGGATAAGATTTGAGGAGAAAAGGTGCCCTTCTGGGTTTTTACTACTTTTTACTGCTTTTTCCCCCATAGGGAAAAGCTAGTCTACTTAGGAAACTGTTTTTTACACCAAAAACTTTCCTTAATGTATTTTCCACCCAAATTTTGTATTTGGAATTATTTTTTTCCATATTTCACCTCCAGCTTAGAGAATTCGTCATCTTTTGGAGTGATTTGCAAAGTCAACTTGCCACCTAGGGGGGATGGGCATATTTAGAAAGTATGATGATTAGTAGTTTCTTTTGGCATCTATAGCCATTTGATTTTCTGCTGCAATAACATTTAATAGAAGCCTATTACTTTCATAAGGTTGGCTGATGTATTTTTATCATGAGAAGTTAATACAGAAATCTACACTTGTGCATAATTTTTTTGTCTTTGACTAGTTGTGTGAGATTTTTCTTGAGAGAGTGGAATTTCTTGAATAGTTTTTGGATGTGAACTGATTTTCACATGGTATCAGATCCATAAAGCTATTCCTTTCATCTATTGATTGTCTTGCAGGATCCAACAGTCTCAGGAAGGGCACATTGATCAATTCACCGGGTGAATTCTATTCTTTGCAGGGCGCATTTTGGAATCCAGAAGTGTTCTAAAATCAGTCAATAAGTTTATTTCAGAGCATAAATGGATCACACACAGCAGATAATCCTCACTCCTTTCAATTACTTTGATTGGAAAGCAAAGATGGAGATTCTACTTAGGAGCAAAGGGCTCTACAGGGTTACCATGGCAACTAAAGCTGAGCCAACCTCAGCAGTAGAAAAATCAAAATGGAATAATCGAAGGGATGAAGCCTATGGGCTGCTATGTATCACTACATCTAGAGAGCTTGTATTTCATCTTGATGGACTCACTTCACCCAATGAAGTATGGCTGAAAATTCAAGAATTGTTCTAGAAAACCAATGAATTGAGAGGCCACCAATTGGATAATGAGCTAGTCTCTTTGAGCCCACAAAATTTTGATAATCTATAGGATTTTTTCTCCAAGTTTAAATCTCTTGTATTGCAGCTGAAGCAATGTGGTATTGACAAGAAAGATGAGCAATTAGTTTTGGCCATTCTCTCCAAGCTTGGCCCCGACTATTCAATCTTTGTCTCGACCTTCCATTCCACCCGGAAAGTAATTAAAAATTGGAAGAGCCCAACACTTTCAGAATTCATGGAGTCTTTGACACAAAAAAAAGACAAATTGGTCTTGATGGGAGCCATTAAAAATCCATCCAAAGACCATTGTCTGATTTTTGGGGCTTGAGATTTCTCAAACAAAAGAAGGAACCAAGGTATGTCAGCGAAAGTATGCTTCTGATCTGTTGAAGAAGTTTAAGATGGCTGATTGCAATCCTTCTAAGAATCCATTCCTTTCTGGAGTTAGACTAGAAGATGCAGAATCTACACCATTGTTTGACAACACTTTATACAGACAGTTGATTGGCAGCTTCCTCTAGTTGACACACACTCGAACAAATCTTGCTTATGTTGTGAGTATGGAATCTAGATACATGGAGCAGCCACATCAGCTACATTGGAGGGCTGAAAAAAGAATCCTTCATTATGTGCAGGGCACAAAGAGTGATGGGATTCACTATGCTACAGATTCGAGCCTAGATTTCTTGGGCTTCACAGATTCAGATGTGGCTAGTGATAGCCTTGACACGAAATCCACATTAGTATTTGTATTCATGCTTGGAGGTGGCCTTTTTTGCTGGTCTAGTAATAAATATAATGCCATAGCACTATCTTCAGTGGAGGCAGAGTACAGAGGAGAAGTGAATGCTGTTACACAGTGTGTTTGGTTGCAGGCGATTTTGTCTGAGTTTGAGATTTCTTTCAGTACGCCTACTGTCATTTATTGTGACAACTAGAGTGCCATTAGAGTTTCATGTGATACAGTATAGAGGTAGAGGACCAAGAACATAGAGATTCATATGCACTACATCAGAGGTCTAGTGCATGACCAGATCATAGATTTGCATTATTGCCCCATAGGTGAGCAAATTGCAGATATCTTCACCAAGGCTTTCATAGAGAAAACATTCAGCTATCTCAGATCATTGCTTGGGATGGTTGAACATGTGGTGGAGTGAAGGGTTGATCAGCAACCTTTCAATTTTGATATGTCCATGTTTTGAGGGGTGGTTTTTCCCATGAGGTTTTCCTTCTATCCTTGTTTTTTTGGACCGACAGTATTGTACAGGGTGACCAAGTCTTTTTACTGGGCCCTTAGTATTTCATTTTCTGATATTTAGATCATTTAAGTCAGACTTAAGAGGGGGTGTTGGAATAATTAAGTCTTCCTACCATTTATTTGTTTACATAAGATGCATCAATTAATCATTTATTGGTTAATTCTATGTAATAAATTAGGAAATTGCCATTGTGTGGACCAGAAGGCAACATGGGAGGCTCAAATACATCCAAGGTGTATACCAAAAGCCACCTAGGCCACTTGTGCACTTTGTTAAATATTTTGGATAATATTTTAGGAGAAAAGGCACCCTTCTGGATTTTTACTGCTTTTTACTGCTTCTTCCCCCATAGGGAAAAGCTAGTGTACCTAGGAAACTGTTTTTTATACCGAAAACTTTCCTTAATGTATTTTCCACCCAAATTGATTATTTTTCATTTATTTTTTCCATATTTCACCTTCATCTCACTAATTAGAGAATTCGTGAGCTTTTGGAGTGATTTGGAAAGTCAACTTGCCACCTAGGGGGGATGGGCATATTTAGCAAGTCTGATGATTAGGAGTTTCTTTTGGAATCTTTAGCCATTCAATTTTCTGTTGTAATGTTATTTAATAGCATCCTATTAATTTCTTAAGGTTGGATGATGTATTTTTATCATGAGAATTTAATACGAAAATCTACTATTGTGCATAATTTTTGTGTCTTTGACTAGTTGTGTGAGATTTTTCTTATGAGAGAGTGTAATTTCTTGAATAGTTATTGGATGTGAACTGATTTTCACAATCCTTATCTCCCTCTAGAACTAGAATCTCTTCACTTATGTAGGTATCCAAATCATTCTCTTCTAGGATTAACCCAATCCACTTTGATTTGATAAAGGTCGATCTGGAGTTGGATAGGGTTTGACAGAGAAACCCTAAATATCGAAACTTTGAATTTCAAACTTCTAATTGGATGAAAAGATGTGCCTTGCTGAGCTGATCAAGCTGGCATACTTCAATTTTGAAATATCCAAAATTTGACCCCTCAAATTTCCTTTGAAACTTTCGGATCTTCTGGTCAAAATCTTGAACTAGGGTTTGATAACGCCCAGGGTTCTGCCCATCCAAAAAGTTCAATCTTGTGCTCTAAACTTCAATTTTTCTGAGGAGGATCCAGCCGTGGTCATAGATTCCAAAAATTTCAACTTTTGTTGAAACCCTAATTTTCCACCTTTCCGATCAAAATCCCGAATTAGGGTTTGATGATGCCCAGGGTTCTTCCCAACCAAAAAAATTGATCTTGGTCTCTAAACTTATATTTTCTTGAGGATCATCCAACCGTGGTCTCCAATTCCAAAAATTCCAACTTTCTCCTTAAAGCTAATTTCCCGCAGCAGTGACAAACCAAAAATGAAAGTGCTCAGAATCCAATTTTGTTTGGACAGAAATATATTCCATATTGTTTCTAATGTATATCTAAAATTTTGGTTCCCTAGGGTCTAAAACTTAGACCTGTGGTAGAATGACCTGTCATCTTTCCAACCCTATAGATCTGAGCTCAAATGGATTCTCTGAGAGAGAGATATGCCAAGTATTGCAATGTGACCTGTTTATAGGATGAAATAGTATAGCGAACTTGTACGGCGTGCCACATGTCACTGTTTCAACTTCGGCCTTTGAAACCTGGACCTGTGAAACTAAAGTCTGTTCCCTAACTATTACATTTTATGGAATTCCATTTGGATCTTCCTAGCCAAAGATATGACCTTTTTTCCTATGTCACCTATTTAGGACTACATTCTGGAAGAGGCAGAAACCCTAACTTGTACGGATATAATCTCACAAAGAATAACGAATCTGAGGATGTCCTTCGGACACAAGGTACATGGACATTTCGTATTCGACATGTAAGTGTTTTAGATCTTGAACCTTTTCCAAAATGGATTTATAGCGAAAGTGACACAATGAATGGTTTTTACTATACCAAGCTCTAGCTTCCAATTTGTCGCAAGTGCAACAAGTGTCATAAATGCCATACCATGTCGTCCTTCAGGCTAGCTCTGATACCATGTTATTTTTTCAGCATTTAATTCAATCTGATCTAGGATCTTAATTGAGATAACAACATGTATAGCATATCAAACACAAGAGACAAGAGACACAAAGCATTTCACCGGGGAAAACCAAGAAGGTGAAAAACCCCGCAACTTCCTGAGAGATAGAATGAGCACCAATACAAAGATCACAAATATCAAACCCCAAAACAAGAGATAGTCTCCTAGTAGCTTCTCCTCCTGCACTTTTGCACACTCCTCCTCTCTTTCACTAATTCAAATTGAGTGAGTGTGTGAATGAATAAATGAGAGAGTCACACTCTCTATTTATACTTTACTTCACTTGACTTTTAACTCTAACTAGGTCGGCCCCAACTTAACCACTTAACATAATTCTAACTGGGTCGACCCCACTAGGGTTGTCTAATAACTCTTTGACCCACACAACTTATACAGGGCCGACCCCACCAAGGTGGTCTAATAACCCATCAAGTATAAGTTGCGACACTTACAATAATACTTGCGACACTTGCAAATACAAATGATGACACTTCCAATCGGAGGAATGATACATCTCCGTTGGGGATACAATAAAGTACAAATGTAATACATAGAAGAATATCTTCCGAAGTTACAAATACATCAATAATGGACACATTGAGGGGTGACATGACTATCGTCCATTGGTAATTTGTTCATTATATATGTATTTATATTGATCATTTTTGTAAACGTATGCATCATTTTAATAAAGGAAAGACCTCATACTTACTAATATCTCTTGATGGTTTGTAATTATAAAGGAAAGAACTCCTATGCCATATCGCCCAGAGGATGTGCTTGCAGAACAAGCACCGGAGGAACATGGAGCTATGAATAATGGAGAACAAGTTAATAATCATATTGAAGAAGATGATCATACTGATAACATAGTTGAAGATGATGGTACAAATACATTGATCCATAATACATTTAATGTTAGAATGGATGATGATCATGAAAATCATGACTTTGATGATGTTCATGATTTACCTCTTCTTGAGAAGGCATGCGAACCCCTTTATGAAGGCTCAAACACAAATATTCTCTCTGCTATATTGTTGATAATTAACTTGAAGGTTATGAATGGTCTTTCAAACACATCAGTCACACAGATGTTAAGGTATGTAATGTATTCCATCACCTAAATATGATCGTGATAAATGTTATCTTTGTTCCTCTAATAATTTTATTGTTAATTCATAAGTAAAATTTATATGTATGAAATATGTTATTCATATATTATATTATCTAGTTTTTTTATTTTAATTTGTTGTAGCTTGATAGTTGAATTTTTGTTACCACTGTCAAATATTTTACCTCGCACATATCCATATTTATCGACCATCATGAAATCAATTGGAATGCAGTATGAAGAAATTGATGCATGCCCCGATGACCATATTATATATTATAAACAACATGAATTTGAAATAGAATGTCCAGAATGTAATATCAGTATATCGAACAGATCAAGTAACAAAAAAGGGACCTCACAAGGTTCTTCATTATAGTCCCATTATTCCACCTTTGCAACAACTGTTCAGATGCAAAAACATAGCACAATTTATGGATTACCATGCATGGAACATAAGTCAAGATGACATTCTTCGAATGCTTGCAGATAGTTTTGCATTTAGAGATATGGAGGAAAAATGGCCACACTTTAAAGAAGAATCTCGTAATCTTAGGCCTTCCTTGGAAGTAGATGGTGTTAATCCATATGCAGAGATGAGATATATTTACTCAGTGTGGCCTATTTTTGTCATCAACAATAACATTCATCCATGGTTGTCAATAAAGAGGGAGCACATAATGTTGGCAATGATTATTCCAAGTATGTGTCTACAACAATTGTTTTTTAATGTAGTGGCATCTCATTTTTTGTATTTTGTTGCATAATGTCATATATATTTTTTTCATTTACTCATGTATATTATTTATATATCTAAATTGTTGTAATAATTATATATTTTATATGTTCAAATTGTTAATTTTTGAGCATCAATTCAATATACTCTAGGATCTTTACTGAGAGAATAACATGTACAGAATATCAAGCATATCAATCACAACAAGCAATCACATGAGACAATAGACACACAGAGTTTCCTTGGGAAAAACCATAAAGGTGAAAAACCCCAATAACTTCCTCAGAGATAGATAGAGCAATGATACAAAACCCAAGCATAAGAGATAGTCTCCTAGCAGCAACTTCTCCTCCTCCACTAGTGCGCCACTCTCCAGTGAGTGTATTAGTGAGAAAGTGAATGATCAAATAGAGTGCCTCCCGCACTCTATTTATACATGACTTGACTTGCCTAATAACCTTACTAGGTCATCCTCAACTTAATCACATAATATAATGCTGACAAGGCCAACCCCCAATAGGGTGGTCTAATAACCCTTTAACCCACATGACTTATACAGGGCCGACCCCATCAAGGTGGTCTAATAACCCATCAAGTATAAGTTACGACACTTACAATATAAATGACGAAACTTCCGTATAGAGGAATAATAACATCTCTATAGGAGTACAATATACATTTATGAAATACATTCCGAAGTTACAAATAAATCAGCACTCCCTCTTAACTAGGAAGGTATTTCTCAACACAGATATGATAGCACAAGTCTTCTTCTCTGGATCATCGTCACTGGATCATCGTCATCGTTGTTCCTACTGCTATCTCAATCAATCTCCAATATACTCGTCATAGGAAGTTATACAGAGCTAACCCTTTTTCATGTTGGATGTAGGCCCACAACCTATAGGTCTTCATCATCAGTGGCCATACTGTGGAATCCTCAGGACTTATTACGCGCGTCAACAAAAGCTAGTAAGAGCATCCCAGGACTGATTACGAGCACACAGCTCAACCTATCGGATCTCCCATGACCTTTTACATGCCACTGCACAACCTGTCCATGGCCACAGAGTATCATCCTGATACTCATGATCATACTGATCATAACATCGTTCACGAAGCACAACCCAAATGCACATCACATAGCACTTACATTCACCGGCATGGGAAGACACACATCAACCATCCGTGAAAGGCTCAACACTTATATCTACGCCATGGGAAGACACACTTCAACCATGCTTGAATGGCACAACTCTTACATCAACGACCATGGGAAGACACACTTCAACCATGTCGGAATGGCCCCAACAATTACATCACGACCATGGGAGAACTCATCTGCCACCATGTCGGAAAAGGCAGGCAATTACATCGCAACCATGGGAGAACACATCTACAACCATGTCCGAAAATCCCATGTGCATCTGTGTCTTCGGAACTCATCACACATAATCCAACTGATTATGCAATGTATCTACCTGATACATATCATCACATTATTATGATCATCCTGATCATCATCACAACATCATCCTGATGCATATCATCCAGAGTATCATCCTGATACTCATCTCACATGATCATCCTGATCATCATCACTGCATCATCCTGATGCATACATATACATGATCCAACTGATCATACCAATCATCCAATTGATGCATATACATATACATGATCCAACTAATCATACCGAGCATCCAACCAATGCATATACATATACATGATCCAACTGATCATATCAAGCAGTAACTGGAGCATCGTCCAAATTCTCATCACACAACTCTTACATCCACAGCCATGGGAAGGATCCTCCTCTCACCATACTTGGAATGGCTCCTGCAGATGTGTCCCATCACTTCTTCCTCGAAATATCTTCTATCTGAAGAACACCAAGCCTCTCTCTGAAGTACTCAAACTTCACTCTGGCTAGTGGTTTCGTCAACACATCTACAACCTGATCATCCATCGCAACATACCGGGGCTTCACTGCTCCTCTCTGCACCATATCCCTGATATAGTGATATTTGATCTCAATGTGCTTCGACCTGTAGTGGAACACCGGATTTTCAGACAGCTTCACACAACTCTGGTTGTCACAAAAGATACCAGTAGCCTCCAACGAGAGACCAAATAGCTTAGACAATAGCTTCTGGAGCCATACTTCCTCACAACTAGCTGAACAAGCTGCAACATACTCTATTTCGGCTATACTCAGTGCTACGCAGGACTGCTTCCTGCTAAACCAAGAGATCACACCTGATCCCATACTGAAGCAGCACCCAGAAGTGCTCTTCCTATCTGCAGCACTTCCTTCCCAGTCTAAATCAACATAACCCTGCAGGTTAAACTTTTGATTCACATCATACTTGAGCCCATAATCAATTGTACCCTTCAGGTACTTCAGAATATGCTTTACAACAACCAGGTGCAAATTTCTCGGATCCATCAGGAACTGGCTCAATGTGTTCAGCGAAAAGCAAATATCTGGTCTCGTTTTCATCAGGTACATCAAGGACCCAATCATTTGACGATACATAGTGACATCAACCAGATCAGATGAAGCATTACACAGAAGCTTCAAGTTTGATGCCATAGGTGTGGCCATGGCCTTGCAGTCCATCATCCCGAACCTCTTCAGGATCTCTACTGCATACTTCCCTTGTCTAAGAAAGATTCCATCTGTGCTCTGCCACACCTCCATACCTAGAAAGTAGTGCATCATACCCAAGTCCTTCATCTCGAACTCGATAGCAAGCTTCCTTTTCATGTCGGCAATCAATCTATCCTCACCTATAACAAACAGGTCATCCACATACAGAAGTAGTATCACTGGATTGCCTTCCTCTGTTAGGAACCCATGTCTTTACTTCGTTAGTATATTGTTGTTGGATGCATATGCTTTGTAAGTCATCCTGTAGTATTTGTTGATTAATAGTTTATGTTATTGTTGTTGGCACATATGCTTTGTAAGTCGCCCGTAGTATTGTTGATCCATAGTTTGTAGTGGCCCATGGTTTTGACCCATAGTATTGGCGCCTAGACTTAGTATATAAGTGTGAGTTGAGACCTATGAAGGCACCATGAAGTTATTTTTATTGAGCTTGCTCATAGGAGGTTGCCCCCTCGAAGTGGCCTATGATCAATATAAAAGTGATTCTGAGTTCTGTCATTTCTGCTATTTCGCATATTATTATTAATTAATTGTTGCAGGTGCATCACATCTGGTATCAGAGCACTTTCTTGGGCTCGCTGGGTGAAATTTCTGCCAAATTTTTTTTTCGCATCTGTTGCAGGTTCGGATTTGGGAATAATCCCTATCCGCTTAACTATGGGAAGTACTTGGGCATAAGCCCTAAAACTCATTGTGAGGAGTACCACAGGAACCCCGAAGTAGCTGGCCCATTGAGAGGACCTTCTAGCGAAAAGGGCAACGACCCCTACGTGATTGACTAGTTCCCACCCGTGAGGTAAACCAAGAGCTGTCGTTTGTGGCAAAGTGGTTATCATTTTTACCTGAGCCGTGGAGTAAGGGGTACTTCCCCAATACGCAAGTTGTCAGACAACATTGGTGGCTGAGTGAAACCCCTGAACTGTTAGGAAGCCGCACATACCTAGGGTCCATATCTATTTTCAGCTGAACTGTTGTCGATCATTGTTGCACCATTTTAGATCCAGTCGTTTAGAGCCATTTTGCAAGCCGTTCTAGATCCATCCGTCGGCGCTGTTTCAGATCCCTTCTGAGTCGTAGCTGAGTGAAACCCATGAACTGTTAGGAAGCCGCACATACCTAGGGTCCATATCTATTTTCAGCTGAACTGTTGTCGATCATTGCTGCGCCGTTTTAGATCCAGTTGTTCAGATCCATTTTCCAAGCCGTTCTAGATCCATCCGTCGGCACTGTTTCAGATCCCTTCTGAGTCATTCAGATCCATTTTGCAAGCCCTTCTAGATCCATCCGTCGGCGTTGTTTCATATCCCTTCTAGTCTGGAAAAAAAAAAAAAACCCTGTTTTTTCTTCATATCTCCCTTGTTTTCACTCTATTTCCCTTGAAATTTTTGGGGAACCCCTGTCATTCCATTCTGCATATTTCATTCCTGAGGACCCTATCCCCAATTCCCCTTCCCAAAACCCGAAATCCCACATTTGTCTATTTTTAGGGTTTGCCATAACTTCCTCAGATTTCACCCAATCACCTTCAAATTTTACCACAGAGTTCCTTTCTGAATTCTGCTTCTTTGTTCCCCTCTGCCAAATTTTCCCATTCTTTCACCCTGCTTCTGAAATCCTCATTTTTGCTTTCCTGTCTATTCGACAGTGTCCAAAACCTAGTCAAACCCCAATTACCCTTTAGATTTTTTCTTAAGTCCAAATTTTCCTTTACTGAAGTAGTTTCTGTTTTTGTTTTCCTACCCAATCAACCCTGAAAAAAAAGAAAAAAAAAAACTCCTGGTTATGGTTGTCACCCGTGCAGGAGCAAAAACCATGGAGGACGCACTTGCAGCCATCCAAGCTAAACACCAGGATCTGGATGAAAAATTTCTCGGCCTCCATCTTGAACATTCAGCTATGAACAACAAATGGTAGTCCGAGTCTTCATTAGACAATGGGTTCTCTTCTTCCAGCAATTTCCGTGGGCCAAAGCTTGATTTTCCTTGCTTCAATGCTGCCGATCCAACTGGATGGATCTATCGTGTAGAACAGTATTTTAGTCTGCATAATACTTTTGATGTCAACAAAGTTCCGCTGGAATCCTTTCATTTGGAACAGGAAGCTCTTCAATGGTATTGTTGGTACATCAAGGCTCATGCAGAGCCAAAATGGCCAGACTTTTGCCAGCTCCTTTTGCAACGATTTGGTCCTAATGCTTTTGATGACTTCATAGGAGCCCTCACTAAAATTCGCCAAATTGGCACTGTGAGAGAGTGTCAAACAGAATTTGAGAAACTAGCCAACCACACCGAAGGATTGTCTGATGACTTTTACCGGAGTTGTTTTATCAGTGGTCTAAAGGATGCCATCCGCTCTGAGGTCAAAATGTTTTGTCCCAACACAATGATGGAAGCCCTAGGGTTGGCTAAGTTGGCAGAAGACAAGATTGTATCCCAACAATGCTCCAAGCCCACTTTTGTTCCCTTTCGAAATATGGGTTCTCAACGACCACCTATACTGTAGGCTCCTCGACCAACTCCTATCAAGCGTTTGTCTGAAACAGAGATGCAAGCACACATAGAAAAGGGGCTTTGCTATAATTTTGTTGAGAAATTCACTCGGGGACATAGATGTGTTCAACAAAAGCTCTATCTCTTGGATGTGGATTCTCCGCTTGCCTTTAAAATTGGTGACGAATATCCAGAAACACTGGATGATCCGGTCGACATTTAGGAACCGCCTATTGACCCTCCGTCTCAGGATGACCAGCCAGAGATATCTCTCCATGCTTTAGCTGGAATCACCACCCCCCAAACAATGCAGGTCAGGGGTTACTTCAAGAAGCTTCCTCTTACAATACTCATTGATTCTGGTAGCACTCATAATTTCATTGACCCTCGGATCGCCAAACAAGCTTATTGTTTTATCCATCCTTGCTCCAACTTTGAAGTCATGGTTTCCAATGGGGGCACCTTACCTTGCTAAGGGAAGTGTCGAAATGTGCGTATCTCTATGGGATATTATACCTTGCGCTCTGACATGTTTTCCTTGACCTTAGGCGGATGTGATGTGGTTTTAGGCACTCAATGGCTACGCACACTTGGCCGTATCTTATGGGATTTTGCTGAACTTTGGATGCAGTTTTCCCTCAATGGCCAAAAACACACATTGACAGGATTACAACCAGGTTCTCTCAGCATCATCAATTCACATCGCATGGAAAAACTCCTCAAGAAGAATTCACATGGTGACATCGCTCAAATCCATTCCATTCAGATGCACCCTTCAGCGGTCTCCACTACTCCTTTGGATCTACAACAAATTCTGGATCGATATACAGGTGTCTTTGCTGAACCAGTGGGATTGCCACCTTCTAGGCCAGAAGACCATCGTATTCAGCTCCTTCCTGGTAGCGTTCCTCCCAACATCAGGCCCTATCGCTACCTATTTCACCAAAAAAAAGAGATTGAAATGCTCATTCGGGACTTATTGAAGCAAGGTATCATTCGCCCAAGCACTAGTTCCTTTTCTTCTCCAGTTATTCTTGTCCACAAAAAAGATGGGTCATGGTGCCTCTGCATTGACTTCTGAGCACTTAATCACCTCACCATCAAGGATAAGTTTCCAATTCCTGTTGTTGATGAGCTTCTTGATGAGCTTCATGGGGCTCACTTTTTCTCCAAGTTGGATCTTCGTTCTGGGTATCATCAAATTCGGGTTCATGAGGATGATATCCCTAAAATAGCTTTCCACACGCATGATGGCCATTATGAGTTTTTGGTCATTCCCTTTGGCCTCACTAATGCTCCTTCCACATTCCAGGCCTTAATGAATAAAATATTTCGACCCTACTTGTGGAAATTCATTCTGGTATTCTTTGATGATATCCTCATCTATAGTAAAACCTGGGATGAACATCTCCAGCATTTGGATCTTGTCATGCAACTTTTCTCTGACCATCATCTCCATGCCAAGCAGTCTAAATGTGTTCTTGGACAGAAGGAAGTTGAGTATCTTGGGCACATTATCTCAGCACACGGGGTTCACGTGGATCCTGCCAAAATCGATGCCATGAACAATTGGCCGCATCCGCAGACACTCAAGAGCCTTCGTGGTTTTTTGGGGTTGACTGGCTACTACCGCAAGTTTGTCAAGGATTATGGGAAGATTGCAGCTCCATTAACTACTCTATTGAAAAATGAATCTTTTACATGGACACATGCTGCTCAGTGTGCATTTGACAACCTAAAACAAGCTATGTGTACTACACCTGTTCTAGCTATGCCTGATTTTTTCAAGCCCTTCACTATTGAGAGTGATGCTTGCGGCAATGGACTTGGTGTTGTTCTCCTTCAAGATGAACACCCCATTGCGTTCACCAGCAAATCCCTTTCAGGTAAGAATTTAGCTACCTCTACCTATGAGAATGAAATGATGGCTATTTTGCATGTAGTACAGAAGTGGCACCCATACCTATTAGGGAATCATTTCTGCATCAAGACTGATCACCAGAGTCTGAAATATTTCTTGGAACAGTGTGTCTCCTCCCCGGCACAATAGAAATGGGTTAGCAAACTGATGGGTTATGACTATGAGATCACTTACAAGAAGGGTAAAGACAATATTGTGGCAGATGCTCTTTCATGCACATTTGATGCCCAAGGTTCTCTTTCAGCTATTTCTATGCCTATTCCAAATTGGTTGCAATCTGTTCAACAGGGTTATGTCAATGACTCTTCCTTATCTCAAATCATCCAACGCTTGACCAACAACCCTTCTGTTGTACCACGTTACTCTTGGGATGGTGCTTCTCTGAGATACAAGGGTCGTCTGGTGCTTCCCCAAAGCACAGATCTTCAACAGGTTGTCTTCTATGAACTCCATGCTTCTCCATCGGCAGGGCACTATGGGTTCCTCAAAACGTATGAACAGGCACGGCGTAACTTTTTTGGCAGGGCATGAAAATGACAATTCAACAGATGGTGGCTGAATGTGATACCTGCCAGCGCAATAAGGGTGAAACAACACTCCTTCTAGGATTGCTCGAACCCTTCCCATACCTACACGGATTTGGATAGATATTTCTATGGATTTCATTGAAGGGATCCCTAAATCTGGCGGGAAGACAGTGATTCTCGTTGTGGTTGATCACCTCTCCAAATATAGTCATTTTTGTGCTCTCAGCCATCCCTATACAACCTCCTCAGTCGCTCAAATTTTCCTGGACTAGATCTTTCGTCTTCATGGCATCCCTTCTTCCATTGTCTCGGATCGTGATGCGACTTTCACCAGTCAATTTTGGACAGAACTATTTCGCCACACTGGCACCAAACTGAAGATGAGTTCAGGGTATCACCCACAAACAGATGGTCAGACTGAAATTATCAATAAATGCTTGGAAACTTATCTTTGTTGCTTCACCTCTGAACAACAACATCAGTGGGAAAAGTGGCTCCCTCTCGCTGAATGGTGGTACAATACCTCTTACCACACTGCCTCTAAAATGACGCCATATGAAGCAGTCTATGGTCAGGCACCTCTAGTTCTTCTTCCATACACCTTCACCAGTTCACCAGTTCAGGAAGTTGACACGGTCCTTTGAAACCACGATCAGATTCTTCGCATTTTGCAGGACAATCTTCACATGGCGAGAAATCGCATGAAGCAACAAGTTGATCAGCACCGTTCTGAGCGCACTTTTCAAGTCGACGATATGGTTTTTATTCGTCTCCAGCCGTACAAGCAGTCCTTCCTCAAACTCAAAGGGCATCATAAGCTCGCTCCAAAGTTCTATGGGCCATATCGGATTCTTCAGAAGATTGGGTCTGTTGCTTATAAATTGGAACTTCCTCCTTCTTCCCGCATTCATCCAGTCTTTCATGTCTCTTGTCTGAAGAAAGTTCTTGGCACCAACATCATTGGACAAATAATTTTAACCAAACTGGATAATGAAGGATCCATCCTTTTGGAGCTGGAGGCCATCCTCAATCGGCGCACTCGTCAGCTTCACTCTCGCTCTATCACAGAGGTCTTAATTCAGTGGCACGGCATGCAACCAGAGGATGCTACATGGGAACCACTCCTTCAAATTCAACAACAATTTCCACATCTAAAGCTTTGAGGACAAAGATTTTTTTAAGGGGGAGGGGATGTTAGGAACCTATGTCTTTATTTTGTTAGTATATTGTTGTTGGACGCATATGCTTTGTAAGTCGTCCCGTAGTATTTGTTGATCAATAGTTTATGTTATTGTTGTTGGCGCATATGCTTTGTAAGTCGCCCGTAGTATTGTTGATCCATAGTTTGTAGTGGCCCATGGTTTTGACCCATAGTATTGGTGCCTAGACTTAGTATATAAGTGTGATTTGAGACCTATGAAGGCACCGTGAAGTTATTTGTATTGAGCTTTCTCATAGGAGGTTGCCCCCTCGAAGTGGCCTGTGATCAATATAAAAGTGATTCTGAGTTCTGTCATTTCTGCTATTTCGCATATTCTTATTAATTAATTGTTGCAGGTGCATCACATCCTCGACCTTGTAGTAAAGGTTGGAGTCCGTTTTACTCTTAGTAAAGCCCAAATTGGATAGGAAGCCATCTATCCTGCCATACCAGGTCCTAGGTGCCTGTTTCAAACTATGTAGGGCTTTCTTCAGTTTGCACACATGAGTCCCTCTATCATGTGTCTCAAACCCGAGTGGCTACTCCACATACACTTCATCTTCGACTACACCATATCCATCTAGTGCATCTTCCACTTAAGCATTGAAGCCAGTGCAAGTATTGTTCTGATGGAAGTGTATCTGGCTACAGCAGCAAAAGTCTCTTCATAGTTTATTCCCACTTTTTGGGAGGAGCGATGAGTTACAATCATCACTATGTATTTCTCTATGCTTCCATCTGCAACATGCTTGATCTTATAGATCCACTTGGAAGTCACAACAGACTTCCCTTTAGGTATTGGGACCACATCCCAACCATCATTCTTCATGATCGACTGGTATTCCTCGATCATGGCATTCTTACTTTTCCAGTATCCTGGGAACTTCAGCATTCTTCAATAGATAGCTTTGTTGCTGGAGTAAATGTTGTAGTCCTTCTTTTGTAGGTGATGGTATACGATCTTTCCTACAAGACAAGTTAAATTGCATGATTAGAAACATCTCATAGTTTTCAGAACAAATTCTTACACATAAATAAATATGTCATACAGTCATGCAATTAATTTAGCCATTGCTTCAATACAACATTTATCCATATCCCGTAATCACACGGTAACTTTCTAGATGCCTTCCATCTCTACCAGAACATTTGTTAAGAGTGTGCACAACTCCCAACATGTTAGCAAAGAGGTTTCATTCTAGATAAGTAGCAATGGAATGTTGTACAGTACCATAGGCCACTTACCCATTACTTGCATATTAGTAGTATCTTGTTCATTAATGCAATTTTGCTAAAATGCAAAATGTACATCCTAAATCTAGGAACATAAGTATGTACATGACTGGACAACATCATTTAAGTAATCATATAATAAATGACAATTCAAATACTTATCTTTGTTTAGTTGTAGGGTGGAATCCCTCTTAATAATTGTGTCCTTGCAGGAACTACTGGAGTGTGCTCCCTATTGATCTTTACTTCCTTGATTACCTGTCCTTGAACTTATATTCATCCTGGGCCACTATTCATGCTTAAGTGTGCACTAATTTCATCCTCAAAATCTCATACATGATCATACATCCATTAGTATAATCTCAATACTATCAAAACATTATGATCCTAAATAATCTTAAACATGTATGGTCATGATCATTTCATACACAGGTAATAAGCATTAGTATTCAAGGTTTCAGGGAAGACTTCTCTTACTCATGCATATTCATATTTGACCATAGAACTCTTCTGGTTAGTCATATCATCAATCAATGTAAGAGACATAATATGCATAAACCCTAGATTACTGAAACTTGTAACTTCATGAGTAATCATTATCAATCATACAAAAGTATAAGATCCTTACATAGGGTAGGATTCTAACTTGATATAGGAAAAACATACCTGGTCATCATATTTCCTAGTTATGTCCAGCCATGCTTTCTTGTTCTCTTCAATGACCTGCATAACTCATAAGTTAACCATTGTAGAACCAAATTATACATACCTCTATGTGATCCATGACTATGAATGAGTCTTTGTCTTCATGTCACTATGGTCTTGATCTACGACTTGATTTGTACCTTCATGTTAGCGGATAACATTCTCCTCATACAACACCACAGTGCATTAGTACAATCATAAGTGTCATAACCCTAATCAATGAATGTCTTCTATCATGCATTCATACTTTTGCTAGGGTGATAAGACAAGTCTAAAATTAAACAAACTCAATAACATGAAGACAATCATATTATAAACTTAATCATGAACAAATTTCAAAACATACCTGTAAGTGATACCTATCAAATTGCTTGTAGTAGTAGTTGTTGTTGTTGTTCCTTTTTTTCTTAGGACAATCTGAGGAAAAGTGTCCTCTTCTTGGTGTGGGCTATGAGAGCTTCAACTTCATTCCGCATATTTTCTTCTCGAGCTATAATCCGAGCTTCTTCCTGTGAGCATTCTTCTCACAGCCTACTGAATGAGATAAGTTTCTTCCTATCACAAATTCCTTCGATGAATGAATCCCATGATCTAGGAAGGCCATTAAGAGTGGTCATTACCACTTCTCCATTCTCTATATCTTCTCTCACAGCTTCAGGTTGTTCTTTTATCTGGGAGACCATTGAGAAATAAGACTGCATAGCCTCTATATTCTGGATCTTGATATTCTTCAATTGATTCCTCAAGATCATCTTCCGATTTATGTTCTTCCCTTCAAATAGCTTGGTCAAGGAATCAAACATCTCCTTGGGTGTCTTCAGAGATGACACATGTGGTATGATATGGTATTTGATATAATCAGCAATGAACCTCTTATCCTTGACCAAGTTCTTCTTATGTAAGGCCTTGGCCTCTTCTCCCTCTAGAACTGGAATCTCTTCACTTATGTAAGTGTCCAACTCATTCTCTTCTAGGATTAAGCCAATCCTATACTTCCACGCTTGGAAGTTATCATCCCCTTCAATCTTATCCTCAAGCTTGGTGTGGTGAGACATTTTCAATGAGAAACTTCAAATGGAAATAAAATATTTAGGTCTTACCACTTGGTTTGTTGAAAACTGGATCTCGAGCTAGATTAGGGTTTGTTAGAGAAACCCTAAAATTCAAACTTTGAATTTCAAACTTCTGACAGGATAGAAATATGTGCCTTGATGAGTTGATCAAGCTGGTATACTCAGAATTTGAAAACTGCAAAGTTTCACCCCTCAAAATTTCCTTTTGGATTTCTGGATTCACTTGGGAGGACCCTGAATTAGGGTTTGATTTTCCCGGAGCTTCTCCCAACCAAAAAGTTCGATCTTGGTCTCTAAACTTCAATTTTTTAGAGGATCTTCCAGCCATGGTCTTAGATTTCAGAAATTCCAACTTTTGCAGAAACCCTAATTTCCAGCTTCACTAGAGAGGACCCCAAACTAGGGTTTTATTTTCTCGGAGATTCACCCAACCAAAAAGTTCGATCCAAATCTATAAACTTTGATTTTTCCAAGGATCTTCCAGCCGTGGTCTAATATTTCAGCAATTCCACTTTTTGTGGAAACCCTAATTTTTAGGGCCAAATAAATGACGACACTTCCATATAGAGGAATAATAACATCTCTATAGAAGTACAATATACATTTATGAAATATATTCCGAAGTTACAAATACATCAACACAAATCAATCCTGTAAGTACCAAGTTAAAGATATGAATGTATATATCGAGCCTCTTATTGACGAGCTACTAAACCTATGGAATGGAATCACTATGTATGATGTATCTGGACCAATATGACAAAGGAAATTTCAACTCCATGAAATGTTTGTATGGGCAGTACATGATTCCCCAGGGTTAACCCATTTTTGCAGTATGTAATTATAACATCTGCTTTAATAGTATTTAATTTTATGAAGTTGATATATTAAGTATGCATGCTTTTTAAATAATCCATTCATTTTATATAATTATAATTGACATAGTTAATCCATCTCTTCATGTAGGTCTTCAAACAAAGGGAAAATTTGCATGTCCAGTTTGTGGTCCTAAGATCAAATATCGTCATTCAAAAAGTTTAGGAAAGAGGTGTTTTATGAGTATAGTCATTTCCTCTCTAAGAATCATAGGTATCGAACTACCGAAAAACATCTATTCAATGGGAAGCAATAGACTGCATTAAAACCACATAGAATGACACCTCACCTATGGAAGTTGTAATATAATAGAAATCGTCAAGGTACGTAATGATCAAATTGTCTATATATCATCATATATGAAATGTTTTTGAATTTTTTTTATTGTGTGTTGTTTACTATAATTGACATTGATTTTTGTAATTTCTTTATAAACTATGATTCATGATAGTTGTCGTGATCATGAAGGCATTAAAGGGCTTCCACAAGGAATGAAAATTTATCCTAAATAATTCAGTAGGTTTCCCTACTATGAGAACCTACAAATTGCTCATTTGTTTGATACAATGCCTATCGGAAAGAATGTAGCTAAAAGATTATGGAAAATATTGTATGGAAGGAGTGACAAAGATTTTTTTTTCAAAATTTGCAATGACATTCAGGAAGCCAATCGTGCAATGAAAGATGTCATTCAATTACATAGCAACGGAGACCAAATTAATATAAACTCACTTCCATGGTTGTTAACGGAGCAGCAAAGCAATGTTATAAAAGAAGTCCTGTGAAAAATTAAATTTCCCACCGGATTTTGTTCGAACATGAAGAATATCATAACGAAGAAAGGTGGTTTTGCGGGGGTGAAAACGCATGATTGACATATCTTCATAGAGGTAATTATTATGGTATATATATTGATATATTTTTTTATTCTAGTGCATTTTGTTGGTACTTTTTTGTCTACTTTTCGTAAAAAATAACGAAACCACTTTTATATTGTTACAGTATGTTCTACATCTATCTCTCCCAGACAACTTCGACAACAATGTCAAACAAGTTATATATGATCTTGGAAAATACATGAGGTAAGTAGCAATATTTTGCATGCATAAAGTGTTTGTTTAATTCATTGTAGAACTTATATTTGACATTTGTTTTACTAATTTTTATGTAATATAATGTTTATTTTTTCCAAATCTTGTGATTTTTTTGCATCACTTGTAGATGATTGTCATCTAAAGAAATCCATAAAGAAGATATAAATTCTTGGAGGAGATAAATTATTTGTCTCATATGTGAAATGAAAAAGCATCTACCTTCAGCATTTTTCAATGCACAAGAACACTACCTCATACACCAAGTTGAGGAGATTGAATTGTGTGGACCTATGCACTTAAGGTCAATGGGGATGGTTGAGAGGCACTTGAAATTTTTTAAGGGTTTGGTTAGACAATGAGCACATCCTGAGGGTTCTATGTTGGAGGGATATATGGTATACCAAAACATGATGTATATTAGTGAATATCTTCCTAAATTAGCGTCAAAGCTCAATTTAGGTCACATTTGTGATCTAGACTCTAATAACAATTTCGAAGGGGAGTACTTGAAGGGGAAAGGTAGATCAAGGAAGGTGAAAGGTAATTATTAGCTAGTGGAGATTAATTATAGTACACTTGACTGTTGATTTTTATGTTTAAATCATACTTATTTCATTTTTAATATTCAATATGCATCAATTAAAAGTGTATACCATGTTAAGTGAATATACATTTGTACTGAATTGTGAATTTAGTTTCATAAAGCAGTTGATCGAGAGTGGGATGCACTTCATTTATACATCGCAAAAAATCTTGATTGGATGCAGGTATGGATTGAACGATGTGAAAAATTTGTTCATGGAATAACATGGGAAGGTGTGGCTTCATTGGTTAAAGCAGCTCATCACAAAGGAGATACCAATATTACACAAAGGGAAATCGATTTAGCATATGGTTTAAAAGATAAGTAGGAAAGCATATTAATTAGCCATACTATTTAATTTTTTTCAAATATATTGATGTACACGTTGATTTTTTTTCCTTATAGAGCATAAACATGCGCTTAATCATCAATTCATGATGTAATCTTTATGTGTATGGTTTGTTGTAGGTAAAACACCATAAGGCTATGTGGTGTAATGGTCGTAAATTTCGCATCAAAAAGTTGGATGAAACAAACAAAACATCTGATTGTGGGATAACTGTAGTCTTTGAGGTGACCAATGTTTTCTATAGAAGTGACAGACATCTAGAACTCTCAAAAAACAATACTATGGGTATTTGGAAGATATTATTCAGTGTGACTTTAACTCCTTCAAATTAGTTTTGTTCATTGTCAAATGGTATAGGTTACGAATGAATCAACGTGATCCAAATAATGAACATGATAATGGATTTACCATGGTTAATACAAGGTTATTTGAGCCAGGAACGAAGCCCTATGTTCTTCCAACCCAATGTGAACGGGTATTTTACTCTGAGGTTCCAAGTAGAGGGGGTTGGTCATTTGTTGTGAGACACAATCCACGAGGAAGGTCGGTAAAGTATAATGTATAGGAAGATAATGAAGAGGGTATTGAAGAAGAAGATGATGTTGAGGATGATCAACATGATTTAGACGATCATGTTCTAGAGGAAGATGTCGAAGAATTAGTTGAATCAGATGATGTAGCAGACAATATCCATAAAGATGATATCGACGATGACATGATGATCAAAACTAGCATTGATGACAATGATGATATGGCCAATCCTTACAATGTTGAATCTGGATCGGATGATACAAATGATGACTTGGATGAAGAAGATGATGAAGTCCATTGAAGTGTATTATGTATGCCTTAATATATCTACTCTATATATATTGAATTAATATTGCTATAGATTTATTGACTTGTATTGGTACGTATAAATTAATTGTTTTTAAGTTTTGTTGCCATTTTCTTGTATGTTGGCATATGTTATAAGAGACATTGCTTCTTAAGTATGACAAAAAACACAATAAATTATTTTTTTGTACATATATTTTGTCGGGTTATGGGGAATTGAGAGTGACGTGAGGGGCGGGGGCAAATGAGCTTCCACCTTCACATGGTTGGCCTTCCTTAGTAGAGAATATTAAATTATTCTTGAAACAAAGAGAATCTAGGTAAGTAAATGTACAATTATCATGTTAAGTATTTCACCTTCTATTTTATATGATATTTCATAACCCAGAAATAAGGCATGCCTGCTCATGTACTTGACCCCGCATATTATAATTGTCATGTGAATGGGGCCAATGTTGGAATTTTTCAATTTCTGATTGTATGGACATAAATTTGGCATGGTTAGACTATACACATGCATTGACGGTGTGGGAGGGTTTCCAGACTCAAACATTACTCACACAAACAATTCGACAATCAAACAACAAAGCTATAGAATAATTAATGTATTGAACGGGGTCAACGTTGAAATTTTTTCAATTTATGCTTATATGGACTAAACTTTGGCATGGTTAGACTAGACACATGTATTGATAGTGTGGGATGGTTTCCAGACTCACACAAACAATTTGACAATAAAACAATAAACCTATAGAATAATTAATGTACTGAATGGGGCCAACGTTGAAAGCTTTTCAATTTGTGCTTGTATGGACTGAAATTTGGCATGGTTATACTATATGCATGAATTGATGTTGTGGGAGGGTTTCCAAAATTGAACTTGAATCACACAAACAATTTAAAAATCAAACAACAAACCTATATATTCTTGGCATCAGAGGGAGTAGGTTGATCCTTCAAACCCTCGATCTCTCTTCATTTTAGCTTACAACTTGATGTATCAATGTTCCATTCGAAATCATACGACAATATTATAATTGGGAGTCGAATAGAATGAGGACAATTCTTGTTCCCTATAAAATTAAGATAATAAGGCCCTATTTTCATCCCATTACCATGGCCATAGTGGAACCCAGTTCCCTAATTAGAGGCAGAAGATCCCCTATATAGGAATCGTGTGGTTGTTTAATACCTTTCTCATCTTTGTGGAGGAAAAGAAGCTTCCTTTAGGTCATAAGTCATAGGTGTCCTCCATTAATCATGGTAATGGAATTAAAACTCTTAAAACTTATAACCTCTAATCACTTTAATCAATATATTCTCTAACATTTATAATTCCTCTTACTCGTATCCAATATAAAATTTATATTCTCTAAATCCTATAAAACATATAGCTTTTATACTCCAACAGCCATGAACCCCTATATTATTTATTACCCCTAACCCTTTGACCAATATATATACCTACAGAATTATATAACACACATGCAAAATGGAATACATCACATAAATGAAACATACCACATCATCTATGTGGAATATGGCACGAGGGAGACTCATAAAATACATAAGCTATTTAAATTATATATATGAACACACACACACATACCAATGTAAACCCAAACCATTAGACACCAAATATTACAATTCTCCATTCCTATTGAGCTTCTTGAGCCTTGGAATGATCAATCAAGGAAATGGAAAGAGCATGGGAAATCAATTTTCCCAAGGATATGGCTTCTAACTAGTTGAAATTTTGACAAATAAAAAATGACAACTTCTATTCTAAGCCTTGCAAATCCATTCATAGGTTTAAAAAAATGTCATGGGTTGATCTTAGAAAAAAGTAGCAAAACCCCTTATAAGAGTACTCCATAACTTTTGACCTTGCCCTTGGTTGAAGGCTCCTCCTTACTTATTGTTCATGTTGATCAATTCTAAACTGATTTTCATCCTATTGTTTTGATATTTTTGGTGCTTATGCTAATTCTTGGACCTATTCAACCTAGCGTGGAAGTGATTCTAGATAATTTTCTTTATTTGTTATAGAGTTCTTATGATCTACGGATATTCCATAAAAGTTAAATTTTCTAAAACAATTTCTTTCATACTATATTTAAAAAATTCATTTTTTTCTTTCTTGGAGACTACATCATGACTATGCACAATCATCTATTTAGAAGTAGATCATATCCAGTATCCATTGACTCCATTTATACACCTTTTAAATATATGCTTAAAACACACTTCTAAATTATGTTTTCCCTCCTTTTCAATGTGCATGTATACCTCACATTCAAATACCTTAGGTTTCCAACATAAGGCTTTCTCCCACTCCATGTATCCTCTAGTATTTTTCCTCTATCGAAAAAGAGGAAGCCTTGATCACTAGATAGCTAGTTGTTGCACATAGGTTTTCTTGGTACACTAAAGCTCACGTACTATGTCCAACACAAAGTGAAACTTAATAGGTTTCATGATCTAATGGTTTTAATCTCAAAAAGGTTTTAATAAGTGATTTTTGTACTCTCTAAGACATTCATATTTTCTTTCATGAGTTTTATAAGGTCTAGGTATTTGTATAGCGGAATATCCCTTTACAAACAAAAACTTGTTAGAATTGGACTTTGATTTTGTTAAAAGGTTCTTCAAATTGAACTTTTAGTCCTAGGTTCCCTTAAATCCTTCTGATAAATCCTCAATCCCATCTTAAGCTTGACAACTTTGACTTTTTTGCTACAAACTATGAAAGGAGTATGAAAACTACTATAACATTGTGACCATAGGGAAGTAAGGAAAATTTGACCTTAGAAGGACAATTAGGGAAGGTGTTTCTCTTCTTAGATGTTCACATGAGAAGACTACAACACAAACATGAGAATAAATTATAGTGCATGTTAAAAGGGTTAGTTAATATATATAGTGGTTAAAAGGGTTAGTTAAGAGTTATAATGGTAAATATTTACATGGTTTGGGATGGGTATGGCAATTTGGATGATATAATTGAGTGTGAATTTAAATCCTTCAAATTATTTATGTTCGTCGTCAAATGGTAATGGCTACAATTGAATCAATGTGATCCCGATAGAAATGTTATCGAACATTCTAATGGATTTAACATGGTTAATACAAGGTCTCTTGAGCCAGGAACAGAGCCCTATGTTCTTCCAATCCAATGTGAACATGTATTTAACTCAGAGGTTCTAGGTAGAGGGGGTTGGTCATTTTTTCTTAGACATGATCGAAGAGGAAGGCCGGTATAGTATAATGTAGCATAAGAAAAGGGTATTGAAGAAGAATATGTAGAGGATCAACACTTAGATGACCATGTGCTAGAGGAATATGTCAAAGAAGTTGAACTAGATGATGTAGGAGACAATGTTAATGAAGATGATATCGATGATGACATTATCGAAAGTGACATCGATGATGATGATGATATGGCCAATCCTTACAATTTTGAATCTGGATAAATTCAACAATGCAACATGACTCACACAAACAATTTGACAATGCAACAACAAAATTATAGGATAAATGGGAAGGAGATGAAATACTTAACTATGACAACAAATTTCCATATTAATCTTGATTCCTCTATGAATATATATGATCGAATCTTATTTGGTCAGATATTTGGTTATTTCATAACCCAAAAATAAGGTGCGCCAACTTATGTACTTGACCAACGTTGAAATTTTTCAATTTGTGCTTGTATGGACTGAAATTTGACATGGTTAGACTAGACACATGCATTGATGGTATGGGAGGGTTTCGAGACTCAAACCTGACTCACACAAACAATTTTTTTCCAAATTTGAGTGGTAAATCCACTCCATTCTTTCTCCTTAGGTATCACGGTGCCTCTTTTGACAATCATGCTACACAAGGATCAGGAGGTAGTTTTAGAACCTATGCATGCTTCATGATCCCTACACACATATTTTATGCCACAATATGATACTTTATATGTTTAAACCATGTGTACACCCCCCATAATAATATTTAGTGTGTAAATCCTCGTAATGGTAGACATAATGCACCTTTAAGCCAAAGATTCCTTTTGTCGGGCATGGGTGGTGATTCTACGTTGTTTGTGAGACCTTAAAACATATTTTATACCTCAAGAAACTCGTGTTCCTCCTCAAATCATGTCCACAAACCTAAGAACCACATCTAGTGATACAAAACCCAACAATGGCTTCCATATAACACCTAAAGGCTGAATATTCCCTTTAAAGGAACTTAGTGGTGGTTTTGGACCCTATGCATGGTCCATGATCCTAAAAGCACAGCTTAGGCCCTAACATACTAGTTTTTTCCTTCAACCACATTTAGGGCCCTGAGAATCATATCTAGTCCACAAAAAACTTTTAATGATGCATATAATCCAAAGAATCCCTTTAGAAGGCATGTGATGTGGCTTAAGACCATGTTCATGGTCCATTAGCCTTAAAATATTTTTTTAGGCCCTAAGATGCTAGGTTTTATCCTTAAACCATGCTTAATGCTCCGAGAAATATATCTAGTTTCAAAAACTTCATAATCGCATCCATGTGTAGAGAAGTTCCCTTGTCTCACAAATGAATAAGTGGTTTTTTGAACTTACAAGTTTAAATTTTGATTGGATAAGGTATCTAAATATTTATATATTAGTCCATGATCCTAAAAGCAAATTTTAGGCCCTAAACTTATCCTTCGTGGATTTGATCAAAGGTCTAAACCAAACTAACCTAGATAATTTCACCAACTTATCTCATCCATGCTGACAAAACATAAAGCTGATGAAGGGTTTAAACCGAAGTAACCTAGAGAATTTCACCAACCCACCTTATCCATGCTAACAAAATATAAATCTCAATGCTGTAAGGAGATTATATTTAATGTTATAAGGAGATTATATTTAATATCTTAGTGAAGACTAATGGATATGGTGTGGTGAAACAAGATGTCATTGTGGATGACTTAATCATAATAGAAACTTTTCAAAACTTAACTAAATAAGTGAAGAAAAACTTACATTCTAACTTTGAATGACAAATTTGGACATTATACATTGCTTGTGTCAAAATTAAGACTGACCCTTTCATTTTATGGAATATGTAAAAGACTTAATTCAATGGCTTTATATGGTATATTGGAAGTTGTCATCTACATCTATGAAACTTAAAATAAGTTGGGAATTTGGTTTATTTGACCAACAAAAGAAGTAACTAGATGTGATCCCCGCTTAAGCATCAATAAGTTGAAATTTTATTATTTTGAATTCAAACATTATGCCCTCTCAGAAAATAGAGTAGGTGATTTTTTAATGGAAATTTAATACATTGTTTTCTTTTACATGTAACATTCTTACTAACTTATAATATATAATAAAAAAATAAAAAAATAAAAAACATATTATATATATATATATTATAATGTAATATATAATATATAATAAAAAACAAACAAGAAATGAAAACATTGTATGTGCGCCATTTCGATCGGCATTGTTCCATTTGAACCAGTATACACTGACCAGTGCTCTTGACCTCGCCGATAGAGGACACCATGCCATAGAGTAGATCATATCGAACCCACATCGTGTTGATATCAACCCCACAAGCAGAGGAGATCGGCACCATAGAGCATATATCATCCCGTCCAACAACAGAGGAGACCCCAATGATGTTTTCAGTATGTGCTCGATTTTCAAATCCCTATTTATTTCCTTCAATTTATTTAATTTATGGGTAAAACTCTAGCCTTTTCCTTTTGAATTGAGGAGTAAAAGTAGATATAGAATGGCTCTAAAACCTCCATTCATATTGGTATGTGTTAGGGCTCCTTTCCATTGAAAAATGGCTCTAAAAGCTAGGGTTCATGTTAGTAGGGTTCCTTTGCATGCCCAAATATCACAAATGGTTATTGAGTGCATGCCAAATAGGGGTGATTCTCCTCTTTCTTACTACCTATGATCTTGCATAAAAATAAGTGATTCCTATTCCCTAGTTGGTTGCTTCTCGATTTGATGGCCATAGTTTAAATGAATAATAAAACCCTCTCTCTTTTATGCATGGTTTCCAATTATTCAATCAACAATATTTGATTAAAATTACACATACTCAAATGTGATAACTAACTACATAACTCTGAATGTGTCACATAAAACTCCAAAATGAAGAATATTGAAGGAACATTATAGAAATTTGTTTCATGTTGCGTATTGACACAGTTTTCTTGATTTTTTTTTGTCAATATGATTTTTGGATACCTTCATCACTTAGTTTGATGGGAAGCCACTATCGACAAGGAAAAGATATGCAATATACAAAAAGGGTTCATATTTCCTAGAAAACAAAAAATGTTGGAAATTGGAGCAAGTTGCTTTGTATTCAATGCAATTTTAATAGATTGGTTGGTAACAGGGGTCTCCACTAGTGAATACACTTAGATATTTGTTTTCTTATCCTTTGACTCTTTTGGTTTGGTGGATATCTATTTTTGTGTACAATCTATGTCATTTTTACAATAATGTGATTTTCTTTATCACAACTACTCAGAGATTGTGCAAAATAGACACAAACCTTGGCCTCTAAAACAACCTTCATCCATCCACCCCTACTCTGCCATTGACATTGCTAATGATTTCAATATCAAACCTTATTGGTCATATTTGTCTTGTGGTTATCTTTTTGATGTGGCAAGTTAGCCGATCATAATGTCACATTACTATTTTAGAATTTCACTCCACATTAATACTCCCCTTCACCCATTTTTAGGAATATTATTAAAGAATAGATATAACTCTGAATTAACAACAATGTGGCCTTCATTTGGGGAATCTTATATTTAAACGACTTCTCAATAAAAAAAAATATAATTAAATTAAAATGGTAAAAAATAGAAGACAAATGGTAGAAGGTGGTTGGAGAAACATGATGGCTATGGAACAGAGGTAAAGAGATGACTATACATAATCATCTCAAATAGATTAGATCTTAGCTAGAGACAAATCTCAAGAATAATTTGGTGTTTATAATAATGCATTGCTTATTTAATCTTGATATACTAGATGTTAATGTGGATGTACATGACATTGTATAGACATTAAGTGTTAAGAAATAACCTTATCTTACTGCTCCTAATTAATGAGGTTGTTAGGAGGCAATCTAGTCAATCATTAATGATGTGGTTATGATCAATCCCTAATAATTTCTATAAAAAAATTGATATTTCACTAGTCAATTCACCACAATAAATATTCATTTCCAATGCAATCATTGTGAGGTTATACTCTATTAGGTGGTGATTTCTTACGATTAAAATTTAATATTAGAAACAAATTAGTAAAAATATTGAAATGGATTGAGAACATAAGAAGAAAAAAACTATACTAGTATAAATAGAGCACTCCAATGAACTCCAAATAGAAAACTTGGAGGTTGTCCTTTTAACCTAACCCACTAGATCTCTTGTTTCCCTTGTTTAGTTGCTCTAGAGTTATTTTTCAAAATCATATCTTATGTTAACCCCTACTTGAGGTTGTGGGGTAATGTCCAATAAGGTGCATAACACTTGCCACTTTTTTTCCTTGTCGAGCTTGGATGGCTCATAAAGTTTCAGATTCTCTAAATTCACAGTTGAGTAAATGTGCATGTATGGAGGTATAATGAGTATGTAGGAATTATCAGATATATATTCCAACACTTGGAAAGGACCATATCCTAGAGCCTTGATATTTTTACTAGGTCTTGTAAAATCTCTTTATTCAAGTGCAATGATACTATATCTCCTCCCTTAAATGTTTTCTCAACCTTGTGTTGGTCATGCTTGACCTTATACTTCTCTCATGATTTCTTCAATGTATCATATACCTACAAATGGTTGCGCCTAATGTTATTGATGATTTAGTGTTCAAGGTTTCTACTGTTGATTCTCCCCTTTTCACCCAATCTTGTCCACATACAACATCTAGATGTGAAGGTGGAAAATAAGTAAAGAAAATTTCAAATGGGTCTCATCGGTGGTAGTGTGCACTACTCTACTATAATAGTGATGAATGCAAATTAGATTATCTTCCCAAGTTTTTGGATGCTTCTGATTGTAACTCAAATGTTTAACTAATATTTTGATCACCACTTATGTTTGTCCATTCATTTGTGGATGGAATGTTGTATATCTCATTATCATGGTGTCCATATTTTCCCAAAGTATAGTTCAAAGGGAACTTTAAAATATGACATCTTTGTATGAAATCATGCTACTTGGTATACCAAAATGCACATAGGATCCCTCAAAGAATGTGGCTGATACAACTTTTCCTTTGATGATTTTCTTGCGAGGCATGATGAAAATGAACTTCTTGCTAAACTTTTCCATTGCCACAAATAAATAGTCATGTTTGTGCCTAGTTATTGGAAAACTATTGAGAAAATCTATGGAGTTTCTCTCCCATGGCTTAGTAGGTGTAAGGAATGGTATAAACATTGTTTCATATTGTTGTGTTGACTATTACAACATAGTATGCATCATTTAATGAACATGGTTGCATCTTCTTGTGCCATGGGATTGTACACATACCTTTAGAAGTTGGCAATTGTTTTTCCAACAAAGATACTCCCCCATGGCCTAGTAGGTACAAGTGAAAAAAAATATAGGCCTTTCTTCAATCACTATGTTCATTGGTATGACAAAGTATGCATCCTCTAATGAATCAAGCTACATCCTGAATTTTGGGTCAATGCCTTTATCTTTAAAACTTTGTTTTTGTTTTCCCAATAACAAAATTACAAAAAAAAAATGAGGTGTGAGCCTCTCTTATAAGTCGTGTTATTTTACAAATATTATGCAACATTGAGAGAAACCCATCTTAGAGATGGAAGTCAACCTTGTTGTTACCTTATTCATAAACCTAGGTTTTCATTTGCTGCAGTATCCACTTGGAACCCCATATTATGTGTATTCCTCTTTCTATGCATCACTTGTGAAAAGCTCCATGTGCATGAGAGTACCCAATTTTGTGATATTTGGTGCAAGTGGCCTTGACACTTTGTTTTCCAACTTGTTAGTTTTTGGCTTGTTATACTGGATGATAAGATGAAATCACTGCAAAATTCCCATTCATTTGAAGTGTCTTACTTGGTGAAGCTTAATCTAGGCCTACAATTATCATAGAACCTGGTGATCTATGTGGATGATGGCCTCCTTTCCCATCATATTGTGGTTCCATTTCTTAACAGTGTGCACCAATTTATAAAGATCATTTTCATGTGTGTCGTAGTTTGGGACTAATTTATGGAACAATTAATAATGATAGCAAACTAACTTACCTCCTTACATCAAGATTACTCCCATAACATATCAACTTACATCTGTCTCCACTATGAAGGAATTCTACAAATTGGGTAATGGGAGAACTAGTGCTTGACTAATATTTCGTTTCAATTCTTCAAAATTCTTATGATGTTCCTTCTTGAATGGAAACTCTTATTATTGGTTGTTACGGCATGGAGAGGCACAACCACTGTGGAAAATGATTCTATGAACATCCAAAGGTACTAGGTTACACCCACAAGTCTCTTGAATTTAGTGACATTGGTAGGATTGGACATTCGATGATGGAAACCATATCCATAGGATCATTCTTGAGTTTCCTTCCATAAATCACATACCCCAAGTACACACCAAGGATCAATGGGAAAACTCATATTTCTTAAGGTTCGCTAGAGTTGATGCATTCTCATATTCTCTAAACCATGCATTAGACAGGAGATATGGTGTCCTAGGTAGAATTAAATATTAATATAATTGAATGGATTTCATGTCTATACATATATAAGTCGGGTGTAGTCATGTTTCTACATATGTGATGGATAAGGAGGTTATTTGGTCATGAACTAACCTTTTCATCACACCTAAATGTTGATCCTATTTTATGGAGTGGTCCCAAAGTAGTTGGGTCTTCTATGTTGTCCCAAAGTTCCCAGAGTACTTTGTATCTCTAATTAAGGTTGCACCAAATGTGTAAAAATATTAGATTTTCACATCTATAAACACTGCCTTGCATTGTTGAATTTTTATATAATTTTCATCTCTTTCAAATTTAGCAAAATTTAATAAAACAAAAATTCACTATGTAGGACAAAGTCCATGGCATATATTAATGCACATTATAGTCATATAAGACTGCAATAAGGTGGATATTTAGCTCCATAAAATATTGATATTTAAGAAAGAAATAGAAAGAAAGAGTCTTAATAAAAAGACATGGGAGACAATCAAGAAGGCAGTGAGTTGAAAGCCAAACTTGCCAATATATCGAGTCATATGATCCAATTGTCTTTTATTATCTGACAAATTTTCATAAGCATTCCAGATATGAATAAGAATGCTACATTATTAGTTGTAATAGTCATGCCTAAGATGAAAAGACATAAACTACCTCATGTGTTGAGTTTTAGTTTAGAAGAAAAAATGAATGAAAATATATGCCAAGGATAGAAAAGGGAATTTATATTAATTTCCTAACACCCTTAATCAAGATTGAATCAAATATTGACATCGATCCCTATGTGGGTGAAATTGATGCCCCTAAGCTAAGTCAATGATTTCAAGAAAAAAATAGAGTTCTAATTTAGTGGGCATGAAATCGGTGGAAATTAGAAAGTCTAGTTTACTTGGCTAAAATTAGAAGGCCATGCATTAACATGGCATGAAAGTTATGTGATTTGTCATGCATTAACATTCATTGTTGTGGACCTATAGACATGAATGTGACATGATGTACTTGATCTTTCTACTTTCTCTAAGGTTTCTTGATTAGCATATGCATGATGAAAGTGATCCACACCCACTTGGATATTAAGATATGTTTCTCTTAGAGAGATACAATATCACCATTACTTTTTCTTGCAAGCTTAACCTCTTTTTGGATCAACTACACCCTCAGAACTTGTGTACCTAGCTTGGTTTTTGAGCTGTATTTTTTCCATATCTCTCACTTGTTTGAGATGGATGGAGGTACTTCACATCTCATCCACCTCTCACATTATTAATTTCAATTTTCCATTAAAATGTTCTAAATGAATCCCTCAATGGATGTTGGAGAGGATCTTCTTCATTAAAAGTGTATATTTTCCCAACCTCTCTCTCAAAAGTGAAGAATATGAAGTGTCCAAACTTTCTTATACACTATATTTACTTATGCAAATTGGATTGAATAGGTAGATCTAATATTGCTATTTAGGGGGGCCATTGGGGGGTAGAGCAAGTGGTAAAGATGAAAAGTTGTAAATGGTTTTAAATGGAAGGTCTTAGGTTCAAATATCCCCCAAATTTACCCATGCACCATGCTTTGGGATCGATGGATGCACCTAGGGGTATAGTGGTAGCAGGATTGGATCCCTCGACCCATGGCATGTGAGTACCAACTTTGTACCAGGTGTCGATTCCATTGGTACAAAAAAAAATATTTCTATTTAGGGGTCATTTTTTTCTAGCTCATTAGGTTAAGGTGTGGGTCTCACCATAAGGGAAACCCAGGTTCAATTACCCTTAGGGGTGATCTAGTTGGGAGGAGACACCCAAAATCCAACAAGTTGAGGATTTGTGTGGCCCAGGTTGTGTATGATCCCCGAGTGATTTTGACAGCTTAGATGTCCCTAGGTCATGGTTTCTTAGACCAAAGGACACTCCTGCAAGTCAGGGAGAGTCTAGCAAACAACAAAAAAAATTGCTATTTAGAGAAAGGGTTTTACTTGCATTCATGAATGGGTATACAAAATTGATCCTGAAAATATATGCCACCTATGAGATAATCCTTTGTCATTATTTAATTGAATGTTTATATTTATTTAAAAGGAATATTATAGCCTAGTTATTTGGTCATTCTTGTGGTAATATTTGTGATTTGAGAGAGTCAAATTGTAATCAGAACTTAAACAATGCAGGTATTTTTATGAAATGGTAATGCTAATCACAAATACATTTATATGGTCATCCCTTAGTGTGAACCCTAGTTTAGGACATGGTTCAAAAATTGTACTACTAGTATGTTCCATTCTTTTGCATTGCTTTTGGGGAGGATGGTATAAAATCTACAATTCGTCCCAACCACTTTCTTCAAATAGGACACATGAAATATTGGGTGGATATTAGAGTCGATTGGGAGAGTTAATCTATAGGTGAATTGTTGATCCCATTTTATGGAGTGGTACCAACGTAGTTGGATCTTCTACGTTGTCTGAAAGTTCCCTGAGTCCTTTGTATCTCTATTTAAGGTTGCAACAAATATGTAAAAATATTAGATTGTCACATTTATAAACATTGCCTTGCATTGTTGAATTTTTATATAATTTTCATCTCTTTCAACTTTAGCAAAATGATTTGACATTGGATATTATTTGGCTAGGCTTCAACGTGCCCATATTTGATGGTTAGGATGTTTGATAATGTTTTGATGGCCATACTGTCATAGTGCTACCCATATCTGATATCTTTCATAATTCTTGAATTGGTAATGATGGCTCCATAATGAGGGTAACCATATAGTAACTTGATATTCATTCTTATAAATGATTTTCATGGTGTTGAAAAAAATGGGGTACATGATAGATACCCTTTTGCAATTGGATGTTTTTCATGGAAATGTTAGGGAACCCAAGTTACATATGTCAATGTGCCTAAGCGATTTATTTATTGGAGAAACTTTTTTCCCATGGTGCAGGTAGAACCAAACAAGTATTTGTCAGATTTGTCTTCCTCAAGCGAGGGGAGTTTAGGAAGACTAGAGGAAAGTGACACATCTTGTATGTATACAAGATGTAGATCAACTAGATGTCAAATGATCAGAATAAAATTCCATAAATGCATGGAAATTTTTCTCGCTGAAGGGGGGTCATGTTCTTATGATGATGAGACCATAGGTGACATCGACGTGCTCTTGAGGTGCAAACATCTAGTGAAACAATGGGTACCCAAGGGTCTTACTCAACTAAACATAGATTTTTGTGTGAACGAGAGGATATATTGGATTGCAACATCGTCATTACATGGTTTGGGGTTGTTTTGCATAGATGATATAAAGGTTGGTTACGACAGATGTACTGAATTGATGGAGTATGTTGGACCCTGTTACAATTACAAAGATTGGATGTGACTAATCGAATATACATGAAGTATGCACAGATACAGATTGTCTACAAATTATTTACAATTGAAAGACAATGATCAAAATAAAGGAGTGATGATGTACAGTGACAGAAGGCCAAAAGCTACACTAGGGAATATTGCAGGGTTTATAAACAGTACAAAACCAGGGTCTACAATTAAGCAACCCAATTACATATTTGAGGGTCGTGAAGGAAACAGTGTTTTTTTATGTGCCATTAAATCAATAGATGCAGGGGAAGAGTTGATTATTAATTACAATTTGAATGGAATAGATACAAACGTAGTTACTATGGGAGTGGTACATCTAACATTTTAACCAACCTTCAATTAATGAATCCAATATCTTATGTATTTTTCGCAAGTCTATTGTTATAATTTCGTTAAAATTTTCTATATTTATTTCGCAGGGTGGGGATTGGGACAAGTCCTCGATAGTTGATTAGAGGAGTACACCATCCTCGAGGCAGAAGGTATACATCATTGTAATTGTACAAATATAATATGAAAAAAAAAAGTTTTTTTGTTATGTTTTTTCATGAGTATATTGTTTCGTTTAGACAATTTTATCTATATTTTTGTTGTTGGGTTCTGATCGGGGCAGTTACCCGACTGTTGATCAAATGACAACAACCTCGAGGTAGAAGTTATACCTCATTGTAATTGTACAATTTAAATACAATCAATATGTTTTATTTTTATGTTTTTTCATGAGTATATTGGTTTTGTTTAGATAATTTTTTCTATATTTTTGTTGCAGGGTGTTGATCATGGAACCTCCCTAGCAGTAGATCAGACAAGACCAGCCTCAAGGAAACAAGTATACCTCATTGTAATTGTACTATTATAATATGCGCAATATGTTTTTTTATTATTTCTTTTCATGAGTATATTGGTTTCATTTCGATAATGAATTCTATATTTTCGTCACAAGTTAGTGATCAGGGCATCTCCCTGATAGTTGATCAGAGGAGTACACCATCCTCGAGGCATCAGGTATACCTCATTGTAATTGTACAAATATAATTATATGAGCAATATTTTTTTTAATTATGTTTTTTTGTGAGAATATTGGTTTCATTTCGATAATTTTTTATACAATTTTTGTTGTGGGGAAGTGATCGGGGCAATTCCTTGACCACTGATTAGATGAGTGCATGATCCTCGAGGAAGCAAGCATACCTCATTTTAATTGTACAAATATAATATGAGAAATATGTTTTTTTTCTTATGTATTTTTCTTGTGTATATTGGTTTCATTATCGTAATTTTTTCTACATTTTTGTTGCGGGGTGATGATCGGAGCAAGTCCCTAGGTGTGGATCAGATGACACCAGCCTCGAGGCAGCAGGTATACCTAATTGTAATTTTACAAATCGAACATGAGCAATATGTTTTTTATTATGTTTCTTTCCTCAATCTATTGATTTCATTTCAGTAATGTTTTATATATTTTTGTTGCAGGCTACTGATTTGACGTTTGATCTAGAATCAGAGTAATAAATAGATATTGATGTGGATGAGCTCATGCATGATGCTGACATCGGATCTTTTCTAGACCCAATTAAGATGATAGAGAATACCTTACAAAAATTCATGAGGATATCCTTTGCCTGCTATTCATTCAGCCGCAGAAAAATGAGATTAGAGCAAAGGTTGATTTTTGGTAAAGAGATCTCAGGCCTTGAAAGTAAGTTGTGGGATCTTGAATTAGAAGATAAATTCATTTAGGAATTTATAATTTTTACTTGTATATGATCGTGAACTGAAATATGGTTTGTATTTACAGGATTTTTTGTGCCCAGACACTAGTGGTCAGGGTGGTGTTGTTACTAGTGTTGCTTGTGGAGAGTCATGACATGAGCATATGAACCCACTTGCATCTCATGTGCCATTGTTTTCAACTCAACATTCATAAACACATTCTGTGACACCCTCGAGGACAAATGTGAGTGCACCAGCTAGTGGAAGGCGCACACCAGATTGTACAGAAGAAGGGTTCGATGCAGAGACTAGTATTGATATTGCTCAAGCATCATTTCCTGGATCTTCCCATGTCACTAGTATGGGTACACTACATACCACATTTTTGGTGGACAAACATCTTGTTCCCATAATGATAGAGAATATCCCATGTATTTATACAATGTTTAAGTTAATTTTTATAATCTTATTGTAATATACTCATAAAACATTCTTTTACAACTAATAATGACATGATCGTATTGCAGGAAATGATATTTTTTATAAACATCTAAATTATTTGTCATTGGATATATTTGGTCCCACCGTCCACACAAGTTAGGATAAACAAAGTAAAAATTTAAAAGATGATCTCACTGATCGCTTGGTTGGCTTGTTCGGCAGTGAGACCTTCAATCGAGCGGAGGTCCTAAAGAAGGATGGCCAACATATGAAGATTGTGAGAGACCAATATAGGGTTCATCTAGAAAGAACCCTAGGTATGAGCGTCCTCCAATTATTCCAAAAAGAGAGTGGAAATCCCTAGTGGAAGATGGAAAGGAGAGGTCTTTGAGAAAATAAGGAAAGCTACCACTAGGCACAGGAAGGTATGTAATACTTTCCACAATGTAATTATAAACCTTATTATTATTAATTTTTAGATAAAATTTGAAAAATCTAATGTATTTCAACCTTTTCCTAGGCTATCAAACACATCAAAGGCCACAAAGGAAAGATAATAAAAAATTGGACAGCACAAGCTTGGGCTTGGTGGTTATTCGAATTTGGCGGCATGAATTGTAAGTATCAAAAAACCAATATTGCATCCAAATAATAAATTGCAAATTAGTTTTGTTTTATTTCACTGTAAAAGGTAAATTCATGACATTATGAAAATATGCAAGATGATCGATTCAAGGAAGTGCCCACATAGGAAGACTTGAAGCATGGCTTCCAGCACGGCTTTGGAGCTGTTGTTGAATGCAGAAAAAGATTGTCTCGAAAACATAGTATTCCGGTGATCAATCTTGTGGGAAGGTATATAAAATCAATGAAGTTGATTTAATATTGATTACTTGCGCAATCTATTCGTTATAAATATTTTCCATAAAATATTGACTCTATTTTGAGTAGGAAAGAAATGATCCACTTAATGCTGAGGATGGAGATCAACCCATCGAAGGTCATGCTTTGAATCCTGGTAATGAATGTATTCATATGCTACAATTTAAAATATTGCATTGCAAATGGTGAATATTAATTGTACTTTTTCATGTTTCAACTACAGAGCATGTAGAGGGTCATACTATACAAGATGAGCCTAGACATGAATATGAAGTACATGATGTGGCCACATTAGGTAAAAAACACCTTTGTAATGTTTTTTTTTAATGAAATACTTGTCATTATAATAACAAAAGATATCAATGTAACATTTTTACGCCATTGTAGCAAATCCCGACCCCTTGCAGCAGCATCCACGTCACGGATACTCTACTAGGAAGACAGTATGACAAGCCGTAGATGCCACAAGAACTTAACAACAAGTTGCAAAAGATGAGTTGCTTGCTGATTTTGTCAAAAGAAAAAAACCTAGAAAGAAGTGACTGAAAAAAGAGTGTGTATACTTATGTTGGATACTATAATGTCATGCATTATTTTTTGCCCAGTGAATGAATGAGTGGATTAATGAATGTTATATTTTAATGAATGAATGGTAAATGTTTCTTTATGATTAAATCCACATGTTTGCACATTTTTTTTTCAAGTACATGCATTGGGTATGGGGAATTGAAAGTGACATGAAAGGTGGGAGGGGACATAAAAGCTTCCACCTTCACGTGGTTGGCCCTGCTCATTAGAGAATATTAAATTATTCTCGAAACAAAGAGGAGTTCAATGAGGTATTTATACATTCCATCAATGAATTAGCTTCAATACCTATCATAAGTGAGATCACACTCTTATGATCGCAAGATCAACTAGGTTTCAACCCATCAAACCCTTCACACTTGCAAGTGATCATCTCAATCACACTAAGGTTTCACCATTAAACAATCACTCCTAGGTTCACCAACTAAAATATTTGGCCTTCAAAACAACAAGAAGGAAATTTCAGCCCAATAAGCTCTGATACCATGTAAAAATTTCGTGAATATAACTTTTAAATTTTAATGCAATCTCATCAATTTCACCTCAACATCCTTGAGGTTTTTTGGATCTATTTCTTGTGAAATTTCATACTTAGGGCCAAATCTAAAATATGATTTTATAGCAACAATATTTCACTTAACTTCGGCCCAATTTCACAAAGTAGCTCAATACAATACATATCATTCAAGTGTACTTTAGTACCACAATGCTACAACCCTTAGGGAATGCTTTCCAAGCATATAACAGATCTAAAATGTCTTAGCACAAAATATATAATAGGAGTAAATATTCTCCCTTATATTCTAGACATGATAAATCACTTTACCATTTCAGCGAGGGAAAATTTTAGGGGCTAATCTTAGCCCATGGGCTAAATTTAGGGGTTTTAATTTTTTAGTGGACTATTTTTTAATTAAACCATCATTTACTATAATTAACCCAATTTTTATATATTTATTTTTAATAAATGGAACATTATCCCCATAAAATATATAAAGAGATTGTAAATCTAACCATTTATCCCTTGTTTGATTAGATTTGGAGCTCCCATAGCCCGTAAAATAAGCCCACTCACTCTAATTCGCCCAAATCTGTAGAAATGGTAGTTGCTCAGGGTAAATTCTCCCTTAAGCGATCATGGAAATCGGGCTTATTGGTAAATTCGCCCTTGAGTGATCATGGAAATCTGGTTTTTTTTGGTAAATTCATCCATAATATATAGAGTGAAATCGATTTTCAATTTTAATTTGCCCCAAATCAGGTGAAATCGATTTTCAATTTTAATTTATCCCATATATATATATATATATATAATGTTTTCCATTAAGTTGTTATCATAGCTTAACAATATTGGGTTTCTTCAAATTTCAGGATTTTGAGTCTGTGGAGCGAGCAATCAGGGAAGGCGTACCCCAATTCCGAGACCATTCCATGCGACCAGTTTGAGGTAGGGTTTCAGGAATTCGAGCCGTAGATAGCCGATCGAGTAGTTCTTCCTGTGGATAACTCACTTGGTGGGAGGATACACCGAAAATACAATCATAAAGCAAAGTTCAAGAAAGTCGAAGACTCTCTTATGCCATCAGTTTTGTAGATAACCTTCCTCTTGTATACCCTCGACCTGCAACTTATGCATGCCATTCTCTTCATGTATCTGTTCTCATCGGTAACTATGGTCTCTTTGCATGGGAGCAGTATAAACTATCGACACTATAAGTGAGAGTTTTTCCAAGAGTTTTGACGCTATGCTTGAGGGTTGAAGACTCCGTTTGTTGGAAACCCTAACCCCGTGAACACTCTGTGAAGATTACGACCTCTGTGTGGAGACTGCATGAAGGGTGGAAATCCTAATCCCGTGAACTGTTGCATGCCATTGTGCCGTTGCATCGTTCCTGCATTGGAGTGACTGTGTATTGGGTGAGAGTGTATTGTTGGTTGAAGGCCGTGCATTGGAGTGACTGTGTATTGGGTGAGAGTGTATTTTTGGTTGAAGGCTGTGTATGAAGTGAATGCCATCTTTGTCAAATGGAGTGATCTTTGTCTTGGTTGAAGGTTACGTGATACCCAGTGGAGTAAACGTTGGTATTGCATTTCAATAATTTTTTGAAGTCTGCTTTGATACAAAATTTGTATTTATTGGCAGTCAATGGATACAAGTTTATTGAGAATGTTCGGCATTATCCCTCTGGTAACTATACTAGAGTAAATCTGAATCTTAAAATGTAATTCGGGCTCTCTCTTTTGAATAACAGTTGATAAAAAAGGGTTTTATTTTGGTCATTTCAGTTTATGTATGTGGCATGGTCAACCAATTCGGCTTTTGTTGAGTATAGCTTTATGAGGAACAGTGACTTCGTATGGATATGTAATTAAGTCTTTCTCTTTTGAATAATAGTTGATTAAAAAAGGGTTTTATTTTGGTCATTTCAATTTCTGTATGTGGCATGGTCAACCAATTCGACCTCTCTTGCGTATATCTTTTTGATGATCAGTGACTTAGTATGGATTTAACATGAATTTATTAGAAGCATTAGTCATTTACTCCTATCTACAATCAAGCACATATTTTTAACTTCTTCTCACAAGTGTGTATTATTGTAGGTTACATAATTCATTAGGGATTTTGTAGGTTACACAATTCATTAGGATTTGTGTTCCAAAGTTTAGAAAATGCTTAGGTCATAGAGAAAGGGTTTTTCTGTTAGTGTCACACTAGTCTGTTAGTGTCACACTAGTCCCTTGAATTCAGTAGGAGGTCAAGATGAATTGAATTGCAGGAATGGAACCTAGCGGTGCAGCAACTTTCTCTACATTCCACAGCGGCGTGGGAAGAGAATTCAATTCTTTTGATGCACACTTAGCTTTGTTACAAATTTCTCATAATATTTTATATTTATTCTTGCAGCAGAATCATTTTGTAAGTCCTTTTCGTGCATTTCCATTTTAATGTATTTTTTATGGGTTCTAGTCTCTTAGAAAACTATTTATTGTGCAGCCCCTTCATATTACTAACATAAAAACATAAAAAACCCTTGGTTATAGTGTTAATTTTCTTGTTCTACAAGTTTAAAAATAAGAGTTCCTCTTTGAGATGGACTAATTTCATATCTATCTTCTTTATACATTAAAATGCGAATTATTATATTGTATGTTGTTCAATTTTGTGCTAACTGGTGACAACCATTGCCAAGGATTGGTATTGTTTAGTATCTATAAAAAGTGGATTTGGTCTAATTGTTAACGATTGGTTTGAACGTTTCATGTCTATTTTTTTTTATATCAATATAGTATTCCCATAAAACCATAATTCTTGTGTTGTAGGTTATTCAATTTTATGCTAGCTGGTTTCATGAAGATATTGCATATTCACTTTGCTAAATAGAATTCTCAACCCAGTTTCTCGCAGCAAAGTTTATATTCTCTTTTTCCCCGGAATGGTACAAAGCGGTCCCTAGTTATTCATGTTCTTGTTTTAGCTTATGGGAATTTGGTCATTTCAAAACTATTATCATGCTTTATGTATTTTTTTCCATATGTAGCACCAGCACATGATCTGTTCATGGCATGCAACTTATCATTCGTTGGAAAATTCTCTTACTTGGTTGATAAGTGATTAGGGTGTGGTGTGTTGATTGTTTTATTTTCCATATTACATTTAAAAAATTCAAATATGATGATTAAAGCTACATTTTAAAATAAATATAAATGGATCAAAATATATCTGAAGATTGTTTGACATAGTGAGCTTCGTATTTCCTCTCAAGTAAGCATATTAAAATCTATTGTAAGGGTTATTATTTCATTTAAACTAAATATCCCATGATTTTTGGACTGAAATGAGTCTATGTTAGTTTTTCACTTCAAGTTTTTAAAATTCATGCATATGTTGCTGCAGAACATAGTGAATATATTTTTGTTTATACAATTCCGGATTTTTTAAGGTAATGAATTCCTGACATCTAGATCTGGACAAAACGATGGCTTTCAAGTAGAATATTTTCTTATCTTTCGAAGTTAACCCATTTTGCTCATACTTTTCACTTATTTACCTATTGTGCATTTGACATTCATCATTTATAGAAAACATATAGCATTTTTTAGATGGTTAGATTGATTTATTTCATAATGAGAGTTGGATATATTTTTGAGCAAGATATACATAGTTCAGATTTAACTTCCATAAATTCTAATCATTTAGCAGACGGTCTTAGGGAAAAACCATCAATATTACCATTAAAAACTTGTCTTTCAAAATAGATGTATATTTTGGAAAAAACAAGATATTTGAACAGATGTTTGCTTTTAGGGAATTGAAAGTTGTTTGAATGTGTTCAATTCTTTCTTTATACTACTTTTAAAACATTTTGCTTATATCATGCATCTGAACAGATGAAATCCACTCAAGATATATTAAAATCCAATACAAGGATGAAGCACCTTTGTTGTTTAATGTTTGAAGGTGGTTGTGTAGAACAAATTTTCAATAAAATAGCGTCATTGAGATCATAGTTGATTGAAGGATTTGTTTTGTTCTTTCACAATGAAGAAGATTTCTTTATATTGAAAAGCATACTAAACAATACAACCCTATTTTTAACTGAACGCAACCATCAATCGCCAAACCAGTCCATGCTAACCTTAGCAAATATCCGACTGAGCCAACGCAGTCATAAAATAACGTACGGAAAGGAACCAAAAAGTTTAATGACAACAGCATCCACATTTCCAGCTAGAAAAAAACTGCCTAAGAACTACGTAAATAGCCACAAACATAATCTCATACCAGGCTGATGAGACCCCTGGAAAGCTAACAGCTTCGGCTGTTGATCAATGAAAAAGAGATAACAAAAATATACATGATCCACTGGCGTTAAACAGAAAACAATATAAACATACTTCACCAGCGTTAAAACATAAAGAGCAAGGACGTTTATATGATTGTAGAAGCTATGACTACAATGTCATTTATATCATTGTATTATTATATGAAGGAAAATTTGACAACATATTGTCTCTTAAGTAGCATTACGGGAAATGGGAAAACGATGTTTTTGGGAGTAGAAGATTGGTTCAATGCTTTGTTCTTGCGACTCGATATTGGTTGAAATAGATAAATGTTTTTTTTTGCTACTTAATAAAACTCATTATCAATATGATGGAAATTGGAAATTTTTAGGGTAGAGATGAATCTTTATGGATTCTAGGGCAGAGATGAATCTTATGGCTTCTAGAGTATATAGTATATATCTAATATGCAATTCTATTAAAAAACAACGTTGGTTTAATTTATGCAATTTTACTAAATTAATACTCTTTTTTGTCATATTTTTTTAGAAGTCTTTAGTTTAACTTTTTGTTATCTTTTTGAAAGGACAATTAGAAATATATTTAAAAAATGGATTTAAGCTAGGGTTTTTTTGGTGGGTTAATTAATGATCTACTAACAAAATGTGGGTTAATTAGTTACCCAATATCAATATTATAAATGGCCTTGGGTACCAAGGGATCACTAAGTTAAGATTGAGGACAGTAACACCACCTTTAAGTTTGATTTTGGGAGAGGAAATAAATGTGTTCGTGTTCTCACATCCAAAATTAAAAGTATTCGCAAATCACTAAATATTTGACCAAGTAAAATTTACTACAATAACACTAACACCACCTTTAAGTTTGATTTTGAGAGAAGAAATTTAAGTGTAGGGAAAAATAATGATGGTTTGAGTTCTCTTGTCCAGAATTAAAAAATTAAAAGTATTCACAAATGGTTAAGTATTTGACCAAATAAATTAGCTCTTTTGATATTCTTTTGTGAAAATTTATTGGCTAAATAAACATTACAATAATCCCTCTTTAATATTCAATTAGGTAAGAGATAAACCCTCTTTAATATTCAATTAGGGACAACATTTTGATCGTAACTAGGTGTAGACATCTTTAGAGCCAACGAAGCCAACAAGAGTTCCTATAAAGAGCTTTGCTTCAAAGTTTTAGCTTCCAAAACACTTTCACATGAACCTATTCAACACTAATGAAGCAAACACAAGTTTAAATTAGTATATGTAAGAATGGTGATTGGAGGAATCAAATTCTATGATGGTAGAGAACAATGTCCAAAAAATCACAAAATATGGAAAAGAAGACATTGATTATGAAAGTGATGTAATGAGTTGTTATCAAGGGAATTCCATCAACAAAAATGATCCCATCATAGAAATTAAGAGACTTTTGTTGTACTTTTTGAACAAGAGGGTTAAAGTCTCTACCATAACTTCAAACACCACATAACTATTTGATCCTCCCATCATAAAAATATCTTCTTTGTGCACATGTATAAAAGATAACAATAAAAGAAACCATAAAAATTTGTTAAGTGAACACTACAACTATGGTATGGATTAAAGCGAGCATGAAGAATCTAGTAAATAAGATGTCCAACAATCATTTAAATAGTGCTATGACCAATCATGCACACATATAAATGTGTATTATATTCTTTGCAAGTGGACCGTGCAAGCATACTCTTGGATAACATATGTGTTGTATTTTTGGGGTTATTTTTGGTCTATGTTTGTACCATTTTTGTTTTATTTTTGGCCAATGGATTTGGCTCATTGTATACTAATCCTACTTAAGGGATTAGGAATGGATGGTGGGATCCCCCATAGGGGTGTAATAGGGATTGAAGGGTTCACTAGAGTTAATAACAATGTATGTATGCCCATTTAATATAAAGTAAACGAGGCCCATTATGTCTCTTATTATCAAATATGTCCCACTAGCTAGTTAGCATTTTATTTTCATTAAGTTTTTCTATCTATTTATAAATATAGATGGAGTCATTACTATTAATCATGTATTGGGTATATTATATTGGAGCTTAGCTTGTTAGGAGGATGCCCCTTTGAGGAGGCAACAAAATAGGTGTTGATCCTTCCATAATTATTTTATGGTGTTGTCCTAGACTAATGGTTTTGACTTTGAATAAAGTCTTGAGAATTTATGATATATTGTTTGTTATTTGATATTAAGGGTTAAATATCATAACAAGTGAATCTTTCTCATGTTGACTCATAATTTTGTTTTCTTGTTTGTATCATGTTGCATGCATCTTTGTTTGAAGGTTGAACTTTTTGAATGTAATCAACTCTAATCTACATAAGATTGTGCAAAACATTTTCTAAGCTTATTGAGACTATCTTTCATATCTAGTTGACTTAGAATCATGTTTAAGAATGAATCGACAAGTTTGCTAAGTACTCGGCATTGGGTATTCCCAATTTCAATTTACCACTTTCATAGATTGAAACCTTTTAGATGATGATGGATCAAGCTAATGTCAATTAACCCCTATGAAACCTATATTGTAAGATGAGTTGACATAATGCAATTTGGACAAGGGAAAAGCAATGTTTTAACTAGGACTCCAATTTTCACTTATCTCCATTAAAGTTAGAAATATCCCGCAATAATAATTCAAAGTTTGGAAATAGTAAAGTTTGATAATCTACTAGAATCACGTGATGTTTGAAGTATTAAATATCTATGTTAATAAGTGTATTGAGGTGTCAGTTGACCCTGGTATTAACATTGATTCTATTTATTATGGTGATGAAAAATTTCATTGTTGTTTTTCAATAATATTCCTAGGGTATGGTGAATTTCTATGTACTGTGATAGTTAGAGTGATGTACCAAACTCCCACCAAAAAAGGGCTTGTTATGTGATGTTTTATTAAGATTTATCTCCTATTTAGTATTTTTTTTATATGTTTTCCTATTACTATATATGGTTTTATACTTTATCAAAAAATTCACCAAGACTTCACAATATTTTATAATTTAGTGAAAGATTCACCAATATTTTAAAAGATTATATAATTCACTTAGAGATTCGCCAAAATATTCTATATACATAATAAGACATTGATAAAATAGCCTTCATATTTTCTTATATATCATGGGGATTCTCCCATTTATTATACATAGAAATTTAGGGGGGCTTCTTAAAATTTTCCCTGATTTCAGCTCTATGTTATGTCAAATCGGTGTGCACAACCAATAGTAGAATCTACCCAATCAAGAAGATAACATAAGTTGAAATTCGAATTTGTGAGAATGCATAGTTTGGAAACGTGGAACACTTCATATATATTAAAAATATGAAGTACATACCATAGCTTTCTCACAAAGTTGTCACAATTCAAGCTCTCCAAACCCTAGTAAACAACTCCCCCTAGCTATAAGAAATCAATTCCAACCAAAGTTGGTAGCTTCATCTTTCGCATCACACAAGTGAACATCCAAGTACATCATCACACCATGTTCCCAAGAAAAGCATCTCTTCAAACTCCACCAATCATGACATCACATCAAGATCCAAGTCCTGCAAACAAAGCATCTCACCATGCTCAAGGTCTTTGCGGTAGTGCTCTTGTATTCCTTAGGGTTTACAAACCTTAGCTATTTTGCAACAAACAAGCACATGGAATACAAGAAAAGCACTAGCCTCTAAGTCTACATTTCCATCCTAGGGTTTATGTCCTCAAACCCTAGGTCTTCAAAACATGACCTTCATGGAACATCACAAGTATAGGAAGTGGTTTGAAATACAATAACTAAAGAAATTCCTAATCATACCATTCCTGGTTCTTTGGGGAATTTGGATTTCCCACATTTCAATATTATTTGAAGGTAGAATTTTGCCTACTTTTTAGGTTATTATAGTGGTTTGTGCAATATCACAACAATGTAAGTCCTCACTGAACTTAGATATGTCAATTATATCCTTAAGCAACCTTATAGCCTTTAGATTCAACTTAACAGTGAAATCAATTATATGTTTATAATTTAGATTCAACTTAATAGTGAAATCAACAAGTCTATGCATGTCTTTAAGTACATCTCCTTTATAGCAATGAACAAATGAATGATGTTAGGTATTGGAGGGATGTTTTAAGTCCTCTACTCATTCTACCCTATAAAGTGTTGTATCTTGCTTATCGTTCCTCTGTTTTTATCATTTATATTCAACTTATCGTTCCTCCGTGTTTGTATGTGTGTTGTTGGTAACTGAGGCATGAGTTGCTGCAAATCATTTATTCAATAAGAATTGGGAAGCAATACGACTGTTATATGGAATTCTAGTTGCTTTCTGCTTGACAACACATTTAATTGGTCACAATAAAGCCATATCATTTGCATAATATTTTTTATTTATATATTTTGGTATATGAATGGCATGTTTTTATTATTTGGATTGCAATATTTTACACAGGACACTACATAATATTTATTTGGTCTGTAGGATTTTCCACAAGAAAGTGTTGATATAAATTGCAAGAAAATTCCACTATTGTTCACCATGGGGGATTCTTTTTCATTGGTATGTATGGTTACCATTTTAAAATCTTGGAATATCTATTTGTATTTAATCTTATAGTGGATTTCTCTACATCTAACCATCCCTTTTGCATATGCAAAATAGTGACCAACAAATTTCTTTACCCCTTTATCCATAAGGTAATGTTGCCCTGATAGGTTTCCTAAGTTTACATTTGTCCATGATAGGTAATTTCATCCACCAGAGGGATATTTATGTAGACAAGGGTATTCTACACGAAAATCCATTTAGATCAACTAACATCATTGCATGTTATCAAACATGCCCCTTGTTGTTCTATTGGGTTTTGAAAAAATTATTGTTGCATGTTTTGATCCACTTGCTTATTGACTTTTATCATCCCCACCTATTGTCTTCTTGCTTCTTCATTATTGCTTGAAGAAACCATCAAATGAATTTAAATTTAAATACGAAGTGGATATATCATTATTACCTTCTAGTAATTTCACTTCCTTAGACTTCATATAATGGATTATCTGCCTCATCAAGAACCTCATGCTCAAGGTTTTCATAGTGGTGGATGTTGTGATCGTCATTGTAACCACCTTTTCCACATTTTTTGTCCACAGCTTCCTAAAAGGATTGCGATTCCACTCCTCTTTGATTCCTTGGGCATTGTGAAAAGCACCATGGACATCATGTGCAAGATTGAAAATTTTGCTCTATCCCCAAATATTAATGCCATCATTTCCTTTGTTATTGCTCCACAATGGAAGATCATGTTCACCACCAAATAGTTCTCCTTGGTTACATATCCATGTTATTTATCATGTTACGTATTGACAAAACATATGCACACTAAGTGATACTAAAATTTAAGCTCTTAGATTTTTATTTTCTACCTCTAAAAAATTTAGTAAACATTCCAAATTATGCTAATTTCATGTTCCTGAATGCAAAATGAAAAGAGGCACTTGTGATTTCATATAATTTTATAACTACAAAGTATTATGAGAAAACACTCACATTATTATTAGTCATGTTGTGTTTGCAAACATTGCAAATCTCAGAAGTGTAAGGAAAGTGGATTTTCATCATAGAGAAGAGCCTCATGGAGGATTCCAATATCTTGTAGAAAATGAGGCAAGATTGGTCGACCATATGTCTAGATGCTACACAACTTCCCATCTAGGTTGGAACCAATTACCAATTTTGACCAACATACATATATTCATCGCCTCGATGCTTCTTCTCGGCATTGATCACACTTCTAATAATAACATTAAATATTCGTGAACAATTGAGGAGCTTGGAAAATATTTTTAGGCCACAATCAACTTCAAGTTGTCTTCTATACATTAGTATAGAGAAGAATGGTCATGAATCCAAATTTTTTTATTCTTGTATAAAGAGTAGAGTTATTTGTAATTATCACATGGAACATCTCTCGAAATCAAATTGGATTATATAGGAAAAAAATAAGGAACAAAATATGTAAATACTATGAGTTAATATTGCCTCAAAATGACATTTTCAGCTAAATAGATGCATTGAATAAATGGTAAGAATCATACATAGCCAAATGGTAATAACAAATTGATGGAAACTAGATCTTTGGATTTTGAGGAAGAAGCAAAGAATGATTTCAATAAGACACAGTACCATAGAGGCACATGTTATGTTATCATTCTTGGCTCAACACCTAAGAGTTAGAGAAGGTACCCACATACCTTGTACCTTAGTAATGTGTTCATGGTATTTTGTGTATTTCTCTCCATCAATGGCATGTACTTTCTATGGTTGTTACGCAAGTCAACCGAGAAACCAATAGTTAGGATGGTTCCCACAATATTTGTTCATGAATCACATTTTAGCTTATTGCTTGTTCATCATTATGATCTCCCTACATTTGAACCCATGACATGCCTCACAAGGGTCTCCATTTCTTTCTAGTTAAATCTAGAAATCACTTATCTAAATTTACCTATGGGTTTTATGAATTCCTAGAGACATTTGAAAAGCTATCCCTTCCTCTTTTAAATTTTGTTTGGGATAATTTTTCATTCTCATGAAGAAACTTTAAAGTATTGAAAATTAGAATGACCTTCTTTTAAACTTGTTAATTTAATTTCCTTACAAAATTACTATCAAGGACCATGAACTGTCTACAAAATAAATCTACATGAACAATCTACAAACACCTTGCAACATGGACTCTAAAAAAAATAACATGGATAGAGGGGTTAAATGAGCCTTCACAAATTATTCCACATAATATGTAAACTCTTTCAGTTGTTTATTCATGTGGGAAGGAATCTAATTCTTCCCCGGTTAGAAATCCCAACACTAGAATCGAGTCTTACATGCCAACATACTTGATCCAATCAACATCAAATTTCATCATTTTATGTTGGGCATGAATTTTGATCTCTTTCTAAGAAAGCCTCTTATATTTTCCTTCTCTTGGGATTTCTTGGAATTATGTGTCGATTCTTTGGTCTCAATGCACTAATAAGGAGCTTGACTAGTTTCCAATCTTTAAGATTTTTTTTTTAAACTCCTCAATACCGTCGAATATCCCCATGGATGAAAAATGACAGAATTCTGTTGTGGGAACACTTTTTGGGAAAAAAAAACATTTTCTTGGATGTTTAAGGAGTATTGAAAAAGCTCACTTGTGGACCTTTCAATTCTAGAGGTTTTGAATATCTGTAACAATTGCCATGGAATATTTAATGAAAAAATGATAGTCAATGGAAATGCCATCACAAAATCTGTTGTCTCTCTAAAATTACTAGCCATTGTGACTGGGAAGACAATAGGTCCATTTATCACCACTAAAACCTACCCTATACAATATATAGTCTTTCCAAAACTGGATAAAGTTTCCCATACTAGACAAGTCTACGTGAGAATTTATCCTTCTAAATGGAAATTTAAAGGTTGGCTCATGGGATTTTAGTATTTTACATGCAAACACTAAATTTCCTTTTTGACTTGTTGACAAGGTGACACTCTTTGATGGCATGGTAAAACGCAAAGAAAGTTTGTTCATTCTTATCATTTTTTATATAAGTACTATAAACTCTATGGCTAGGTTGTACTCACTAATAAGTATGATGATTTTAAGGATAATTTTGTAAGATCTTGTATAACAAAAGGTATGTTTCGTAAGATAAGATGAGATAATTTTATTAATTTAATAGAAAAATAAAGCTTTTGTTTTTACTGTTCAAGAAACAATTTTCTTTAAAATGGTTTGCTAGTTAAACATGTTATCAAATTATTTGATATATTGATGTCTCTGGGGACTTCGTATCTATACTTTTTTGCAGGAATAATCTGGAAAATGATACTCACAACACCAAGATTAAACTAGAAGGTATTGGTACAAAAGGTCTTGATATGGTATGGTTATTCTTTTGTCATTTTCCAATATTAGTATTAGATAAATAGATTTTCCTGGAGAAACATTTGGTTTCTTGTATTTAAATGTTTGAAATTACTTTATGGTGTAGTTTTGTAATATCATTTATCATTGGACATACACAAGCCATTTTTTGATAAAATCCAGGTGATTCTATCCCTTCACCCCTTCACCATTCTCTATATTCCTTTAAGGAAGTGTGAAGAGGAGCTTGCAAAGAATGGAAGGATTCTTAAATAATTTCCAACATAGACAATGAATTTATTTGTAAATTCATTGGCATATATGCATTTCCTGCGTTGTCATTTCATGGCATATTTAGTATTTAAATTGGAAACTTGTTTTGTTATTCAATACTCTGCAAGTCTGTGTGGCATTTTTTCATGGTTTTAATGGCTAGACTGATTTGGTTGATCTCTTATTGCATTTTTGACATAGGATGCTAGAACAATTTATGAACCAAATATATTGCTTCAACAAATAGTAAACAAGGTTAGTCAATATGCTCTTAAATATTTTGGTTTTTAATTTATGCTTTCCCTGGTTAACATTATATTGTTTTAAACTGACATGCTAACTTACACATTTCCCAGATATTGTGAGTGTTTTACTGTTGGAGCATCTTGTGTTGAAACTTTCATGTTCCAAGAATGCTCTAATAAACCCAAATATGAGGGCATGGTTCTTGGTACCCACCAACAGATAGAATCTCATGATCCCCTTGCTTTTGCTCCTAAGATTGTTCATGGTGTTTATTCTCCACCAACTAATGGGGTGGGAAAATGGTTGGATATTTTCCATTTTCATGTTTGTTCTCTTTACTGTCATTTAAAGGATTTAAATACTTATGGACCATTGTATTTAATCAGGATGAGTGGTGAGACTCCATCTTCAACAAGGCACGAAAGAGGATGTAATTGCAAGAAATCAATGTGCGCAGAAAAAATACTATGAATGTTATTAGGTGCAATAATCTCATTTTGTAAAGTAATGTAAATGTAAAATTGGGAGGAATGTTTCACATTGTTCTTGTGATAATATGCAGGGAGATCTCACAACTACAACAGATCTCACTAATCTCACTAATGAATTGCATAGAAGAAAGAAGAATCAATAATCACTCATGAACACAGAAAATGGAGAATAGTAGTATAATCATACATCAACTATAAGCTGTCACTCTGAATAACTGAATACAATCAATAGAATTCGAATACCTCCTAAGGTAATTCGAATCATCCTCAGTGTGTAGATTGGAAAACATTGGAGAAATCATCCAATCAGTGGCAGTAGTCACAAATAGTCAAAAGTCAGTCAAATGAGTCTAACTGACTCTAATTGAGCCATGTGAGCATAAATCAGGGGATGGATATTCCAAGGAGGGTGCATGAGGCTGTCAAAATGTCAAGTGGCACTCTAAAATAGACAACTGGGAGCTAAAGGAAATTAAACTTAGCAATAAATTCAAGAACTGGTCAACCAATGCTCTAACTGACTGTTAAACTCCTTGTATGTGAGATAAGGTGCATATGTTATCCAGGTGAGGAAAACAAGGCACATTAGGTAGGTAGGAGGGCTACCGGGGGTTGAAGACAAGCTCTAGGAAGTTGAAAATAGGCTCTAGGTGCTAGGGAGACCACCAAACTAATGACTAGATGCATGCATGATGACTGGATGCATGCAAATATAAAAAATTATGGTGATAATATTCCAACACCCCCCCGCAAGCTATACTATGAGGTAGTAACTAAAAACTGAAAAGTAGGGCCATGGTGACTGAGACAAAGGTCACCCCGTACAAAAATCTAAATAATAAATGAGGAAAGAGGGAAAACCTAGTGGGAAGAAATCCCTCCCTCAAAATAGACTGAAGGATGCTAATGTAACATGGCATCACTCATCCCAGAAGGAGGCAAGTGACCCTCTTTACCGAAGAATGATCAATCGGCAAGAAATGGATCAGTAATGTGAGAAGGATGAAACCTTCCATTCTGAAAATCAAATCTAGTTATCCTTTGATCAAGTGGATCTCCCACAAGATCTCTAGCAGATCTAAGAGTAGTGGCTGCCCATCTCGAAAGAGGAGGATCATCAGGTGAAAGATCATTAGGTTCTTGTGGATCTGGATCTCCCATTCACTCATCTTCATTGTCAGTTGCTAGATCTTCAGGTTCTTGTGGATTTGGATCTAGCATTCGCTCTTCATCATCTTCACTGTCATACTCTGAATCTAAACTTTCATGTGATGAAGGTTCGCTCTCTTGGAGCTCAACACTTCCAAACTCTGAATCTAAAATTTCATGTGATGAAGCTTTGCTCTCTTGCTCATCATCACTTCCAAACTCTGAATCTGAAGGTGTATTATGCTCCAAAAACATGTTCTTGAGTTATCCAACAATGGATGCAAGCAAATATGGAGGCTTCCTGAACTTGCTCTTCCTACCAAGCATGGTGGGAACAAATCCAAAAATATGAAGATTATTATGGAGCATGTGATTCGAATCAAATGATGTAGAATCAACTCCATGAATGTGTAGATAGTTCTTTGATATATTCTTTGAACCAACATAGGTGAGATCATAACCAAAAGAACAAGAATATGCATGAGACTTGAACCCAAGTGAATTATGGTGTCTTCCTGTTGATGTATATGTAACTTTGGAATGTATTTCACATATATGTATATTGTATTCCTATAGAGATTTTATTATTCCTCTATACGGAAGTGGTTGTATTCCTATAGAGATGTTATTATTACTCTATACGGAAGTGTCGTCAATTATATTGTAAGTGTCATAACTTATACTTGATGGGTTATTAGACCACCTTGTTGGGGTCAGCCCTGTATAAGTCATGTGGGTCAAAGGGTTATTAGACCACCCTATTGGGGGTTGGCCATGTGGGTCAAAGGGTTATTAGAACAACCTAGTGGGGGTCGGCTGAGTCAACATTATGTTAAGTGGTTAAGTTGAGGCTGACCTAGTTGAGTAAAGGTCAAGTCAAGTTAGTGTATAAATAGAGAGTGTGTCTCTCTCATTTTACACATTCTATTCTCTCACTCACACTTGGGAGAGTGGTGCACTTGTGGAGGAGGAGGCTCTGCTTCTAGGAGAAGACTATCTCTTGTATTCTGGTTGTATCATTGCTCTATCTATCTCTGAGGAAGTTATTGGGGTTTTTCACCTTTATGGTTTTCCCCAAGTAAACACTGTGTCTCTTGTGTGCTTGCATTATTGTGTCCATGATTGATATGTTGTAGATTTGATGTACATGTTCTTCTCTTGGTTAAGATCCTAGATCAGATTGAAGTAAATTCTGAAAATTTAACATGGTATCAGAGCTAGCCTAAAAGAAGGCATGATATGGCATGTATGACACTTGTTGCACTTATGATGCTAGGGCTTGATATAGCAAAAACCAGTCATCGTAGTACTTTCGCTATAAATCCGTTTTTGTGAAGTTTTCGAATCTAAAACTTCTACAGGTCGAAGATCAGATCCCCATGTACCTTGTGTCCAAAGGAAAACCTCTAATTCGTTGTACTTTGTGATTTATGATCTGTACAATATAGGGTTTATGCCTCTTCCAGATCTAAGTCAAAATGAGGTGACCTTGGGAACAAGGTGATAACTTGGGCTATGAAGCTCCAAATGAAATTTTGTAAAAAGTGACAAGTAGTACACAGATGTTACTATCTCAGGAAACGTTTTTAGAGGCCGAAGTTGAACCAGTGACACGTGGCATGCCATACAAGTTCGCTCTCCGGTAATATCCCGTAAACAGGTCACATTGTGACACTGGGTATAACTCTCTCTCAGAGAATTCAATTGAGGTAAGACCTATCGGGATGGAAATAAAACAGGTCGGGCTATCTCAGGAAAAATTTTGAGAGGCCGAAGTTGAACCAGTGACACGTGGCATGCCGTACAAGTACTCTCTCCTGTATTATCCCATAAACAAGTCACGTTGCGACACTTGGCATAACTCTCTCTCAGAGAATCCAATTGAGGTCAGACCTGTTGGGATGGAAAGATAACAGGTCGAGCTATCTCAGAAAAAATTTTCAAACCCTGTGGATTGAAAAGTTTGGAGTTACACTAGAAACAATCAGGTACATATTTCTGTCAAAACAAAATTATTTTTGAGCACCTTCATTCATGGCTTCCGGAATTTAGGGCTTCGTAGAAAGTTGGAATTTTTGTAATAGGAGACCATGGCTAGATGCCACTCATCAAAATCGAAATTTAGAGACCAAGATCAGATTTTTTGGTTGGGCAGAAGGCCGGGCTTGATCAAACCCCAGTTTGGGACTTTGATTGGAAAGATAGAAAATTAGGGCTTCTGCAAAACTTGGAATTTTGGAAATCTGTGACCACGGCTGGAAGCTCCTTATAAAAATCGAAGCTTAGAGCTTTGAATCAGATTTTTTGGTTGGGTGAAGCTCCAGGAAACTCAAACCCTAATTTAGGGTCCTCCCTAGTGAATCCAAAAATCTAAAAGGCAATTTCGAGGGGTGAAACTTTGCAGTTTTCAAATTCTGAATATACCAACTTGATCAGCTCATCAAGGCGCATATTTCTATCCTTTCGGAAGTTTGAAATTCAAAGTTTGAATTTTTGGGGTTTCCTTGAAAAACCCTAATCCAGCTCTAGGTCTAGTTCTTGCAAATCAAGTGGATTGGGTTAATCCTAGAAGAAGATGGATTGGTCACCTACATAAGTGAAGAAGTTCCTGTCTCAGAGGGAGATGAGGCTAAGGCCTTCCATAAGAAGATTACAAGCAATCTTGACAGTTATGGCTTACAGGTATGTTTCATGGTTAATTTTATCATATGTTTGTCTTCATATCATTACAATACAATTGTGATTAATTACTAGACTTGTCGTATTACCTTAATAGAAGATATTCATTGATTAAGGTTTTGACACTTATGAATGTACTAATGCATTGTGATGTTGTATGAGGTCTATGTTGTTCGCTAACATAAAAGGTACACCAAGAAAGACAAATCATGTTCTACTTCAAGAACATATGATCATGGTGACATGAAGACAAAGATTCAACCATTGTCATGGATCACATAGAAGATCTACTTTCGAGCTATGTATAACTTGGTCCTACAATGGTTAACCTATGAGACATGTAGGTTACTAGCACAAGTCACTGAAGAGAACCAGAAGACATTATGCAGGTATGTTATACATAACTAGCTAGCATGCTAATCCAGGTATGTTTTTTCCTACCTTGTGTTAGGATCTTATACTGTTGTGTTGTTGATAATGATTATTCATGAAGTCATAGGTTTGAATAGTCATGGTTGTATGCATATTATGTTTCTTACCATAATTGATGATATGACTAACCAGAAAAATCATGAAGGTATAGGTTTGAGTAATCAAGGGTTTATGCATTGATGATTTAACTAATCAGAAGAGTCCTATGATCAAATAAGAATATGCATGAGTAAAAGAAGACTTCCCTGAAACCTTGAATACTAATGTTTATGATCATGACTATACATGTTTAAGATTATTGTGTTTTGATAGTATTAAGATTATACTAATAAATGTGTGATTATGTATGAGACCTCAAGGATAACACAATGATGATACTAATAAGCATGCATAGTGATTAAGGATGGATGTAAGTTCAAGGACAGGTAATCCAGATAGCAAATATCAAGAGGGAGCACACTCCAGTTGTTCCTGCAAGAAAGCAAAGGAGCACACTTCAGTAGTTTCTACAAGGATGCAGATATTCAGAGGGAGTTGACCATCTTTCTACATTCCACAACAGAAAGGTGTAGAAGAAGCTACTTCAACAGCTCCTGCAAGGAAGCAAAGACTCAGAGGGAGTCCACCCAACAAACAAACAAAGATAAGTATTTTAATTACCATTCCTTACATACTTGTTTGTTTAAATAATATTATTCAATGATGTATATGCTTATGTTCCTAGATTTAGGATGTGTATTATGCATATTAGAATGATTGCATTAATGAATAGCTTACTACTAATATGCATTTGGTGGGTAAGTGGCCTATGACACTATACAACATTCCATTGCTACTTATCTAGAATGAAACCTCTTTGCTAACATGTTGGGAGTTGTGCACACTCTTAATAATGTTCTGGTAGAGACTGGAAGGCATCTAGAAAGTTGTGGAACATGGATAAATGTTGTATTGAATCAATGGCTAAGATAATTGCATGACTATATGACATATTTCTTTAGGTGTAAGAATTTGTCTGAAAATTATGAGATGTTTCTAATCATGCAATTTAACTTGTTTTGTAGAAAAGACCATATACCTTCACCTACAAAAGAAGGACTACAACATTTGTTCAAGCAACAAAATTATCTATTGAAGATATTGAAGTTCCTAGGATACGGGAAGAATGCCATGATCCGTCGATCATGAAGAACGATGTTTGGGATGCGGTCCCAAGAGCTGAAGGGAAGTCTGTTGTGACTTCTAAATGGAATTATCAGATCAAGCATGCTGCAGATGGCAGCATAGAGAAATATAAAAGTGATGAAATAGAAGATACACCAGGTGGATTTCAAGACAGCCTTCTTGAATGGTGTAGTCATATATGTGTGCAAAACTTGGTAGGATAGACAGCTTTCTATCCAGTTTGGGATTTAGCAAGAGTGAAGCGGATTCCAACCTTTACTACAAGATTGAGGAAGGGAATCCTATGATTCTACTCCTGTATGTGGATGACCTGTTTGTAATAGGAGATGACAGATTGATTGCTGACACACAGTGGAAGCTTGCTGCCGAGTTCGAGTTGAAGAACTTGGGGATGATGCACTATTTGTTTTTGGCATAGAGGTGTGGCAGAGTGATGGAATCTTCTTTGGACAAGGGAAGTATGCAGTAGAGATCCTGAAGAGGTTCGGGATGATGGACTACAAGGCTATAGCCACACCTATGGCATCGAACCTGAAGCTTCTGTGTGATGCTTCATCTGAGCCGGTTGATATCACTATGTATCGTCAGATGATTGGGTCCTTGATGTACCTAACGAACACGAGACTAGATATTTGCTTTGCGGTGAACACATTGAGCCAGTTCCTGATGGATCCAAGGAGTGTTCACCTGGTTGCTGTAAAGCATGTTCTGAGCTACCTCAAGGGTATAGTGGATTATGGGCTCAAGTATGAAGCGAATCAAAAGTTTAACTTGCAAGGTTATGTTGATTCAGATTGGGTTGGCAGTGCTGCAGATAGGAAGAGCACATCTGGATTCTGCTTCAGTATGGGATCAGGTGTGATCTCTTGGTTTAGCAAGAAGCAGTCCCGCGTAGCACTGAGTACAGCTGAGGTAGAGTATGTTGCAGCCTATTCATCTAGTTGTGAGGCAGTATGGTTGCGGAAGCTACTATCTGAGTTATTTGATCTCCCGTTGGATGCTACTGGTATCTTTTGTGATAACCAGAGTTGTGTGAAGCTGTCCGAGAACCCAGTGTTTCATGACAGGTCGAAACACATAGAGATCAAATATCACTATATCAGGGATATGGTGCAGAGAGGAGATGTGAAGCTCCTGTATATTGCGATGGACGAGCAGATTGCAGATGTGCTGACGAAACCACTAGCCAGAGTGAAGTTCGAGTACTTCAGAGAGAGGCTTGGTGTTATTCAGATTGATGACACTTCGAGGAAGAAGTGATGGACACATTTGCAGAAGCCATTCCAAGCATGTTGGAAGGAGGATCCTTCACATGGCTGTGGATGTAAGCGCTGGATGATGAGCATCAGTTACTACTCTGTATATGTATATGCATCATGTTGGATGCTTGTTATGATCAGTTGAATCATTGCATCATGTTAGATGCTTGTTATGATCAGTTGGATCATTTATGTATGTATGCATCATGTTGGATGCTGGATATGATCAGTTGGATCATTTGTATGTATTTTGTATATGCATCATGTTGGATGCTTGGACCTTGTATGTTGATATGTATCAGGTGGATACATTGTGTGGATCATGTATCTATGTATGTATCAGGTGGATACATTGTATGATCAGGTAGATCATGTATGATGATATGTATCAGGTAGATACTTGGTATGCATCAGGTGGATGCAGTGTATGATCAGGACGATCATAGATGATGAGCTTCAGGATGTTGCTCCAGATGACATGCAACAGGATGTTGCAGTGATGATGATCAGGATGATCATGTGTACATCAGGATGATGTATGATGAGTATCAAGATGATACTTTGTGGCCGTGGATCAGGTTGTGCAGATGAGCATATAATTTGGCCCTGGGAGATTTGCAGATAGTCTTTCGAGGTTTTTCCTATGGCATATAATTTGGCCCTGGGATATCTGGCAAATGCTCTGTCGAGGTGTTGCTCTGGGAGGACATATAATTTGGCCCTGGGAGATCTGCAGATAGTCTTTCAAGGTTTTTCCTATGGCATATAATCTGGCCCTGAGATATTTGGCAGATGCTCTTTCGAGGTTTTGTCCTATGGCATATAATATGTCCCTGGGAGATCCGATAGGTTGGGCTATGTGCCTATAATAAGTTATGGGATTCGCTTGCGAGGTTTTTCCATGACCACATATAATCTGTCCCTGGGAGATCCTATAGGTAGAGCAGTGTGCTCGTAACAGCCTGGGATTCTCTTGCAAGGTTTTGTGGTGACCACATATAATCTGTCCCTGGGAGATCCTATAGGTAGAGCTGTGTGCTCGTAACAGCATGGGATGCTCTTGCGAGGCTTTGTGGTGAGGTCACATATAATATGGCCCTGGGAGATCCTATAGGTAGATCCGTGTGCTCGTAATAGAATAGGATGCTCTTTCAAGGTTTTTTGACGCACGTAATAAGTCCTCAGGATTCCACAGTATGGCCAGTGATGACGAAGACCTGCAGGTGGTGGGCCTACATCCAATATGAAAAAGGACTGGCTCTGTAGAACTTCCTATGACGAGTTTATTCAGAGATTGATTGAGATAGAAGCAACAGTGATGATGATGATGATTCGTTGATGATGATCCAGAGAAAAAGACTTGTGCTAGAAGACCTGTGTCGAGAAATACCTTCCTAGTTAAGAGGGAGTGTTGATGTATATGTAACTTTGGAATGTATTTCACATATATGTATATTGTATTCCTATAGAGATGTTATTATTCCTCTATACGAAAGTGTCGTCATTTATATTGTAAGTGTCGTAACTTATACTTGATGGGTTATTAGACCACCTTGTTGGGGTCGGCCCTGTATAAGTCATGTGGGTCAAAGGGTTATTAGACCACCCTATTGGGGATCGGCCATGTGGGTCAAAGGGTTATTAGACCACCCTGGTGGGGATCGGCCAAGTCAGCATTATGTTAAGTGGTTAAGTTGAGGCCGACCTAGTTGAGTAAAGGTCAAGTCTAGTTAGTGTATAAATAGAGAGTGTGTCTCTCTCATTTTACACATTCTATTCTCTCACTCACACTTGGGAGAGTGGTGCACTTGTGGAGGAGGAGGCTCCACTGTTAGGAGAAGACTATCTCTTGTATTCTGGTTGTATCATTGCTCTATCTATCTCTAAGGAAGTTATTGGGGTTTTTCACCTTTATGGTTTTCCCCAAGTAAACTCTGTGTCTCTTGTGTGCTTGCATTATTGTGTCCATGATTGATATGCTGTAGATTTGTTGTACATGTTGTTCTCTTAGTTAAGATCCTAGATCAGATTGACGTAAATTCTAAAAATTTAACACTTCCATCTTCGGTGAAACTCTAAAAACATGTGCCAATGACCAAATAGGATTCCATAGGAAGAATTTGATCAAGGAGGGTGAATGCATTTCCTCCCAAATCCGATTTTACCTCCAAAATACTCAGTAGGTCATCATCTTGCACATTAGCAGGCTCATGGGAAGTAGATATTGTGAAAGTCTCTTCAACTTCTAGAGTAGTAGCTAGCATCTCTTGCTCGGAATTCAAATTAGAAGATGGATCAAATCCTGAAACCATGTCTTGAATTTCGAACTCATTAGGAGAGAAGATCACCCTCTTGGGCTCTCCTGTGTGGGTCATCTGATACACTGAAAGTAGATTAGAAGTGATAGTGGGTACATAGAGTACATCAGAGAAGTACCCATGATCAAGTTTGATTCTTCCTATCCCTTCAGAAGAGACCTCAGAATCATTCCCCAACATGATGGATGGTCCAACAGTAGATTCGAAACCAGTGAAGAGATTCTTGGAGGAAGACATGTGTCTTGATGCTCCAAAATCTATGATGAAGGAGGATTGTGATGATGCTCCTGCCATGAGAGCATGGCATCTCTCTTTGTCCTCAGGTCTAGATGCTTCACTCTCTTTCTTTCTAACACATGCAGGTACTGGAAGATTATTTTTTTCAAGAAGTGAAGCCATGAGATCTATGGTCTTCTTCATACATGAGCTCTAAGGGTGATATCCTCGATTAAAGTATGTGCACTTGTATTTTCCCTTTTGAGATGTCTTGTCCTTCTTAGGATTCGAAGGTCCATCTGATTGGTTTGGAGCCTCCTTCTGCTTTTGGTCATTCGACTTACTATCAGAAATGTTTTGTTTTCCTTTTCCATTCGCTCTTCTCATCTCAATGGCTGCAAGAGATGAATCCAACTTGGTTTTTATCACTCCCATGTGTACTAGCTTCTCCTCCTCAAGTGTGAGAGATTGGATGAAGTATTCAAGCGAAGGGAATTTCCATTTTGGAATGGACAACTTTGCTAACTGGAAGGTCGAAATAAGCACTGAATAATCAGGTCCTAGATTTGATAGGATGGCAAGGATGAGATATTTTTCTTCCTTCTCAATCCCATACCTCTTCAATTATGAAATTGAGTTCTTGAATTTGTTGAGAAACTCAGTGATAGTTTCAAAACTGTTTGGGCTCAAGGAGATGAGCTCATTTTCTAACTTATGACCCTTCAATTCATCCTTCTGGAAAAGAAGATATTCGAGCTTGTCCCAAACCTCCTTTGGAGTCTTCAGATCAATAACATGAAACTGTAGGTCTTCAAAAATGCTAAGTAGCAGCAGTCCTACTACTTCATCAAGCTTGTCTAAGTACTTGGATTTCTCTACTACACCAGTGAGCTCAACTACATAGCCATTCACCACTCTGGAAAGGCTCTTCGAATTCAAGAAGATGTCCATATTTGTCTTCCATTCTAAGTAGTTGAATGAATTCAACTTGAGATCCATGATACTGCAAAATTCAAAGTTGAAGAGAGGATAGTCCTGCAAAACAAATGAGAATTATGAAATGGAGATCTGCTGCAATTCGAATTGAACACTGCCTTAGGACATTGAGCACACGTGACTAAGTCCTTCACACTTGGCTGGACCTCACTGGATTGCTCCAGTGAATTCAAGGAAATAGCACCAATATTTTCTTTGGAAACTTGAAGGCTTTTGGTGCTCAATGAAAGACAGTTTCTCAAGGAATTGATGCAATTTCTACTGCTGCAATTCGAATAGCTATTGTCATCTCTGATACCATGTGATAATATGCAGGGATATCTCACAGCTACAACAAATCTCATAGTATCACTAATGAATTGCAGATAAGAAAGAAGAATCAATAATCACTCATGAACACAGAAAATGGAGAATAACAGTATAATCATACATCAACTGTAAGCTGGCACTCTGAATAACTGAATACAATTAATAGAATTTGAATACCTCCTAAGATCATTCGAATCATCCTTAATGTGTAGCTTGGACAACATTGGATACATCATCCAATCAGTGGCAGTAGTCACAAATAGTCAAAAGTCAGTCAAATGAGTCTAACTGAGTCTAACTGAGCCATGTGAGCACAAATCAGGGGATGGAGACTCCAAGGAGGGTGCATGAGGTTGTCAGGAGGTCAAATGGCACTCCAAAAAAGACAAATGGGAGCTACAGGCAATTAAACTGAGCAATAAATGCAAGAACTGGTCAATCAATGCTCTAACTGACTATTAAAATCCGGGTAGCTGAGATAAGGCGCATATGTCATCCAGGTGAGGAAAGAAAGGCACATCAGGTAGGTAGGAGGTCTACTGGGGGTTGAAGACAGGATCTAGGGAGCTGAAAATAGGCTCTAGGTGCTGGGGAGACCACCAAATTGATGACTAGATGCATGTAGATGCATGCATGATGACTGGATGCATGCAGAATGCATGCATGCATGCAAATATAAAAAATGATGGTGATAATATTCCAATAGTTCTTACTACCTTTTGATGTATATTTTAGGCTGGTGTTAGTTGCTTAGATGGCTACATATGTGGAGGATGCAAAAATGTGTATGGAAAGGAATAAGTTAAGCAACAAAATTATTTACAGCTCAATACCTAAAATCTTGTTTGACTGTGTATGATGCTAATTTTCATTGTTATTACTTTGGTAGGAGGATCAAATGACATAGAAGACAATGAAACTCCAATTGAAGGATGGGACATGTATTATTTAGAGGAGAACGCTACGATGCATGATGTTGGAAATGATGTCATGCTTTCTGAGCAACAACATGCTAATGATATTTCACCTTTAACACAATCCTTCCAATATTATGGGTATGAATATGCACAAAACATCATCTATTGTTAAAGATATTTATACTAGTTGTTCTGGAAGGTATTTTGTATGTTTTCATGAGAGGTTACTGGGTATTTATTCCTTTCAAATTTTCAATGTCAGTTGGAAGAGTTTTTAGATTGTTAATGTTAACATGATTTTACCAATTTGATGTCATAGGTGTTGATGTATTTGTAACTTCAGAATGTATTTCACATATCTATATTGTATTCCTATAGAGATGTTATTATTCCTCTATACGGAAGTGTCATCATTTATATTGTAAGTGTTGTAACTTATAGTTGATGGGTTATTAGACCACCTTGATGGGGTCGGCCCTATATAAGTCATGTGGGTTAAAGGGTTATTAGACCACCCTATTGGGGGGTCGGCCCTGTTGGCATTATGTTAAGTGGTTAAGTTGAGGCCGACCTAGTAAAGGTTATTAGGCAAGTCAAGTCAAGTATAAATAGAGTGCAGGAGGCACTCTATTTGATCATTCACTTTCTCACTAATACACTCATTGGAGAGTGGCGCACTAGTGGAGGAGGAGAAGCTGTTGCGAGGAGACTATCTCTTATGCTTGGGTTTTGTATCATTGCTCTATCTATCTCTGAGGAAGTTGTGGAATTTTTCACCTTTATTGTTTTCCCCAATGAAACTCTATGTGTCTATTGTCTTATGTGGTTGCTTGTTGTGATTCATATGATTAATATGATATACATGTTATTCTCTCCGTAAAGATCCTAGAGTATGTTGAATTAATGCTCAAAAATTAACATGGTATCAGAGCTAACATGAGAAGAAGACACTGTGTAGTTGTGGAAGCTAGGGATTCTTGTTTTTGGGTTTCTCTCCACATATATTCAAAGGAAGTAGGCTAGATTGACTCTCCTTGGCAAGGCGCATCTTTCTGTCCAATCAGAATTGAATTCTGAGCACTTTTAGTTTTGGCCCTAAAAATTAGGGTTTCCACAAAAAGTGGAATTTCTGAAATCTGAGACCATGGCTGGATGCTCCTTAGAAAAATTGAATTTTAGAGATTTGGATCGAACTTTTTCGTTGGGTGAAGCTCCGAGAAAATCAAACCCTAGTTTGGGGTCCTCTCTAGTGAAGTCGGAAATTAGGGCTTCTGCAAAAATTGGAATTTCTAAAATTTGAGACCATGGCTGGAAGCTCCTCCGAAAAATCGAAGTTTAGAGACCAAGATCAAACTTTTTGGATGGATGAAGCTCCGGGAAAATCAAACCCTAATTCAGGGTCCTCCCTAGTGAATCCAGAAGTTTGAAAAGCAAATTTTAGGGGTGAAACTTTGTAGTTTTCAAATTCTGATTATATTAGCTTGATCCGCTCATCAAGGTGCATCTTTCTATCCTTTCAGAAGTTTGAAATTCAAATTTTGAATTTTTAGGGTTTCTCTAACAAACCCTAATCTAGCTCCAGATCCATATTTCTGCAAATCAAGTGGTAAGACCTAAATCTTTTCTATTTCATTTGAATTACTCTTTAAGATGTATCACCACACCAAGATTGAGGATAAGCTTGAAGGGGATGATAACTTTCGAACATGAAAGTATAGGATTGGGTTAATTCTAGAAGAGAGTGAGTTGGACACCTAAATAAGTGAAGGGGTTCCTATCCCAGAGGGAGAAGAGACTAAGGCCTTACACAAGAGGAACTTAGTCAAGGCTAAAAAGGATCATTGTTGATTCTATCAAAAACCATCTCATGCCACATGTGTCATCTCTGAAAACACCGAAGGAGATGTTTGATTCCTTAACCAAGCTATTTGAAGGGAAGAATATAAATGGGAAGATGACCTTGAGGAATCAATTGAATAATATCAAGTTCTAGAATGCAGAGACCATGCAGTCTTATTTCTCAAGGGTCTCCCACATAAAAGAACAACTTGAAGCTGTGGGAGAAGTTATAGAGAATGGAGAAGTGGTAATGACCACTCTTAATGCCCTTCCTAGGTCATGGGATTCCTTCATCCAAGGAATTTGTGCTAGGAAGAAACTTATCTCTTTCAGTAAGTTGTGGGAAGAATACTCACAGGAAGAAGCTCAGATTGTAGCTCGAGAAGAGAAGATGGGGAATGAAGATCAAGCTATCACAGCACATACCAAGAAGAGGACCCTTTTCCTCAGACTGTCCTAAGAACAAAAGGAACAACAACAACAACTACTACAAGCAATCTGACAGGTATGACTTACAGGTATGTTTTGAAATCTATTCATGATTAAGTTTATAATATGATTGTCCTCATGTTATTGAGTTTAGTAACAATCTTGTTTAATTTTAGACTTGTCTTATCACCCTAGTAAAAGTATGAATGCATGATAGAAGACATTCATTGATTAGGGCTATGACACTTATGATTGTATTATTTTTGTACTAATGCACTGTGGTGTTGTATGAGGAGAATGCTATCCACTAACATGAAAGGTACAAATCAAGCTCTAGATCAAGACCATGATGACATGAAGACAGAGACTCATCCATTGTCATGGATCACATAGAAGGTCTACTTACAAGGTATGTATATTTTGGTTCTACAATGGTTAACTTATGATTTATGCAGGTCATTGAAGAGAACAAGAAAACATTGCTAGACATAACTAGCAAATATGATAACCAGGTACATTTTTCCTACATCAAGTTAGAATCCTACCTTGTGTTAGGATCTTATACCTTTGTATGATTGATAATGATTATTCATGAAGTTAGAAATTTAAGTAAGCAAGGATTTATGCATATTATGTCTCTTATCTTGATTGATGATATGGCTAACCAAAAGAGTCCTATGGTCAAATAAGAATATGCATGAGTAAAATAAGTCTTCCCTGAAACCTTGAGTACTAATGCTTATTATTATCTGTGTTTGAAATTATCATGATTATACATGTTTAAGATTATGTTGTTTTAGTATTTATACTAATATGATTATGTATGAGATCTTGAGGATGGCACAATAATGACACTAGTGCACACTTAAGAATGCATAATGGTCCGGGATGAATATGAGTTTAAAGACAAGTAAACCAGGAAGCAAAGATCAAGAGGGATCACACTCCAGTAGTTCCTGCAAGGCAGCAAAGATTGAGAGGGAGTCCACCCAACAAACAAACAAACAAAGATAAGTATCTGAATTGTCAATTCTTGTATATCTGATTGTTTAAATAATATTGCTCAATGATGTATATACTTATGTTCCTAGACTTAGGTTGTGCATTATGCATATTAGAATAATTGCATTAAAGAACAATATACTACTAATATGCATGTGATGGGTAAGTGGCCTATGGCACTGAACAACATTGCATTGCTACTTATCTAGAATGAAACCTCTTTGCTGACATGTTGGGAGTTGTGCACACTCTTAACAATGTTCTGGTAGAGATTGGAAGGCATCTAGAAAGTTATGGGATATGGGTAAATGTTGTATTGAAGCATTGGCTAAATTAATTGCATGACAGTAAGACATATTTCTTTATGTGTAAGAATTTGTTCTGAAAACTATGAGATGTTTCTAATCATGCAATTTAACTTGTCTTGTAGGAAAGATCATTCACCATCACCTACAAAAGAAGGACTACAACATTTTCTACAGCAACAAAGATATCTATTGAAGAATCTGAAGCTCCCAGGATCCGAGATGAAGTAATGATCGAAGAGTACCAGTCAATCATGAAGAATGATGTTTGGGATGTGGTCCCAAGACCTGAAGAGAATTCTGTAGTGACTTCCAAGTGGATCTATAAGATCAATCATGTTGCAGTTGGTAGCATAGAGAAATACAAAGCAATATTTGTAGCTCATGGCTTCTCCCAGAAAGAGAGAATAGACTATGAAGATATTTTTTCTCCTATAGCCAGATACACTTCCATGAGAACAGTACTTTCCCTGGCTGCAGTAATGAAGTGGAAGATACACCATATGGATGTCAAGACAACTTTCTTGAATGGTGTAGTCGAAGAGGAAGTGTATGTGGAGCAGCCACTTGGTTTTGAGACACATGACAGGGGGTCATATGTGTGCAGGTTGAAGAAAGCCTTGTATGGCTTGAAGCAAGCTCCTAGGACTTGGTATGGTAGGATAGACAACTTTCTATCCAGTTTGGGCTTTACCAAGAGTAAAGCGGATTCCAACCTTTTCTACAAGCTTAAGGAAGGAAATCCTGTGATACTACTTCTATATGTGGATGACCTATTTGTTATAGGTGAGGATGGATTGATTGTCGATACCAAGAGGAAGCTTGATGCCGAGTTCGAGATGAAGGACTTGGGGATGATGCACTATTTTCTAGGAATGGAGGTGTGGTAGAGTGCAGATGGAATCTTCCTTGGACAAGGGAAGTATGCAGTAGAGATCCTGAAGAGGTTCAGGATGATGGACTGCAAGGCCATGGCCACACCTATGGCATCGAACCTGAAGCTTCTGTGTGATGCTTCATCTGAGCCGGTTGATGTCACGGTGTATCGTCAGATGATTGGGTCCTTGATGTACCTGACGAACACGAGACCATATATTTGCTTTGCGGTGAACACATTGAGCCAGTTCCTGATGGATCCCAGAGGTGTTCACCTGATTGCTGTAAAGCATATTCTGAGGTACCTGAAGGGTACAATTGATATGGGCTCAAGTATGATGCAAATCAAAAGTTTAACCTGCAGGGTTATGTTGATTCAGACTGGGTAGGCAGTGCTGCAGATAGGAAGAGCACTTTTGGGTGTTGCTTCAGTATGGGATCAGGTGTGATCTCTTAGTTTAGCAGGAAGCAGTCCTGCGTAGCATTGAGTAAAACCAAAGCAGAGTATGTTGCATCTTGTTCGGCTAGTTGTGAGGTGGTATGGCTTAGGAAGCTACTATCTGAGTTATTTGATCTCCCGTTGGATGCTACTAGTATCTTTTGTGACAACCAGAGTTGTGTGAAGCTATCTGAGAACCCGGTGTTCCATGACAGGTCGAAGCACATTGAGATCAAATATCACTATATCAGGGATATGGTGCAGAGAGGAGCAGTGAAGCTCCTGTATGTTACGACGGATGAGCAGGTTGCGGATGTGTTGACGAAACCACTATCCAGAGTGAAGTTCGGGTAATTCAGAGAGAGGCTTGGAATTCTTTAGATTGACGAAACTTCGAGGAAGAAGTGATGGACACATTTGTAGGAGTCATTCCAAGCATGGTGAAAGGAGGATCCTTCCCATGGCTGTGGATGTAAGCGTTGTGAGATGAGCATCAGGATGATGCTCCAGTTACTGCTCTGTATGCATCATGTTGGATGCTTGTTATGATCAGTTGGATCATGTATATGTATATGCATCATGTTGGATTCTTGTTATGATCAGTTGGATCATGTATATGTATATCCATCATGTTGGCTGCTTGTTATGATCAGTTGGATCATGTATATGTATATGCATCATGTTGGATGCTAGATATGATCTGGTTGATCATGTATTTGTATATGTATCAGGTGGATACATTGTATGATCAGGTGGATCATGGATTTGTATATGTATCAGGTGGATACATTGTATGATCAAGTGGATCATGGATTTGTATATGTATCAGGTGGATACATTATATGATTAGGTGGATCGTGTATTTGTATATGTATCAGGTGGATACGTTGTCTGATCAGGTGGATACTTGTATGATCAGGTAGATCATGTATGATGATATGTATCAGGTAGATACTTTGTATGCATGAGGTGGATGCATTGTATGATCAGGATGATCATGGATGATGAGCTTCAGGATGTTGCTCCAGATGACATGCATCAGAACGATGCAATGACAATGATCAGGTTGATCATGTACATCATGATGATGTATGATGAGTATCAGGTTGATACTTCATGGCCGTGAATAGGCTATGCAGGTAGCATAGAAAAGATCCTCAATATACGGAAAGGTAGAGTAGTGTGCTCGTAATAGCCTGGGATATAAAGAGCTAGACAGGTTGAGCAGTAAGCTCGTAAATAAGTCGTGGGATGCTCTTCGAGGTTTTTCTACTAAAGGCATGTAATAAGCCCTAGAGATCCGAGAGGTTGAGCAGTAATCTCATAATCAGTCCTAGGATACTCTTTAGAGTACTTGCAGGATGCAAGATGCTCTTTAAAGGTTTTGCCTAACCACATGTAATCATCCCTAGAGATCCAAGAGGTTGAGAAGTAAGCTCGTAATCAGTACTGGGATGCTCTTTAGAGTACTTGCAGGATGCAAAATGCTCTTTAAAGGTTTTATGGTATGCGGGGTCACATATAATCTGTCCTGGAGATCCAATAGGTTGAGTAGTAAGCTCGTAATCAGTCCTGGGATGCTCTTTAGAGTTCTTGCAAGATGCAAGACACTCTTTTAAGGTTTTGTGATAGTCAACATGTAAAAGATCCTATAGTCTGAGCTAGGTTTTGTTGACGCACGTAATAATTCCTAGGTTCCACAGTATGGCCGCTGATGATGAAGACCTACAGGTGGTGGGCCTACATCTAGCATGAAAAAGGGTTGGCTCTGTAGAACTTCCTATGACGAATAGACTTGACATTGATTGAGATAGAAACAGAAATGATGATAACAATGATCCAGTGACGATGATCCAGAGAAGAAGACTTGTGCTAGCAAATATGTGTCGAGAAATACCTTCCTAGTTAAGAGGGAGTGTTGATGTATTTGTAACTTCTGAATGTATTTCACATATGTATATTGTATTCCTATAGAGATGTGATTATTCCTCTATACGGAAGTGTCATCATTTATATTGTAAGTGTTGTAACTTATACTTGATGGGTTATTAGACCACCCTATTGGGGGTCGGCCCTGTTAGCATTATGTTAAGTGGTTAAGTTGAGGCCGACCTAGTAAAGGTTATTAGGCAAGTCAAGTCAAGTATAAATAGAGTGCAGGAGGCACTCTATTTGATCATTCAATTTCTCACTAATATACTCATTGGAGAGTGGCACACTAGTGGAGGAGGAGAAGCTGCTGCTAGGAGACTATATCTTATGCTTGGGTTTTGTATCATTGCTCTATCTATCTCTGAGGAAGTTGTGGGGTTTTTCACCTTTATGGTTTTCCCCAGTGAAACTCTGTGTGTCTATTGTCTTATGTGGTTGCTTGTTGTGATTTATATGATTGATATGTTGTATATGTTATTCTCTCAGTAAAGATTCTAGAGTATGTTGAATTAATGCTCAAAAATTAACAATAGGTACTTGCACGGTAATAGCCAAAGACTTGGGATATTTACAAGAAAAATAACAATGCAATGCATGTTGACAACTAAATGCTTCAAACGTTAAGAGCTTAAATACAATTATTCACATAACAATAGTGGTGGTATATCACTTTTTGTGGGCGTTCCAATAGTTAGATGAAAGAGACAACTCATAAAATATGACATGATTCTTGATAAAATAGACTCCTAGTTACATGTGGTATGTTTATCAAGTAATTATGGGATGCTTCATTTGAGTTCATGATCCCGGGAGTTGCACATTTGAAAATCGTGATTTGTGGTTGGATTAAGGCTGAAATGATCAAGGCTCTATTTGTTGGGTTGCTACAAACCTCAAAAGGTTTCCACAATTTCAAACCAAATCCACAATGATAAGGAGCTTAACTAGTTTCCAATCTGTAATATGTTTTCTTTCTAAATTCCCCAATACCATTGAATATCCGACGAAACACAAATTAGCTTTAACGGTGTTGCTATACAACCGATAGCAAAGTTGTCAAAAATTTATCTAGGGATTCGTCACCTGTCACGTCTCTTCTAGACCATTTTTTTTTGTAAGGGTCAAAGGACCATAACCACTGCCTTAATACTATTTTAATTTGGTGTGATTATGCCTATAAGATTTGAAATTGCAGTGGCGTGCAAACTAAGGTATTCAAGTTTGCTTAACTCATAATTAAATGAGAAATACTCTTGGGTTAAATATTATGTTGATATCATTATGAACTTCAACTAAAACATGTCCTATGTTTAACCCTATGTAACTATGCACATTAATATACACTCTAGGCATACACTTGTTTTCCACCTGCAACAAAATACAATGCGACATATTACAGGTTAAATAATTCATACACAATTATAATCCCAATGTTATTAAAGTTCCTAGATTATAATTGCGATATTCTACACTAACCCCATGTAATATTAACATTCACATGAAATGCATATTACAATTCCTATCAATTATAATCGTCATCAATTAATAAGGTGTTATAGTCCTAAGGACTATAAGCACAAGTAATATTCACACTTTATAATGCATAGATTATATTATAATCTACCCAAATGTTACGTGAACAAATGTTTTCCCACTAAAAAATACATATATGTTACTCCTATCCTTTATATGCAATACAAAAGGCATTAGTATAGACCTAACATGTGAATATAAAGTCTACACATTAGACCAACCATTATTTATGTTGGGGTTGATAACCTAAGTAGCGCCAAGTTGTAATATATAGATATGGTTCCTATTGTAATCTAAGGTCCCTATCATTGGTTTATATATATATATATATATATTGATATATATATACATACATATATATATATACATATATGTACATATATATACATATATATGTATATATATGTACATATATGTATATATATAATATATATATACATATATATGTATATATATTGATATATATATACATATATATATATATATATATAATATATATATATATTGATTATACATATATATATATATATATATATAATATATATATATATTGATATATATCAATATATATATATACATATATGTATATATATGTAAATATATATATACATATATATGTATATATATAATATATATATACATATATATGTATATATATATTTATATAATATATACATATATTTATATAATATATACATATATGTATATATATATATATATTATATATATGTATATATATAATATATACATATATACATATATGTATATATATAATATATATATACATATATATGTATATATATAATATATGTATATATATATTTATATATATATACATATATGTATATATATATCAATATATACATATATATATATATTGATATATATATATATATCAATATTGATATATATATATATATCAATATATATATATATGTATATATTGATATATATATACATATATATATATATATAATATATATATATGTATGTATATATATATTATATATACACATATATATATATATATATATATATATATAAACCAATGATAGGGACCTTAGATTACAATAGGAACCCTATCTATATATTACAACTTGGCGCTACTTAGGTTATCAACCCCAACATAAATAATGGTTTAACCATAACACTAATGCATAAAATCGATTCCCAAAGTGTAAACTAAGGGTTTCATGCACTATTGAAAGTGAACTAAGGGATACGTAAACAAACATACCAAAATTGATATAATTTGCATGGAAATTAAACGATTAGTTGACCAAGGTTTTGTGTGGAACTGTGATGGTGATGTGGTTGTACCACGCAGGCTTGACCTTTACACATCCTACATTTTAAACTCTGGAATTGGGCTGCCATTATCGTAGGTGGACGACATCCTTGGCATGTTGAAGGTTCCAACATTGTTGCATTTAAGGCTTGAGTCGACGTGGTCCCAGTTGCCCGACTCCATTAATGTGTACCCCACTCGCAATCGAGCCTTGAAGAGTTTGTTGCCATGTTAAGTGGTGTACTATGTACCCTCTGTAGACTTAATAAAATATCAGGTTGTTGCTACCGTCGATTTCGATCCAGCGTTGGTTTATCGGAAATCATGAGGCATCTACGCTGTTGATCTTGTTATGGAGATCATCGTGGTTTTCACGTCCATCAACCCTACGGGACTTGGAATTAACTTTCATGACCATCGGTTTCAGAGGTGACAATTAACTCTCAGTGCCGGTAAATGCATCACTTGGTAAGGTCTGTGGCCTTCAGGGCTTATCATTTTCACTTCAACATGGCCTGCACAAAGAGCTTCTTCTCTGTGCAGAAGGTTCATGCCTTGAAATACAGTGGGAGGGTTCAACTCTACGCTGAGCCCGCAAACCAAGAAGGAAGGTGCTCAGTGTTTTCCCAAGCACGTGAAGGTAAGAGACAGATATCAACTCTACGTAAAAAATTCAGTACTTTTAAGCAATTGTCCATCCTTCTGTCATGTCTAACTTTCGTTGTTGTTTTTCCTTATTCAAGTGAATCATTGCTATGCCTTCGCTCTACCACAGGTAACGTGTCGAATTAATATAATGTACATTGTGGTAAATATTATGTTCAATCAAGTTTGTTACTGGGATTAACTCCTTTAAAAATTCTCATGTAGGTGAGTAGGAGAAGGTTGAGGAAGCACTCGTGGTAACTTCCAGAACCGATGCGAAGACGGAGAAAGGTTCTCCAGCTGGCCAGGTAACTCACCAACCCGTGAGCCTTGGGTGTGGTTTACCTCATTGGTGGGGGCTAAGTTACTTAAAACGTGCGTAGAGTTCTTAGCTAAGGTTTTTTCTTTCCCTGTTGTCTAGGTTGAATTGAAAGTGGACGCCGGCCTTGTTTTCCAAAGCATAAAGCCAAACTCTTTGAAAATGGTCATCACGACCTTAAGATGTAACCCGTAAAGTAGGCAGGCTTGTGTAGATAGTTAAGTGTTTGATAACTTAATATAGTTTTTCTAGGCAATGTAATAACATGCATTGGTTAACCAAGCTTTGTCTTAGAAATGCTTTCGGTGTTTAAATGTTACAGCTCCAAACCTTTTGAATGGAACCGAAATTGCTTTTATTCTCCTATATTGTTTGTGTATAATTTCTTTATATTCGTAATGGTTATAAAATTCAAAGCATAGCATCGAATTCATTTTCAGAAATCATTTCTTGTTCTTTTCAAATCTCTTTTCCAGTTTCTCCCCGAGCATTAAAATATGCATACATATGGTAGCTTCCTAGTTAGATTCGCATTCAAATTTATAATGCGGCATCGATTATTTAAAATACTTACTGTGTAAATCGTGGAACCATGGGTAATAAAACCCTTGCCTGTGTGTGAATGCATACAATGTTTAATTTCTGGAAAATTTTGTGTTAATGTTGATTCTATCCATTGTATAATGATTTGGCTTAAAACAAATACAGGTCATAGCTCGACCATGGAGTCGAGCTCCTATGCTGAGAGTACTGGCATGCATATAAAAGATAAAAATGCTTTTGAAATATATTTATCCTGAATTTAAATTAGTAATTGTTTACAAAGGTGATAGAAAACAGATCGAGTTCCATACTAAAATTTAAATTCTATTTAGATACAGATTCGATAGAAAACAAAGCTGAGTTCCATGCTGGAAATTAATGTTATTTATTTACAGAGTCGATAGGAACATCTAAGCTCTGTAGATCATTAAATTCACAGTGTTTTCGCTTATCTATAAAAAGATAGGAAATGTTTTGTTTATAGTAATCCCTTGTGTTTATCTATATAAATAGAATAAAATTTTTAAATAATACAAAGGATTGACATGTAAACCTCACAGTTTACATGTCTACCTTACTTCTACCATAATTAAGTGAATCGTATTCTCTGTTAGTGGTAGGATCTGTTGAATAAAAAATTATTATATTTAAAGACATTCGATGTATCTACATAATATAACATAAACCATGACCATTCTATAATGCCTAGCTCAGGATTATATATCATTCTTTATATTATAAATTTGTCTAACTACTGTACAAAGAATGTGTTCATTCCCATGTCAAACATAAACTACAAATACTAAAAGTGTCTCCATTATATCACAATTCTATACAATATTACAGAGGCATAAAAATTTATTTAGGATCCATACTCAAAGTTCAGTATAATAATATGTTCATGTTCATATCTGGTTAAAAAACCCTTTTCAAAAGAAAATCAGAGGTATACATAAATAAACCCTAACAACTGTTTCATAAAAATCATCATATAAATACAGAATATAAACTTATATGTATTCTGATGACCAGTGGAACCTAGCCACAAACCTCCCAGCCTTTGACCAGCAAGTTCTCCTTGTTTCTAGGTCACCCCGAGCTGAGTTAGCAGTCCCTATGGTTTAGATTTTATATTTTATTTTCCCTTAACTTGTTCCCCAATTTATTTAGAAAATTCATGTGGGAGCAAACAACCCAACATCCAACTCAGTGCTCCTAAGCTCCAGGATGCTCTAGGGGATTTTAAGTCTCTTCCATTTAAGAGAGCAACAACACAGCCTATTAAGAGTAATTTCAGTGCTCCTGCAAGCTTGGGGTAGTTCTCCTACCTGAACACAACCAGTGTTCCAAGCTATACCCATCTGCTATGATTTCTCTTGTTCTGGTTCAGTTTTGTGCTCCAAAATGGCCCCCATTTCCTTGTCTTCATCTAGCTCTAGTTATTTTTATTCCCAGCACCCATTTCTCTCTTCTATGATAATGATCATGATAATGTGTGAATGAATTCCTCTTTTCGCTTTTTATCCTCTTTGGTGTGAAGTCTCTTATTCTCTTATTTCTTTAATTTCATTATTCTCCCTAAACTTTTCTTTAGGGTTTACAATTGTATCCAATAATAATTTCTCATTATTATTTTTAATTGGCATTTATCCTCCAAACCATACGGGACTGTGACTCCCATCTCATTAATGTGCTGGTCCACATGGTCATCAGAAATTAATTTCTCAAATTTCTAATGTCACCTAAGTAAAATGAAATAATACTTAGCAAAATATATAAGGAGTTAAAAGTCCAAAATTTGGGGTATTACATTTCCCTCCCCTTAAGTTTTCACTATCCTCGGTGTTAAACAATTTCAAAAACAAAAAAATAACATAATAACCAAAATCAGTTTGTGTCATGTACTTCTTAGAATAGAAAAGGGTATGTTGCTCGCATTTCCTTTTCCATTTCCCAGGTAGCCTCCTCAGGCTTATAGTGCTCCCATTGCACTTTTACCTAGACGATGGTTCGATTCCGAAGTACCACCTCTTTCTGATCCAGTATGCATACAGGATTTGTCTGGAAGTATCCTTTTGATTCCACCTGAATCACATGCCAATTTACAATATGCTTAGGATCATATGTACATGTTTCTTTATCAATGAAACATGAAACACATCATGTACTTTAAATTTTGCTGGTAGAGCTAACTAATAAGAAACAGGTCCTACTCTAGCAAGTATTTGGAAAGGACCACAGTATCCTAGTGCTAGTTTGGAAACCTTTCCCAATCAAAAATAGCTTTTATTTGCTTTCACTCTTAGGAATACATGATCCCCAACTTCAAATTATTTATGTTCTCTATGCTGATCTGCATATCTTTTCTGTCTGTCCTGAGCAGTTTTTAAGTTTGTTTTAACTTTCTGCGAAATGTTTTCTAGTTCTTCTAACAATTCAGGACCCAACACAATCTGTTTCACTGGATCATCCCAAGTCATAGGGGTTTTACATTTTCTTCCATACAAAAATTCGAATGGACTCATTCCTGCAGAAGTTTGGTACCCATTATTGTAAGCAAATTCAGCCAAGTGTAGGTAATTTTCCCACTGTTTTGGGTTATCCATGACATACAACTAGAGCATGTCTTCCAGGATTTGATTCACCCTCTTAGTCTGTCCATTTGTTTGAGGATGGTAGGATGTACTTAAACTCAGTTTTGTCCCCAAACCTATAAATAACTCCTTCCAAAAATGTGATGTGAACTTTGCATACCTGTCGGATACAATCACCTTCGGAATCCCATGAAGTCAAAAGACTTCTTTCATGAATATTTCTGCAATATGTATTGCTTTGAATGTGGATTTAACTGGTATGAAATGAGTTGCCTTAGATAACTTATCCATTACAACCATAATAGCATCATGTTGCTTGTTATTCTTAGTCCAAACCGAGTGATGAAATCCATAGAAATGGTCTCCCATTTCCATTATGGTAAAGGTATAGGTTGTAACAAGCCCGCCGGGTGTTGATGTTCCTTTTTCACCCTTTGAAAATCCATACACTTTGCTATATACTCAGCAATTTTAGACTTCAGTTGGGGCCAATAGTGTTGTTTTTTAACAACTGTTATCATTTTTTGATAACCTGGATGACCAAAATATGGCCTTTTGTGAAATTCATCAAGAATCAATTGTTTTAATTCTACCTGATCTAGTATATATCATCTGTTTTTAAATAAAAAAAGCCCATATTTGGATATACTGTAATCTGTTGCTTGTTGTTCTGAATTTTCTGCATGACACTTTTGCATTAAATTCAGATATTTAGGGTCTTTTTCAGTTGTTGTCCGGATCTTTAATACCAATTCAGATTGGAAACTGTTAACTGAATTCATTGTTAACATGTGCATTCATCTACTAAGAGCATCAGCTATTTTGTTTTCTTTTTCTTTAATGTGTTGAATTTCAAAGTCAAACTCGCTTAAGAAAGATAGACATCATGCTTGTCTACCATTCAGATTTGGTTGTTCAAAAATGTATTTCAGCCCAATGTGATCAGTTTTAAGAACAAACCTTTTCCTAAGAAGGTAATGTTGCCACATTTTCAAAGCATGAACTATGGTAGTTAGTTCTAAATCATGCGCCGCATAGTTTACTTCATGTGTCTTTAATTTTTTAGATTCATAACCGATTACAGAACCATCTTGTGTTAGTATGCCTCCCAATCCTTAGTTGCACACATCCATGCATACTACAAAGTCACCATAAGGATCAACCACCTTTAGAATAGGAGTTGAAGTAAGCAAATATTTAAGATTTGCAAAACTAACTTCACATTTGTTTATCCAAATAGACTTGACTTCCTTTCTCTGAAGAGAGGTTATAGGATGAGCCACTTTGGAGAATCCTTCAATGAATTTCCACTAGTACTCGGATAATCCCATAAAAGAGCAAACATCACTTACATTTTGGGGAGTAGGCCAGCTCATTATGGCCTTGATCTTATAAGGATCCACCACAATATCTCGGGTTAATATTATGTGACCCAAATATTGTATTTGGTCTTTGTAAAAATCACATTTAGTTAACTTTGCATATATAATTGATTATCCTTTAGGAATTGCAACACTAACCTTAAATGTTCCTCGTGCTCACTTTCATTCTTTGAGTAAATGAGTATGTCATCAATAAACACCACAACAAACTTATCCAGATACTTACTGAAAAAATTATTCATAAGGCACATGAGCGTGGCAGTCACATTCATCAAACCGAATGGAATCACCACAAATTCATAATGTCCATACACCGAGTGCGGAAAGTTGTCTTATGCACATCTTCTTCTTATATTCTAATCTGATGATAACCCGACCTTAAATCTATTTTTGAAAAGACAGTAGCACCCCCAAGCTGATCGAACAGATCATCAATCCTTGGCAAGCGATACCGATTTTTGATAGTTACTTTATTCAACTGTCTATAATCTATACACAGTCGGAAGGTACCATCCTTCTTTCGTACAAATATCACCGCTGCTCCCCATGGGGATACACTTGGATGGGCATAACCTTTTTCTAACAACTCCTACAATTATGCTTTCAACTCTATCAATTTAGGAGTACTCATCTGACAAGGTTCCTTAGAAATAGGTACTGATCCTGGGGATAGGTCTATTGTAAAATCCAGTTCTCTCTTCGGTGGCAACTCAGGAATCTCCTTGGGAAACACATCTTCAAATTCAGCCAACATAGGGTGTTTGGTTAAATATGAAACTTTACTTTTCTGATTTTCTGCTAAGTGAACAACATATAGTTTACACCCTTTTCGTGCATTCCTATTCAGTTGAAGTGCAGAAAGTTCCCTTAAATTCACTGTCCTTACTATCCCTTGAATATTTTCAAACTACTAAACATCATTCACGGAAGTAACATATTTTTGATAGAAATCTAGGACAGCCTTATGTTTTTCCATCCAATCCATACCGACAAGTAAATCGTAAGATCCCAATGGAAAAACATTTAAATTTGTACTAGTGTAAGATTCATTTAACTTTAAAGGACACTGATATACTACTTCAGAAACCTTTTTTTTTTTAGGAACAAACTCTTTGGAATCTTCGCCAAGTGACTCTTCATTGTTGATATCCATATTATAACTCACGGATTTTCTGGAATGAGTAGTCTTAAACTTGGAATTTTTTTTTGTCACTGACTTTTCTGCATGTTATTCTTCTAGTGTTGGTATATGACTATTTTCTTTCTTAGTTAGCTTTTGTAGCAGGATCACATTGATCTCTCACTGTTCCTCAAAGTTTTTAATGTTTTCTTCCTTAATGCTTAGCAGCTCAGCCTTAAGACTTTTGACCGTTTCCATTATTTCACTAGATGTTCTCGCTCCTTGTGGAGAGTTCAGATTATGTTCCTACCTACTAGCCATTTATCCTCGTTGACTAGATTTTTGCACAGCCATCCTTCCCCCTTGCTCCGCAGAATTCATTTTCAGCTACTTACCATTTTCAGCCACTCTTATGTCTATGTGTGGTTAATAGTTGTTTGTTAGACGACATAAACAACAATGTATCTACTCACTAAAATAAGAAATAGTATGCTACATTTTTTTTTTTTTAAAATAACAGCATTTACGTAAGTGATCCTAAAGGTCCTAATGTAGTGACTGTAGCTCTGATACCAATTTGTCACATCTCTTGTTCCCCTAACTATTTTTTTTTGTAAGGTTCAAATGACCATAACCACTGCCTTAATACTATTTTAATTTGGTGTGATTATTCCTATAAGATTTGAAAATCGCAGTGGCGTGCAAACTAAGGTATTCAAGTTTTCTTAACTCATAATTAAATGAGAAATATGCTTGGGTTAAAGATTATTTTGATATCATTATGAACTTCAACTAAAACATGTCCTATGTTTAACCCTATGTAACTATGCACATTAATGTATACTATAGGCATACACTTGTTTGCCACCTGCAACAAAATACAATGCGACATATTACAGGTTAAATAATTCATACATAATTATAATCCCAATGTCATTAAAGTTCCTAGAGTATAATTGCGATTATTCTACACTAACCCCATGTAATATTAACATTCACATGAAATGCATATTACAATTCCTATCAATTATAATCGTCATCAATTAATAAGGTTTTATAGTCCTAAGGACTATCAAGACAAGTAATATTCACACTTTATAATACATAGATTATATTATAATCTATTGAAATGTTATGTGAACAAATGTTTTCCCACTAAACAATACATATATGTTACTCCTATCCTTTATATGCAATACAAAAGGCATTAGTATAGACCTAAAATGTGAATGTAAAGTCTACACATTAGACCAAGCATTAAAGTATTGATTTTATATGCAATATATATATATATATATATTAACCAAGTGAGAGGGACCTTAGATTACAATAGGCACCATATCTATATATTACAACTTGGCGCTACCTATGATCCAAATTTTAGGGGGCATATGGTCTAAATTCGGTTGTCTAGCCCATAAAAGCATTAAATGGAGAGGCCACACTCTCCCATTTATCATAAAAACATTAAATGGAGAGGCCACACTCTCCCATTTATCATAAAAGCATTAAATGGAGAGGCCACCCTCTCATATCCATGGTATTTGGTAGCACATGGTTTTGGCCCATGGTATGGCCTCAAGACACATTGTAATAATGATATATAAAGGCCTAGCAAGCCTTCTCGTGATAACAAGTTACTCATTTGGTTTCTATCCTACATTTATCCTATTTTATTGATTTATTATTGGGGTATTTGTTCTAAGTGTCTTTCTTAGTATAGTTTGAGAGGTGAGGCTCAAAGAACCCTATTTGAGCCTCACCCCTCCATGTGGCATATTTATTCTATGTTTGATGTCACTACTTTGTCTTTCTCACAGTTGGTTCATTGTTCGCTTCAGTTTTGAAGCTATCTCCTCTCCTCCTCTCTCGACATTCAAGTCTTCCAGGTCTCAGCCCCCAAGATCCGGATCAACCTAGGTTATCAACCCCAACATAAATAATGGTTTAACCATAACACTACGTAGATATAACACTTATGCATAAAATCGATTCCCAAAGTGTAAACTAAGGGTTTAATGCACTATTAAAAGTGAACTAAGAGCTATGTAAACAAACATACCAAAATTGATATAATTTGCATGGCAATTAAACGAATGGTCGACCAAGGTTTCGTGTGGAACTGTGATGGTGATGTGGCTGTACCACGCAGGCTTGACCTTTACACATCTTACATTCTAAACCCTGGAATTGGGATGCCATTATCATAGGTGGACGACATCCTCGACACGTTGAAGGTTCCAACACTGCTGCGTTTAAGGCTTGAGTTGATGTGGTCCTAGTTGGATGACTCCATTAATGTGTACCCGACTTGCAACCGAGCCTTGAAGAGTTTGTTTCCATGTTAAGTGGTGTACTACGTACCCTCTGCAGACTTAATAAAATATCAATTTGTTGCTACCGTCGATTTCGATCCAGCATTGGTTTATCGGAAATCATGAGTCATCTACGTCGTTGATCTTGTTGTGGAGATCATCGTAATTTTCGCGCCCATCAACCCTACGAGACTTGGAATTAACTTTAGTGACCACCAGTTTTAGAGGTGACAATTAACTCTCAGTCCCGGTAAATGCAGCACTTGGTAAGTTCTGTGGCCTTCAGGGCTTTTCATTTTCACTTTGACAAGGTTTGCACAGAGAGCTTCTTCTCTGTGCAGAAAGTTCACCCATTAAAATATGCATACATATGGTAGCGACCTAGTTAGATTTGCATTCAAATTTATAATGCAACATCGATTATTTAAAATACTTACTATGTAAATCGTGGAACCATGGGTAATAAAACCCTTGCCTGTGTGTGAATGCATACAATGTTTAATTTCTAGAAAAGTTTGTGTTAATGTTGATTCTATCCACTGTATAACTATTTGGTTTAAAAAAAATATAGGTCACAGCTCAACCATTGAGTCGAGATCCTATGCCGAGAGTACTGGCATGCATATAAAATATAAAAACACATTTGAAAGATATTTATCCTGAATTTAGATCAGTAATTGTTTACAAAGGTGATAGAAAACAGATCGAGTTCCATACTGAAATTTAAATGCTATTTAGATACCGATTTGATAGAAAACAAATCTGAGTTGCATGCTGGAAATTAATGTTATTTATTTACAGAGTCGATAGGAACATCTAAACTCTGTAGATCATTAAATTCATAGTGTTTTCACTTATCTGTAAAAAGATAGGAAATTTTTTGTTTACAGTAATCCCTTGTGTTTATCTATAGAAATAGAATAAAAGTTTTAAATAATACAAAGGCTTGACATGTAAACCTCACGGTTTACATGTCTACCTCACTTCTATCATAATTAAGTGAATCGTATTCTCTATCAGCGGTAGAATCTGTTGAATAAAAACTTATTCTATTTAAACACATTCAATGTATCTACATAATATAACATAAACCATGACCATTCTATAATGCCTAGCTCAGGATTATATATCATTCTTTATATTATAAATTTGTCTAACTACTATACAAAGAATGTGTTCATTCACATATCAAACATAAACTACAAATACTAAACGTGTCTCCATTAGATCACAATTCTATACAATATTATAAAGGCATAAAAATCTATTTAGGATCCATACTCAAAGTTCAGTATAATAATATGTTCATGTTCAAATTTGGTAAAACAACCCTTTTCAAAAGAAAATCAGAGATATACATAAATAAACCCTAACAACTGTTTCATAAAAATCATCATATAAATACAACATATAAACTTATTTGTATTCTGATGACCAGTGGAACCTAGCCACAAACCTCCCATCCTTTGACTAGAAAGTTCTCCTCGTTTCTAGGTCACCCCCGAGTTGATTTAACAGTCCCTATGGTTTAGAGTTTATATTATATTTTCCCTTAACTTGTTCACCAATTTATTTAGGAAATTTCTGTGGAAACAGACAACCTAACATCCAACTCAATGCTCATGAGCTCCAGGATGCTTCGGGAGGATTTTAATTCTCTGCCATTTAAGAGAGAAATCAGTCACATCCTATTTAGAGTAATTGCAATGCTCCTACAAGCTTGGGGTAGTTCTCCTACCTTAACACAACTAGTGTTCCAAGCTATACGCATCTGCTATGATTTATCTTGTTCTGGTTCAGTTTTGTGCTCCAAAACCGCCCCCGTTTCCTTGTCTTCATTTAGCTATGGTTATTTTTATTCCCAGATCCCATTTCTCTCTTCTGTGATAATGATCATGATAATGTGTGAATGAATTCCTCTTTTCTCTTTTTATCCTCTTTGGTGTGAATTCTCCTATTTTCTTATTTTTTTAATTTCATTAGTCTTGCTAAAATTTTCTTTAGGGTTTACAATTGTCTCCAATAATAATTTCTCATTATTATTTTTAATTGGCATTTATCCTCCAAACCGTAGGGGACTGTGACTCACATCTCATTAATGTGCTGGTCCACATGGTCATCAGAAATTAATTTCTCAAATTTCTAATGTCACCTAAGTAAAATGAAATAATACTTAGCAAAATATATAAGGGGTTAAAAGTCCAAAATTTGGGGTATTACATTTCCCCTACCCTAGTTAAGTTTTCACCGTCCTCCATGTTAAACAGTTTCAAAACAGAAAAATAATTGTTTTGCGGACAATCTACCGAGAGCGGACTCAAGCCCTGATCTCCCTAGCTTAACGTAAGTCTAGAACAAATAAGACAGAACATAAAATACTTTCCTAGATAGTATTGAAATACAAAGGAAAGAGTAGATCGTTTACCTTAGATTTGTAGATCCCTTTCTCCTTTGTTGATCCAATGCTCCAACGTTGCCAGATCGCATGTAGCTAAACCCTGTTGAACATGTAACAGACCACAAGAACTGAAAGCATATATCTCATATGATAGATCTAAGTTAACAGTTAAGGAGGAAAACTCTAAACATCATCGAGGTGACAACATTTGTGGAAAGCAATCATATTAACTGTATTGAAAAGTAAGGAGTACAATAGAAAAGAGGATTACAACCGTAGCCTTAACGCTGCAAACTCCTTCCGAAAAGGCATGCCAAAGCTCCTAGAGAGAAGTGGATGTTCCCCAAGCTAGACGGTTAGATCTATTGGGCTTGATTTCACCAGCATAAGAGTACTATAGACTTCCTCCCTATTGATGTATATGTAACTTCGAAATGTATTTCATATATATAATTATTGTACTCCTATAGAGATGTAGTATTCCTCTATACGAAAGTGTTGTCATTTGTATTGACAAGTGTCGCAAGTGTGTTAACTTGCCGATGGGTTATTAGACCACCTTGTAAGGGGTCGGCCCAGATTAATGTAATATGAGGTTATTGTGCTAAGCTAGACAAGTCGGCCCCATAAGATTATTGGGCAGTCAGGACAAGTATAAATAGAGATCTCCTGATCTCTATTTGGATCACTTCAGAACTCACTCTTCCTTCACTTGGAAAGTGGGGCACATGTGAGGAGGAGGATCAACTGCTAGGAGGAGTTTATCTATGTTTACTTGGGTTGTACTTTGGTTGTATCATTTCTCTATCTATCTCTGAGGAATTTGTGGGGTTTTTCACCTTAGGGTTTTCCCCACGGAAACTCTGTGTGTCTATTGTCTCTTATGTTTGCTTCTTGTGATGATTGACATGCTTGCTATTATTGATATGCATTGATATACTGTACATGTTATTCTCTTAGTAAAGATCCTAGAGCATCTTGAATTAATGCTCAAAATTTAACATGGTATCAGCGCTAACCTGAGAAGAAGACATTGTGCAGTGATGGAAACTAGGGTTTCTTGTTTATTGGGTTTCTCTCCATAGAGTTTGGGAAAGCAATATGATAGATTGACTCTCCTCAGCAAGGTGAATCTATCTGTCCAATCAGAATTCAATTCTAAGCACTTTCCGTTTTGGCCCTAAAAATTAGGGTTTCCACAAAAATAGGAATTTCTGAAATCTGAAGACATAGCTGGAAGCTCCTTGGAAAAATCAAAGTTTAGAGATTTGGATCAAGATTTTTGGCTGGGTAAATCTCCAGGAAACTCAAACCCTAATTCAAGGCCCTCCCTAGTGAACTCGGGAAGACTAAAAGGCAGTTCTGAAGGGTGAAGCTTTGCACATCTCAAATTCTGAATACACCAGGCTAATCAGCTCATCAAGGCGCATCTTTCTATCCTTTCAGAAAGTTGAAATTCACATTTTTTATTTTTAGGGTTTCTCTAACAAACCCTAATCCGAGACCAGATCCAGTTTTCAGCAAATCAAGTGGTAAGACCTAAATATTTTCTATTTCCATTTGAAATACTCTTTAAAGATGTCTCACCACAACAAGCTTGAGGACAAGCTTGAAGGGGTTGATAACTTCCGAGCCTGGAAGTATAGGATTGGGTTAATCCTGGAAGAGAATGAGTTGGACTCATATATAAGGGAAGAGGTCCATGTCCCAGAGGGAGAAGAGGCTAAAGCCCTCCACAAGAAGAACTTGGTCAAGGCAAAGAGAATCATTGTTGATTCTATCAAAGACCATCTCATCCCCCATGTGTCATCTCTGAAGACACCCAAAGAGATGTTTGACTCCCTATCCAAGCTATTTGAAGGGAAGAACATAAATTGGAAGATGACTCTATGGAACCAATTGAAAGGGGTAAAACTTCAGAATGGAGAATCCATTCAATCTTATTTTTCTAGGGTCTCTCAGATCAAGGAACAATTAGAAGCAGTGGATGAAATGGTGGAGAATGGTGAAGTTGTCATGACCACTATGAATGGCCGACCCAGGTCATGGGATTCCTTTATCCAAGGAATCTGTGCAATAAAGAAGTTGGTATCCTTCAGTAGACTCTGGGAAGAATTCTCATAAGAAGAATCAAGGCTTGTGGCATGAGAAGAAAAGATGGGGAATGAAGATCAAGCTCTCACAGCTCACACCAATAAAAGGGAAGTCCAAGAGAGAGCCATCTCACTTCAAGAAATATTCACATCACCATAAAGAAAGGAGAATATGCTTCACCTGTAATGAAAAGGGACATATTGCTATAAATTGTTCCAAGAACAAGATTGACAACAACAACTTCAACAAGAAAAAGAAGGGCAGCAAAATAAGTACCATGCTCATGCTGTCAAGGATGATGAACCTCCCAAGAAGAAGGCTAGAGCAAAAAGTGATGATGTTGACTCATCAAGTGAAGAAGAGTATGTTCTAATATCTGCTCTCACAGGTACTATTTCTCATGGTTGTAATGATTGGCTTATTGACAATGGGGCTTCCAAACACATGACTGGGTTTAAAGAATCTTTTGTAAATCTATCTGAACATGAATCACCCCATAAAGTGAAACTTGGGGATGATTATCAATACCCTATCAAAGGAAGTGGGGAATCCTCCTACAACCTAGAATCTGGAAATTCATGTAAGATTAAAGATGTATTATTTGTACCTGGGCTCAAGAAGAACCTACTCTCCATCTCTGCATTGGATGCAAAAGGCATGAGGGTTGCATTTGTAGATGGCCAAGTCCTAATGTGGCCAAAGGGTAAAACTATTGATGATGCAGTGGTGATTGGAGAGCAAGAGGGAGGATTGTACAAATTGAAGGGACAACCTGAACATGCCATGGTACATGAATCCATGGATTCAAATGAACTTTGGCATAGAAGACTTGCTCATATGCACTATAGGGCACTTCCAATTGCAAGCAAGGCTGTAGAGGGTCTTCCTGAAATAAAGACAAAGCATGAAGGTGTTTGCAAAGGATGTGCAAAAGGAAATAACATAAAGAAAGCATTTCCAAGTAGTGAAAGCAAAGCTAAAGGAATCTTGGAAATCATTCACTCGGATGTATGCGGTCCGATGTCATCCAGTTCTCTGAGTGGGTATGCTTACTATGTCTCTTTCATTGATGACTTCTCCAGGAATACTTGGGTTTACTTCTTGAAGAACAAAGATGAAGTGTTTGATAAGTTCAAGGAATTCAAAACCTTGATGGAGAACCAAACTGATAAGAAGATCAAAACATTCAGATCAGACAATGGTGGAGAATTCACTTCAGGTGACTTCAAGAAGCTATGCAGTGATTCAGGGATTAAGAGGGAGTTGACTGCTCCTTACAATCCACAATAGAATGGAGTTGCATAAAGAAAGAATCGAACAATCATGGAAGCAGCAAGGGAAATGTTGCATGACCAGGATCTACCTATGCATTTATGGGCAGAAGCAGCTAGGACAACTATATATGTGCAGAACAGAACCTCCCACAAGATATTGGACAACAAAACACCAGAAAAGGTCTTCTCTGGTAAGAAACCTGAAGTCAGCCATCTCAGAATATTTGGTTGTCCAGTATACACTCATGTCCCAAAGGAAAAGAGGACCAAGCTGGATCCTTCAGGAAAGAAGGGTATCTTTGTGGGTTACATTGAAAGCTCGAAGGCTTACAGAATATACTTTACAGGGTTCAAGAAGATTGATGTCAGCAGAGATATGACATTGGATGAAAACTCAACATTCATCAAATCAAGGAAGACACCTATTGAAGATTATGAAGAACCTAAGGAAACTAGATTTCAAGACACTACTATGACTTAAACAGTTCCAGATGCAGATCGTGAAATTGAAGATCCGCAAGAACCTATAGATCCACCCCATGAGAATAACTCTCACAAAAGGAAAAATGAATGGGATAGAGAGCTCATTCAAGATCCTGAAAGATATGGCATTCCAGAAGAAGAACACAGAGCAAAGAAGAGAACTAGATCACACACCAGCTATGTTGCTTTACTCTGTGATATCATGAAAAAAAACCTTCCAATTATGAAGAAGCAGTGGAAAAGAAAAAATGGAAAGATGCCATGGTCGAAGAATACCAATCAATAATGAAGAATGATGTTTGGAATGTTGTTCCAAGACCTGAAGGGAAGTCTGTTGTGACTTCCAAATGGATCTACAAGATCAAGCATGCTGCAGATGGTAGCATAGAGAAATACAAGGAAAGATTTGTAGCTCGCAGCTTCTCTCAGAAAGAGGGAATAGATTATGAAGAAACTTTTGCTCCTGTAGCCAGGTGTTAAATTTTGAGCATTAATTCACAATACTCTAGGATCTTTACTGAGAGAATAACATGTACAGTATATCAATGCATAACAATCACAATAAGCATGACAAGCATCACAAGAATCAAAAGCATGAGAGACAACAGACACAGAGTTTCCGTGGGGAAAACCCTAAGGTGAAAAACCCCACAACTTCCTCAGAGATAGAGAGAGCAATGGCTCAACCAAAGTACAACCAAAATACACTTGAGATAGTCTCCTAGTAACAGATGATCCTCCTCCTCACTAGTGCGCCACTTTCTGAGTGAGAGAAATGTGTCTTTCTAAATGATCCAAATAGAGATCTCTCGATCTCTATTAATACTTAACCTGTTTGCCCAGTTACACTATAGGGCCGACTTGTCTATCTAGATACATCCACAATATAATATATATTTCAGGGCCAACCCCACACATGGTGGTCTAATAACCCATTGGCAAGTACACACACTTGCGACACTTGTCAATCCACATGACGACACTTCCTTATAGAGGAATAACACATCTCTAATAAGGGTACAATAAATATATATGAAATACATAGATGAAATACATTCTGAAGTTACATATACATCAATACTCCCGCTTAACTAGGAAGGTATTTCTCGACACAGATCTCTTAGACAAGTCTTCTTCTCGGGATCATCGTCATCATCATCGTCACTGCTGCTGCTATCTCAGCCAATCTCTGACTCTACTCATCATATGAAGTTCTACAGAGCCAGTCCTTTTTCATATTGGATGTAGGCCCACCACCTGCAGGTCTTCGTCATCACTGGCCATACTGTGGAATCCTCAGGACTTATTACGTGCATCACAAAACCTCGAAAGAGCATCCCAGGCTGTTACGAGCACATGGCTCTACCTATAGGATCTCCCAGGGCCATATTATATGTGACCTCACCACAAAACCTCGCAAGAGCATCCCAGTCTATTACGAGCACATAGCTCTACCTATAGGATCTCCCAGGGACAGATTATATGTGGTCACCACAAAACCTCGCAAGAGCATCCCAGGCTGTTATGAGCACACAACTCTACCTATAGGATCTCCCAGGGACAGATTATATGTGGTCATGGAAAAACCTCGCAAGAGCATCACAGGACTTATTACAGGCACATAGCCAAACCTATCGGATCTCCCAAGGACATATTATATGCCATAGGACAAAACCTCGAAAGAGCATCTGCCAGATATCCCAGGGCCATATTATATGCCATAGGAAAAACCTCGAAAGACTATCTGCAGATCTCCTAGGGCCAAATTATATGTCCTCCTAGAGCAAAACCTCGAAAGAGCATTTGCTAGATATCCCAGGGCCAAATTACCTACCATAGGCAAAACCTTGAAGACTATCTGCAAATCTCCCAGGGCCAAATTATATGCTCATCTGCACAACCTTATCCACGGCCATAGAGTTTCAACCTGATACTCACCATACATCATCCTGATGTACACATGATCATCCTGATCATCATCACTGCAACATCCTGCTGCATATCATTTGGAGCAACATCCTGAAGCTCGTCATCCATGATCATCCTGATCATACAATGCATCCACCTGATGCACACCAAGTATCTACCTAATACATATCATCATACAAAGTGTATCCACCTGATACATAGATACATGATCCACACAATGTATCCATCAACATACATGATCTACCTGATCATACCTGATACATATCAACATACATGATCTACCTGATCATACAATGTATCCACCTGATACATATATAGATACATGGTCCAAGCATCCAACATGATGCATATACAAAATACATACAAATGATCCAACCGATCATATCCAGCATCCAACATGATGCGTACATACATATAAATGATCCAACTGATCATATCCAACATCCAACATGATGCGTACATACATATAAATGATCCAACCGATCATATCCAGCATCCAACATGATGCATATATACATATAAATTATCCAACTGATGATACAAAGCAGAAACTAGAACATCATCCTGATGCTCATCATCCAGCGCTTACACCCACAGCCATGTGAAGGATCCTTCTTCCAACATGCTTGGAATGGCTTCAGCAAATGTGTCCATCACTTCTTCCTCGAAGTGTCCTCGATCTGAAGAACACCAAGCCTCTCCCTGAAGTAATCGAACTTCACCCTGGCTAGTGGCTTCGTCAGCACATCTGCAATCTGCTCGTCCGTCGCAACATACAGAAGCTTCACAGCTCCTCTCTGCACCATATCCCTGATATAGTGATATTTGATCTCTATGTGTTTCGACCTGTCATGAAACATTGGATTCTCAAATAGCTTCACACAACTCTGGTTATCGCAGAAGATACCAGTAGCATCCAATGGGAGATCAAATAACTCAGACAGTAGCTTCCGTAGCCATACTGCCTCACAACTAGCTGAACAGGCTGCAACATACTCTACCTCTGCTGTACTTAGTGCTACGCAGGACTGCTTCCTGCTAAACCAAGAGATCACACCTGATCCCATACTAAAGCAGCATCCAGATGTGCTCTTCATATCTGAAGCACTGCCAGCCCAATCTGAATCAACATAACCCTGCAGGTTAAACTTTTTATTCACTTCATACTTGATCCCATAATCCAATGTACCCTTCAGGTACCTCAGAACATGCTTTACAACAACCAGGTGAACACTCCTCGGATCCATCAGGAGCTGGCTCAATGTGTTCACAGCAAAGCAAATATCTAGTCTCGTGTTCGTCAGGTACATCAAGGACCCAATCATCTAACGATACATAGAGACATCAACCAGCTCAGATGAAGCATCACATAGAAGCTCCAGATTCGATGCCATAGGTGTGGCCATGGCCTTGCAATCCATCATCCCGAATCTCTTCAGGATATCTACTGTGTACTTCCCTTGACCAAGGAAGATCCCACCTACATTCTGCCACACCTCCATACCTAGGAAATAATGCATCATTCCCAAATCTTTCATATCGAACTCAGCAACAAGCTTCCTCTTAGTATCTGCAATCAATCTGTCATCTCCTGTTACAAATAAGTCATCCACATATAGGAGTAGAATCACAGGATTCTCTTCCTCAACCTTGTAGTAAAGGTTGGAATCTGCTTTACTCTTGGTAAAGCCCAAACTAGATAGGAAACTACCCATCCTGCCATACCAAGTTCTGGGAGCTTGCTTTAATCCATACAAGGCTTTCCTCAATCTACACACATATGACTCCCTGTCATGTATTTCAAAACTGAGTGGCTGCTCCACATATACTTCCTCTTCAACTACACCATTCAAGAAAGCAGTCTTGACATCCATCTGGTGTATTTTCCATTTCATTGCTGCAGCCAGAGCAAGTACTGTTCTGATGGAAGTATACCTGGCTACAAGTGCAAAATTTTCTTCATAATCTATTTCCTCTTTCTAGGAGAAGCCACGAGCTACGAATCTTGCCTTGTATTTCTCTACACTGCCATCTGCAGCATGCTTTATTTTGAAGATCCATTTGGAAGTCACAACAGACTTCTCCTTAGGTCTTGGGACAACATCCCAAACATCATTTTTCATTATTGATTGGTATTCCTCAACCATGGCATCCTCCCATTATTTCTTTTCCGCTGCTTCTTCATAACTGAAAGGTTCTTTGTTCATAATGTCACAGAGTAAAGCAACATAGCTGGTATGTGATCTGGTTCTCTTCTTTGCTCTATGTTCTTCTTCTGGAATGCCAAATATTTCTGCATCTTGAATGAGCTCTCTAGCCCATGCAGGTTTCCTCTTGTGAGAGTTATCCTCACGGGGTGGATCTACAGGTTCTTGCGGATCTTCAAACTCACGAACAACTTCTGGAATTGATTGAGTCATGGTAGTGTCTTGAAATCTAGTTTCCTTAGGTTCTTCATAAACTTCGATAGGTGCCTTCCTTGATTTGATGAATGCTGAGTTTTCATCAAATGCTACATCCCTGCTGACATCAATCTTCTTGAACCCTGGAAAGTATATTCTATAAGCCTTCGAGCTTTCACTGTAACCCACAAAGATACCCTTCTTTCCTGAAGGATCTAGCTTGGTCCTCTTTTCCTTTGGGACATGTGTGTATACTGGACAACCAAATATTCTGAGATGGTTGACTTTAGGTTTTTTACCAGAAAAGACCTCTTCTGGTGTTTTGTTGTCCAATATCTTGTGGGGTGTTCTGTTCTGCACATATACAGCTGTTCTAGCTGCTTCTGCCCATAGATGCATAGGTAGATCCTGGTCATGCAACATTGCCCTTGCTGCTTCCATGATTGTTCTATTCTTCCTTTCTGTAGCTCCATTCTATTGAAGATTATAAGGAGCAGTCAACTCCCTCTTAATCCCTGAATCACTGCAAAGCTTCTTGAAGTCACCTGAGGTGAATTCTCCACCATTGTCGGATCTGAATGTTTTGATCTTATTATTAGTTTGATTCTCCATCAATGTTTTGAATTCCTTGACCTTATCAAACACCTCATCTTTGTTCTTCAAGAAGTATACCCAAGTCTTCCTGGAGAAGTCATCAATAAACGAGACATAGTAAACATACCCACTCAGAGAATTGGATGACATAGGACCACATACATCTGAGTGGATGATTTCCAGGATATCTTTTGCCTTGCTTTCACTGCTTGGGAAAGCCTTCTTAATATTCTTACCTTTTGCACATCCTTTGCAAACAACTTCATTTTTGGTCTTGATTTCAGGAAGACCCTCTACAGCCTTGCTTGCAATTGGAAGTGCCCGATAATGCATATGAGCAAGTCTTATATGCCAAAGTTCACTTGGCTCCATGGAGTCATGTACCATGGCATGTTCAGGTTGACCCTTCAATTTATACAATCCTCCCTCTTGCTCTCCAATCACTACTACATCATCGATTGTTTTACCCTTTGGCCACATTAGGACTTGGCCATCTACAAATGCAACCCTCATGCCTTTTGTATCCAATGCAGAGATGGAGAGAAGATTCTTCTTGAGCCCGGGTACATAAAGGACTTCTTTCATCTTCAAAAAAATTTCAGAATCTAGGTTATAGGAGGCTTCACCACTTCCTTTGATTGGGTATTGAAAATCATCCCCAAGTTTCACCTTATGAGGTGATTCATGTTCAGATAGGTTTACAAAAGATTCCTTAAACCCAGTCATGTGTTTGGAAGCCCCACTGTCAATCAACCAATCATTACAACCATGGGAGATAGTACCTGTGAGAGCAGATATTAGAACATACTCTTCTTCACTTGATGAGTCATCATCACTATCATCACTTTCTTCCCTAGCCTTCTTCTTTGGAGGTTCATCATCCTCGACAACATGAGCATGGAACTTTCTTTTGCTGCCCTTCTTCTTCTTGCTGGAGTTGTTGTTATTATCCCTTTTGTTCTTGGGACAATCTGAGGCAAAGTGACCCTTCTCATTGCATGTGAAGCATCTTAGATCCTTCTTATTCTTTTGATAGGATCTCTTGTAGCGAGAGTGCTCCTTCTTGGGCTTGCTTCTCTTGGTGTGAGCTGCGAGAGCTTGATATTCACCTCCCATCTTTTCCTCACGAGCTACAAGTCTAGCTTCGTCTTGAGAGCATTCCTCCCATAGTTTACTGAAATAGATCAATTTCTTTCTTGCACAGATTCCTTGAATAAAGGAGTCCCATGACCTAGGTAGGCCATTCAGAGTGGTCATAACAACTTCACCATTGTCCACTACTTCATCCACAGCTTCAAGTTGCTCCTTGATCTGAGATACCTTGGATAAGTAAGATTGAATGGTTTCTCCATTCACCATCTTGACCCCTTTCAATTGATTCTGCAGAGTCATCTTTCGATTTATGTTCTTCCCTTCAAATAGCTTGGTCAAAGAGTCAAACATCTCCTTGGGTGTCTTTAGAGAAGACACATGGGGTATGAGATGGTCTTTGATAGAATCAGCAATGATTCTCTTTGCCTTGACCAAGTTCTTCTTATGCAATACCTTAGCCTCTTCATCCTCTGGGATAGGGATGTCTTCTTTTATATATGAGTCCAACTCATTCTCTTCCAGGATTAACCCAATCATATACTTCCAAGCTCGGAAGTTATCAGCCCCTTCAAGCTTATCCTCAAGCTTGGTGTGGTGAGACATCTTAAAGAGTACTTCAAATGGAAATAGAAAAGATTTAGGTCTTACCACTTGAAATGCTGAAAACTGGATCTGGTCCTGGATTAGGGTTTGTCGAAAAAACCCTAAAAATTCAAAATGTGAATTCCAACTTTTTGAAAGGATAGAAAGATGCACCTTGATGAGCTGATCAGCCTGGTGTATTCATAATTTGAGATCAGCAAAGCTTTACCCTTCATATTTTCCTTTTTGTCCTCCCGGTTTCACTAGGAGAGCCCTGAATTAGGGTTTGAGTTTCCCGGAGATCTACCCAGCCAAAAATCTCGATACAAAGCTCTAAACTTCGATTTTTGCAAGGAGCTTCCAGCTATGTCTTCAGATTCCATAAATTCCTATTTTTGTGGAAACCCTAATTTTTAGGGCCAAATCTGAAAATGCTCAGAATTGAATTCTGATTGGACAGATAGATTCTCCTTGATGAGTAGAGTCAATATACTATACTGCTTTTCCAAAATCTGTGGAGAGAAACCTAATAAACAAGAAACTCAAGTTTCTGTCACTGCAAAATGTCTTCTTCTTAGGTTAGCTCTGATAGCATGTTAAATTTTGAGCATTAATTCACAATACTCTAGGATCTTTACTGAGAGAATAACATGTATAGTATATCAATGCATATCAATCATAACAAGCATGTCCATCATCACAAGAAGCAAAATCATGAGAGATAAGAGACATAGAGTTTCCGTGGGGAAAACCCTAAGGTGAAAAACCCCACAACTTCCTTAGAGATAGAGAGAGCAATGGCTCAACCAAAGTACAACCAAAATACACTTGAGATAGTCTCCTAGTAGCAGATGATCCTCCTCCTCACTAGTGCGCCACTTTCTGAGTGAGAGAAGTGTGTCTTTCCGAATGATCCAAATAGAGATCTCCCGATCTCTATTTATACTTAACCTGTTTGCCCAGTTACACTATGGAGCCGACTTTTCTATCTAGATACATCCACAAGATAATATATATTTCAGGGCCGACCCCACACATGGTGGTCTAATAACCCATTGGCAAGTACACACACTTGCGACACTTGTCAATCCACATGACGACACTTCCTTATAGAGGAATAACACATCTCTAATAAGGGTACAATAAAAATATATGAAATACATAGATGAAATACATTCCGAAGTTACATATACATCAACACCAGGTACACTTCCATCAGATCAGTACTTTCTCTGGCTACAGTGATGAAATGGAAGATACACCATATGGATGTCAAGATTTCTTTCTTGAATGGTGTAGTTGAAGAGGAAGTGTATGTGGAGCAGCCACTCGGTTTTGAAACACATGATAGGGAGTCATATGTGTGCAGATTGAAGAAATCCTTGTATGGCTTGAAGAAAGCTCCTAGGACTTGATATGGTAGGATGGACAGTTTCCTATCTAATTTGGGCTTTACTAAGAGTAAAGCGGATTCCAACCTTTACTACAAGGTTGAGGAAGGAAATCCAGTGATACTACTTCTGTATGTGGATGATCTGTTTGTAACAGGTAATGATAGTTTGATTGTCGATACCAAGAGGAAGCTTGAAGCTGAGTTTGAGATGAAGGACTTGGGGATGATGCACTATTTTCTAGGCATGGAGGTGTGGCAGAGTGCAGATGGGATCTTCCTTGGACAAGGGAAGTATACAGTAGAGATCCTGAAGAGGTTTGGGATGATGGAATGCAAGGCCATGGCCACACCTATGGCATCGAACCTGAAGCTTCTGTGTGATGCTTCATCTGAGCCGGTTGATGTCACTATGTATCGTCAGATGATTGGGTCCTTGATGTTGTTAAATTTTGAGCATTAATTCACAATACTCTAGGATCTTTACTGAGAGAATAACATGTACAGTATATCAATGCATATCAATCATAACAAGCATGTCCATCATCACAAGAAGCAAAAGCACATTGAGAGACAAGAGACACAGAGTTTCCATGGGGAAAACCCTAAGGTGAAAAACCCCACAACTTCCTCAGAGATAGAGCAATGGCTCAACCAAAGTACAACCAAAATACACAGAGATAGTCTCCTAGTAGTAGATGATCCTCCTCCTCACTAGTGCGCCACTTTCTGAGTGAAGGAAGAATGAGTTTCTGAATGATCCAAATAGAGATCTCCCAATCTCTATTTATACTTGACCTGTTTTCCCAATAACCTTATGGGGCCGAATTTTCTAGCTAGGTACATCAACCATATAATATATAAATCAGGGCCAACCCCACACATGGTGGTCTAATAACCCATCGGCAAGTTCACACACTTGCAACACTTTTCAATACACATGACGACACTTTCGTATAGAGGAATGACACATCTCTATAGGAGTACAATAATATATAAATGAAATACATGGATGAAATACATTCCGAAGTTACATATACATCAACACTCCCTCTTAACTAGGAAGGTATTTCTTGACACATATCAGCTAGCACAAGTATGGCACAAGTCTTCTTCTCTGGATCACCATCATCGATGCATCGTCCTCGAATCATCGTCATCATCACACCTGCTGCTATCTCAATCAATCTCTGGATCTACCTGTCATAGGAAGTTCTATAGAGCCAGTCCTTTTTCATACTGGATGTAGGCCCACCACCTGCAGGTCTTCATCATCACTGGCCATACTGTGGAATCCTCGGGACTTATTACGTAAATCAAGAAAACCTCAAAAGAGCATCCCATGACTGATTACGAGCACACAGCTCAACCTATCGGATCTCCTAGGACCTTTTACATGCTACTGCACAACTTTCCCATGGCCACAGAGTATCACGAAGCACAACCCAGATGCACACACACAACACTTACACTCACCGGCATGGGGGGACCAACCTACCACCATCCGTGAAAGGGTCACAGCACTTACATCAACGACCATGGGAGAACACATATTCCACCATGTCGGAAAGGCTCTGTACTTACATCAACGCACATGGGAGAACACATCTACCACCATGTCGGAAAGGCTCTGCACTCACATCAACGCACATGGGAGAACACATCTACCACCATGTTGGAAAGGCACTCCACTTACATGAATGCACATGGGAGAACACATCTACCACCATGTCGGAAAGGATCTGCACTTACATCAACGCACATGGGAGAACAAATCTACCACCATGTCGGAAAGGCTCTGCACTTACATCAACGCACATGGGAGAACACATCTACCACCATGTCGGAAAGGCACTGTGCATCTATGTCTTCGGAACTCATCACACATAATCCAACTGATTATGTAATGTATCCACCTGATACATATGATCATCCTGATCATCATCATAGCATCATCCTGATGCATGTCATCTAGAGTATCATCCTGATACTCATCACTGCATCATCCTGATGCATATCTGGAGCAACATCCTAAAGCTCATCATCCATGATCATCTTGATCATACAATGCATCTACCTGATGCATACCAAGTATCTACCTGATACATATCATCATACATGATCCACCTAATTATATAATGTATCCTCCTGATACATACACAAATACATGATCCACACAATGTATCCACATGATATATATATCAAATACATGGTCCAAGCATCCAACATGATGCATATACAAACACATATAAATGATCCAACTGATAATATCCAACATCCAACATGATGCGTACATATATACATATAAATGATCAAACTGATCATATCCAGCATCATCCTGATGCATATATAGAGTAGTAACTAGAGCATCGTCCTGATGCTCATCATCCAGTGCTTACATCCACAGCCATGTGAAGGATCCTCCTTCCAACATGCTTGGAATGGCTTCTACCCATGTGTCCATCACTTCTTCCTGGAAGTGTCATCAATATGAAGAACACCAAGCCTCTCTCTGAAGTACTCGAACTTCACTCTGGCTAGTGGTTTCGTCAGCACATCTGCAATCTGCTTGTCCGTCGCAACATACATGAGCTTCACTGCTCCTCTCTGCACCATATCCCTGATATAGTGATATTTGATCTCTATGTGTTTCGACCTATCATGAAACACTGGGTTCTTAGACAGCTTCACACAACTCTGGTTATCACAGAAGATACCAGTAGTATCCAACGGGAGATCAAATAACTCAGACAGTAGCTTTCAAATCCATACTGCCTCACAACTAGCCAAACAGGCTGCAACATACTCTGCCTTGGCTGTACTCAGTGCTATGCAGGACTGCTTTCTGCTAAACCAAGAGATCACACTTGATCCCATACTGAAGCAACACCCATATGTGCTCTTCCTATCTGCAGCACTGCCTGCCCAATCTGAATCAACATAACCCTGCAGGTTAAACTTTTGATTCACTTCATACTTGAGCCTATAATCAACTGTACCCTTTAGGTACCTCAGAATCTGCTTTACAGCAACCAGGTGAACACTCCTCGGATCCATCAGGAACTGGCTCAATGTGTTCACCGCAAAGCAAATATCTGGTCTCGTGTTCATTAGGTACATCAAGGACCCAATCATCTGACGATACATAGAGACATCAACCGGCTCAAATGAGGCATCACATAGAAGCTTCAGATTCGATGCCATAGGTGTGGCCATGGCCTTGCAATCCATCATCCCAAACCTCTTTAGGATATCTACAGTATACTTCCCTTGTCCAAGGAATATCCCATCTACACTCTACCACACCTCCATACCTAGGAAATAGTGCATCATCCACAAGTTCTTCATCTCGAACTCGGCAGCAAGCTTCCGCTGCGCTTTGGAAATCAATCTATCATCTCCTGTTACAAACAGGTCATCCATATACAAAAGTAGTATCACCGGATTTCCTTCCTCAACCTTGTAGTAAAGGTTGGCACCCGCTTTACTCTTGGTAAACCCCAAACTAGATAGAAAGTTGTCTATCCTACCAAGTTCTGCACATATATGACTCCCTATCATGCGCTTCGGAACCAAGTGGCTGCTCCACATATAATTCTTCTTCAACTACACCATTCAAGAAAGCTATCTTGAAATCCATCTAGTGTATATTCCATTTCATCACTTTTATACTTCTCTATGCTGTCATCTACAGCATGCTTGATCTTGTAGATCCTCTTGGAAGTCACTATAGACTCCACTTCAGGTCTTGGTACTGCATCCCAAACATCATTCTTCACGATTGACGTATCATGGCATTCTTTTATTTCTTCATCCCAGATCCTGGGAACTTTTATATATTCAATATATTCAATAGATATCTTTGTTGATAGAACAAATGTTGTAGTCCTTCTTTTGTAGGTGAAAGTATACGGTCTTTCCTACAAAACAAGTTAAATTGCATGATTAGAAACATCTCATAATTTTCAGAACAAATTCTTACACATAAAGCAATATGTCATACAGTCATGCAATTATCTTAGCCAATGCTTCAATACAACATTTATCCATGTTCCATAACTTTCTAGATGCCTTCCAGTCTCTACCAGAACATTGTTAAGAGTTTGCATAGCTCTCAACATGTCAGCAAAGAGGTTTCATTCTAGATAAGTAGCAATGGAATGTTGTATAGTGCCATAGGCCACTTACCCATCAAATGCATATTAGTAGTATATTGTTCATTAATGCAATCATTCTAATATGCACAATACATATCCTAAGTCTAGGAACATAAGCATATACATCATTGAACAATTTTATTTAAACAAACACATATGCAAGAAATGATAATTAAAATACTTATCTTTGTTTGTTTGTTGGGTGGACTCCCTCTGAGTATTTGCTTCCTTGCAGGAGTTGTTTAATTAGCTTCTTCTACACCTTTCTGTTGTGAAATGTAGAAAGATGGTCAACTCCCTCTGAATCTCTGCATCCTTGCAGAAACTACTGGAGAGTGCTCCTTCTTGATCTTTGCTTCCTGGATTACCTGTCCTTGACCTTATATTCATCCTTGGTCTTTATGCATGCTTATTAGTATCACTATTGTGTTATCCTCGAGGTCTCATACATAATCACACATTCATTAGTATAATCTTGATACTATCAAAACACAATAATCTTAAACATGTATAGTCATGATCATTTCAAACATAAATAATAAGTATTAGTATTCAAGGACTCTTATGGTTAGTCATAATATACCTAAATCTGTGATTACTCAACCCTATGACTCTTCTGGTTAGTCATATCATCAATTAAGGTAAGAAACATAATATGCATACACCCATGATTATTCAAACCTATGACTTCATGAATAATCATCATCAATCATGTCATGCATACTTATATAAGAGATCCTATGATATAAGAAACACATACCTGGTCACCATATTTGCTAGTTATGTCTAGCAATGATTTCTTGTTCTCACAAGTTAACCTTTGCAAAAACAATTTATACATACCTCTATGTGATTCATGACTATGGATGAATATTTGTCTTCATGTCACCATGGCATGTTCAGGTTGTCCCTTCAATTTGTACAATCCTCCCTCTTGCTCTCCAATCACCACTGCATCATCAATAGTTTTACCGTTTGGCCACATTAGGACTTGGCCATCTACAAATGAAACCCTCATGTATTTTGCATCCAATGCAGAGATGGAGAGAAGGTTCTTCTTGAGCCCAGGTACATAAAGAACTTCTTTCATCTTCAAGGATTTTCCAGAATCTAGGTTGTACGAGGCTTCACCACTGGGGTATTGATAGTCATCCCCAAGTTTCACTTTATGGGGTGATTCATGTTCAGATAGATTTACAAAAGATTCTTTAAACCCAGTCATGTGTTTAGAAGCCCCACTATCAATAAGCCAATCATTACAACCATGGGAGATAGTACCTGTGAGAGCATAGATTAGGACATACTCTTCTTTGCTTGATGAGTTATCATCATCACTTTCTGTTCTAGCATTCTTCTTGGGTGGTTCATCATCTTCAGCAACATGAGCATGATATCTTTTCCTATTGCCCTTCTTCTTCTTGATGTTGTTGTTCCTGTTGTTATTGGGACATTCTGAAGCAAAATGACCCTTCTCATTACATGTGAAGCATCTGAGATCTTTCTTATCTTTATGTTGATGATGGTGTGAATATTTCTTGGCATGAGAGTGCTCTCTCTTTGACCTTCCTTTCTTGGTGTGTACTGTGAGAGCTTGATCTTCACTTACCATCTTTTCTTCTTGGGCCACAAGCCTTGCTTCTTCTTGTGAACATTCTTCCCGCGGTCTGTTGAAGGAGATCAACTTCTTTCTTGCACAAATTCCTTGAATAAAGGAATCCCATGACCTGGGTAGGCCATTTAGAGTGGTCATGACAACTTCACCATTCTCCACCACTTCCAGTTGTTCCTTAATCTGAGAAACCCTAGAAAAATAAGATTGAATGGTTTCTCCATTTTGAAACTTTACTCCTTTCAATTGGTTCCGTAGGGTCATCTTCCGATTTATGTTCTTCCCTTCAAATAGCTTGGTCAGAGAATCAAACATTTCTTTGGGTGTCTTTAGAGATGACACATGTGGGATTAGATGGTCCTTGATAGAATCATCAATGATTCTCTTTGGCTTGACCAAGTTCTTCTTATGCAATATCTTAGCCTCTTCATCCTCTGGGATAGGGATGTCTTCTTTTATGTATGATTCCAACTCATTCTCTTCCAGGATTAACCCAATCATATACTTCCAGGCTCGGAAGTTATCATCCCCTTCAAGCTTATCCTCAAGCTTGGTGTGGTGAGACATCTTAAAGAGTACTTCAAATGGAAATAGAAAAGATTTAGGTCTTACCACTTGACTTGCTGAAAACTGGATCTAGTCCCAGATTAGGGTTTGTCAGAGAAACCCTAAAAATTCAAAATGTGAATTTCAACTTTCTAAAAGGACAGAAAGATGCGCCTTGATGATCTGATCAACCTGGTGTATTCAGAATTTTAGATCTGCAAAGCTTCACCCTTCAGAAATGCCTTTTTGTCTTCCCAAGTTCACTAAGGAGGACCCTGAATTAGGGTTTGAGTTTCTCAGAGATCTACCCAGCCAAAAATATCGATCCAAAGCTCTAAACTTCAATTTGTGCAAGGAGCTTCGTGCTATGTCTTCAGATTCCAGAAATTTCTATTTTTGTGGAAACCCTAATTTTTAAGGCCAAATCTGAAAATGCTCAGAATTGAATTCAGATTGGATAGATAGATTCTCCTTGATGAGTAGACTCAATCTACTATATTGCTTTTCCAAAATCTATGGAGAGAAACCCAATAAACAAGAAACTCTTGGTTTCCGTCACTACACAATGTCTTCTTCTCAGGTTAGCTCTGATACCATGTTAAATTTTGAGCATTAATTCACAATACTCTAGGATCTTTACTAAGAGAATAACATGTACAGCATATCAATGCATATCAATCATAACAAGCATGTCCATCATCACAAGAAGCAAAAGCATGAAAGACAAGAGACACAGAGTTTCCGTGGGGAAAACCCTAAGGTGAAAAACCCCACAACTTCCTCAGAGATAAAGAGAGCAATGGATCAACCAAAGTACAACCAAAATACACAGAGATAGTCTCCTAGTAGTAGATGATCCTCCTCCTCACTAGTACGCCACTTTCTGAGTGAAGGAAGAATGAGTTTCTGAATGATCCAAATAGAGATCTCCCGATCTCTATTTATACTTGACCTGTTTGCCCAATAACCTTATGGGGCCAACTTGTCTAGCTAGGTACATCAACCATATAATATATAAATCAGGGCCGACCCCACACATGGTGGTCTAATAACGCATCGGCAAGTTCACACACTTGCGACACTTGTCAATACACATGACGACACTTTCGTATAGAGGAATGACACATCTCTATAGGAGTACAATAATATATGGATGAAATACATTCCAAAGTTACATATACATCAATAGATGTACCTGACGAACACGAGACCAGATATTTGCTTTGCGGTGAACACATTGAGCCAGTTCCTGACGGATCCGATGAGTGTTCACCTGGTTGCTGTAAAGCATATTCTAAGGTACCTGAAGGGTACAGTTGATTATGGGCTCAAGTATGATGCGAATCAAAAGTTTAACCTGCAGGGTTATGTTGATTCAGATTGGGTAGGAAGTGTTGCAGATAGGAAGAGCACTTCTGGGTGCTGCTTCAGTATGGGATCAGGTGTGATCTCTTGGTTTAGCAGGAAGCAGTCCTGCGTAGCACTGAGTACAGCCGAGGAAGAGTATGTTGTAGCATGTTTAGCTAGTTGTGAGGTATTATGGCTGAGGAAGCTACTGTCTGAGTTATTTGATCTACCGTTGGGGGCTACTGGTCTATTTTGTGGCAACCAGAGTTGTGTGAAGCTGTCTGAGAACTTGGTGTTTCACGATAGGTCGAAACACATAGAGATCAAATATCACTATATTAAGGATATGGTGCAGAGAGGAGCTGTGAAGCTCCTGTATGTTGCGACGGATGAGTATATTGCAAATGTGTTGACGAAGCCACTAGCCAGAGTGAAGTTCGAGTAATTTAGAGAGAGGCTTGGTGTTCTTCAGATCGATGACACTTCAACGAAGAAGTGATGGAGACATTTTCTATAGCCATTCCTAGCATGGTGGAAGGGGGATCCTTCACATGGCTGTGGATGTAAGCAGTGGATGATGAGCATCAGGATGATGTTCTAGTTTATGCTCTGTATGATCAGTTGGATCATTTACATTTGTATGTATCTGTATGCATCATGTTGGATGCTGGATATGATCAGTTGGATCATTTATGTGTGTATGCATCATGTTGGATGCTGGATATGATCAATTGTATCATTTATGTATGTACGCATCATGTTGGATGTTGGATATGATCAGTTGGATCATTTATGTATGTACGCATCATGTTGGATGTTGGATATGATCAGTTGGATCATTTATGTATGTTAGCATCATGTTGGATGCTTGGACCATGTATCTGTATCAGGTGGATATGTTGTATGATCAAGTAGATCATGTATGTTGATATGTATCAGGTAGATACATTGTGTGGATCATGTATCTATTAGGTATGTATCAGGTGGATACACTATGTATGGTGATATGTATCAGGTAGATACTTGGTATGCATCAGGTAGATGCATTGTATGATCTGGATGATCGTGGATGACGAGCTTCTCTAGATGACATGCATCAGGACGATGCAGTGATGATGATCAGGATTATCATGTGTACATCAGGATGATGTATGGAGAGTATCAGGTTGATACTCTGTGGCCGTGGACAGGTTGTGCAGATGAGCATGTAAGTAGACCTGGGAGATCTAGACAGGATGAAAAAGGCCTCAGATTCTCTTTCAAGGGAATTGCTCTGGGAGGACATGTAAGTAGACCTGGGAGATCTGGATAGGATGAAAAAGGCCTCAAATGCTCTTTCGAGGAATTGTCCTATGCCATGTCAGTGGACCTGGGAGATCTGGACAGGATGAAAAAGGCCTCAGATGCTCTTTCGAGGCATTTCCATGACCACATGTAATATGCTCCTGGGAGATCCGACAGGTAGAGCTGTGTGCTTGTAATAGCCTGGGATGCTTCAGCCAAGTTTTGTGGTGGACCACATGTAATGTGCTCTTGGGAGATCCGACAGGTAGAGCTGTGTGCTCGTAATAGCCTGGGATGCTTCAGCTAGGTTTTGTGGTTAGAACACATGTAATGTGCTCCTGGGAGATCCGGAAGGTAGAGCTATGTGCTTGTAACAGCATGGGATGCTTCAGCCAGGTTTTGTAATGGGTCACATGTAATGTGATCCTCGGAGATCTGACCGGTAGAGCTGTGTGCTCGTAACAGCCTGGGATGATGCAGCCAGGTTTTGTGATGCATGTAATAAGTCCTGAGGATTCCACAGTATGGCCAGTGATGATGAAGACCTGCAGGTGGTGGGCCTAAATCCAGTTATAAAAAGGACTGTCTCTATAGAACTTCCTATGACGAGTAGATTCAGAGATTGATTGAGATAGTAGCAGCAGTGACGATGATGATGATTCGAGGATGATGATTCGCTAACAATGATCAAGAGAAGAAGACTTGTGCTAGCATATTTGTGTCGAGAAATACCTTCCTAGTTAAGAGGGAGTGTTGATGTATATGTAACTTCAGAATGTATTTCATATATATAATTATTGTACTCCTATAGAGATGTATTATTCCTCTATACGAAAGTGTCATCATTTGTATTGACAAGTGTCGCAAGTGTGTTAACTTGCTGATGGGTTATTAGACCACCTTGTAAGGGGTCGGCCTGGATTAATGTAACATGAGGTTATTGTGATAAGCTAGACAAGTCGGCCCCATAATATTATTGGGATACCAGGACAAGTATAAATAGAGATCTCCCAATCTCTATTTGGATCACTTCAGAACTCACTCTTCCTTCACTCGGAAAGTGGCGCACATTTCAGGAGGAGGATAAGCTGCTAGGAGGAGTCTATCTTTGTGTACTTCGGTTGTACTTTGGTTGTATCATTCTATCCATCTCTGAGGAAGTTGTGGGGTTTTTCACCTTAGGGTTTTCCCCACGAAAACTCCGTGTGTCTATTGTCGCTTATGTTTGCTTCTTGTGATGATTGACATGCTTGCTATGATTGATATGCATTGATATACTATGCATGTTATTCTCTCAGTAAATATCCCAGAGTATCTTGAATTAATGCTCAAAATTTAACACTCCCTTGGGATGGGAGTGAGCTTCATTTAAATAGGACTAAGTGGATAGGGTATGGATAGGATAGGTTAAGATATGATAGGAGAGGCTTAAGGGATCCTTCCAAGGTGTTAGGAATTGAGTGCCATCTCTCCCAAGAGGTCAAGGATAGGGTCCCAATTCAGCAAGCTTCGAGAAGGGGCTCGAAGGGCTATTTTTATCTATTAACTGACATCGGCACACCCTGCAATAGAAAAAGTTGCGACGTCGCATGTTGCATGAGTGCAACCTACAACAACCTCTCAAAACCTAGTAGAAATGGGTACAAATCCTTCTAGGTCAATCACTCAGTCAAGGTAACTCTAGGGTTGTATACACTGAATCTCATGATGGGAAGATTTTAGGTGTAACGGAATGCCCCCCAAAGCATGAAGTTGTTGAAGATAGACAGGTGAAGTGCTTTGATAGAAGGAATGGCAATAGACTTGTCGGATGAAGAACGCTGCTGCAGTACAACTCACTCTGAGTACACAGTCTCAAAATGACTCACAACATGGTTGCCGACCAATACAATGTAGATCCATGGTAGTAATGACCGACTGAACACAATCATGGCTACTACACCGAAGCATAGATCCATGATGAGATGATAACACAGCCATGACCAATACAAATGTGGATCCGTGTGATATAAATCAATACAAACTCCATCGCAACCTGGGTAAAATATGACTTCCTAGGGTCTTCAAGATGAACCCGCAATGATACAAATCTATCCATGTGATTACAAAGGTCTTGACATCGAACATGGTAGAAACCACTTGATTACCGGTCATTGATGTAAACCGATAACAAGCACGAGGGAGATCACCATTAATGTCAATGATTCCCAAGGTATCACAGTACATATCACCAAGCATGAATAAGTGAGTTGAAGTCGAACGCAAGATGAAATATTTCAATCAAGTTCAATGATGTAAACTCATGTTGAAAGCGAGGTAACCTGCCATTGAGGCATGCAGGGCCAAGGTACTTGGTTGGTTTCTAGATTCAATCCTTAGATGATGAGTTGATGTCGACAAGGATGAATCTGTCGAAGGAGGGCCATGATGAATCCCCCATCAATCGACATGAAACACGAAAAAAGATGTGTAGAGTAGATTGGATGGTATAGTAACATGCAAGAATGACTCAGAGTAAACCAACATGGTGGTGGGTGTACTCACTGCAGATGATAAATCGCGGATGTATTCTTGAACATGGGCATGGCATGACTTGGCAGTATTGACATGACGATTACAACACTAAATCCTAATGCAACTGATGAGGGAAGATTTCTTTGAATGACTCAAAGGAGTAATAAGACTCAGGAAGTAGGTAAAACTCGAGGACAAATGGATGACCCAAGTACAGTATGCAAATGCAGGTGAGTGCCATGCTCAAGAACAACTATGTACTACCACTAACAAAGTGTGTAACATAAAAACTTTCCTTTTTCCCCATCATGAATGATGAGTGCCTCATGTGTTTTTTTTACGAGCTTGATGAGGGTAACCAGATGCTCGGTATAGCTCATCTCATAGATGAGTCCAATCCCAAATATTTTCCAAACCTGGGATAGGAGGGGTTCGTCCCATGGAGGTCCCTTCAATGTGAGAGTTTAACGAGTCCATAGAAGGTAAACTCGGTCGTCATTTCATGTTTAGAGAGTCTGAAAATAACTAAAGAAGACTCCAACGGTCCTTTTTCATAAAATTAGCCTCATCGCCCGAAAAAGGATAAAACAATGCGGGAGAGGACTCTTCTAGTCATGATTGGCTGGAGTATACCTTTTTCGTAAGGAGTGCCCCCTAGTCCGAAAAAGGGGTAAACTATCACTAGGAAGATGGCCATTCAAATTCTTTGTTAATTTTTTAGCATTAATTCAATATACTCTAGGATCTTTGCTGAGAGAATAACATGTACAACATATCAAGTATAACAATGCACATCAATCATATCAAGCATGTCAATCATAACAAGATGCAACCATAAGAGACAATAGACACACAGAGTTTCCGTGAGGAAAACCCTAAGGTGAAAAACCCCACAACTTCCTCCGAGATAGATAGAGCAATAATACAACCAAGGTACAACCAAAGTACAAGAGATAGTCTTCTACTAGCAGGTCCTCCTCCTCCTCAACTAGTGCCCCACTTTCCGAGTGATGTACAAGTGAATAATGAGATGATCAAATACAGAGATCCCGCTCTCTATTTATACTTGTTCTGAGTAGCCTAATAAACCTATGGGGCCGACTTGTATAACTCATCCTAATAACCCCAGGTTAACTTAATCAGGGCCGACCCCACACATGGTAGTCTAATAACCCATCGACAAGTTACAACACTTGCGACACTTGTCAATACAACTGATGACACTTCCTTATAGAGGATTAACACATCTCTAGAGGAGTACAATATACATAGATGAAATACATTCCGAAGTTACATATACATCAACACTCCCTCTTAACTAGGAAGGTATTTCTCAACACATACCTGCTAGCACAAGTCTTCTTCTCTGGATCATCATCAGCGAATCATCATCCTCATCACTGCTGCTGCTAGCTCAATCAATCTCCAATCTACTCGTCATAGGAATTTTTACAGAGCCAGTCCTTTTTCATATTGGATGTAGGCCCACCACCTGTAGGTCTTCATCATCACTGGCCATACTATGGAATCCTTAGGACTTATTACGTGCATCACAAAACCTCGAAAGAGCATCCCAGGCTGTTACGAGCACACAACTCTACCTTTCAGATCTCCCAGGGCTGTATTATATGTGACCCCACCACAAAACCTCAAAAGAGCATCCCAGGATGTTACGGGAACACAACTCCGACCTATAGGATCTCCCAGGGCTAGTATTACATGTGGTCATGGCAAAACCTCGGAAGAGCATCCCAGGACTAATTACGAGCACACAGCTCAACCTATCGGATATCCCAGGGTTAGGATTACATGCCATAGGACAAAACCTCAAAACAACATCTGCCAGATATCCCAGGGCTAGGATTACATGCCATAGGAAAAACCTCGAAAGAGTATCTGCAGATCTCCCAGGGCTAGGATTGTATGTCCACCCAAAGCAAAACCTCAAAAGAGCATTTTCCAGATATCCCATAGGAGCAACGTCTTGAAGCTCGTCATCCATGATCATCTTGATCATACAATGCATCCACTTGATGCATACCAAGTATCTACCTGATACATATCTTCATACATGATCCACCTGATATATATATCATACATGATCTTCCTGATCATACAACATATCCACCTGATACATATACAAATACATGGTCCAAGCATCCAACATGATGCATATACATATACATGATCCAACTGATCATATCCAACATCCAACATGATGCATACATATAGAGCAGTAACTGGAGCATCATCCTGATGCTCATCATCCAGTGCTTACATCCATAGCCATGTGAAGGATCCTCCTTCCACCATGCTTGGAATGGCTTCAGCAAATGTCTCCATCACTTCTTCCTCGAAGTGTCGTCAATCTGAAGAACACCAAGCCTCTCTCTGAAGTACTCGAACTTCACTCTGGCTAGTGGTTTCGTCAGTACATATGCAACCTGCTCATCCGTCGCAATATACAAGAGTTTCACTGCTCCTCTCTGCACCATATCCCTGATATAGTGATATTTGATCTCGATGTGCTTCGAACTGTCGTGGAACACTGGGTTCTCAGACAGCTTCACACAACTCTGGTTGTCACAAAAGATACCAGTAGCCTCCAACGGGAGGTCAAATAACTCAGACAGTAGCTTCCGGAGCCATACTGCCTCACAATTGGTCGAACAAGCTGCAACATACTCTGCTTCAGCTGTACTCGGTGCTACGCAGGACTGCTTCCTGCTAAACCAAGAGATCACACCTGATCCCATACTGAAGTAGCACCTAGATGTGCTCTTCCTATCTGCAGCACTACCTGCCCAATCTAAATCAACATAACCCTGCAGGTTAAACTTTTGATTCGCATCATACTTGAGCCCATAATCAATTGTACCCTTCAGGTGCCTCAGAATATGCTTTACATTAACCAGGCGAACACTCATCGGATCTGTCAGAAACTGGCTCAATGTGTTCACCGAAAAGAAAATATCTGGTCTAGTGTTCATCAAGTACATCAAGGACCCAATCATCTGACGATACATAGTGATATCAAACGGATCAGATGAAGCATCACACAGAAGCTTCAGGTTCGATGCCATAGGTGTGGCCATGGCCTTGCAGTCCATCATCCTAAACCTCTTTAGTATCTCTACTGCATACTTCCCTTGTCCAAGGAATATCCCATCTGCACTCTGCCACACCTCCATGCCTAGAAAATAATGCATCATCCCCAAGTCCTTCGTCTCGAACTCGGCTGCAAGATTTCTCTTGGTATCAGCAATCAAACTATCATTACCTGCTACAAACAGATCATCTACATACAATAGTAGTATCACAGGATTGCCTTCCTCAACCTTGTAGTAAAGGTTGGAATCCGCTTTACTCTTGGTAAAGCCCAAACTAGATAGAAAGCTGTCTATCCTCCCATAGCAAGTCCTAGGAGCTTGCTTCAAGCCATACAAGTCTTTCTTCAATTTGCACACATGTGACTCTCGGTCATGTGTATCAAAACCAAGTGGCTCCTCCACATACACTTCCTCCTCGACTACACCATTCAAGAAGGTTGTTTTGCAATCCATCTGGTGTATCTTCCATTTCATAACTGTAGCCATAGAAAGTACTGATCTAATGCAAGTGTATATGGCCACATGAGCAAAGGTCTCTTCATAGTCAATCCCTTCTTTCTGGGAGAAGCCACGAGTTACAAATCTTGCTTTGTATTTCTCTATGCTGCCATCTGTAGCATGCTTGATCTTGTAGATCCACTTGGAAGTCACTACCGACTTCCCTTCAGGTCTTGGCACTACATCCCAAACATCATTCTTCATGATCGAATGATATTCTTAGACCATGGCATCCTTCCATTCTTTATTTTCCGCTGCTACTTCATAACTGGAAGGTTCTTTGTTTATAATATCACAGAGTAAAGCAACATAGCTGGTATGTGATCTAGTTTTGTTCTTTTCTCTGTGTTCTTCTAGAATGCCATATCTTTCTGCATCTTGAATGAGCTCTCTATCCCATGCAGGTTTCCTCTTGTGAGAGTTATTCTCACGAGGTGGATCTATAGGTATTTGTGGATCTTCAACTTCATGATCTGCTTCTGGAATTGATTCAGTCATGGTAGTGTCCTGAAATCTGTTTTCCTTTGGTTCTTCATGATCTTCAACATGTGTCTTTCTTGATTTGATGAAGGCTGAGTTTTCATCAAATGTTACATCCCTGCTGACATCAATCTTCTTGAATCTTGGAAAGTATATTCTATAAGCCTTCGAGCTTTCACTGTACCCCACAAAGATACCCTTCTTTCCTGGAGGATCTAGCTTTCTCCTCTTTTCCTTTGGAACATGTGTGTATACAGGACAACCAAATATCCTGAGATGGCTAACTTCAGGTTTCTTACCGGTGAAGACTTCTTCTAGTGTCTTGTTGTCCAATATCTTGTGAGGTGTTATGTTCTACACATATATAGCTGTCCTAGCTGCTTCTGCCCATAGATGCATGGGAAGATCCTGGTCATGCATCATTGCCTGTGATGCTTCCATGATTGTTCTATTCTTCCTTTCTGCAACTCCATTCTGTTGTGGATTGTAGGGAGTAGTCAACTCCCTCTTAATCCCTGAATCACTGCATAGCTTCTTGAAGTCACCTGAAGTGAATTCTCCGCCATTATCTGATCTGAATGTCTTTATTTTCTTATTAGTTTGATTTTCCATCAAGGCTTTGAATTCCTTGAACTTATCAAACACTTCATCTTTGTTCTTCAAGAAATAAACCCAAGTCTTCCTGGAGAAGTCATGAATGAAAGAGACATAGTAAACATACCCACTCAGAGAACTGGATGACATCAGACCACATACATCAGAGAGGATAATTTCCAAGATTCCTTTTGATTTGCATTCACTGCTTGGAAATGCCTTCTTTATGTTCTTTCCTTTTGTACATCCTTTGCAAACACCTTCATGCTTGGTCTTGATTTCAAGAAGACCTTCTACAGCTTTGATTGCATGTTACATCGTAATCTTCCACCCTATGAGCATCAGCATTATTTGGCCTATAGGATCCATTTCAGTGACTCAGATCCACTCATATCCTTCAGACATACCTTTTTCCCTATTTTTATTCCTACCCACATGTTGCATCATTATAGCATGTGTACTCACGAGTTGCATCACTATAGCCCGCAGGTATCAAGTAAAATGGTAAAAATCAATAATTTATTACTTTTTACTCCCAAAAAGCGGTCATTAGGTGACCTTTGGCTCCCCATCTGCCCGAGTAATGCCTAGATGTGTCCTTTCACCTACCTTTGAGAGGAATATATACTGAGCACATATGGCTTATGGATGGGAGGAAGAAGAGAATAGCAAGAGAACTCTAGTGGATTTTTTCCCTATCTTGAGTCTGCACTCATTGATCCTTGTAGTTGTGAACCCCTTATGTTCACCTTCCAAACTCCTTTCTAGTTTGAGTTTGCCATTCATGTTGGATTGAAGTGGTGGAGGCACAAGTGGATTGATCTAGATCTTGGTTCAGATTGGTTGCCGACAAGAGGTCGTATCACTTTGTACTTCTTCTTGTTCATTATTAGAAATACTCATATTCTCATCCATCATGTTGTAAATGTTGTTTATTATACATTGGGTTACATTTGCTTGTGATATTATGGACCATTGTTATTGATAATTTTAATGTCATTTTTATATTATATGTGCTTGTTGGATATTAGCTGTCAAGACTAATTTGCAGATTTCAAGTGCATGGATTGAAAGCTCCAACAGGGATCTACATCAAACGTTTGGATCGAGGTTGGTTATATTTCTCCATTATCTTAACATTGTTATTTATAATAGCATTTTTTTAAGAATTGAGTTGATTTCTGGTAGTCATCTGTCTGTTGTGGTATTCCCAAGCCATAGTGAGTTTTCCCCTTCCTCAGAAATGGCGACTCCGCTGGGGAAAACATCCATGTTTGGGAAATTTTTTGAGTATTAGTCCATAATTAAAGTTGTTGTTTATCGAAGCTCTGTGTCACTGATTGGCCGTTAAGATACACCATAGAAAACTTGCTTTTTCTGAGCCCTTGGACTCTTTATTTTCCCATTTTCCTTTCCTCACCCGCGGGCTAGCTTAGCTCAGCTCGCGTATACCCACCTATGTTTGCTCTACTGCTCGTGGGTACCTGCAAGTATTCCTTCGACAGTAGCGTATAACTCTGACTTTTGTTGGTTTATGGCTATTGCTTGTTGATGGGTTGGCTTTGGTGGTTCCTAAGTCTTTGCTGGCCTCTTTCTTGACTGTTTCATGCCTTGGTTGTGACCAGAACTCTTCATTTCTCTTGGTTGAGCCTTCTTGGTTTTTTACCCATCTTTGGATTTAGCCTCTTGTTTTTTTCCTTTTGAGCTCATTCCTTTGGTTGAGTCTTGCTGTTTAGGATCTGCTGGGTTGTCTTAGTGATCTTCTCAGCACTTCAGTGACTGAATAGTAGGATTTTGCTTGCATTTTTTCATTCCATCTATATTGAAAAAATACAAAAATATACATCTAGTTTTTTGCATTTTCCTTCTTTTTTATAAGCAAAAATACAAAAATATTTTACTTTCATGTACTGCATCTTACATTGAGTGCTTGTTTCCTTCATTTAGGTTCTGCTTGTGCATCGAAAAGATAAAAGATTGCATCTTTATTTCAGAATTGTTGGTTGATTTTGCATATTAGTGACATTGTTTTATTGGATAGATGAGTCTAGGATTGGACAATTTTGCATACTATTGAGTCTACACATCACTAGTTTCACGATCATATCCCTTGAGTAACCATATCCACTAAAATTAACGCTTAATATTAAAATTGATTATACTGATTTTATTTATAGGGTACACCAACTAGCATAGGTTTAGAGTCTTGGAATAGATCATTGTGAGTAAACAATCCAAGACTAATAGACGAAACATTAGGTTTCTGACCAGGGAGTGGAGAAATCCATGGTATAGATCAGTGTTCTCAGGAAGCTCTACTCAATCCAGAGTTAAGCACGAGGTCACGGGAGGTTGGTTTAGGAGATATCCCTCTGATACCGGCTGAACGTGGGAGATATATCCAGGATTTGTTTGTATCTGAGGGTACCGGAGGTTCGTCCTCTTGTGCTTCGGGCTTAGCTACCCTGCCCATATGACGGGTCCCACCTGTGACTGTCCCCCTAAGCATTGGTTATATTGCGGTGACCATAGTTTCCTTACCTAGGTATCACACAGGGTACTTGCAGTGGTTATGCTATTTGTGTCCTGAGTCAGATAGGGATTGGACAGCACAGTTGTGTTTGTGCAGTGGACTTGACCCTGTACACGTAGTGAATCCTAGGTGTCTATAACTGATTCTGTTACCTCCAGCTATAGTTTGGGAGTCTCAAGCATCTCCTAGGCGAGACATACCGGCTCTAGTGTCGGGAGCTCATTTAGCCACTCTGCTTGTCTGCTCTTGGCTGTAGTTTCTCTAGGTGTGTGATTTTGATTTACTATTTTTTGATCGATAGTTGGAATTTAGGGGACGTTTTGATTATATTCTCTCCAGAGATATCATGGCGCAGAGCCCTACTCTCTGCCGATCCCGTCGGTTGGTCGGCCTAGGGCCTGCCGATATTTTAGGCCGTGTTGATAGAGGACACCGAAAGGCTCCCTCTGAGTCTTCAGACTCTTACGAGACTTACGTCCAAGACATTATGACTACTCCACATTCCGATACTAAGGAAAAACCTTTGATTCCATCAAGTAGAGTTGACCACACTTCCGATCCCCATACTCCTCGTGAGGAGTGGGGAGGTGATCCACCTAAGACTCAACCTGGTTCTATTTGGCCTAATACACTTGAACTAGATCCGTTTGATCCTTCGAATCCAGATAATTATCTTTACGGAATGCCCGACTTACCCAAGGACGAAGAACAAGACGACACATTCATTCCTTCATTTACACGCAGTTATAGATACAGAATGCTAGAGTTACATGATGAAACTGGCCCTACGATCAACCCAACCACACTCTCTTTTGGTATGCCTAGTCATAGTACTGTTGAACCTTCCACTATGTTTGGTAGTCACACTGGCACCAGTCATGGTGTTAGCCATACTATACCCACTGGAGGCACCACGTTGTCCACCCACACACATAGTATGGGGACTGGTCATGTTCCTCCTAATAATGCTAATATTGGAAGATGACCACCTCCTAGGATTGCCCAATCTAATAGGAATGTTGTTCGAAACTCGACTCTCCATCCACCACCTAATACATGTGCTGCTACTCGTCAACCCAGGACTAATTTTATGGATGTTAATGCTCCTCCCAACCATGGGGGTGGACATATACCACACACTTTTGCGTACACTACCGCCACTAGTAATGCTAATGTAGGGGGTGGAAATATCTCCTATCCACATGGACATCACACCACCATCCCTGCTACTAGTAACACCAATGTTGGGGCTGGGAATACTTCTCATGCTTTTGGTCACCACACTATTGCTCAAGCTAATCCTAATGTTGGGGGTGGGAACATACCATACCATTACGGTCATTACAACACGGTTCCCGCTATGAATAGTACATACATGCCCCATACTCATGGTGGAAACCCTTACTACAACACAGTCGGTGCTGGCCACCAGTATCACCCACCACCCCAATATGGTACCCAAAACACGCATATACCTGCTTACTCTCAAATGGGTCAGGAAGGAGGAGGTTATCAATCCTATGGCCATGGGAAATCTTATGGTCCGTCAGGTCCTTATCATCAGTAATTTAATCCTCATGGTCAAGCTTTTGGTCCATCTTATAACACGGTTCCGTTTAACCAACCTTTTATGGGGGCTTATAATCAAGCTTTCCAGCCTCAGCTCCCGTTCCTTGCACGCTTGAATCTCCCGGATCTTTCGAATCTCATGAATGATCCAGTGTGTCATGACCCTACTTGGCCCCCGGTCCCTACCAAGCTTCCTTCAGACATTCCAAAGTTTGAAGGGAAGGGTAGTGAGTTAGATCTACTTTATTCTCGGTCTGGCATTTTGTATGACATTATTCCTAATGCACCAAGAACAAGACATGAGCTCACGTCAGTTCCTATACCACATGCCGATGGCATCGTGGGGTCCGCATGCACTCGCCCTATAGACTTGGTAGCTAATCAAATGAAAAAAATTTCGCTAAATCAATCTACTCCTGTTGTGAGGAAAATGCACCTATAGTTCAGGGGAGAAACTACCAACTTACGGTGATAAAGATAGACTTACAAGCATTCTGCAAGTACAACAAATAAGTGAAGAGATTAGGGTTTAGAGATGTATGCACCTTATTTAAAAGGTTGATCCTAGCTTTTCCTCCCTTGCTCTTCAATGCTTATCCATTGTCGCAATGCCTAGACCTGCAAAACAACTTGATACCTTTCTCAAATACATTTGACTACTTATATAAGACTGATATTCATGACAGAAGAAGACATCATACTATAATCAAACAGTAATCAAATCCAAGACACATTAATAGATCATATTTGGAAAGAGAAGAACGTCTGATCTTTATTAATGAATAAAAGCATGTACATAAAGTTATACCTTATTTCAAGCTTGGCACTTCACGAAACCTAGATTCAAGGTCTCCTGCTTCCGTTCTCCAAGGATTCCAGCCTCTAATCAATTGTGCTAGGGTTTATAAAAACTAAAGCACAAGAGAGGGGGATGAGGGTCTCCATTCCTCCAGCATAACTTTTTTATAGGCTTGGTCCCTTCACATGGCCCTTCTACCCTCCTTATATAGTAAGTGAAGGAGAGGAAAAGAAGTTATAACCGAGTAGGAAGTTCCCAAACCAACTTAACTTACCCAAATTTCTAGATTTTGACTAGTACAGGAATGTTCTCTACTCTGCAGTAGACAAACTAGCGCACATGTGGAGCTGGGCGCTACTTTAATGAAGTAGGGTAGTGCATATGCCCTACTATCACACCTGTGTACCAGCGCACATGTGAAAAAATGGCCAAAAATAGGCTTTTCTGCTCATTTTCAGGAGATGGTTTGGTCTGCAAAAATGTTCCTAAGGGTCATAAACATCAAATGGGCCAAGAGTGAGGTAATTTAAACCATTTTTAGTGTCCCAAATGACCCCTCAATCCACAAGTGTCCTGTTGTGTGACTAAGCTTGATCTCAAGAAGTGTTGTCATGCGACCAAGGGATGCAAGTGCCGTCATGGATGGAGAAGTGTCATTTTAAGCTATAACAGATGCCTCCTAATGTATGAGGTCAGAGGGAGTGAGGGAAACGATGGCTGAAATACATTATAAATAACAAAGAGTTGAATCATGGAGGAACCGGAGAAACCAAGAATCATAGGCTCAAATAAAGTACTTGAAAGCAAAGGCAATGTCAGACAAACTTATCCTTGGAGTAACTGTCCATGTTCAAATAGTGGAACAAGACCTCCAAGAGGATACAATAATGATCCAAATACTGATGCATATATCATGGCCACTAAAATACAAGCGTGGATCCATGAGGAACATAAGTGTAAACATAGCCACATAAATACAAGGTGGATCTATGTCAAAACTGAAGAACATAGCCATAAAGAACAAGCTGGATCTATGTCTCATCAAGAGCCCAAAAAAGTGTGGCTCAGTCTTGCGCAACTTGGGTGATAACATAAATGAGGTGATGCTATCGAGGATCCCAAGGTCTTCATCCAAAAAAAACCCAAGGTACAAACCTATCCATGCGAATAAATGAGTTGTTGTCAAACGTGGGAGGTATCGTTTGATTACCGGTCATTGATGTATACCGTTAACAAATGTGAGGGTGTCCACCAATAATGAAAATGGAACCCAAGGTACCTAGTACATTCAAACAAGTGCAAATAAATGGTCTTTCCATCGAACACTTGAAGAATCCATCGGATAGGAGACATTGATGTATTCCCATCTATCCAATAGCAAGGGAAACTGCCACTAATTACTGCAATACCCAAGGTACTAACTGAAACTCTAAACTTCATTCCGAGAGCACAATGAGTTGAAGTCGATGGGAAGAAGTCTGTTGGAAGGGAGGCCTTAATGCATCCTCCATCATCCAACACGAGGGACACTCAATAGGTATGAGCTTATTTGGAGTAGGATTGAACACATGATGAAACATACTGACACCAAGGAATGGACGACACATGAGGTCAAGGAAACTACAGAATGGCCGACACAGGTTATATCCTTGAACGGTGAGCACAACGCAAGAGTTACTTAGGAAGCTTTTAACACAAGGAGACCATAATGCAAATCTGCGATGTAGGAGACATTAACAGATTCTTCATATGATTGGAAGACTAACCAAATAGAGGAGTAAGATCTCTAAGATCAGGTTTACCCTAAGGCTAACACTAGAACCCAACTTATTTGATAGACTCAAAATAGGTGCTTTGTTCAAGGAAATAGTTGACTTGCTGCCATCATATTGAAAGATATTTTAACATTCTTCCCTTCCCTTTCCTTTTTCATTTTTTAAAAAGCTTGACAAAGAACTAAACCATGCTCGACAGTATTTTCATATTTAGGGAGTCTGAAAAACCTAGAAGAAAACTCCATACACCTATCCGTGGATTTTATATCGAGCCCGGATTGGTCTATGCTCGATGGTGTTTTCTTGCTTATAGAGTTGAAAAACTTAAACAATCCTCTATCAACCATCTCATGGATTTCACATCGAGCCCGAGTAGGTGAATGCTTGCTTGGTGTTTTCACATTTCGAGAGTCTGAAAACCCTAACGACAACTCCAAAGGTCCTTTTTCGTAAAGTTAGTCTCCTTCCCCAAAAAAGTGTAAAATAATGGAAGAAGAACTCTTCTAGCGCATACCATAGTATACCTAGAGTATACATTTTCTGTAAATTATCCACCAAGGCCCGGAAAAGGGGTAATTCTATACCTAAGTGGATGTCAGTTCAGTTATTTTAACAAGCCCGAAAAGAAAACTATGCTCGGCAAACTTTTCCTATTTAAGGAGTCTGAAAAGGGCTTAAAAGAACTCCATAGGGATCTTTTTCGTAGAGGTTTAACAAGTCCGAAAAATTAAACTCATGACCTCCGTACTGTTTTTAATGAGCTCAAAGGAGATACAGAAAATGCTCACAACTTCCTTACTGTTTTTAATGAGCTTGAAGTGAAGATGAAAGAAATGCTCATAGCCTCCTTACTGTTTTTAACGAGCTCGAAGGGAAGGTGGAAGACTGCTCATAACCTACTTACTGCTTTTAACGAGCTTGAAGTAAAAGAAGAATGCTCGTAACCTACTTACTATTTTTAATGAGCTCGAAGTAAAAGAAGAATGCTCGAAGCTTCCTTACTAATTTTAACGAGCTCGAAGTGAAGTGGAAGAAATGCTCAAAGCTTCCTTACTGTTTTTAACGAGCTCGAAGTGAAGTGGAAGAAATGCTCGAAACCTACTTACTGTTTTTAACAAGCTCGAAGTAAAAGAAGAATGCTCGCAACCTACTTATTGTTTTTAATGAGCTCGAAGTAAAAGAAGAATGCTCGCTTGAGAGGAGACAAGTGTCAGGGACATGCGAAACTAGCTCCAAGTGCATGGAACAAAGCTATGCCTAATGCAAGGAACATGAGCAAGATAAAGACACTCAAGGTGTGTCTCCTCCAGGTAAAAGGTGTCAAACTGTGAAGGAAAAATGATACAGGGCTTAGCGGAAATGAGATTGGAGATGGAGGCTTATACAATGAGCTAAAAGCATGGAAGTGGGCATCAGGCTCATCAGCGCAAGCGAGATCATAACAGATGCATATGCAACTTGAACACAAAGATGGGATCCTTATCAGGGATGGCTAGAAATATATGAGGAAGAAAGATATGAGGCTTCTTCTCAAAGTCATGGTAAATCTAAAAAGGCTCCCAAGCCTATGAGAAAAACTCTGCATGGGCACCAAAATGGCATAAGGGTGCTGACTAGGGTGACCCATGTTAGGTAGGCTCTGCTGTCGGACTGGTGCACAATGCATAAAGAGATGTCTAACACACCAATATCCAACAGGTTCGACCCTATGGCGAATTCGGATGGCAAAAGGTTCAAATGCAACATAACAGTGGGGAAGCCTAAACCTACATGCAAGGTTTCGAATATACTTGACATGGTGGCACAAGGTGTCGAAAAGGACTAGTAAGCAAGTATACATCCAACTAAGAATCATATCTCCAAGAAACATCAGTACCAAGATCATATCTAAAACATATGTAAAGAAAGACCCGATACAAGTCACTGTGGTAGAAATACTTTCAACTTCACTATCATCAACAACAGGCATAAACAAGGCAGAGTTTTCAAATGAAGACTCTATGGTACCCAATCCCGAGGACTTACAATCAACAAGATCAACTTCAGGATGAAGATCAAAGTTGAAGGACATGATGGAATCTGCAGAAACAAATTCATCATCACGGGAGTTAAAAATTCTAGAAGCAGAATCAAACTCAGCAGGAACACCGATTTGCGGATCTATAGGAGAGTCCAAAGACTCAACAGTAGGAAGATCATACTTTAAGGTCAAACCGGGGCTGGACATAACTGTGACTAGATCAACATCCAAATGAATGGAAGACTGTACTATGGACTCTAGGAAAACTTCATTGGAAGGAAGTATATCATCCCAGATAGAACACATATCTAAACATTCACATGGAGGTGTCACTTGGTCAAAAGCTGGGACTAAATCCCGAGAAGGTAAGCATAAACTCAGAGACTTCTTCTCAGTAGCAATTGAACTCAAGGAACAATATGCCACATAAGTCCCATGTGACATATTGGTGCCTAATGACGAGGGATCTGACTGGTCTACAGTTGGATAATAAGGAGGATCAACGAATGCAAGCTGGTCGATAGTGACAATGCTTTCGTTATGAGGAAAATGCATCACACGAAAGAGTGTAGACACCACAGCATGCATAGCATAAACGTAATCACGCCCGAGGATCATATCAAAGTCCACAGGGTCCTTTAAAACCATAAAATCAACTAAGACTGTTTTTCCACCCAAAGTAACGGGTGCTTGATGGAGGAATCCGAACGGTTCACTAGGTCTTTTATCGAAGGTCAACGACCAATTAACAGCTGGAATAACATTAGGGAAACCCAAATCTCTCCAAGCATAAGCGGATAAGATACTAACAGAAGCTCCTTCATCTACAATGCATCGATCAACCGTATGGTTCCCAATATCAACCTTTATCTGGAAAGGTGTCGAAGAAGGAAGACGAGGCTCGGCTAGACTATTCCAATCAAAGGAAACCATCCTAGGGCTTGGTAGGGGTTCACATGGCATAGATGAAGTACCCCCTTTTTTAGTAACATCCAAACTGGAAATGCAGAAGACTTCATGGATAGGTGCATCAGTCTCCAAAGGACTGATGGGATCGGTCGAAGATTGCATCGATTCGATCACTTCACTCTCTGAATGAAGAGTGGGGTCAACCAAAGATTGCATTGGTTCAACCACTTTATCAACCAAAGGTTGATCTAATTGTAGGGAATCTATAGACAACTCAGGAACAGAGGTTCCTTCAGACATGGACCACACTCTTCGTGCCTCTGGAATGGCAGGGCATCGGTGAGTAAGGTGATCTCCCTTACAAATTTTACAAGGGAACTTTGGTTTCCGTCCTATAGGTCGAGACTCCTTTACAATGTCAGTACTCTCAGCATGACTAGCATTGGATGACAGCTTGTCCCCAGCATGACTTACAAAGGCTGGTTGCTCAGAAGCATAAGACTTTTGAACTAAGGACCACACTTTTTGCACTTCTGGAAGTACAGGGCACAAGTAAGTAAGGTGATCTCCCTTGCAAAAATTACAAGGGAACTTAAGCTTTTGTTTGTTGGGTTTGTCGACAATGTCAACTCCCTCAGCATGACTTGCAATGGCTGATCTGGTGTGTCCAGTATGACTCACAGGAACTGGTGACTTGTCACTAATATGACTAGTAGTGATCAATGACGTGTCCTCAACATGACTGACAGTGGTTGAAGACAAACTTTCAGTGTGATTTTCAGTGACTAAAATTTTTCTCCCAGCATGACCTCCAGAGGCTGGGTAGGTTCCCCCTGCATGATTTGAAGAAGCAGGGTGCTTTCCCCCAGCATGACTTACAGAGGCTGGGTTGCTGCCCCCTTGTTTTGGCATCTTCTTCCCATTCTTCCTCCGTCTATTCCTTTTAGATTGTTGGTTACTAGTATTGCTACTTTCGCCACATGAGGTAGAAGGAGGAGGAGATGATGTTACTGGAAAGGGAGGCACAGGGTTCTGATGATCTTGATTTGAGGTGCTTACAAAAGAAGCGTCAGGAGCATGCAAGGCATTCGGAGTGGAAAACAACCAAACCGGCAGCCCTATGGTGAATCCAGGAAAATTTAGAGTAGCCATTAAGGGAGTGACAATGTTTCCAATGAATGGAACAGCACAAGGATCCCCCGGAACAGGGGTACCTTGATTGGCACTCACCAGAATGCTAGACATAGTTTCCTGCTTAAATGAACAAGAAGTTCTCTAAGGAAAACTAAGACAAGTAGCACAAAGAGCACACCACTAAAAAAGGTCCTAGATAAATCAAACTAGGAAAATAGATGCCTTCCAGAGAAGAGTCTGGGATGATGAGGGCCCAGAACAGATCAACAAAGGATGAAGAACAGTTACCCAGGGTCCACAATACGATGACTAAGGGTGCAAGCGTTGGAATCACCGAATCGCCCTGCCAAAGACCTGCAGGGGATTTCCTCCCACGTCTGTCCTAGGTACAACAGATATAACCCTCCGCCGTCACCTGTGTATGAACCTATGGTCAGATACTAAGGATATCACCACACCGAAAACTCCTGGTGGAACAGTCTCTGGTCGAATCAGGAGGCATGGGCTGGGTAACTGAGCCCAAAACTCAAAAGAGTCCCCAAACACGATCCAATCCTGGTATATACTCGAAACAGAAAGTAGGAGGTGTATTCCCAACAATCTGATCTCACAAGACCTACCGCATAGATCCTAGGCAAGCTTTGAATGAGGTGGGTTTACCTGTGATAGTCGAACTACGATTTTTGTGTAATGTGTGATATTGGGTGGTTTAAGGTGTTTTAAACCCAAGATCCTAACCAAGACTAGTTGGTGTATAGTGTAACCTAGAAAAGAAAATGTTACTAGTACATTTTATTAGGGTTCATTTTAAAGGTTACTTGCTTACTCAAAAAGGTAGTGGGTGTGTGAGAGTGGTTATAACAAAAATAAAATACTGAAATGAAATGCTTACCACTAAACAAATCTTTTCTTTTCAATGCAAGTCTTAAAATTACGATCTAGAATGCATATGCAAATGCAATTTTTAATTTTTTCAAATGCAAAAAAAGGTAAAAATAAAGCCTAAATGTACAAAATTAAACTCAAAACCTAAGAATGCAGCTACTCAAGCAAATAGGTATGCAAAAGAAAACTTGTTTTTTTTTAATGCAAAGTACTCTTAAATCCTTTAAGCCACTTGCAAGGTATTCTACTCAGAAAGTAAATCAAATTTTTTTATGCTTGGTAAGAAACAAAACTGAAACTAACCTACTATCAAAGCAAAAGCAAAGAACTTTCAGGTTTCCTTATTGAAACAATCAAAGCTACCAATATGAATTTCAGATTCTTATTGATGTAAGCATGCCAACCATTGCGAAAAGAGTACGAAAACTACTTTTAGACCCAAATGCAGCAAATGACCTACAAAGAAGTATGGTTTGGTAAAGTCAGGTCTGCACATAAACAGTGCAGTCAAGGTCCTGAACAACAACAAAGACACTTGAGATTTCACTACAACAAGAAAACTAAAAGCATAAGGGAGGATAAGAAACCAATCTAAAGAGAAATTTCACTCAAATAGATACAATCGGGGTCAAGTAGACTCAATAAGTTTCAAATCCATTGGAAATGGAGCAAGGAGGTTCAGTCAGACTCAAACTATGGTACAAAATACCAAACTGGTCCACAACCCCCAACTTGGGTCAACAAGCCCAAATTGATCAAAAGAGGTCCAAATCATGAACATAGGATCAGTACAAGGATAGGAGACCACTTACAGTGGTTTAACTCAGACCTAGGGTCGTCAAGGACCCCAAAAATGCAGCCATAACCCCCAAATTTGGGTCCACAACCCAAAATCTCAAACCCAGAATGTGTGTGCTACTGTGTATGAGGCATACTAGCGCCCATATTTGGGGTGGGTGCTACTGTGCAGAGGAAAAATAGTGCATGGGCGCTACTGTGCTTCACAACAGTAGCGCACAGGTGGGAAAAGTTGAAAAAATGGGGTTAAAACCCCCCAACTTGGGTCCACCAGGGTCTAAAAGGGATAGGAAGGGTCTGTAAGAGCCAAGGAGGGTCAAACAAAGCCTAATAAATGATTCTAATCAAGAAATTGAACAAATACCTTCAAACAAAACTAAAGAAATGACCTTGGATACCCCTAAGCAGTTAGGCTATTGTAACATCCCGATATTTTCATAAAAATTTAAAAATTTGTAAATCGTCATTAAATGCTAATATTGGTAAAATGCGGAAATAATAATATTTAATAAAACAATAATTAATAAATGCGACATTTGGTAGGAAAAATATAATTGCTGTGTCTTTTTGTCTTCTAATGGTGTATCATTTCGGCGACACATCATGAATCCAATTAATGATTATGTCCTTTATTTATATCCTGGAATGATTAAAAATTGTGATGCATTCGGAAAACATAATTCTTCTCGACAAGTACTAACAGTTTAATTTTTCTGGATTATGATGAAAGGGGTCCCACAAGGTGCCCCGAGGCTTACTTAGCTACTCAGCTAAAGCATTGTACTCATCCTTCATGGGCAGATTCGCAGGTAAGAGATAGCGATAAAATTCAGAGTGTTTAATAACAGTGATATAAATAAAAACTGCTTATGATTTTGACGCTACAGGTATGGTTTCCTTCCAATTTGTAAGATGAATTTGACTAGCTCAAAAACTACAAATATCGTCAATCTCAGAGTGCGATTGTTATGAATGTTTTCATTAGGCGTTTAAGACTTCACTTGTTGTCATTCCATGAATGACTTGCGGCTGTTAAAACAACTCTTTTATAAATTTCAACGGTGACAAGTTTAAGACTAGGACACACGGTCCTAAGCATACCATAGAAAGAGTGATAAGGTGATTCTAGTTCTCTACTACCTGGGCAATTATAATGGTGATGCATCCTGCGTTAATACCCTATCATGCAATGTATGTGATGGTTCTATGGGAAACTATACCCTAAGGGTGTAATCTTGTGAATTTATGCAATGGGAAAAATTTGATGAACTATAAGATGGACTTTATAATGATTTTATATTAAGTTTGGGGTGGAATCAATCCATACCTTAGGATCGAATGCAACCTAGGTGGATGTTCTATACCATGAGCATACTTACATCGATTTTCATGGAACATACAAAGTCTTTAATACATGCTACCGACGAATGTTTAGCTTTGGTATAATTTATAAAGTCGATGCTATTAACGTTGATCCATATGGTTGGCAGGTGGAATGATGGCACTATATAAAGCCTGCGTACGAAATCAGGGGTGTAGTAAATGATTAGGTTTGTAATCAATTCACCTAACCACCGTGTTAAGGGTAATATTATGTGCACGTTGTGAAGGGTCTCCAACATGTGATGAGGTTCGTCGATGCTGAGTTGTAATGGGCCTCCTGCCCCGGTGTCAGCAGAGTTGGAAACTTCATGGCTTGGGAGATGGAGGGGTGAGTTAATGTTGCATCTACCACCATCCATCGTGGCTTAAGGAAATTAGATCTCTGTCGTTTATTGTTGTGCATTGGGATTGTGATGAACCCTAACGTAACTTACAGGATCTTGTAACTTTTTCTTGGTTATTGTTTCGGTGGTAGGGTTTGGGGTGAGGCCAACCGGCCGAGAGGCACTTAGGGTTTTGATGTTTTTCTAGCCTTCCTCGGGCTCGATCCTGAGACTGGCAGCAGCCTCCAGACTGTAAGTGAACGCTATCAAAGTAGGCCGAGTCTAAGTTGAATAATGTGGCAATCCACAGGTTGTATGAGTGCGTCTGTTGTGGCGCTGTAGTGACTTGCAAGTCTAGGGTTTTGATCGGGTTGTACGTTTCAAATGTATCACACAGTGTGGCCTTTGAGTTGGGTGCTTCTCCTTCGCAGTGCATGGATGGCTGGCTTCGTCAAGCTTTAGTCATGACTCAGGTACAGTAAGGTTGAAAGAGTTTTTAAAGTTTTCTTGTTGCATGCACCACTATTTCATGATTGATATTTAACTCAGTGTATGGTTTTTTGGCAGGTATCTCTCGACGAATAGCAGGGTGCCGAGAAAGTTGGCGGGGAGAATACATATAGAAAACCCACCAGTAAGCTTCGGTGGTATCCCTCCCTCGTGGTTCTCCTAGAATCGGACTTGATGAGCAGGGTGTTGGTAGCATGCCTTCTCGGCAGTGGCTTTTGTCTTGCCTGCAACATTGGGAAAACGTTATAGTTTACGTTTTGGTTGTTTAGTGTAGATGATGTAAATATTTCTTAAAATATATGGTCGGCCATCTCCTGGCTCGGCGAGCTTGCTAGGGCTTAAACCCTCATGTTTGCAAAGAGTTTCACAGCATTAAACATCAGATGTCTATCGTTTTGCACTTCTGGGTCGATGGAAGAACAAGTGTGGAAAAGAAATGTTGACTATGGTTTTGTTTCGGCAATAACTGAGTAGTGTAAAAAGAATTGGGTTTTGGATTGGAACCTTCAGTAAACAATGCGGCAATATGTAGGATGCTTCCATCGTAATTTTAAATGGAATGATAAATGTTTAGGGTTTAATGTTTACGTATGGTGTTTTTGAACTTCTCATTTTTGAACTCTGTTCCAAGGAACTAAAGGCATGTTTAAGTTGTTTATTTAAATAGTGGCTATAAGCCGATAATAAAAAGGTGTTGGTTTTGTTTGAATACAACTGTGATAATGCTAAACCCTATCCCGTCGATGTTAATGAAGTCTGTTGGGCTATAATACTATTTAAAATGCAAGAATAACAGATCTTGTTTCTACAGTTAGGATATCTATGATAATGTGAACACTTGATTTGGCAGTTGTTAAATGTTTGTAAATAATAGTGTGATGAGAACAGGTCAACCCTGGTTTGGGTGTAGAGATACTGTATTGTGCTCTATCAATTCAATAATGCTATTCTTTTCTTTGCTTTTAATAACATGATATTTTGTGTTGTAAATTCTGCCACATACAGTTGATAATATAGAAAACAAGAAAATGATAGTGCATTCGTCAGTTAATTTAATTGCTTATGAATATAACAGTTTTTCTATTTTAATTCTATCTCCCTGCATTTGTCCAATTTGGAACTCTGGAGAAAATGAATGAACAAGCAGTACTCCTTTTCTTTTGCACAAAATAATACAGTGATGACAATAACTTCTATAAAGGTCAATCAGATTCAGATAACAAATAAAAGAATGAGTATGTGGTTAAACAGAATGCAGGATATTGGTTTCTTTTTAAGAACTAACTGATGATCAGTAAACCCTATATGTTAACACCATGTCCACCTTCAGAAGTCAGGAAAGAACCTACTGCTATAACTAGTTTCTATTATGTTGTTTCAGCATACAGATTTGAACAGTAAAAACAATGCATGCAGAGATCTAATCTACAGCTGCTAAAATATAAGATGCATGGGGAACATAAGTCTGTGCATGGGTGGTCTCTTGGGTTTATATGTTTAGATGCATGCTAGGTTTCACTTTTAACTGAACAGATTTAATGCTACCTCTCTGTACTGGAGTACGATGCAGCTTCACGCATGGGGAAAAATGCAGAGGAGTCATTTGATTAGTTCAGCAAATCTAAATTAATTAGGATCTAACATTTTTCTGCTACTAATCATTAATAACATTACTAAGCCATTTTCTGAGAGCCTTCATATGATTGGAAAAAAAACACAAAAATAATAGAACCTGAGTGTGATGGGAGGGACAAATCACTCAAGAAGCCTGTTCCACCCAACCTGCTCCCAAGCAGCCAAGATGTCTGCCTTAGGACCCCCGAGCCTATCCACTGGTCCACTAGGAGGAAGACGGTTCTGAAGCTTAGGATCTCTACTTGCAGCAGCAAGAAAATTTATCCAGCCTTACAGGCTTAGTAGGCAATTGGACCAGCACCAGCACCTCTGGTCTATCCTTCTCATAACATTTGCATACTTATACTTGCACTCTCCACAACCTCCCTATTTGAATCTCTCAACCATCACCGGATGCTCTGAGGAAATGTTTCTGCAGAAAACATTATAAGAGCTCCCTGCTCAATTCGAAATGCCTTTTATAGGCTGCCTAGGTCTTTTTGTAATTAACTGGTCATTAGTGAGCCACCTGTTCACCTCCCTCCACTTGGAGGAGGAAATGCCACAAAATTAGGGGGAGTTGTCCCATAACAACAGCTAATGGTAGTGTGCAAATGCTGCCATCTGTCCCAATCCTTCCCGCAGCTTCCATTCCTCCTAGTGGGCCAGTGGACACTCTTATAATAGCTTTCTTGAGTGTTTGTCTCCCATTTTTATTTATTAAATAATAATAATGAGTCATTACATTCATCTTTGACCTAATTGGTCATAATTACAAAACTTGTAATTATAATTTAACACAAAGTATTTTGCAAAAAGGATAATAGTAGAAAATAATTATTCTAAAAAATTGGGTAGGTGACAGTTATCCCCAGTGGAGTCGCCATTCTGTTGTGAGGAAAATGCACCTATAGTTCAGGGGAGAAACTACAAACTTATAGTGATAAAGATAGACTTACAAGCATTCTGCAAGTACAACAAATAAATGAAGAGATTAGGGTTTAGAGATGTATGCACCTTATTTAGAAGGTTGGTCCTAGCTTTTCCTCCCTCGCTCTTCAATGGTTATCCCGTATCGCAATGCCTAAACCTGCAAAACAACTTGATACCTTTCTCAAATACATTTGACTACTTATATAAGATTGATATTCATGACAGAAGAAGACATCAGACTATAATCAAACAATAATCAAACCCAAGACACATTAATAGATTATATTTGGAAAGAGAAGAACGTCTGATCTTTATTAATGAATGAAAGAAAGTACATAAAGTTATACCTTCTTTCAAGCTTGGCACTTCACGAAACCTAGATTCAAGGTCTCCTGCTTCCGTTCTCCAATGATTCCAGCCTCTAATCAACTATGCTAGGGTTTATCAAAACTAAAGCACAAGAGAGGGGGATGAGGGTCTCCATTCCTCGAGCATAACTTTTTTATAGGCTTGGTCCCTTCACATGGCCCTTCTACCCTCCTTATATAGTCAGTGAAGGAGAGGAAAAGAAGTTATAACCGAGTAGGAAGTTCCCAAACCAACTTAACTTACCCAAATTTCGAGATTTTGACTAGTACAGGAATGTGCTCTACTCTGCAGTAAACAAACTAGTGCACATGTGGAAGTGGGTGCTACTTTAATGAAGCACGGTAGCGCATATGCCCTACTATCATGCCTGTGTACCAGCGCACATGTGAAAAAATGGCCAAAAACAGGCTTTTCTGCTCATTTTCAAGAGATGGTTTGGTCTGGAAAAATGTTCCTAATGGTCATAAACATGAAATAGGCCAAGAGTGAGGTAATTTCAACCATTTTTAGTGTCCCAAATGACCCCTCAATCCACAAGTGTCCTGTTGTGTGACTATACTTGATCTCAAGAAGTGTCGTCATTGTTGGTTTAAACTAACCCAGAGGTTTCCAATTAGACCCAGGTTCTTTGCGGTTCTCCCTTTAACCAACAAAACCCCTTTGCATCGGCCATTTCGGCAACAACCTGCGAGCAGGTTGAGGTCTCACCCGAGGTGTATCTTATGGGGTACTGCGGAATCAGGTTTCCACAGTAAATGATGAGTTCTTTATATGAACAAGTTGTGTAGCGCAGGACAGAAGGATGGCGCTGAGGGGCAAAGTGATGCAGTACGCAGCAAGATATACGCTGCGAGTAGTACTGTGCAATGGAGGCAACACTGCGGGCCTCACTAAGGGTTTCTTACTGCTGCAAATCTTCTACTGGACCTACGAATTACCCACACTTATCCTCTACTTGGAAGATCTCGGAAACGTTAAGGCACTGAAATGAATATCACTCATCCATTCATTCAGGCAATTACTGGTTATCTTTCTAGCATTCATTCTAGAACTTGGATTATTACAATGTGAACTGAAATGATAGACATGACTAACTGTGCTACATTCCTTCACTGTGTTTAAGAAAGTATTTAAGCTTAAACGACTGATTCACGATCTTAACATAGAATTGAAATGTTTGCCATTCATCTACTTCCATGGAACCTAGCATATCATTCCCAAACTTCTCCTATTGTTAAATGCATATCAAAGTTCTCATATTACAACATGTAAGGAAACATTCAAGCATTCATTCTATAGAAAATATAGACAGTCATTCATTCATAAACATCATCACATAAAACAGGATTTAACGTGGTTCACTTCCCCGGATGGAAAGCTACGTCCACAAGAACGGTTGGTAATATATTACTTTCAAAAGGGATGGGGCAACTGTTCTTAGTCTGCGCACTCAGCTGCAGACTCTCCTTTCTCTCGGCTAGGTCTCTGCGCACACAGCTGCAAGGCCTTTACAATATTCTCAGCTCAGAGAGATTTTGCAATACAAAAAGGTTATCTCCAGATTACTCTAATAACTAGCATCTAGTATCCAAAAATAAAGCAACCCTAACAACAACCTTGAACCTTAAGAAGCCCTGAACTCGAATCCCCAATCAACTAACCAACCCCCATCCCATACAATAGTGTCTTCTTAAATAGATCATGCCCAAAGGTCATGTTTGTACAATGTCGAAGACCTAAAACCCAAAACCCTAAGGGTTCCAAAACTACGTCAGTTTTCCAAACCGGCTTGCTGGCTCCTGGTAGCGTCTGCTTGATCATGGAGGATCTCCACATCCTCATTCTATCGCTATCGGCCTTCCTGTCTCATGCGTGTCTACAGGCTACTTCTTCCAAACCATTTTTCTCTAATGGTTTTACCTTCTAAGCATGCCAAACGTTGCTTTCCTTAACAACCCACATGTGGCCGCCTTCCTATTTTGCCTACGTCTGCCGCTTGGCAATCCTAGAATATCTTTCCAAAAATGGTTGCTACTGGTTGAGCCAGTAGCTACACTTGATACTTGTCCAGCACACCGCTTTGCTGGCTCCACGTGGCCTGCTAACTTCGCAACACTACTTCGGCGCAGTACTGGTCTTCGCATCACGGCCAAGACTTTGATACTGCACGCAACTCCGCAGTCTGGTCAAAAGTTGAATGCTACGCGCAACTTCGCAGCATCCCCAATACTTAGCCAAAATTGTATTTCTGAGCTGCTCTCAGCTCAACTTTCCCTACTTGCCTCAAAAATGTGCTTCCAAAACTTTATCTCAACCTGGGCCCAACATGCCCCTAACACTTACATGTGGCTCGTCCCCGAGCCACTGATTATTTAAGCTGTCTCACTCTGCACCGCGACCGGTGGAATGAAATTGGCCATGAACTCATCATATGTACCGCACAACTGCACCACTACTTCTCTTGTATCCTCCTCAACCTATTTAATTGTCTCAAGCAGTGTTGGAGTTATTTCTTGTCCAATTTGGTCTTGTACCTGCTCCTGGTTATCGCGCAGTTCTACTAACTTATCTTCAATCTGCTACGATACCGCCATGGCATTCTCCAGGAGCTGCTGCAACTGATTATCCATCTCAGTCTCTTTTTTTCATAATTCCTGTACTTCTTTCTTTAGGCCAGATATCTCCTTGTATCTCGGCAGCCTTTCTCTGGGTGGCAGAGCTTTAACCTCTGCATTCAACTTGTCCAGTGCGGTCTGTTTTTCTTATACCGTAGTTTTGACCTGCAGCAACCCTTGATCCTCTTCAAGGGTCCTGATTGCCTATGAAACCTTATCCAGGAGAGATTGGCACTTAGCCATATCACTTGTAATTCTTTTCAAGGCGGCACTCACTGCTTTCTCTCTGACTTGCTGTTCAGTTAATGGCACCTGCTTATTCAACTTATCCTTCAATGTGGCAATATCGGCCTCATAATAAATCTCTTTATCATGCATCTCCGTCTGCAAGGATCTCACCTTATCTTCGATCCTCAGAACTGTTTCTGCAGGATCATCCTGGATTTCTATGCCTTTAATATCCTTCACCACATTGGATATGGTAGTCTCCAAATTTTTTCGGCGGTCCAGTTCGTTTCGCAGCTGTATTTCTGCCTGCAGCTGAATTTTCCTATTCGCTGCGGTGAGCTCTGCTTTTAACTTCATTGATTCAACCATCTGTTCATGCATCTCCTCAATGATCTGCGTGTGGAGGAAGTGCAATCCTGGTAAAGGGATTTTGGCTAAGTCAAGCTCTACCCTCTCGACTCCCTTTGTGTCCAAGACAACTTGTTCTGCCATCAACAATGCAATAGCCAATGGGTCCACATGGACAATTATAGTCTTCGACAGCAGCGTTATTGCTAGATGTTGGCTTCCTTGTTGCGAGTTCCCTACCGACCTCCTTTCATCCCCTGCTTCCTACAGAAAAATAAGGCTTTTCTTTCTTCATTAGGCCTTGCATTGCGAGCCGTGTCTTGTGCAGGTCATCCTGGATGACCATGTCCTTCCTTTCTTTAGCCACCATAAGCTCCTTCATCTGTTCTGAGATTGTTTCAGCTATCATCTCGTAGTCATCATCATTGACTCCGATTGAATCTTTGTGGCCTTCACCTTTTTCCTCAAATTTGGCTTCTCTGAAGTCTCAACTTCTTTTCTCTTCCCTGTTTCTTCAATGATTGGGCATGAGAGCGGGATCGGCTCATCTTCTGCTGAGTCTGTCTCTACGTCCATAACCTCTACGCGGAACTCTGGTGGCCAATATTTCATGAGGTCCTCAATATCCTGCTCATACATGATGTACTTTCATGGGAACCACTCCGGTTTCCTCGTTTGTGCTTTTGGCGATATGAAGATACATTTCATATCCGCCTCAAAGTCGATGATGCAGATATACTTCACCGTGACCTGCTTTGTAATGCGGGGTGTCTTTGTGATTGCGTGGCGCAGCTGAATATAGTATTGGTAAAAGACTTATGTTTTCGCATGCTAGCGCTCTGCATTTGTGCTTGCCCAAAGGTTGAAAAACTTAAACCCTCTAGGATCCTTGGTGTCCATAGTGACGCGTGCATAATCTCGTGGCTCCTTCCATCCACACAAAGCAATCAGGACGATGAGCCAGGTGAAATGGAACTAGCCACCATTCACCTGTGTGTTGTTGAGTTCTTCAAGGAACTCACTCAACAAAAACTGACACCAATTAAAGTTGTTTCCTTCGGCCGCTGCGGCACCAAGGAGTATTGCGCCCACAGGAACCTCCGAAGGCCTAGCTGTTTTGAGTATCTTTCCTGCGAGCAACTGTGTTACAAATCTTGTTTCTCTATCCTCTATATCTTCTGTCGGGAAACCTCTTTTTTCCTTCACCACTGAATGGGTTTTCTTCATCTTCTCAACAGCCTCTTTTTCTTTGCTCTTCCCCTGGAAGAATTGCTTAGGATCCTTACCGCGCTTGCTTAGCCTGGTGATGCAGTGGATCAAATCAATTTTAATATCAATGTTCCTATCCATCCACAAATAACCTTGGTGGATTCACGCCATGAGTGTGCGAACCACGATATTAAGTTCTGGAGAATGATCAAAATGTGGCAATCTCAGCAAGTTCAGTAGCCTCGACTGAATGACAGGTTCTAGCCAACTGTCAGCTACCAAGTTCAAAGTTCCCTTGGCATCCTTTTTCCAGCACATATACTGGTCTGGTTGAAAATCTGGGTATTTGGGAACATCTGGCTCGTCTTTCTTCATTCCCAAGAGGTCATAATCCTCCCATTTACAATCTGCTATCTTTCCCAGGATATTCTTAGCAACGTTTACATGCTTTGAGATAGGTGACAGCGGGATGTCGTGTCTCGCATTCTTGGACAATTTAAACACAAGGGCATTCATTTCCCGTGGGGAGATATATTCGGGTGTCATCTTCAAGGGTTCTGTCTGAAAGACTGGCGATTTCTGTGCCGAGGAGCCCATCTTTATGATGTTGGATCGAGGTGCAGTTATGAATTTTCCTGCATCGTCGGATTAATTCTTGGTGATCTGCGGGATCCTTCACCTTGTTCTATGGCGACCTTCTTAACTGGAGTTTTCATTAACTGCTGAATCCCTCCATGCTGAAAGATCCTCAATGTTTCTTCAATGGTCAGTTCTTCTTCTCTAAAGGAAGGTTCAGACATTCATTAATGAGTTAGCGGTGAAGGTAGACAGAATATAGATGGTTACTAGCTCAAAGAGGTTAATCACAAGAAAATTCTAAGTGCTTGGTAATGCCCGCGAGTCTCCCAACGGTGTTATTTATAGGTGTAGCAGACCCTCTCCCACGCCCTTCAATGGCTAGATAAGCAATTAATGTGTTGTCCGTTGGCGAATTTGAGCGGATCCTTCGGTCTTTTATGTCGCCAGCATGCTCAGAATGACTATCTTCTCTTTAAATGTTGAAGCGGTTGCTACAATGGTCATCTAACGTCTATTTTTCTGAAAAGCCATGCAACAGCTATTTTTCTCTGAGTGTTGTGCCGAACTGTACAGCAAGCCATTTTCAACCCTGCGTGGCTACTTTGCAGTGTCAAAAATTTCCAACTGCGCGGCTTCCACTATATATATATATATATATATATATATATATTTTTTTTTTTATTTTTTTTTTGCGCAGCTTCAACAGTGCTATGCGGTGCATCGATCATTCTTCTTATCATACCTTCTTCCTTTTATCATACATGTACAGACTCCTTTACATTTATACTGTCCACTTTCAACTGTACTTGACACTTAGAACTTCCTTCCTTGGCTCTTTATTCAGGGTTCTGCGAAGCAGTGCTATCATGGTATAGCTTTAGCCTATTTCCATTTATCAAAGTTGGCAAGGTATCACCAGCTAAATTGGCTAACTGTACTGCACCAGTGTTAGTAACATGTATCACAGTATATGGGCCAAGCTAATGCATCTTAAATTTACCAGGGAATTTCATGAATTTTCTATCATACAAGACGACTAGATCACCTACCTGAAAACACTTGTTCTTTATATGGAAATCATGCCATGCTTTCTCGCGGTCCTTCTGAGCTTGCTAGTGGAAGCCTGCGATGACGCAATCTTCCTCCAATCCCAGTAAGTGTAGTAATCTTTCTTCTAGAGCTTCATAGTCTGTCATCCCTGTAAATGCAGCGATTCTCAAACTAGGGACAATGTATTCCATAGGCATTATAGCCTCTTTCCCATAAACCAACCGAAAGGGTGTCTGTCCTGTCAATTTCTTGCATTTGGTCCTGTATTCCCATAGCATAGATGAGACGTGCAGGTCCCAATCGTCTCTATTTACATTGCACACCTTAGTGAGTGCGTTCTCCAATATTTTATTGAAAACCTCTACAGTATCATTTTCCTGTGGATGATATGGAGTACTGCGCTGATGACGAATGTGGAATTCCTCTGTAAGCACCTCAATCGTCTTGTTCAAAAAGTGAGTACCTTGGTCACTCATCAAAATCTTCAGACAGCCAAATCTGGTGAATACTTCTTCAAAAATAAACTGCGCAGCAGTACTGGAGCTGTAGTCCTTAACTGCTTTTGCTTCCACCCATCTGGTGAGGTAATCTGTAGCAGTAATAATATACCTTGCACCCATTCTTTTTCCTGGTGGGTTTATAGGACCCACAAAGTCTATTGCCCATTTTTCAAATGGCTGCAGTGTCAACTATGGATTCAATGGAATCTCATCTCGGCTTGATGGTTTTCTTATCCTCTGACAGACATCACAGTTCCTACAATGTTCTTTGGCATCTTTATGGAGCGTAGGCCACCATAGCCCTGCCCGCAATATCTTTTGCGTAGTAGCCCTTCCTGCATAGTGACCTCCCGCGATTCCTGAGTGTGCATCGGCTAGAATAAATGGATTCTCATGATTGAGTATGCACCTGCGCAGGACTTCATCCAGCCCAAGTTTGTATAATTGTCCTGCAATTATAGTGAAGTCCGTGGCACGCACCACTAACTATTTTTTCTGTTGGACCGAGAATTCCTAGGGTGCCAACCCTGTGGTTACGAAGTCAATGATATCCTTGTAATAATCATCGACAACCTGTATACTAAATAACTGTGCATCAGGCAGACTATCTTCAATATTCGTCGGCTCCTCTCCTGACTCGATCCTTGACAGATGATCATGTCCCAAGTTCAATATACCTGGCTTGACAATAATTTCAAAGTCATATTCCTGGAACAGCAATAGCCATCGGCATATGCATCCCCCTAACACTGGCTTGTTGACCAAATATTTCAATGCAGAATGGTCAGTAAACATAAGGAAGTGCGATCCCAACAAGTAGTGTCTAAATTTCTGTAGGGCATATACCATTGCAAGGCCTTCCCTCTCAGTAGTAGTATAGTTCTTCTCTGCTGTTGAAAGCTTTCTGCTAGAAAATGCAATAGGGTGGTCAATACCTCCCTCTCCTGGCTGAGCTAACACGATCCCTAGGGCAATACATGATGCATCAACATGGACATGGAATGGCTTCGTCCAGTCTGGAAAGACTAGAATAGGCACAGTCACCATCTTTTCTTTTAATGTGTCAAAACCCTATTCGCATTCTGCGTTCCAAAGGAACGGTGCCTCTTTCTTCAACAACTTTTCCATTGCTACGGTTATCTGTGCATAACCCTTTATAAATTTCCTATAATATCCAGTATGGCCTAATGTAGATCGTAACATCTTGACTGAATTTGGTGTTGGTAAGTTTTCAATAACTTCAATCTTCACAGGGTCTACCATCAATCCTTGCTTACAGACAATGTGGCCAAGTAAAATTCCATAGGGCACACAGAAAATACACTTTTTCAAATTCAAGGATATTTGATGCTGTCAACACTTCTCGAGCATCATGCTTAGATTCAGACAATGATTTTTCAATAGACCAAATACAGTCCAATCATCAAAATACGCTTCTAAAAACTTGTGCATAAAATCTTTAAATGTTGCGACGGCGACTCTAGAGAATATGGCAGGTGCGTTCTTGAGACCAAAAGGAATAACGGTGTACTGGAATGACCCCCATTCTGTAGCAAATGTCGTCTTATTCCTATCCGCAAGATCAATCCTGATCTGATGATAACCAGAGAAACCATCAGTGAGAGAATATGCCTTATTTCCTCCAACGTTATCAAGCACTTCATCTGTGAATGGAGTATGAAATGGGTCATGCATGGAAGCATCATTGAGCTTTCTGAGATCCACACAAATCCTGATCTCACCTTTTGCTTTCTTGTCTTGAACAACCATGGGGCTAATCCATTCGGATTCTTCGATTGGTTCAATGATTCCTGCTTCTAGCATCTTATCGAGTTTTGCGCGAACTTTTTCCTTGTAGCGCGGATTCAATCTGTATCGCCTCTTCTTGACAGGCTTAGCACCTGGATTTAAAGGTATTTTCATGACCCTTAGGTCTCCCAAAATTCCTTTCATATTTGTAAATTTTGTTGGAAATAGTTCCTGATACTCATGTAGGGTATCTGCGATCTCTGCAATAGTCTGATCGTCCCAATAATCTCCTATTGATGCGAACTTCGGCTCTTTGTCTGTGCCAATGTTCACTTTTTGTGTTTTTATTGGTCCAGTCATATCTGTGATTTCCAAAGGAGGTCCTTCTACCTCACACGTGCCTTCTGATTCTAGTATATCTATGTTGCGCGATTCCTCCTCATCGTCTTCATTTGTATCATTGGTATCTTCAGCTAAGTTGTAACACTCAATCAAGTTCTCTTCATGTTCCTTCCATTCTGACTATAGGTGCGTAGGAACGCACTCTATCCCAAAAAACTCCTACAATGTTATGTTTTGATGATGACAGTCATCCTAGAATATGCACTTCTTGATTAGCTGTAATGCTTCATGGATTAATGGATTCTCGTCTTCAAAATTGAATTCCTTCCGGAAGTTCACAGCGAGCAGCTCCCAATCAGTGAGTTCACTGCACAGCTCCAGGTCGAGGTACCATTTTTCTGGGATACCTGCATCCAATGTATGTACAAATAAGTGTACCCATTCTGTAAGTGGTCTTTCCACCCATGCCTTTGAACAGATTTCAATGTGCTGACTAGGGTCTGTCTGTCCATTATACTTTTTGAAGGGTAAAGAAACCTTTTCAACGAACCGGATTTGCATCTTAGTTCTACATTGATCCCAAGTGGTCAATGTTTTCTTATGTGCATTCCACCATCTGGCAGGTGTATCGCACAACGCTATATCTAAAGCTGGCAGTCTATGCTCATCTGGTATAACTGTAGTATATTCCCTTATGAAACTGTAAACATTAGCAGAACCATCATATGTGGGAATAGGGCTCACCTCTTTTCCGATCCAGTGCAGTGATTTCATAACCTGTGCACATATTCTTGCTGATACTTCATGCATGCGGCTTTGCCAATTCTCCAGTCCTATATCTGAGTCAGAGATACAAGAAGTGTCACATCACCAGTTAAGCGTACCGTCCGCAGTAGGATTAATGTAGTCTTCCTTGTTCGCAGTTAGCTGGTATAGTCGGTCTAAATCTTGAGCTTGGGATTCCTCCTAAATCGGCTCACTATATCTATCACCATCTTTAGGATCCAATGGTGCGATGACCCTAAGATGCTGCCCTTCAAATATCATCTTCTTTGTCTTCAAGTTTATGATAGCCAAGTTATCCATAGCCTAATCAATTCCCAATATTGTTGGAAAAGGTTGACTATCATCCACAATTTCAATAACCTCAAAGTCTGCATGACTCTATACTCCGTCGATGTCAACTACTACATTAGCTAAGTAGCCAAAAGGTATGACCTTCTCCTAATTAGCAATTCGTAACTGGATAGGTGACCAGAGAAACTTTGGTCCACCCATCTACTGCCATGTCTGCTTAGTCAAGACATTCACTTTTGATCCCAGATCAAGGATGACTTCATCCATTTCAAAATCTCCTATCTGCGCAGTAACCCTCATCTCTCGGCTTGTTCTTTTGTGCTTCCTTGTATGATGTACAACACTATCTGGAGTCTCTGTTGCAATCTGAGGTTCATACTAGCTGATAAGCTTCTGGAGCTCTACTATGGCTTTTTCGCTTTTTAGTAACTTCATGCAGCTTCGCAAGAACTGCGCAACAGAAGTACGGACATCTGTCGCAGTACTTGTTTTGTCATACGGAGCCGGCATGTCTCCAACATGCGGTGTTTCACTACGCAGCGGTATCCTTGATGACTTATCTTCTGGTTCTCTAAAGGTATCCCGCACGTCAATGAAAATCTCCTTGTTGTTCTATAGGTTAAGAGGGGGTTCTTTTCCTAGAGCTTTCCTTATCCCTACTGTTTCAAGGGGATCCTTCTTCGTATGTGCTTCCCCTGATGTTGAAGCTTCCGCTCCTCTGTCGCAGCCTGTCTCAGCGCCACTGCGCATGACCACATTGATGCTCGGATCCACTGGTCTATTCTCTACTGCGATCCACTGGATGTTTGGATTCGGAGCCTTTGTTCGTCTTCTCTTCTGCATTTCCACCTATAATACTGGGAAATCTTCAATGACATGCTCAAATGATTTACAATAATTGCACATAGTGCATGGGTTAACACAATCCCTAGACATGTGCCCGGGTTGGCCACAGTTATAACAAATGACTTGGCCACAGCCTCTTCCCTGTGCCGGACCAACATTTTTTCCTTTGCCGCGGTATCCACCACCACGACCTTTGTATCCTCCTTGGTCATATTGTGCATTTTCTTGTTTTGGCTGGGTATCTTCTTGTATGCGGTACAAGCCAGCGCCTTGCATTTAGTCCATATCCCTTTTTCTTTCATTCATTAATTCTTATGCGCGGTAGTTGGATTCATCATGTCCAAATAATTTACAGAAGTTGCAGTATAAATTCTTAGGAGTTTTCACACATTTTTGGATGAGGTAACAGTCTTTAGGTCTATGTCCTGTGGTTCTGCAAATTTCACACCATGGGGCCTAATTCTGATTTAATGGGTTAGGCGCACCACTGTTAATATAGTCACGGAATAGAGGGAAATGCTCGCGGTCATGACCTTCTCCTTTACAACTTGTACACCAGACCTCCTATCTAGGTTCATATTTTTGTTCTTTACAATTTTTCATACTTTGCAGTTCAAGTGTTAGGGTGGTCAGCTGGTTCTGGATCTGAGACATCCCAGAGCTAGTATCACCAATCAGTGAAGCTTCCAGCTTCATTGCAATTTCCAAGGGCTCTACCTGGGATAGAACCTTCTGCTGCATCAATGGTAATCTGATGTGAGGTAACAGCGCAGCAATGAACCATTCTTTATGTTGTTCTGGCGGTATAACAAAACTTACTTGGTCTAGTAAGGTCTTAAATTTCTGATCAAATTCCCAGACCATTTCAGTTTGTCTCTACTTTATTTCCTTCAGCTCAGTTATACACTGAGACTCAGACTTAGGTTTCTTGAACTCTGCCACCAGCGCGACTTTAATTTCAGCAAGGGTTCTCAGCTGTACGGTAGAGTATTTCATAAACCAATGTAAAGCTCTATCCCTGAAAGTGGTGATGAGCTGTGCTTGCTTCACGGCATCGTCCTGGATTTGTCTTACACTCCATACAGATTCACAAAGGAACCAATGCTAATCAGGGTCTTCTAGGTCAATTCCTCTGAATATTGGCAGTTTCATATCAGTGTTTTCCATTGTGCTACTAGGTCATGGGGCGTCGAGATTAGTGCACGGCTACTATAAAGGGATCTGCGTATTAAATATAAATGGGACTATCGGGAGAGATGGACTACGCTGAGTCTTTTGCGGGGTGGGATGCGTAGCGGATGGGTTTTGCGATAAGGGTGGCGCGGTTTGTGTAGCCGACGGATTCTCAGGGGTAAATGGTTGTGCAACTTCGCTATCAAGATCGCAAGGGATCTCAGTATCTATATGAAGTTTAGGGGCTTCCTGATTCTTATTAATTTTATATCTCTTACCACTTCTAAGAGTATGTGTCTCTTCGTCAGAATCAATATATGTACTGTTTATCATGACAAACTTCAAGCATATTACTGCATTCTTAGAACACCTTTTGTCAGCTAACAGCATCTTAATGTATAGACTGAGATTGTTCAGAAACTTACCTTGGAATCCTCCGAAAAAGTGTGCTTCTGCTTGGCTGTAGGATTTGAGTGTGTCTACAGCAAATTATGTTACAAAGCCTTCTAGCATATGATCGACCCAATAATCAATTGCGCGTGACAATGGGCTGTCTAACGCTTTAAGCTGCGCTATGAGCTCGGGAGTCCACTCCGTAGGAACTCCTCCTTGGAAAAAGTTTTTCTTCTCTGCGAGTCGTGAGATCCACTCATGCAGCTCGTTTGGAAACAATGCCCAAAATATCTCATGAATGTCGTCCAACAGATATCTATCCGACCACTATGTGTCACTTAGACACGGATGTCTATTTTCTTGTCTATTAAAATCGCTTATGGTCTTATCCCACCAAGCTTGGATTTCTGTCTTTTCAGGATGCCAATAGTCAGACCCTTTGGGGAACTGATATTCTTCTTCACACATCATGATTGCAACTCATCATGGATTCTAGCGCGGAAACAGAACCATTTGTTGGTTTAACTTGACCCATAGGTTTCCAATTAGACCCAGGTTCTTTGCAGTTCTCCCTTTGACCAACAAAACCCCTTCGCACCGGCCCTTTCGGCAACAACCTGCGAGCAGGTTGAGGTCTCACCCAAGGTGTATCTTATGGGGTACTGCGGAATCAGGTTTCCACAGTAAATGATGAGTTGTTTATATGAACAATCTGCGCAGCGCAGGACAGAAGGATGGCACTACGGGGCAAAGTGATGCGGTACGCAGCAGGATCTACGCTGCGAGCAGTACTGGGTGGTGGAGGCAACACTGCGAGCCTCACTAAGGGTTTCTTACTGCTGAAAATATTCTAACAGAACTGTGAACTACCCACACTTATCCTCTACCTCGAAGATCTCAGAAATGTTAAGGCACTGAAATGAATATCACTCATCCATTCATTCAAGCACTTACTAGTTATCTTTCTAGCATTCATTCTAGAACTTGGATTATTACAATGTGAACTGAAATGATATACATGACTAACTGTGCTGCGTTCGTTCACTGTGTTTAAGAAAGTACTTAAGCTTAAATGACTGATTCATGATCTTAACATAGAATTGAAATGTTTTCCATTCATCTACTTCCGTGGAACCTAGCATATCATTCCCAAACTTCTCCTATTGGTAAATTCATATCAAAGTTCTCATATTACAGCATGCAAGGAAACATTCAAGCATTCATTATATAGAAAATACAGATAGTCATTCATTCATAAACATCATCACATAACACAGGATTTAACGTGGTTCACTTCCCCGAATGGAAAGCTACGTCCACAAGAACGGTTGGTAATATATTCCTTTCAAAAGGGATGGGGCAACCATTCTTAGTCTACGCACTCAGTTGCAGACTCTCCTTTCTCTCAGCTAGGTCTCCGCGCACACAACTGTAGAGCATTTACAATCTTCTCATCTCAGAGAGATTTTACAATACAAAAAGCTTATCTATAGATTACTCTAATAACTAGCATCTAGTATCCAAAAATAGAGCAACCCTAACAACAACCCTGAACCTTAAGAAACCCTGAACTCAAATCCCCAATCAACTAACCAGCCCCCATCCCATACAAAAGTGTCTTCTTAAATAGATCATGCCTGAAGGTCATGTCTGTACAATGTCGAAGACCTAAAACCCAAAAACCTAAGGGTTTCCAAAACTGCGCCGATTTTCCAAACTGGCTTGCTGGCTCCTGGTAGCGTCTGCTTGATCATGGTAGATCTCCACATCCTCATTCTATCGCTATCGGCCTTCCTGTCGCACGCATGCCTACAGGCTGCTTCTGCCAAACCTTTTTTCTTTAACGGTTTTATCTTCTAAGCGTGCCAAACGTCGTTTTCCTTAACAACCCATACATGGTCGCCTTCTTGTTTTGCCTACGTCCGCCGCTCGGCAATCCTGGAATATATTTCCAAAAATTGCTGCTACCGGTCGAGCTGGTAGCTACACTTGATACTTGTCCAGCACGCCGCTTTGCTGGCTCCATGTGGCCTTCTAACTCCACAACACTGCTTCGGCGCAGTACTGGTCTTCGTATCACGGCCAAAACTTCGATGTTGCGCCCAACTCCACAGTCTGGTCAAAAGTTGGATGCTGCGCACAACTTCGCAGCATCCCCAATACTTAGCCAAAATTGTATTTCTGAGATGCGCTCAGCTCAACTTTCCCTGCTTGCCTCAAAAAGGTGCTTCCAAAAATTTATCTCAACCTGGGCCCAACAGTCATGCGACCAAGGGATGAAAGTGTCGTCACTGATGGAGAAGTGTCATTTTAAGCTATAACAACTCCCGGACAGGTTCACACCTTGTCCACTTCCACTCCATCGTCTGATGTACACAATGTGCAATCAACGAAACTATTGGGTAACTAGCAACCTGGTGGTAAGAAAAAGGGGAGAAATAATCGTAGGGGTGGAAACAATGGAAGTAATAACAATAGCAATCATAATACTCCTCATAAAGAGAATTCCAAACCTCCTCGGGAAGGCGGTAATGTTGGAGAGGATCATAAACCTAGGTGTAAGGTGAAATTCCCTTGCAAGCTTTGTGGGGAGGATCATCTTACTCACTTATGTCCTCGAATTGAATAAGCATTGAAGCATTTGGCACAGATCCCAACTGTGTTGAAGGATCCCCTTCCTCATCATCAACACATGGCTTCGCATGCTCCCACCACTGGTTATGGTACTAATGAAACGGAAACGTCTTCTTCCAATACTAGTGGTTATGGATGTGTGAATATGGTTTAGTCGGAGGTTTGTGTTGCTACTCGTCAGCGCGATTATGGTGCACCACAACCTAATTTGGGGAGTGAGCCTCCCCCTCCTCCTGACAATTCCTTGCATATCGAGAAGCCCTCCATTATGCCATAGATACCGAAAGGTGTTCTCAAGCACTCTACGCATAACCCCAATGCTCCAGCCACCCAAAACTACTCCATCGTAGAAGATTTGGGCCAAACTCCGTGTGCCATGTCGGCTCTTGAAGTTTTGCAAGCCTGTCCTTCTCAGAAGCATGTCCTTTTGAGTGCATTAGGAGTTCAATATGGGGGAAATCCTAGTGTTATCAAGTTCGATACTACTGATGTCCAGCCTTGCTTACCTTACCACGTGGATTTTCAAATCCATGTGGTTTTCCTTAAGAGCTTTGTCAAACGTACTATGGTTGATGAAAGTTCCTCCACATCAGTAATGTCGTTAGCCTGTTGGAAAGCTCTTGGCTCTCCTCCTCTACTAGTTTCTAGAACTACACTCACTACATTCGATGGTAGATCTTTTACGCCGCATGAAATTATCCCTTCCCTTGTTGTCTCCTTGGGAGGTAAGTCTGTGCCTATTGAAGTCGAAGTGTTTGATGCGCCCATCGACTACAACCTTTTACTGGGTTGGAATTGGATGTACACTATGAAGGCTGTCGCGTCTACTGTATTTAGAGTTATCTACTTTCCCCATGAAGGCAAGATTGTGACAATCGATCAGCTGGATTATGTTTGCACTCCTTCCACAACATCCGTAGTCCCGCAAGCTTCTAATTCTCATCCAGAAACTGGGAACATAGGTGTTGGAATGTACCCTTCATTGATGGGAACTTTTAACCATTCTACACCTGTGAATTTTATTGGAACCATTACCGATAATGCGTCTCCTCCTTCAAATAATATGTTATTCCGGACCTCTTATTTAGATGATCCATGGACTTTACCGTCCACGAATTCCATGTATGGAGACATTGCACACATCGGGATGTCTATGCCTTTATTTGTAGCAGAGCTCGCTTACGATCATATCCAACAAACCACTGCAGATCCGGATATCTCTTCTTCCCAGATAGTTGAAGAAGATCCCGTAATGCTGCCAGTTTGGGCAGCCAACTCATCTTGCTCCCACAATTTCCTTGATGATACTTTACCATCTGATGAAGATATTCTTGAGGCCGTGTGTGGTAGTGAGAGGCCTTGGGAAGATATGCACCATCGCTCTTATTTCCTTCCCAACCTCGAGCTCGTTGAGCAAGAGGAGCTTAGGATGACTCTAGCAGAGATGGTTGGTCACCCTGTGGCCCTTTTGGAGTCGCATGATGTTTTTGCAGAGGGGAATATGGCCAATATTTCCCCAACCACTTCGATCAACATGTCTCGCACTCCCAAAAAGGTGGAGAATGTTTACATCGGTGCCGATTGCACTCCTACGGAGATCGCTATTTACACTGATTTGTTTACGAAACTCCGAGAAGCTTTCGCCTGGGCATACGAGGAGATGCCAGGAATAGACCCCCGCATTGTTGAACACGAGATTAGAAAGTATCCTGATGCTAGACCGGTTCGACAATGCTTACGTGCTGTGAACCCTAGAAAGGCAGCTCCTATCAAGGCAGAGGCGGAGAAACTGCTCAAAGCAGGTTCCATGTACCCCGTTCCCCTTACCGAATGGGTGTCAAACCCCGTTCCTGTGGATAAGAAGTAGGGAACGATCCGTGTATGCACTGATTTTATAGATTTGAACCATGCATGTCTGAAAGACAACTTCCCCACGCCATTCATTGATCAAATATTGGATGCTTGTGTGGGGAGTGAGATTTTTTCATTCATGGACGACTTCTCATGTTATAATCAGATTCAAATCAAACCCGCGGACCAACATAAGACGACATTTATTTGTCCATGGGGAATTTTTGCATATCGGAAAATTCCCTTCGGCCTTAAAAACGCCAGAGCTACTTTTCAGTGAGCCATGACCTATACCTTTCATAATCTTAAGATGATTATGGAAGTTTTCTTGGATGATCTTGCTGGCCATTCTCGCAAGAGAGTGGACCACCCCAAGCACCTCCGTATGATTCTCAAACGATGTATCCACTACGAAATTCGATTGAATCCAAACAAATGCATCTTCGCTGTTAGGATTGGTCGCCTTCTAGGATTCATAGTATCGAAAGAGGGTATTAGAGTCGATCCTCTCAAAGTTGAGGCAATACTTCAGTTGCCTCCTCCGCATAATTTGTTACAACTTTAGAGCCTCCAAGGGAGAGCTACTTTTCTGCGTCAGTTTATAGCTAACTATGCTAATATTACCAAAGGTTTCGCACGCTTATTGAAGAAAGACACACCTTTTATCTGGGATGAGCGAGCCCAGTAGTCTTTCGACACCCTTAAGAAAGCTTTGGTATCGGCCCCTGTGCTTAGTCCCCTGGATTTCGCACGAGATTTCATTCTTTATGTGGCCGCGTCTCAAGAGACTATTGGCATGGTCTTGGTTCAGGTAGATGATGCACTCGTCGAGCATGTTATCTATTATCTCAGTCAAAATTTAGTAGACATTGAGCTAAGGTACACTCACGTAGAAAAGTTGGCACTTGCGACTGTCCACGTAGTCCAGCGGTTACGACATTACATTTTGCTTCGAACAACCACAGTTGTAGCTCACATCAATCCATTTCAGTTCTTGCTATCACGGCGCCTTATCAGGGGTAAGTATAATAAATGGATTGTAATCCTTTAGGAATTTGATCTTGATTTTGCTTCGGCAAAATCGGTGAAATCGTTGGTGTTCACTGAGCTTATGTCGGACCTTCCACGACTTGATGAGGATGTCATTCATAAAGATTCCTTTGTGGATGAACACTTATTTCTTATATCGTCCGAGGACCCTTGGTATGGGGATGTCATTATATATCTCCAAAATTTGAAGTTTCCTCTACATTATTCACGAGAAGAGTGACGGCGTGTGAGACATCATGCTAAAGATTATACTATCGTCGGTGACACTTTGTATCACCGAGGATAGGATTCCATTCTCCGTCGTTGCTTGACTCATGAAGAAGCGGAGCGGGTACTTAATGATTTCCATGCAGGTGCGTGTGGCGGTCACTTATCCGGGCTTGCTACAGCCCAGCGTATCATGCGAGCTAGTTATTTTTGGCCTACCATCTGTAAAGATTGTATTAATGCTATGAAGAGATATCACCCTTTCTATGTGTTTTCTCGGAACATACACTCGCATCCAGTGCCCCTCCATCTGGTCATCACTATCGGTCCCTTCACTAAGTGGCGGGTAGATTTCATGGATTGCAAACCAGCTTTGGCTGTGGGGCGTCACCATATTATCGTGGCCGTGTATTATGTTTCCAAGTGGGCTGAGGCCATGCCTACTGTAAAAGCTGACGGTTCTACTGCATCCCATTTCGTGTTCTACCAGATTATCACTCGGTTCGATATCCCGAAAGAGATTGTCACTGACCATGGCAGTCACTTTCAAAACAAGATGATGGAGGATTTGTCTCTCAAGCTTGGGTTTCGTTAGGAACACTCCTCCTCCTACTATCCTCAAGCGAATGGTCAGGTTGAAGCAGTAAATAATTCTTTGAAGACCATTCTCCAATGTACCATCCAACAAAGCAAGACCAATTGGCATATCATGTTATATCCTACTTTGTGGGCATATCGAACCGTAGTTAAGACTGCCACCGGGTTCTCACCGTTCTAGTTAGTTCATGGTGTGGAGTCACTTTTACCGATTGAATGCGAAATCCATTCACTCAAGCTAGCCATAGAGCTCCTCCCTGATACGACAGAGATTGAGCAACGTTTAGTACACCTCGAGCAACGTCGAGAGGCCACTGTGGCCATCGATGTTAATAAGCATCGTGTCAAGGTTCAATATGAAAGGTCTGTCCGTCCCTGGCAATATGCTGAAGGTGACTTGGTACTTTTGTATGACCGAGCTAAAGAACCCCTGGGGCCAGGCAAGTTCAATCCCATGTGGCACGGTCCTGACATTGTGAGGCATGTCCTCGAAAAAGGAGCTTATGAGTTAGAAGACTATGAGGGAACTGTCTTGAAGGAGCCTATAAATGGGCTTTACCTCAAGCGGTATTATGCTTGAACCTCCGGTTCAAGCTGATACTTTTGTAGACTATTGTATATTTTTTTTGTACATAGTTTAGCTTTCCTTTTGGTTATCGGGTCTGCTGATTAGCCTCTGTTTGATTGACATATGTCAACGGGATCTCCTACATTCTTAGGTTTCACAGATGGTGCTAGACGACATACGCAGCAGCTTGCTTCTACTGCCTGGGTTATCTTCTCACCTGACCACCTAGTTGTGTCCTCAGGAGGTGCTTGTCTCAGTCTTACATCTAATAATGTGGCTGAGTATAGTTCTGTTATTGAGCTACTTCAAGATGCTATTTCACATGGCGTCTAGTCTTTAGAAGTCCGCCTGGATTCACAACTAGTTGTGTCTCAGCTAAATGGGCAGTACCATGTACGAGACGCTACATTACTATGGATATTCCTTAAGGTACGACTCTTGGAGAGACATTTTGTTTCAATTACATATATTCATATTCCGAGAAGTCTTAATTACATATATGATGCATATGCTAACTATGTATTAGATTGGCATTTGTCACATTCATCATGAAGCACATAAATACAAAGACATTCATACATTTGTACATACACACATATAGTAGAACCGAGAACCAAAGTTATATATATATATAAATATGTCCAAAAAATGGTAGTGTCATACAAAACTGGAGCCCGTAGCCCTCAAAAATATACATATCGATACAAAAAATGAGACCCTGAGATATCTATTCCCTTCGAGGAGGTCTAGCTACCGCCTCAATGGGATGTGTCTCATAGAAGTACTGTACTGCATTGGCCACCCACTGCATTGGCCACCCACTGCAGTAGCTGCACCCACTCACCAGGAACACCCACTACTTGGCGCTGCATGGCCTCAGGTAGTCGGGCTACCTTTATCTGTGGTACTCGGGCAACCATCCGTGATATGTTGTGCCGCAATGTATGAAGTGTATGCCCTACTGCAGCATCTGCTGCCTCATCACCTCTACCCCGACAACCATGTCTTGGGAAGCCCTCGGGTCTCACTGGGCCTTTGTCTGCGAGCAAACAGTGAAACTTTAGCACTTGATAATACCACCAAAAATATTTTTTGCATTTTGACTATAGTAAAAAAATCCATAAAAATTTAATAAGCACAAAACCAAAAGAGTACTCACCGATGTCTCCGAACGATGCGTCTGGTGGCAGCGGCATGTCACGGTCCTGTCTGAAGTCTGTCCCCGCATAGGGGTAGTCCTCTATAGCGATCACCTGCCAGTTCCACCAGCGGAAGAACTCCTTAGTATATGGTGACGCCAGATGGCCACCACCCTGTTGTGTCAGGATCTCAGCCCACCGGGTCAGGACTGGATCATGGAGGTTGTGAGGAGGGACATCCACCCTCAGACTAAGCCCCGAAACCCTCTCAAAGAAGAAGCTGCATAGGATACTACCATACCTGAAGTTTTTGGCCTTCCCCTCTTTGCATTCCGTCAGTTGTGTCTTCATAGATACTAGCAGAGTAGTACACCAGTCGAATATCATAGGTTGCATGCATTGTGATGCATAAAACATCACCGGCCTGGATGCTTGGTGCAGTGCTTTGGATCCAGTGATCCACACCAGGGTAGCCACAATGATGTTTGTGCTTAGATCCACTATGGCATTGATGGGAACTTGGCTTCCTACCGCTCGTGTGTTTGCAGGACAATACCGTGCTATGTAGTCCTGAACAGTGATCCCACCACCCACGGTCCGAGACCGAAGACTGGCCACCTCCCCTCTACGGGACAAACCGGTAATGAAATAGATATCCTATACTTCCAGTGTTAGAGTTTTCCCGCTGAGGATGAATTTTTGTGCATCCACATCCCAGTAGTCTATCAAATTACGGAGTAATAGGTTTTGGGCCCTTAAACCCCCTATATTCCAGTACTTGTATAAACCACATGCTAGCAATGCATGTTGCGCTTGCAAATCATTGCGCACGGCCTCATCAACCTAGTCATGCTCTCTTTCCCTCCACTCTAGAACCATCCTGGAGTGCAAAACAAGTAAATTTTGGTCAATTTCATGATTAAAAATTTCTTCACGGCCATACCCGTGGGCTAATTTGTATACAGTGGAGGGTACCCGCGGGCAGTCTATTTTTTGACTGCGCGTTTGGTGCCCTACCCGCGACCCGCATAGTTATAGCCCGCGGGTAGCGCCGAAGCCATCTAGGGATTGGCCAAACAAAAAATCACATCGTCAAAAATTGAAATAAAAGCATTGAAATGAAAGGTATGGAAGTAACCACCAACCTGCTCCGGACGATTCACTGAACGGTCACCTGTAGCTCCCCGAATCGGCAACTGAACTTTCAGGTAAAAACTAACCACTAAACTCCAAATTGGTGAATAGTGCAAATGAATTGTAATTTGGAAAATTTTATTACTATTTATAATTTTCTGGACCCACTTCTCTATTTTTTTTGCCCTTTTTGATCCATTATGAACTAATATCGTGTCATGGAGTAGTGTTTTTTTATAAGATTTCCTTGGCGAAAGTTGTTCTGAACCATTTCACACCTACGGCAGGTACGTTTCACACTTGGCATATAGGTTAGATGCTATTTCCTCATGCATTATGCATTTGACCTATTGACCATTTTCATAACCCTAGGTGCGACCCCGCTTCGTAACTGACACAGAACCTTCACACTGCTATAGAAGTGTCGTTATGTGGCGGTAGGGCTTTTTCGAACATGGGTACCCTAGTTAGAACCCCTTTATGTATTTTGGTGCCCATGCCATTGTTTGTCCTTAGGATTGGGAGTCCTTTGTAGTCACGCCATGACATTGTGATAAAGACTCATACTCTACTTTGTCTTATGTTGGCCATTTCCCTTAAGGAATCCCCGCATTTATATCATGTTGTGATTGCATTGCATCATCCTGCTTGCCACTTGAGCCTTGTGTCAGCTCCCGCTTACTCAGTTGTTAGCCTAGTGCCTGAGCACTTTTCCCTGTCGAGCCCTGCAGAGCTTATATATTTTTCCTTCACAATATTGATGACCTTTTGACCCTGAGGGAACATACCCCCAAGTGTCCACATCCTGCATGCATTTCCTTGCATTGAGCATAGGTATGTTCCACTGCTTGGGACTAGTCTGCTAGCTATTTGACACTCGTTCCCTCACTTGTTGTACTATAAGAAATTTTATTATTTTTCAAGATTTTCCCAAATATGAAAAAGACCAAAAAAATCAAATATTCCAAAAACCGGATGGGATTATGGTCACTATTTCTTGTTGGAAGCTGTTGTGTCTCCTTTGAACAGAGCATTCATTCCACTCCATACATTATGAGTCGGGACTATAGTTGGGCCTTAGGAGCTGTAATTGTTTCTCATTTTTCTCCACCGATTGGTTAAGCTTCCAATCATTATGGAGCCATCTATAATGCCTCCTGCATTGCACAGTTTATGTCAAGTCTATGCTGCCTGAGTCTATCCATCTGCTCATGCTCTTGTTCAAAGGAAGTCCTAAAACCAATGTCGGCCACTCCTCAGATCTCTTGACTATTGCATGTCGGCCATCCTTATTGAGTCAGTATGTTTCACCTGAGATCTTCCAAATCTTTCAGCATTGTTGGTACCTCATGCTGGTCGATGGGGGATGCCTTAATTCCCTCCTTCCAACGAGTCTCATTCCGTCAACTTCAACCCATTTATTCCGGGACTTGAGGCTTAGAGTTAAGTTGAGTACCTTGAGGCTTGGAGTCATTAGTGGAAGGTTCTCTCACCATTGACAATTTTGGGAATACATCAATGTCCCCTGATAGATGGATTCATCCTAGTGTTTGACTTCAACTCATTCATTCACACTCTGATGATTGTGCTCTGCACCTTGATGCCCATTTTCATTATTGGTGGGTCATCTCGCATTTGTCAACGGTATACATCATTGACTGGTAATCAAACGATGTCTCATCAGGTTCGACCCAACTCCTTTATTCACTTGATGGGACTTGCACCGTCGAAGACTTGTGTAGAAGACCCTAGGCGATTGTGGCATTCAGTATGCTACATATGACTTTGACTTTACATTTGAGATATCACCTCTCAGATTTCAACAGTTTGTACATCCAGTTTGCACCACTTGTCTTCTTTTCAGTAGAAGACCATATCTTACTGTAGAGGGATCATGGCTATGATCATTTATGACATGTATCCATTATGTACTGACTATTCATGGCCATTGTATCAGATTGTTGTACTATACCGACATGTATTCAGAGATATTATTATATTATGACGAGTGAGCTGCTCTTTCCACTTGTGTCTCCATCACTCCACTTCTGAGTTTTATAATGTATTTCGGCCATCGTAGCATTAGTCTCTGACCTCATACATTAGGGGGAATCTGTTACATCGTAATCTTCCACCCTATGAGCATCGACATTATTTGGCCTGCAGGATCCATTTCAGTGACTCAGATCCACTCATATCCTTCAAAGATACTTTTTTTCCCTATTTTTATTCCTAGCCGCATGTTGTATCATTATAGCATGCGTACCCACGAGTTGCATCACTATAGCCCCTGTGTATCAAGTGAAATGGTAAAAATCACTAATTTATTACTTTTTACTCCCAAAAAGTGGTCATTGGGTGACCTTTGGCTCTCCATCTTCCCAAGTAACGCCTCGATGTGTCCTTTCACCTACCTTTGAGAGGACTATATATTGAGCACATATGGCTTATGGACGGGAGGAAGAAGAGAATAGAAAGAGAACTCTAGTGGATTTTTTCCCTATCTTGAGTCTGCAATTATTGATCCTTGTAGTTGTGAACCCCTTATGTTCACCTTCCAAACTCCTTTCTAGTTTGAGTTTGCCATTCATGGAGGATTGAAGTGGTGGAGGCACAAGTGGATTGATCTAGATCTTGATTCAGATTGGTTACATTTGCTTCTGATATTATGGACCATTGTTATTGATAATGTTAATGTCATTTTTATATTATATGTGCTTGTTGGATATTGGTTGTCAAGACTAATTTGCAGATTTCAAGTGCATGGATTGAAAGCTCCAACGGGGTTCTACATCAAACGTTTGGATCAAGGTTGGTTACATTTCTCCATTATCTTAACATTGTCATTTATAATAGCATTGTTTTGAGAATTGAGTTGATTTCTGGTAGTCATCTGTCTGTTGTGGTATTCCCAAGCCATAGTGAGTTTTCTCCAATACATTGCAATTGGTAGTGCTCTATAGTGAACATGAGCAAGCCTTCTATGCCAAAGTTCACTTGGCTCCATGGATTCATGTACCATGGCATGTTCAAGTTGTCCCTTCAATTTATATAATCCTCCCTCTTGCTCTCCAATCACTACTGCATCATCTATAGTTTTATCTTTTGGCCACATAAGTACTTGGCCATCTATAAATGAAACCCTCATACCTTTTGCATCCAGTGCAGATATGGAGAGTAGATTCTTCTTGAGCCCAGGTACATATAGAACTTCTTTCATCTTCAAAGACTTCCCAGACTCTAGATTGTAGGAGGCTTCACCACTTCCTTTGATAGGATATTGGTATTCATCCCCAAGTTTCACCTTATGGGGTGACTCATGTTCAGATAAATTTACAAAAGATCCTTTAAACCCAGTCATGTGTTTGGAAGCCCCACTATCAATAAGCCAATCATTACAACCATGAGAGATAGTACCTGTGAGAGCAGAGATTAGAACATACTCTTCTTCACTTGATGAGTCATCATCATCACTTTCTGCTCTAGCCTTCTTCTTGGGAGGTTCATCATCCTCAGCAGCATGAGCATGATATCTCTTCTTATTGCCTTTCTTCTTCTTGTTGAAGTTGTTGTCCTTTTTGTTCTTGGGACAATCTACAGCAAAGTGTCATTTCTCATTGCATGTGAAGCATCTCATGTCTTTCCTATTCTTATGATGGGAGTGAGAGGATTTCTGGTAATGAGAGTGTTCCTTCTTAGGCTTGCTTCTTTTGGTGTGAGCTGTGAGAGCTTGATATTCATTTCCCATATTCTCTTCTTGTGCCACAAGCCTTGCTTCTTCTTGAGAGCATTCCTCCTGTGGTCTGTTGAAGGAGATCAACTTCCTTCTTGCACAAATTCCTTGAATAAAGGAATCCCATGACCTAGGTAGGCCATTCAGAGTGCTCATGACAACTTCACCATTCTCCACCATTTCATCCACCGCTTCAAGTTGTTCCTTGATCTAAGAGACCCTAGAAAAATAAGATTGAATGGTTTCTCCATTCTGAAGCTTTACCCCTTTCAATTGGTTCCGCGGGGTCATTTTCCAATTTATGTTCTTCCCTTCAAATAGCTTGGTCAGGGAATCAAACATCTCTTTAGGTGTCTTTAGAGATGACACATGTGGGATGAGATGGTCCTTGATAGAATCAGCAATGATCCTTTTTTCCTTGACCAATTTCTTCTTGTGGAGGGCTTTAGCCTCTTCTTCCTCTGGGACAGGGACCTCTTCCCTTATGTAAGTATCCGATTCATTTTCTTCCAGGATTAACCCAATCCTATACTTCCATGCTCGGAAGTTATCAACCCCTTCAAGCTTATATTCAAGCTTGGTGTGGTGAGACATCTTTAAAGAGTACTTCAAATGGAAATAGAAAAGATATAGATCTTACCACTTGATTTGCTAAAAAATGGATCTGGTCCCGGACTAGGGTTTGTTAGAGAAACCCTAAAAATTCAAAATGTGAATTTCAAAATTCTGGAAGGATAGAAAGATGCACCTTGATGAGCTGATCAGCTTGGTATATTCAGAATTTGAAAACTACAAAGATTCACCCTTCAGAAATGCTTTTCAATCTCCCGGATTTACTAGGGAGGACCCTGAATTAGGGTTTGCGTTTCCCAGAGATTTACCCAGCCACAAATATCGATCCAAAGCTATAAAATTCGATTTTTCCAAGGAGCTTCCAGCTATGTCTTCAGATTTCAAAAATTCCTATTTTTGTGGAAACCCTAATTTTTAGGGCCAAAACTAAAAGTGCTCAGAATTGAATTCTGATTGGACAGATAGATTCTCCTTGATGAGTAGAGTCAATCTACCTTACTGGTTTTCCAAAATCTATGGAGAGAAACCCTAGTTTCCATCACTGCACAATGTCTTCTTCTCAGGGAAGCTCTGATACCATGTTAATTTTTTAGCATTAATTCAATATACTCTAGGATATTTGCTGAGCGAATAACCTGTACAGCATATCAAGTATAACAATGCACATCAATCATATCAAGCATGTCAATCATAACAAGATGCAACCATAAGAGACAATAGACACATAGAGTTTCCGTGGGGAAAACCCTAAGGTGAAAAACCCCACAACTTCCTCAGAGATAGATAGAGCAATAATACAACCAAGGTACAACCAAAGTACAAGAGATAGTCTTCTACCAACAGCTCCTCCTCCTCCTCAACTAGTGTGCCACTTTCTGAGTGATGTACAAGTGAATAATGAGATGATCAAATAGAGAGATCCCGCTCTCTATTTATACTTGTTCTGAGCAGGCTAATAAACCTATGGGGATGACTTGTCTAACTCAGCCTAATAACCCCAGGTTAACTTAATTAGGGCCGACCCCACACATGGTGGTCTAATAACCCATCGGCAAGTTATGACACTTGAGACACTTGTCAATACAAATGATGAAACTTCCTTATAGAGGAATAACACATCTCTATAGGAGTACAATATACATAGATGAAATACATTCTAAAGTTACATATACATCAACATTCTTTAACAAGCGTGAACGCGACAAGTTCACTTGGAAATCTTTTCCTATTTAGGGAGTCTGAAAAGAGCTTAAAAGGACTCCATGAACAACTTTTTCATGGTTGATGATCGAGTACGACAAAGGAAAAAGTAAACTCGGCACAGTTCCTTTTCCGTAAATAGTCTAGAGAGGCTGGATAAAGTGATAAACCTATACTCGTTAGACACACCTTTTTACTCATTTTTTTAACAAGCACGATAATGGTATCAAAATCACTCGGAATATTTTTCATATTTGAACCAGAGCACGAAAAATTAAAAATAAGCTCAAACCACTTTTCATGTTTCAACCAGAGCACGAAAAAAGGGAAAAGTAAGCTCAAATGCCATTTTATTGTTTTTAACGAGCTCGAAGATAGGTTGGAAGAATGCTCGTTATGTCTGCTTCATTTTTTAACGAGCTTGTAACAGAAAATGAACTATGCTCAAGATAATTTTCATGGTTTAATGAGCTAGAAACCTAAAAAAGAAAGTATGCTCGAAAATGTTCCCAATGGTCAACTTTTTCCCAACATGGCACTGAGGTTAGTGTGTGCCCCCAGCATAATTTCTGGAATTAAGTGACTTATCTCCAACATGATTTGGAGAGGTGATCGAGTTGACTTCAACGTAACTTCTAGAGGTTGAAGACATGCCCCCCAAGCTTCATTTCATTCGCCTAAGGCATAGGCAGATGAAAAGAAGTTTCAAGTACTAGGTCTACGAGAAGACTCGACCCAAAGGGAAAAGAGTTGTTTCATTTTTTAACGAGCTTGACACAGGAATATAACTCTGCTCAGTGAAGATGGTCTCATTTTTATGCAAGCTTGAAACCAAAGGTGAACTATGCTTGGGGATTCTATTCCATCTTTTAACGAGCTTCGAATCAAAAACTAATTTGTGCTCAAACTATTGGTTTCATTTTTTAACGAGCTTGAAGCCAAAGGTGAACTCTGCTCACGGTTAAGGCCCATTGACGGGTTTCTTCCCAACATTATTCTTAGAGGTTGGTAAATGCCCCCATCATGATTGCTAGCGGCTTAACATAGTGGTGTTCCCTCTACATGATTGCTGACGGTACGACATGTGGCATGCCCCCAAGCTTCATTTCATCTGAAAATGTTGCTTACTAACCCAACTACCAGCCTGGATAATATGAAAAATGTTCACCAAGGGGGGGGAAATGAGAATCGGATGAAATGAAGGTTCAAGTTCTAACTCTAACGAGAGACTCGAACTGATGGGAGGGAGATCTATTTCATTTTTACACAAGCTTGAAATAGAATAAAACTATGCTCGAGGGGGCCCATCTTAATTTTTAATGAGCTTGAAATTGAATAAAACTATGCTCGAGTGGATGGTTTCATTTTTATGCAAGCTTGAAACCAAAGGTAAACTATGCTAGGGTGGTCGGTTTCATTTTTAACGAGCTTGAAACATAACATAAACCATGCTCGTACCCCCCATCCTCAGGGGGAAGAAACCACTAAAACATACAGAACATTTAGGGAAGTCTGATGACTAGGAGTCATATGGTGAGTGGGTGTCACGAAGGAAAGTTGATCAACGGTCACAATCCTCCCATAGTAGGGAAAATATATCACTCAAAAGAGTGTGGACACGATGGCTTTCACAACATAGACATAATCACATCCAAGGAGTAGATTGAAATCTAAAGGACCTTGGACAACCATGACATCGACATAAATAGTTTTACCTTTCAACGTGACAGGTAACTGTGGGAGAATCCCTAAAGGTCCGGTAGGCCTTCTATTAAAATACAAAATCTAGTCAGTTACTAGCACAAGCTAAGGGGAACCTATAACTTGCCAAGCAGTTGAGGATAAAATACTAACAGAAGCTCCCTCATCAACTATCGTAAGAAATATTTCTTTATCAAAATCTCCTACATATATTTGAAAAGGAATAATCGAAGGAAAATGAGATTTTATTAGACCATTCCAATCAAAGGAAATGACCTCAGTACTTGGGGGGGTCCTGTAGGAATGGACGGGGTTTCCCCTTGCCTAGGACATTCTGAACTGACTAGGAAAACATCATCAGTTTCCAATTCACTCTCACTTGGAAGATAAGAATGAGACGAAGATTGTGTCATGGTGACTGCTCCATTCTGGACTTTCTCCAATGAAAGAGCTGGATCGAGTGGAGCTGACAGTGACTCGATCACTTCACTCTCGGAAGGAAGAGTGGGATCAACTACAGATGAAACTGAATTGATCACTTGGTCAACCAGTGGGGGGTCGAGGGACAAATTACTATCGCTTGTTGGAAGCACCTGTTGAGAACTAGTAATATCTTCCAACCAACGTGAAGCTTCATCCATGCTTGGACAAAGGTAAGTACGATGCATGCCCTTGCATAGCCAACAAGGTTCTGTAGCTCTACCCTTCCGACCCTTCACCAATGGGTCACTGATCGAGGGAGTACCATCAACATGATGGTCAGAGTTTGACGATACAAGTGGCTTGGGGTTTTTAGACCACACTTATGACACACGGGAAAGACTGAGAAAATCCTTGAGAAGGTGATCACCCTTGCAAAGTTTGCAAGGGAAGTTGGGATTACAAGGTGTTCTCATAGAATGAGTGCCATCATAGGTAGATGGTTGACGCTTGGTCTCTTTCTTATCCTTCTTCTTCTTCTCACCCGCCTTCTTACTAACATCAGATTTTTCAGTAGGAGAAGAAGAAGAGACGGAAGCCGATTCAACTTTCGACGAAGAAGGAGAATGGTCACCATGAGATTGATGCTCATGTGATGGAGGACCTAGGTTCGACACAATTGGTGCACTTGGTGTAACTAGATTGGAGAATAACCATATTTGTAATCCTATTGTCAATCCAGGAAGACTCAACGTAGCCATAAAGGGAGGACCAACAGTTCCACAAGGGGGAATAACAAATGGCATACCCTAGAATGGGGCGCCTTGGTTGGTAGTACCAGAAGAGTGTTCCATATCTAAACTTCCTAAGAGTCTCTAAAGTACCACACAAATCAAACACTACTCAAGTCTAAAAGCCACAAGCAAACTGTGTGAATAGGAGTGGATGAAAAGTCAGGATCCTCACAGGATTATCAAGGCTTCGAAACTCGCGATATACTGCAGGGTCCAACAATATGATGCGACAAGGAGGATTGGGACCGTACCCTTTCCTGCATACCCGATTACTTGGACGGTTTGTGCGTAGTAGCTCCCTGAGTGTTGTTCTCAGTGTATTGCGATGCCAAGACATTCAAATGGTTAACTCAGTTGGTCACAAGAATCATAATGGTGTCTCCCAATATACGCAAGGTACGTGGGAGCTCAAATCTATAGTGGTGTTGTCTAATGCACAATCGTTCGACAAGAGACCTTCCGATATACTACCGAGTATGTGATACACCCTTCAATATATGCCAAGTACTAAAGGTGACTTGGTGGGTACGTGAAGGAGCTCGATATACCGATAAGTACGTGGAGGACTACAATACCCCCGGAATATAGTGTTGGCAAGTAACGACAGCTGCCACACTTAAAGATGCCGAAACACGTCTCTAACTTACACACATTTACTAAATGATTTTAACCTAAGCTAGCGTTAATTTTATTTGGATGGTTAGGTGAATGCATAAGGTGATTACATAATCGAAAAAATAATGCAAGGCCTAGCTGCATGCATGAAATATTCTTTCCTTTTGATGAACTCTAACTATGGGAAGGAGAAATCTTTTTCTTTCCAACGAGATTGCCAAAACAACACAATGCAATAATTCCCAATTCAAACAATTTTGACTATAAAAGCATTCTTTTCATTTTTGTGCGAAATTAACATAAAAATCACAACACTACTAACCCAAATCAAGACATGTTTTTCCTTTTCTTTTTCTTTTCAAAGCAAAACGACACTAGGTAATGAAAAGAGAGGATTCTAAGATAGAGTATGCCAGCTTTTCAATTTCACTTTCAATGGCCTAAAAGCAATAAGAATTAAAAATGCATCTATCTTTCCTTAGCATGGGACTAATTTTGCAAAAACTGAAGTATACTTTGGATTTTTCGAGAAAATGAGAAACTCATAATTCAAGAAAAACACAAGCGGTCACACATTCATTCTATTTTTCCAAAAGATGCATAAGCAAAACATTCCACTGCATGAACAATTTTCTTCAACAATGCTTGAGAAATGATGGGAAAGAAGCACTTTTAACTTTTCAATGGATGCATCAAAAGATTAACTTGATAACAACTACGCTTTTAGATGTAAATGACTGAAAAGAAAACACTACTTGCAACACTCAGTGCACTCAAAAAACTCAAGAAAAGAGAAGCACTCAAACAGACTGAAAGACACACGAGACTCAAAATCAGACAATAGCAAGCAAACCAAGCAAGAAAAGCTCAAAAAATATTGTAAATGAGGTCTAGGAGCTGATCTAATGCAGTAACCAAATCAGTTAAGGAGAGGAGGGAATGCAAGGGTGAGTGGATGAAGGTGGAGGAGACAAGAGTATCCACCACTACCGGTTCTAAGACTTGTCCATAACGGAACCCAAAATCAATCCAAACAAAACCAAATACTCAACACACAAATCAAAGATGGGATCTCTAGCTGGATCTTGCAGCACAAAGGGAGTTCATACAGCAAACCAAAGCTCAGATTAACAAATGGAGAGGGAATGCCTGCATGCCAAATTTGACAAATCGGTGCACTCTGTGCTTGTACATAGTGAGACGTCACAGTTCACCAATGCGGGGAGGCGACAGTCTCGCAGTATACCAAAGAAAGGAATGCGACGAGTGGCTAACAAACAAATAACATAGACCATAAATGACACAGTGTCGCTCTGTTTTCACTAACCAGGTGTGACAGGCGAGATCTAAGTTCAAAAATGAATCAAATCTCCAAGCAATGAACTATGAAATGGTTTGAAAATGAGTAATACAAACTCAGAGGAAGCAGATCAAAGTCTTCAAGATGAAGATCTGATAGTGAAATCAACTCAAGAAGCAAATGACAAATAAAAGGCTTGTTAGGATATTCCTATACTCCATCCTAGTCCACCAATATTTTGATCATTTACATTTTCAGTCATTCATGCACCTTTAGGGTTTGCATGCATCCCAGTCATCATTCCAACACCTAGCCCTCAGTTAGCCAGCCCCCAGGAGCTTCTCACTATTCATTTTTGGCCCTCCAGTTGCTTAATACGCCCTTCTTCCTTGATTTTAGGGAGCAACTCGCCCTTCTTCACCTACCAGTGCAGTTGTTTTCAGTTTACACTCAATTACACTTAGTTACACTCAGTTACACTCAGTTACACTTAGTTACAGTCAGCTACACTTAGTTACACTCAGTTACACTCAGTTACACCTACCAAAGTTAGTTTGACTGATGGTTGACGGTTACTTGAGCATTGATGACTCCACTGATGATGATGACGACTTCCAGTTGTGCTCTGATGATCATGAGGACACCTAGTTGTGCTCCGATGACACTCTATCGATCTTATGATCACTCTGAGAGGTTAATTTGAATTGCCACCTTAGGAATTCGAATCCTCTCTACCATTGTACTATTTATTTGTCCATATTGTGATTAATTAATTAGTGTGTGTGAAGTATTATTGCTTCTATCTGAGTTCTACTATACCATATTATTCTATTGCTCATTATACTGTATTGTTCACTCTTCTTCTATTTTCCTACTTAATCATAATTACTCTTGTGAGGTATACATCATCTCTTAGATCTGTTGTGAGGATTTTCACATGGTATCAGAGCATGTTGAGAGTATTGTTTATCTCCATTCTTGAGAGTTTTTTGCAGGTTATTACCAAGATTTCGAGTGCAACAGTTTCTGCATTTTTGCAGCAGTAGCAGTTGCAGTTATTCTATATTGTTTTTGCAAGTCTTCTACAGCTTCAATGTATTTAGAAGAAATATATCCTCCTCCATTCAACTATGATCCTCTTTCTCCATTCAACTATGATGAATGGAAACCAAAGATGATAACACATTTGAAGAGAAATGGTCTCTTTGATTATTGTTTTGAGAGAGAGTTCGAATCCTCTGAAGAAAATATTGACTGGTTAAATAATGGTGACAGAGCCATGGGAAACATGATGCTTGCTATGTCTCGTTTCTTGGTACATCAATTCATTGATGATGTTGAATCTCCAAAAGATCTATGGGCCTACCTGGATGAAAGATTTGGCAGACAGAATGAAGGGATTGGTCCAAATCCATTCGAAAGCAAGCAAAGTGTTCCATTCGCCTCCCTTGATGGTCTCTCAGATCATGAACCAGTATCATCTCATATTGAAGTTGTTGACAAAGAACTTGCATATTCTCCACTCATGCTCAAACTTTCTTCTCTTTATGTGCTAGCTCACACTCTAGATATTGCAGAAGGTCCTAAATCCTCTCTTGCACCAGAGTCTGTTGGTTTGCATCATGATCACATGATTATTTCAAAGGTCAAAACAGCTACTGAAGGTAATGCATTCACTCCTCTCCAGCTATCTCCTCTTTTATACTACTATATGATCATAAATTCATGCTTTCAGAAGTTCATTGAAGAATATGGCCATGGCCATTCGCTTAGGATAATTTCTCATGCATCTACTGGTTTTGATCTCACCTCTCATGGTTCAAAGGAGATCTCAAGAAAACATGATTCAAGTCTTGTATCTAATTAGGTTCTAAGCAATTACTGCTTCGGATAATTTCTCATGCATATGATAGTTTTGATCTCACCCCTGCTGGTTCAAAGGAGATCTCAAGAAATTGTTTTGAAAGTCTTAAATCTGATTTTGATTTCAAGCAAACATGTAATAGTTATTTTTGGCATAATCTCACCCATGGTGGTTCGAAGGAGAAGACAAAAGACTATATGCACTTTCACAGATTTGATCCTACCTCAGCTGATTCGAATCACAGGTTCAAGGACCATTCTCATACCATTGGATTTGTTCTCATCACATTCGATCTGAAGAGCAAGTACAAGCACATGCTTTTTGAGCATGATCCACTTCTTCCCAAGAAGAAGATACCTCCAGACATATGACCAAGCATCACATCTGCTTGAGTTTGGAGAATTTATTTTTATGTGTGCCTTACAGTCTATTTTTTGAAGGAGGGGTATGTTTCCCATGAAATTTCCCACTTCCTTGGTTTATTGATTGTTATTATTCATTGTATTGGGTGACCTTTGGTCTTAGTTACCATGGCCCAGGATGGATTAAGGGGGGGTGTTAGGATATTCCTATACTCCATCCTTGTCCCACCAGTATTTTGATCATTTACATTTTCAGTCATGCATGCACCTTTAGGGTTTGCATGCATTCTAGGGTTTGCATGCATCCCAGTCATCAATCCAGCACCTAGCCCTCAGTTAGCCAACCCCCAGGAGCTTCTCACTATTCATTTTTAGCCCTCCAGTTGCTTAATGCACCCTTCTTCCTTGATTTTAGGGAGCAACTCGCCCTTCTTCACCTACCAGTCTAGTTATCTTTAGTTTACACTCAGTTACACTCAGTTACACTTAGTAACAGTCAATTACACTCAGTTACGCTCAGTTACACTTAGTTACACTGAGTTACACTCAGTTACACCTACCAAAGTTAGTTTGACTGATGGTTGACGGTTACTTGAGCATTGATGACTCCATTGATGATGATGAAGACTTCCAGTTGTGCTCCGATGATCATGAGGACACCTAGTTGTGCTCCGATGACAGTCTATTGATCTTATGATCACTCTGAGAGGTTAATTTGAATTGCCACCTTAGGCATTCGAATCCTCTCTACCATTGTACTATTTATTTGTCCATATTGTGATTAATTAATTAGTGTGTGTGAAGTATTATTGCTTCTATCTGAGTTCTACTGTACCATATTATTCTGTTGCTCATTATACTGTATTGTTCACTCTTCTTCTATTTTCCTGCTTAATCATAATTACTCTTGTGAGGTATACATCATCTCTTAGATCTGATGTGAGGATTTTCACAAGGCTTATGTCAAGCAATCAACTGAAGATGAATCCCATATTGACAACTACAGAACAAGATGTATCTCCCCAGTATGGTCGCCAAATTTGTTTTGTGGACAATCTACCAAGAGCGGACTCAAGGCCTGATCTCCCTAGCTTAACGTAAGTCTAGAACAAATAAGACAAAACATAAAATACTTTCCTAGATCATATAGAAATACAAATGAAAGAGTAGATCATTTAACTTAGATTTGTAGATCCCTTTCTCCTTCGTTGATCCAATGCTCCAATGCTTCCAGATCGCAGGTAGCTAAACCCTGTTGAACATGTAACAGACCACAAGAAGTGAAAGCATATATCTCATATGATAGATCTAAGTTAACAGTTAAGGAGGAAAACTCTAAACATCATCGAGGTGACAACATTTATGGAAAGCAATTATATTAACTGTATTGAAAAGTGAGGAGTACAATAGAAAAGAGGATTACAACTGTATCCTTAATGCTGCAAACTCCTTCCGACAAACCATGCCAAATCTCCTAGAGAGAAGTGGATGTTCCCCAAGCTAGAGTGTTAGATCTATTGGGCTTGATTTCACCAGCATAAGAGAACCATAGACTTCCTCCCTTGGGATGGGAGTGAGCTTCATTTAAATAGGACTAAGTGGATAGGGTATGGATAGGATAGGTTGATATATGATAGGAGAGGCTTAAGAGATCCTTCCAAGGTGTTAGGAATCGAGTTCCAACTCTCCCAAGAGGTCAAGGATAGGGTCCCAAGTCAGCAAGCTTCGAGAAGGGGCTCAAAGGGCTATTTTTATCCATTAACTGACATCGGCGCACCCTGCAATAGAACAAGCTACGACGTCGCATGTTGCATGAGTGCAACCTGCAACAACCTATCAAAACCTAGTACAAATGGGTACAAATCCTTCCAGTTCAATCACTCAGTCAAGGTAACTTCAGGGGTGTATACACTAAATCTCATGATGGGAATATTTTAGGTGTAACAATAACATAATAACCAAAATCAGTTTGTGTCATGTACTTCTTCGAATAGAAAAGGGTATGTTTCTCGCATTTCCTTTTCCATTTCCTAGGTAGCCTCCTCAGGCTTATAGTGCTCCCATTGCACTTTTACCTAGACGATGGTTCGATTTTGAAGTACCACCTCTTTCTGATCCAATATGCATACAGGATTTGTTTGGAAGTATCCTTCTGCACCTAGATCACATGCCAATTTACAATATGCTTAGGACAATATACATATTTCTTTATCAATGAAACATGAAACACATCATGTACTTTAAATTTTGTTGGTAGAGCTAATTGATAAGAAACATGTCCTACTCTAGCAAGTATTTGGAAAGGACCACAGTATCTTGGTGCCAGTTTGGAAACCTTTCCCAAACACAAAGAGATTTTATTCGCTTTCACTCTTAGGAATACATGATCCCCAACATCAAATTCTTTAAGTTCTCTATGCTGATCTGCATATCTTTTCTGTCTGTCCTGAGCAGTTTTTAATTTTGTTTTAACTTTCTGCAAAAAAATTTCTATTTCTTCTAACAATTCAGGACCCAACACAATCCGTTTCACCGGATCATCCCAATTCATAGGGGTTTTACATTTTCTTCCATACAAAAATTCAAATGGACTCATTCCTGCAGAAGTTTGGTACCCATTATTGTAAGCAAATTTAGCCAAGTATAGGTAATTTTCCCACTGTTTTGGGTTAACCATGACATACAACCAGAGCATGTCTTCGAGGATTTGAGTCACCCTCTCAGTCTGTCCATTTATTTGAGCATGGTAGGCTGTACTAAAAATCAGTTTTGTCCCCAAACCTATAAATAACTCCTTCCAAAAATGTGAAGTGAACATTGCATCCCTATTGGATACAGTCACCTTCTAAATCCCATGAAGTCGAAAGACTTCCTTCATGAATATTTATGCAATATGTATTGCTTTGAATGTGGATTTAACTGGTATCAAATGAGCTTCCTTAGTTAACTTATCCACTACAACCATAATAGCATCATGTTTCTTGTTATTATTGTGAAAATCCTCACAGCAAATCTAAGAGATGATGTATACCTCACAAGAAATAATTTAGGAATAAGATTAAGAGTGGTCATGTAACATCTCGGAATTTCATAAAAAATTAAAAATTTTGATAACAACATTAATTTGATAATAATAGTTACGGAAATAATAAATTGAGATTGTGACAACATTAATTATATAGTTGTTAGTAATAAACATGCTTTAATTTTTGTTTTAGCAGCACAATGATAATGACAGTTTAAAGTATGTTTAGTAAACAAGATTATGATAACAAATGTAATAAACGATCGGTAGTTTGATGCGACACTATTTTTTTTTTGCATAGATAATGACAGTTTGAATATTGATGAAAAGGGTGTCCTACGAGGTACCCTGGAGCTTACTTAGCTGTAATGCTAAAGCATCTTGAATGTCCTATGTGCAGACGGCAGGTAAGAGATTTCCTAGCTGCGTAAAAACAAAGTCCGTGTAGTTCAAATTCAAAGTCATAAATAAATAAAATGTTAGAAATTCTAATGCGATCCACTGAAAGCAAGCAGGTATGGTTTTTAATGCTACAACTACTGTTTAAGATGTCATCTGACAACTTCACGATGTTTAAAAATAGAATTATCTATGTATGTCGTTTTGCTGATGGTTTTTGTCACTGTACTAGCTAGTTATAAAGTTGTCACTATCTTTCCATCAATGATGTAATAAATGTATCGCAAGGTCATTTGATGTTTGTGAGAAGGAGTATGGTAACATTTCGTTAGTCTCCCTCCTAAAATATGTGATTCGAAAATATACTCAACAAACTATTTATTTCTATAACTTTAATAATAACTTTCTTATGGTCACAACCCAATAGTAATATTAAAAAATCCTATGTATAGGTTACTCTATCCGTAACTTTTCAATGTTAAAAATGGTGATACCTATAGTCTTTTCAAAGGCTTAAATATAATGGTATGAAAGACATAAGGGAAACTATGTCAACAGGTGACCATAGTTGTCCTATTAACTAAATATCTAAGTGGTATCTTTATTAATTAAATCCACAAATAATAAATTTGGCACTATAAATTACTGTTAAATTACTGTTAAACAATACAATAATATATGACAATTTTAAATTAAACAGTAAGATTTATTACTGTTAAATATAGAACAAAACAATAAACCATAAATCAATCACTGTCCTATCTATTTGAATCTATGGCATTTGCCTATCCTCTAATCTAATTTTAATTTAAGTATCTCTACTAGAGTACGATGCTTCAAAACAGCATGTGGAAAAATAGAGATATTGGTTTATCAATTCAACTTCAACATTAAACTTAAAAATTCAGACCTAAACAATTCTAGGATTAGATTCTTTTTCGAAAATAGAAAATACTAGTTAAATAGAACATAATTATTTACTGAGAATAAGTAGAAAATCTGTAGAACCTGAGAAAATCTGTAGGGCAAAAAACAGCCCAAGAAGACTGTTCCACCGAACCAATTCCTGAAAACAGTCAAGTGCTGTCTTAGGACCCCCGAGCCTGTTCACTAAACCACCAGGAGGAAAAAACTCAAGAAATAGGACTTCTTATTGCAGTAGCAAATGACTTCTGTATCTTTAATAACTAGCAGTCCAATAGACTTGCACCAGCTCCTCTGGATCTTCTCAGCAAAATCCATACTTAAGATCTCACTCACCACTAGCCTCTGTCATGTACCCACCTGCTGACCCAATGCAAGGCGGGAAACATGATACCAAACTCAGGGCTTTCACATGATCTCGGCTGATTGTTAGATTCATATAACAATAAGTGGGTGTGCAGATGCAAAACAATCAATTATGCACAGCGGTAACAACATCCACACACACTTCATATGCATTCAACATATCCATAATCAATCATTAATTAAACATTGCCGGAGTAAATACATAGACAAAAACACTTATCTTCATTTCAATTGTCCCAAGCAACTAGCTATGTCGCTGCAACGTTCCACCCAGCCATAGGCTCTTCGACAGCTTATACTGAGTCCGTCCGAAGGCCACCCCCGAGCTGGGCATGATTCTCACAAGGGAAGGGGAACATTCTGGTTCACCCACAACCCACTAACCATTTTATCTCAGCCAAGCCAGTCCAGCTGTGTTTATCAGGCTACAATGGAACAATGGATGCTCATTCTCAAGCTCAAACCAGAACAACGGATTACCTATTACCCATACGCCAACATACTATTTCTTCTCACATCAAAACGATTATTGACAGGGTTACACATTTACAATAGGGATGTTCACAAAACAGGGTCCACATTGGTTCTCCCAACTCGTGGTTCACCCAAACGAACTATGGAATTTCGATTTCAACCCCAGGGAGAAAAATCGATTTCTCTCCACTGGTTAGGATCCTTTCCAATGGCCTAAACGACCTCCAGGAAGGCCCAAAACGTTCTGCTCTCTTTCCCCACTGGTAACCAACACAAAAACGCCCCTTCCCAGCTAAAAGATGAAGGGAAACACATAAAATCGAGGAAGGAAAACGCCCATGCAGCTAGAGCTGCGTGAGAGAGCAAGGCCATGGTGAATAATGGCCTTGGGAGCAATTTCGTGGCTCTATTTCTGCCCAAAGAGACCCACACGTTTTTCCATGAAGGGTGGCTTGCCCATACCCAATTTTTGGACAGCCATACCTCTCCATTCCCAATGCATTAACTCCCTCAACCCACTCTTGGGAGAAATCAATGGTTGGGTACAAAAGTCAACATGGGTAGTTGAGGATTTGATGGGTTCTCTTATTGACACTTGGATTGACTCAAGTGGCTCAAGGGTTCGAATGTTTTTCCCTCCCAATTCCTTGTGAAATCATGCCCCCATCTCTTTGTTGCATTGCATAGCTAGTTGTGGGTATTTTTTATTAAAATGCATATTACATGATATTGGAATTTCCACTGTGCATTGCTAGCACGCAAACCATATGCATCACGAAATCGATGGCGGGGCCTTGGCCTTGAGCTCCTCACGATGATTCCATAACAAGATTACATCATTTATAATGTTAATTCCATGGGGCCAAACTGGGGACATTACAGCCTCCCTATTCGAATCTCTCAGTGATCACCTGATGCAAATGAGGAAAATATTCTGCAAAAATATTGATCAAGAGCTGCCTACTCAATTCGAATTTGCCTTTATAGGCTGCCTAGGCCTTTTCAGATGTTACTGGGTCATTAAATGAGATGCCTTCTCACTCCCTCCACCTGGGGGATAATGCCCTATTTTTAGGGGTAGTTGTCTCATAACCAACAGCTAGTGGGGTAATGAATTTGCTGCCATCTGTCCCATACCTTCCAACAGCTTCCATTCCTCCTAATGGGTCAGTGAACACTCATTCAATAGTCCTCTTGGGTGTTTGTCTCCTAATTAATTTATTTAAATAATAATATTCAGTAATTACATTCATCCATTATCAAAACTGATCATAATTACAAAACTTTGTAATTTAAATTAACATAAAGTAATTTTGCAAATAAAATAATAATTCTCAGAAATTTGGGTAGGTGACATACACCGCCCCTTAAGTCTCAACATCATCCTCGATGTTGGATAATCACTCCTTGAGTGTTCCTAAAACAGAGTTGGGTATGTTGCCCGCATACTACTCTCCAACTCCCAGGTTGCCTCTTCTGGGCTAAGGTGTTTCCATTGCACCTTCACATTCTCAATGCTACTATTCCGTAGAATAGTTTCCCTCCTTCCGAGGATACAATCCGGTTCTACCGAAAAATCTCCGTCTTGTCCCACCTGTACATCATTCCAGTTTACAACATCAGTAGTATCATGCACATATTTCTTTAAAAATGATATATGAAAAACATTATGTATTTTTAAGTTAGGTGGCAAAGCCAGTTGGTATGCCACTGCTCCAACCTTAGATAATATTTCAAAAGGACCACAATACCTGGGTGCCAACTTGGCACAACTCCCCAATTTCAGTGAACTCTTTTTCGGTCTTACCTTGAGGAACACATGTTCACCAACCTGGAACTCTTTATGAGTTCTTTTTGAATCTGCTTGACTCTTTTTCCTATCTTGGGCAGCTTTTAAATGTCCTTGCACCTATTTCACAATTAGTTCTAACTCCTGCAATAATTCAGGTGCTAAAACAACTCTATTTACTGGATCATTCCACGAAACAGGTGCATTACATTTCCTACCATAAAGAATTTAAAAAGGAATAAGTCTGTCTGATGCATGATAGTGATTATTATAAGCAAATTCTGCTGAATGCAAGTAGTCTTTCCACTTACCAGGCTGATCCTTAACATACATTCTTAATAAATCTTCTAAAACTTTGTTTACTCTTTCTATCTGACCATCCATCTGTGGATGAAATGCTGTACTAAAATTTAAAGTTGTGTTCAACCCTTTAAACAGTGACCTCCAGAAGTTACCTGTAAACTTCGAGTCACGATTTGAAATTATTACCTTCGGTATACCATGTAGTCTAAAAATATGTTTCATAAAGATCTCTGCAATATCTGGAGCTTTATGCGTAATCTTTACGAGTATGAAGTGTGTTGCCTTGCTGAGTTTGTCCACTACCACCATGATTGAATCATGTTGTTTCTGATTTTTAGGTAATCCAGTAATAAAATATGTGCTTATCACTTCCCATTTCCAACTTGGTATTGTTAATGGTTGCAACAATCCAACAGGATGTTGGTGTTCAACCTTCACCTTCTGACAGTCCAAACATTTTGCAATGTACTCTGCTACTTCGTCCTTCATTCTGGGCCAATAGTATTCTTTACTTAGCATAGTAATGGTCTTTTGATAACCTGGATAACCAGAATAGTGACTTTTATGCATCTCATTTAATATCAAAAATTTTATTTCTGGTATATCTGGTACATACAATCTGTTTTTAAACAATAATAAACCATTTTCATTCATTCTGTAATCTGCCATACAATTTTCAGAACTGTTGTTTGCTGTCCTTTCCTTCATTTTTCTATATTCTTCATCTATTTCACCTTTTTCCAGAATCTGATTTTCCAAATCAGTTGAATAAGTACTAATTGCTGAAATGAAATTTAGTTTTTCCTTGCGACTCAAGGCATCTGCAACCTTGTTCTCCTTCCCTTTAATATGCCGAATTTCGAAATCATACTCTCTTAAGAACGTCAACCATCTAGCTTGTCTAGCGTTCAGGTTTGTCTGATCCAATAAATATTTCAAACCCATGTTATCTATTAATAATGTAAATTTCCTGCCAATAAGGTGGTGACGCCACATTTTTAAAGCGTGAATAACTGCTAATAACTCTAAATCATAGGTAGAGTAATTCTTTTCATGTACTTTCATCTTTCTAGATTCATATGCCACTGCATGTCCTTCTTATGTCAAGACTCCACCGAGTCCATCATTGCATGCATCTGTAAAAACTACAAAATCCTTGTTGGGGTCAACTATCCTCAAGATAGGTGTTGTCGTTAATAGTTCTTTTAATTTCTTAAAGATGTCAGCACACTTCTGATCCCAGACAAATTTCTTCCCTTTCTTCTGCAAGGAAGTTATGGGGTTGGCAATTTTTGAAAAAATCTCTATAAACTGTCTGTAATACCCCGTAATGCCCATAAATGATCTTACATCCGACACATCTTTAGGAACCGGCTAGTCATTAATTGCCCTTATCTTTTCGGGGTCAACTGAGATTCCTTCTGCTGAAATTATGTGTCATAGATACTGAATTTTGTCTTTGTGGAAGTCACACTTACTAAATTTGGCGTATAGTTGATGATCTCTTAATACTTGTAAGATAATCCTTAAATGTTCATCATGCTCTTCTTTGCTTTTTGAGTACACTAAAATGTCGTCTATAAACACAACTGCAAACTTGTCTAAGTATTTATGTAGAATATTATTCATCAAACACATAAATACAGCTGGAGCATTAGTCAATCCAAATGGCATGACTACGAACTTGTAATGTTCATACCAATTTCCGAAAGCTGTCTTGAAAATATCTTCATCCTTAACCCGTACTTGATGATATCCTGATCTTAGATCAATCTTTGAAAATATAGTTGCTCCACACAGCTAATCGAATAGATCGTCTATGCGGGGCAACGGGTACCTATTCTTGATCGTCATCTTATTAAGCTGGCGATAATCTATGCATAGTCTTAAAGTTTCGTCTTTCTTCTTAACAAAGATTACAGGTGCTCCCCAAGGAGACACACTGGGTCTAATATACTTCTTGTCAATAAGCTCCTTCAACTGTGATTTTAATTCATTTAACTCCAGTATATTCATTCTGTACGGAGATTTAGAGTTTGGTACTGCTCCTGGTATCAACTCTATGGTAAAATCTAAATCTCTTTTGGGTGGTAATACTGGAAATACATCTTTAAAATCCTTTAGGACAGGTATGTCCTCTAATTTCAGTTTGTCCTCTTTATCCATAAACTCATCATTTACCACATTTACTGCAAATATTTGGCATCCCTTCCTAACTGCCCTCTTAACTTGCATGGCTGAAATCTGTCTAAGGGTTACCTTCCTTGGAATGCCTTTTATTTCTACAATTTTCCCTTCATCATTTAAGCATGTAAAAAAATTTCCATAACAGTCCAAGATGACATGATGGGGCTTCTAACCAGTCCATCCCAACTATAATATCATAAGAACCCAAAGGTAGAATATTCAACTTGATTTGTTTTTGTAAATGATTCATGGACAACACACAGTTTTCTATAAAATCTGACACTTTCCTCTTTGTTTCAGTTGCTAGTCTAACTAGCCATGATTTACTAAACTTTTTCAGTTTTCAGTTTAAGGCTTTCCACAATATCTGATGATATATAACTTAAACTAGCACCTGGGTCAATTAAAACAGTAACAGAATGGTCATGTATCATACCTTCAATCTCTACCATGGAGATTTGATGATCTGCTTGCCTGTTGTCAAGTGCTGCATTAATTCTTGGCATCTCCCTTGCTATGTCTCCAACAGTAGGTTCAGTCTGTATAGAGTTGATGTTGTTTGTCTTTCGCTTCCTTAAGGGACATTCTGATGCGTAATGGGGGCCTTGACATTCAAAACATTTAATATGTGTCTTTGGCTCACTGGTCTTGGCAGTATTAGGTGCATTCTTCGGTGCTGTAGAATTCTACTGTGAATTATTTCTGGAATTATTCCCTTGGGAATTGCGATTTGGAAAATTATTCCTTTGGAATCCGGAATTTCCATTGAATCTGAAATTCTTCTTCTTCTGCTCAAAATCGTTGGGCTTATGATTTTTTCAATTTGACATACCCTCTCTTTTCCGATTTGTATCATAATAGAAAAATTCCTTTCTCATAGCCTCCTCCAATGTTTTAGGACTGTCATATTCAATTATGTCTTTAATGCTAAATGGTAAATAGCTCAAGTACCTTTGAATTTTTGGTTTTTCTTCTATGAGGTATGGTACATATCTCAATAAGTTCAGAAATTTACTGTTCATTTCTTTCATGTTTATACCTCCCAACTTCAAATCATAGAACTCTTTAGATGTTTCTTTGTAGTACTGTTCAAATAGATACTTCTTCTTGAAATATCGTTTGAAAGCGCTCCAGCTTACATCTTTATCTTTGATTCCTTTAACCCTTTTGATATCCTGCCACCAGATATCCGCTTTTCCGGTCAAGTTATATATAGCCATTTTTGCCTTTAAGAACTCTGAATAGTTGTATATCTGGAAGTATTTCTTCATCCCTGACAACCAAGCTTCAGCTGTCTCTCCTTTCTCAATTTCTCCATTGAAAGTTGGAGGTCTTATCTTCTTGAACTCTCCAGAAATCTGTTCATATTCCTTATGATTTTTCCTTCTTGGTTTGGAATCTCCTTCACTGCTGTCAGTGGTATAGTTACGTTTCCTTTTGCGTTCTGCAATAGCATCTCCTGATGAGGTTGAGCTATATTTTACTTCGCTGATTTTTATGTTCTGATTTTTATCTGTGTGGGGCATATCCTCCATTTTGGAAATATCTTCATTGTGTCTTTCTTGTTCCTCTGTTTGGCTGTGTTCAAACAACACTTGATTTAGTTGTTCTTGTGCTTGTAGAATCCTTTCATTATCTTGTCTCACAGATTTGATTTCTGCTTTTAATTCATGGAAAGCATGTAACAGTTCTGACGAACTATTATTTATTTCACCATGACCTTCTGCTACATAGGTTGTCCCGAACTGTGACTGTTTGGCTGAAATCGGTCGCTTAAATGTTCAGCTAAGTTCTCCATACCTGTAACTGAAAATAATTTCTGGAATAACATAATAATTAAATTTTTAATTTAGTACAATTTTCTGATGTATAAAAATTTTCTACTGCGTGTTTTGGACCTTATTCAGGCCTAGAGTTCGAATCTGAGCTCTGATACCACATGTAACATCTCGGAATTTCATAAAAATTTAAAACTTTTGATAACAACATTAATTTGATAATAATAGTTGTGGAAATAATAAATTGAGATTTCGACAACATTAATTATACAGTTGTTAGTAATAAACATGCTTTAATTTTTGTTTTAGCAGCACAATGATAATGCCAGTTTAAAGTATGTTTAGTAAACATGATTATGATAACAAATGTAATAAACGATCGGTAGTTTGATGCAACACTATTTTTTTTTTCGCATAGATACTGACAGTTTGACATTTGATGAAAAGGGTGTCCTACGAGGTACCCTGAGCTTACTTAGCTATAACGCTAAAGCATCTTGAATGTCCTATGTGCAGACGGCAGGTAAGAGATTTCCTGGCTGCGTAAAAACAAAGCCCGTGTAGTTCAAATTCAAAGTCGTAAATAAATAAAATGTTAGAAATTCTAATGCGATCCACTGAAAGCAAGCAGGTATGGTTTTTAATGCTACAACTACTGTTTAAGATGTCGTCTGACAACTTCACGATGTTTAAAAGTAGAATTATCTATGTATGTCATTCTGCTGATGGTTTTTGTCACTGTACTAGCTAGTTATAAATTCGTCATTATCTTTCCATCAATGATGTAATAAATGTATCGCAAGGTCATTTGATGTTTGTGAGAAGGAGTATGGTAACATTTCGTTAGTCTCCTTGCTAAAATATGTCATTACCTTCACCGGAAATCTACTCAATAGACTATTTATTTCTATAACTTTAATAATAACTTTCTTATGGTCACAACCCAATAGTAATATTAAAAACTCCTATGTATAGGTTACTCTATCCGTAACTTTGCAATGTTGAAAATGGTGATACCTATAGTCTTTTCAAAGGCTTAAATCGAATGGTCTGAAAGACATAAGGGAAACTATGTCAACAGGTGACCATAGTTGTCCTATTAACTAAATATCTAAGTGGTACCTTTATTAATTAAATCCACAAATAATAAATTTGGAACTATATACACTTCTAAATGTTTATACATGGCAACATGAAATATAACCCTATATAACCGCATGTCTCTAATCTCGACCTATCTCAGTACTATATAATAGTTGGTTGATAGACATTGAAATGAATATCGTGAAAGGTAACTCAAAGTTCATACCAATTTAGGAGTTTTGATTTAATATAACATGTAATGTTATAATGTCACGAATTTGAGTTTTGATTTTATGTCATTGGGAAAAGAACACTGACATAAATTCAATGTTGGCAGGTTGACGGTGCTGGCACATTTATTTGATACAATCGTTGAGTCACTAGAGGATCGTCCTTCGATCCTGCATTGAAGTCTTGGCATGATAACTTCTGGTGACAAGGACTAAGCCAGTCCACATAAGGTGATAACGTTGTAATGGCGAGGTTTGAGGCCACTGTGTAATGTTTGTATGTGATAATCCTCCGAGCTGGAATGTAACACAAATCAATCGTGATCCAATGTGGACTATACTCTGCATTTGAAAAGACAATGTATTAAATGCTAGGGTTATTCTTCCCATTGCAGCATCGTTGGCACATTTTCGATCGTTGATTAACTTTGATATTGTACATTGGATCAAACCCTAGCTTTGGGTCGATGTCTTGGTTGACAAAGAGTGTTTGCTATTTATTGTTGCGCTTAGTCCTGGCGGTGTGGCCGACAGGCTACCAAAATTTCAGTTTAGAAACTGTATGGGGTTTCATCCTCGAGACCTCTGTTTTGGGAAGGTTACAGTTCCCTTTTAAATGCAATGGTGTCGTTTGATAGACTGTGTAATTAGTTTTTACTGTCAAAGGTTCAAGTTTTGGAACTCGTCGTTTTAAATTGGAGTTGAAGTTTTGCCCTGGTGTAAATGGACCAAGGGTTTCTCGTCACATTTCCAGTGTGGAGTCATTAAAGAACTGACGAAGGTGAAAAGCTTTGGTAGTTTTGCAGCAAGGTAACATTTGCTTTAACGAACAACAAATCCTGTAGCGAAAGAAATAATTCATTTAATGTGATTCTGTTCTCAATTTGAAAAGATATCAGTCTTCAAAATTTAACCTTCGTTTTAATGTCAGTTGCAGGTTAAGAAAGTGTGTTCCGGGCGATGGTTTGGTAGAAGTTGGAAAGATTTCCAACAGTAAGCTCCGAGTCTTCCCATAAACCCTCGTAGGTGCTCTGTAACTGAGGTTGATGGGGTTTTCAAGAATGGAGTTGCAGGTCCTGCCGTGACTCGTCGTGCTTGTTTATTCAAAGCTATGTTTAAAAAAACATATTTTGCTTGTTGCTGAGACTCTCTTTTGATTAAATGATACTTGGTTTCTATTCTTTTAAAAATCGATGTTGCCGACTGGAGTTGTAACTTGTCGATACTTGAGGATTTGGGTTCTTTCAATCTGTTGGAAAATGGAAAAAAAGACTGTATAATTTGTTTTCAAAACATGTTGTAAAATCTCATTCTGAGAATCACGATGTCAATGGTTAAGTTTTGAAATAGAGTCATGGGCTCGTTCACTGTGTAAATGACACTTCTCTTCTCGGAAATGAAATAGTATGCTAAATATTTTGTGTAGATGTCTGTGTTGTTCGAATTGATACTGTTGGTTAATGTCGTGTTTCTTTGAGCTAGACTAGGTTTTAAGGATTTCGTCGATGAAGATAACTATGTAGATTAAAATGACGAAACGCTTTTCAATTTTGTTTGAAAAGGAAACAATTAGGGTCATACCCTAATTCATATTTGTTTGAAAATAAAGTAAGAGTTTGAAAAGAAAATCTAAACAGGATTTAAGGTATTGACTAGGGTTCGATTCAAAGTCTATGTAGAATGTAATATTTTTCTGTTGTAAAAATCGTCTAAGTTAGCAAATATATTGTTGTAGATTGTCAAATGGTTTTCATTCAACACTTAGGTTATGAGAAACTTGTTTCAAATAAAAGCTCTACAATAAAATGTCGTTTGAAAGATAGTTCAAATTCGTTGGTGATGGAAACTACAGGTTGAACTCTATTTCTCTTTTGAATAGTGATATAATACAGTGATAAGAAAACAATGTTAGAGATTGTATTAATTTCAAAAGATTGCACTGTAGTTATCCTAACAGTGAATGAAGTAAGACACTATAGTGTATGATATAAAATGACTGTGTAAATATTTGCATTTACAACATGTGAATGATGATAACAATATTGTTTATTTTGAAATTGGAATATAAATATGCTTTAACGATTTTACTCTTGAATACTACAGAAAATAATAGAATGAGCAAACTATACTATATAGAGAGAGAAGAAAATGATACCTTTAATTGGTGAAAACAATAGAGTAATATATGACAATTTTAAATTAAACAATAAGATTTATTACTGTTAAATATAGAACAAAACAATAAACCATAAATCAATCACTGTCCTATCTATTCAAATCTATGGCATTTGCCTATCCTCTAATCTAATTTTAATTTGCGTATCTCTACTAGAGTACGATGCTTCAAAACAACATGTGGAAAAATAGAGATATTGGTTTATCAATTCAACTTCAAGATTAAACTTAAACAATCAGACATAAACAATTCTAGAATTCGATTCTTTTTCGAAAACAAAAAAACAGAAAATACTAGTTAAACAGAACATAATTATTTATTGAGAATAAGTAGAAAATCTGAAGAACCTAAGAAAATCTGTAGGGCAACAAATGGTCGAAGAAGACTGTTCCACCCAACCAATTCCTGAAAATAGTCAAGTACTGTCTTAGGACCCCTGATCCTGTTCATTGAACCACTAGGAGGAAGAAACTCAGGAAATAGGACTTCTTCTTGCAGTAGCAAATGACTTCTGTATCTTCAATAACTAGCAATCCAATAGACTTGCACCAGCTCCTCTGGTTCTTCTAAAAAAAATGACGACTTAAGATCTCACTCACCACTAGCCTCCCTATTCGAATCTCTCAATGATCACCTGATGCACATGAGGAAAATATTCTGCAGAAATATTGATCAAGAACTTCCTGCTCAATTTGAATTTTCCTTTATAGGTTGCCTAGGCCTTTTCAGATGTTACTGGGTCATTAAATGAGCTGCCTGCTCACTCCCTCCACCTGGGGGATAATGCCCTATTTTTAGGGGTAGTTGTCCCATAACCAATAGCTAGTGGGGTAATGAATTTATTGCCATATGTCCCATACCTTCCAACAGCTTCCATTCCTCCTAGTGGGTCAGTGAACACTCATTCAATAGTCCTCTTGGGTGTTTGTCTCCTAATTAATTTATTTAAATAATAATGTTCAGTAATTACATTCATCCATGATCAAAACTGATCATAATTACAAAACTTTGTAATTTAAATTAACATAAAATAATTTTGCAAATAAAATAATAATTCTCAGAAATTTGGGTAGGTGACAGGTCAATGCACTAAGATGAGTAACAGAATAATAATATAGCAGAACTCGGATAGAAGCAAAAATACTTCAAACACACTAATTAATTGATCACAATATGGACAAATAAGTAGTACAATGCATGAGGATTTGAATGCCAAGGTGGAAATTCGAATTAGCCTTCATGGAGTGATCAAAAGATCACTAGAGTGTCATCAGAGCACAACTAGAAGTCTATCTCCTCATCAGTGGAGTCATCAATGCTCAAGTAACTTTCAACCATCAGTCAAACTGAGTGTGGTAGGTGTAACTGAGTGTAACTGGAACTAACTGAATGAAGGAGGCTCAGTGGAGGGCGCATGAGGAGCTAACTGAAGTCAGAATGAGCAGTCTAGTCACATTGGAGGTGTTAACACCCAAAAAGTGCTCACTACTTTATCTACCCATTACATGACTCATTTGTCCATATTTCCCTCCCAAACCTTAAGAAACCCATTAAAAAGCCTCCAAAAGGCCAAAAAACCCTTTTCCCCCCCAAAATAATCCAAAATTCCTCCAAAATAGCAAAAACCCTCTAAAAATGGAATAAAAAATACAAAAAAGAGGAAAAAGAGGGAAAAAGGAAGCAAAAACCCTATACAGCTGACTTAAACCATATGGTTCCCAAAACCATGGGCCAGCACTCCACCACTAAAAACCTATAAATAGGTGATGGAGGCCCCTCATTTCATATCCACAGTCAACCACACCCTTACTCTGCCAAAATCACTCCTGAAACCCTAGCTCACCCTTGAGCTACTTTCACATTTGAGTGCCCCTTTGGCCCATTTCCAAAACCCTTTGGAGAAAGAGAAAGGAACAACACTGGAGCTTGGAAGCAACCCTCTTGGACTGCTGCAAAGGCTTCATCAACCTTCACATTGGAGGTATAATCAATACAAAAAAACATTTTATTATCTTGTCTTTTTTATTTATGCACATGCTTAGAGTAGTTTACTGTTTTACTGTACTGTCTTTTTTTTACTGTATTTTCTGAACTGCTACTAAGGAGTCCCTTCTCCTTACTAGGTGCTCATTTGCACAAGCTAGGGTGAAAACCCTAGCTACAGTTTTTGGTGACTCCCCTTGTATTCCTTTGAATTTCTGGTTATAGTTTTAAATATTTTTAATTTTCTGCAATATTTTCTGTTTTTTTTTCCTTTCGGCTGTCCCTTTCGGCTGCCGCAAACTGCGTCTTTTGCCCCCCGTAGTTGCATTCTGACCGCGTCTTTCAGGCCTTTACCTGCGATCTGACCGTGGCTCTCAGACTGTTTTCCGTGATCTACCGACGGTTTCCAGTCTGTTACCTACGATCTGACCGCGGCTATCAGCTTGTTTTGTGCGGTTCGATCACGGTTGTTAACCCATTTTTCCACGAGCCGCCTGCGGCTTTCAGCCATTTTTCTGCAACCCGCCTGCGTCTTGTGGCCTTTTTCCCGCATCACGCTTGTGGCTTTCAGCCATTTTTCTGCAACCCGCCTGCGTCTTTCGGCCTTTTTCCCGCATCCTGCTTGCGGCTTTCAGCCATTTTCCTACAACCCACCTGCGACTTTTGACCTTTTTCCCGCGGTCCGCCTGCGTCTTTCGGCCAAAATCCCGCAACCTGTCCACAACTGTTGCGCTATTTCCCGCGGTCTGACCGCTCAGATTTGCCACAGATACGCGGTCTGTTTTCTGCACTTTTTTCACTGTTTTGAACCCAACACTTTGCTGCAATATTTTCTGCACCTGCACAGCCATCTGTCCTATCTGCAGCCATACTTCCCTATAGCCTTTTTTCTGCAGTATTATTTCTGTTCCATTTACAAAATATTTTTTAAATTTCAGCATTTTAATTGAAAAGAGAAAATTTTGCATTTCAAAGTTTAAATTCTGTATTGTTAGTTAGAAAGTTGCCCACCCCGTGGCACTTTTACTTGGGTTCATCATCTCACACGCACACACTCTGTCACCTAATTCAAGTGAGCCCTAAAAATACTACTTAACACAACCAACATTCTAACCCCACTTGGGGAACACATAAGAATTTTTGTAGTTAGGTAGGAACAAGGGGGATAGGCATCCAAATAACACCCCTCGGTTGCTTACACTTGAGACATAGCTGTTGTCCATTAGGGAACCAAAATCCCCTAGTATTTTTTGACACGGTTTAAAACCAATTTATCAGGAAGGCCTCTCCCCTAGGAGGGTTGAAGTCGCCAGACTGGTTCCAGAAGCCTAAGTGGAATACCGCAATCCATTCGGTAACCGAAGGATACCTTTCGCATTTCTCGGAGCATCACCCATATGGGGATACAGCGATGATAGAACCAAACGGCAGATTCACCCAACCAAACGTGTCATGAACAGGGTATCTTAGTTGCTTTTCTTCTAGGATTGACTACCTAGTGTCCCTCCCGGTAGGGGGATATCTTTAGCCACTTGGCTCTACTATCCATATTGTCTAACTTGGATTTCATCACCTTGTAGAGGATATGTCTAGTTGAGTCAAAATATTATTTAGCTAGGTGTTTGTATGCTCCCTTACCTCCTTTTGGTCTAGCGAGTCCACTATTTTTATTTTTTAGGAAACCTGCTGCTTGTTAGTATTCTGACCATTTCTGTTGATACTCCACTTATTGTAGCACAGCTGTTACAGTAAGTGTTTTGAGTTGGTTTTTGTCCTGAGTGCCATATTTTTTGAGCTCTCTTTCTGCACCCTCGGTTGCATTAGGGTTTTTGAGCTGTTTTTCACTCAACACAACCCCCAGATACTTGACACCATCTGTCACCATTGAGTCCCCGAGACATTCTCGGTGCCTCCGGGGCAAGCCACCATAGCACGGTTCACTTTACATCACCCGTCATAGACTTAGATCTTCATCACTTGATACCACTCATCATAGATCTCGAGCTTTGTCACTTGACTCCACTCGTCAACGACATAGAACCCTGTCACCCGATCTAGACGCCCCTTATTTTACCTTTGATTCGGAGGTAGAGTCCGAGAACCCCACTTACATTGCACCAACCAGCCCCATGGCTGGCGTGACTTCCACACCTTTCTTTGTAGGGACCATTGGTGGAGCATCCACCACCACACTAGCTACCACACCTACTTTGGGTATGCCCTCAATGCCCCTCACGGCGATTCCTCCCGACACAATGCGTTGGGGGCATCCCATGCTACAGATGGCATCATTGGTTGTATTGCCTCGCATCCTCAACCCTTTTCCATAGCATGTCCTAGCCATGGCCCCGACCTTTCGCGGGATAAATCTCAATCCGGAGAAACCAATTCGTATGCTCCCATGGCACATCACCACCATTCCCATGGACCCTCATGTCCACCTCAGTGCTTTAGTCATGCATCCCCCGCTTACGCCCCCCCGGTCGCACCTCAACCATATTACCACCCACAAGCTGCACCAGCTCCTATGTCCTCTCAAGCCCAACCTGCTTATTACTCGCCATAGGCAGCCCCTGCGGCAAACCCACAACCCATTCCGCAGACGTATCAGCAACCCCCACAAGGTTCAGCACCTACATAGCCTCCACCTACTTATTATCCACCACAGCCTGCTCCCGCACCTGCACAACCCCAAAACACACCTGCTGCCCAAGGGCAAGTGTATGCCCAACAGAATCCACAGCAGAACCAAAATAACCAATGCCAACAGGGCCAGCAAAACTGTATCAAAGTCCGTAACCATGGGCATAACCCCCCTCCAGACCAAGGTAGTCAACCTCCCAATCCCGCAAACAACAATAACGCGGCACCTGCCAATCAGAACCCTGATCGGCCGCCCAAGTAGGCCAAAAATCCTAATTTGCGAATAAACCATCCATGTTCTATTTGCGGGGTCTATGGCCACTACACACATGCTTGCCCACATTTGGAGGGAGCTCGGCAACTCTGGACTGATGATGCCCATCGCCAAGGACACGCGGCTCCTCAAGCACCACCCAACCCCCCACCACCTCAACATCAACCCTTGCTGTTACAAAACCCCTTACCAACCCAAGGCATAGTGAACACTCATCCATTGGCTCCCCCTCAAGGAAACGCGCCACCACAACAACAGATCACTTATGCCGCTCCTGATCAACCCATGTTAGACTCAGGTACCCATCACTTGTTAATTATGTTATTCTCCAATGTCAACGTCCAAACCCGTCGAAACCAATATGGCTCCACCCCTGAAGCCCCTCCCGCCGACAAAAACACTAACGCTCATCCTACTGATCAGACGTTACGTATACCTCCGGCTCCACTAGATGGTGCCTCCAAAGCACCTCGCTTCCCACTTCATCGCATCAACAATAACCCCAATGCTCGCGCTACGTCTACTTACAACATTGTAGATGACTTAGCCTAGTCTCCCGCAGCCATGTCTGCATTAGAAGTCTTAAAAAACTGTCATTCATAGCGCAAGACTTTTCTCTCCGCCATTGGTGCTATTGACCTAAATGATTCACGATGGATGGCCTTCGATTTGGACCAATTTGAACCACACCTGCCTTCGACTTTAGCGTTCCAAGTTTATATTTCCGTTCGGAATCTTGTCATCCATCGGTGCATTATCGATGAAGGTGCCTCTACATGCGTTATGTCCACATTCGTTTGGCAGAAGTTGGGATCCCCTACTCTCTAGCAGTCCACCACTATGTTGCGAGCCTATGACGGCCATTCGGCTCAACCCCAAGGTCTTTTAGCTAATGTCCCTGTTCAGTTGGCTGGAAAAACCGTGCTCATTGACATAGAGGTCATCAATGCCCAACTTGATTATAACCTCTTACTTGGCCGCAGATACATGTATGCCATGCGGACGGTTACCTCATCCGTTTTTCGTACCATGATGTTCCCCCATGACGGACACGTGGTCAAGGTCGATCAACTCACCTATTACAATCCCAATGCCCCTGCTGCACCCGAAAAATGTTCTCCCCATGGTTGAGCAACCTATTTGTGGTGCAACTACCTCGTTTGTTTCCTCCGTGGGACCCAGAGTTTACTCCGATACGCCGATGACTTCAACATTCCAATCCATTCCACCCCCATCACCCGCACCCGAAGTATCTGACCTATGTACCCTTTCCCACAATGCACAAACACCCAACAATCAACCACCCTTGTTACCCAAACCACCATTGGTACCTAGTCATATTGGTGTTACACCCATCCACACAATCCCCTTCCTATTCCCTCCCTCAAGAGTAGTAAGCACCCCAGTTATGGCTACTCTCAGCCTCCCCGGGTTAACCTTAGGATTACCCATGTGGTATATTTCGCCTCCCGTTCCCCTGCCGACACCAACTGTCATCCTACAACCGGTGCAACCCATTTCCACTACTAGTCCACCACCTCCCGGTGTCACTACCCCTTCGTCATCTATGAATCCCCCCCCTCTTATCAAGCACACTGGGGGCAGAGGCCTACAACCATACACTGCTGTACCCCCGCCCAAAACAGTTAAACCCCCCCCCCCCCCCCCCCCCCCCCGTGTTTCGTGCTCCTCCCAAATGCTCGTTGCGTGATGAGTTAGGCCATCCAACTCATCAATGTCCACAATTGCCTACATTACAGGAACACATGCAAATGCTTGACGACGACCCCAACATCTCAGTTGTTGAACTCGATCCAACCCCTAAGCCTCGTGATAAATCACTGCGTACCAACCACCCTTGTGCAATATGCGGTATTTACGGCCATTACTCACATCACTATCCTGATCTCCTAGATTACAAAGCAGCTCTCTACGAGATGAATAATTTGGACCTTGAGACAACACCCCCCACAATTGAGGAGATCCACCCCCCAGTATCACCATCATCCAGAGAGATTAACACCATTTATATGATCTCTTCGACTACCACTCCCTCGTCAACCGATTTGACAACTCAAAGTTTCCGCAATAATGAGGAGATTCTAGAGGCTCTCAATACCCCGGATTATCCCTAGGAAGACATGCACCATCGTTCCTATTTCCTCCCAGAAGAGTCCTCCTCCACCACAACCACCCAATTTGCGGTTGAGTCCAAATATTTCCTTACCGCCAAAGTCGACTGGTTTAAGGATCCCATTCATGCTCCTGATGCCTTTGAGGAAGGTAACATGGCCAACATCTCACCCACAATCCAAATTGATATCACTGCCCCAGGAGGTTCCCCTGAACTCATCACTTTAGGAGCCTCCTGCAGTGAATATGAGATCGGAGAGTACAAAAAACTTTTCCAAGAGTTTCGCGATGTCTTTGCCTGGTCCTATACCGAAATACCTGGTCTTGCCCCCACTATCATAGAGCACCACATTGACACCTCTGAGTTAGGGGGCATAATAGATTACCTCAACCCTGGGATAGGGGGCATGATCAATCATTTTGAATCTTCCCCATCACATCTATCTCAGTGTTTCAATGATCCCATTGTTCAAACCAACACATATGTGATCCACAATCATAAACCCCATGCACATAGCATGGGGGCAGGTCATTAACCCTGCTCACTTTTTCACATGCATGATCTCAACCATTTTTGAGATCACATATCACTTGTATATTTGATTTGATTTGATACACCTAGTATTCTTCCCCCGCGGGTAATCATTTTTCCCCACCACTGCATCCTTGGCTTGGTGGGCTCACCTTTATTTGCAACCATTTTTTAACCTAGTTATTTCCTTTGACCATTTCGGAGTCCTTCTGACCTCCATTTTTTGCACCATTTGCACCGCCGGATTCATATTTATGTGCTCGTGATGATGTTTCAGATCATTTCTCGCTCTCACCCCCATATTTTTCGGGTATATTTTCCAAAATGCCCCCCATTGCCTCGGTTTGCATGCCACATCGTTCGTTATCTATTTTTGACACTTTTTATATCATCGGATTCATTTTTTCAAGCCTGTGATGATGCTTGAGATCATTTCTCACTCTCTCCCCCATATGTTTCGGGTATTTTTTCCAAAATGCCCCCTGTCACCTTGGTTTACGTGCCACATCTGTCGTTCTCTATTTTTGACACTTTTTATATCTCCGGATTCATTTTTTCGAGCTCATGATGATGCTTGAGATCATTTCTCTCTCTCACCCGGTACAGTTTCAACATTGTGTCCCGACACCTTGCTACCTCGATTTGCATGCCACATCGATCGCCATCGGATTGTTCCACATTTTACATGAGCCATTCACTCCTTTCATACTGTAATTATTTCGTTATTTTTCCACCATTCATTATCCCGCAAGGAGAACCACCAGTGTTCCCCCCTACCCTCGTTCTTGGTCATCATCAATGTTCCTTGATTGAGCACTTCCTCCTTTCCTGACCATTCCTTTTGTTCGGTATAATTTTATCCCTTTTTCGGGTCGGACAAGTCCTTTACGAAAAAGGCACTTAGGGAGTTTCTGTTAATCTCTTTTCTGACTCCTAAAACAATGAAAAGATCACAGAGCAATCTTTCTTCCTTTCATGCTCGTTAAAGTACCTGAAAGGGCATCTATCTGGTATAAGTTTAACCCTTTTCCGGACCTGCTAGACTAATTACAAAAAAGGAATACTCTAGTCACACCGGCTAGAAGATTTCTTCATTGCATCCTTTTATGCTTCTTCGGGCCTTGGAGACTAACACACGAAAAAGAAACCCCCCTGGAGTCTTCTTATTTGCTTTCAGACTCTCTAAAATTGAAAGCAACCACGAGCATGAACTGTCCTGGGCTCGTACAAATCCACACGACAGTACCATTCCATTCTTTCAGAGTCTTCTTATCACTTTTAGACTCCTTAAAATTGAAAGCAACCACGAGCATGAACTGTCCTGGGCTCATATAAATCCACATGACAGTACCATTTTAAACACACTTCTTCTAGTTCCTTAACCCATGAAGAAGTCCCCCCGTTCCTCTTGGCACTATGATTGATCATCTCGGCAGCACCCCCAATCAGGTCGCCTTTGTTCAGAGTATTCTGCAGTCTCCTGCCATTTTACATCAACTTGAGTATCCCTCATCCCAGTCATTATCCTTGATCCATTACAGCTATGATCCCTTTCCCACCAGTCAGTTTCCTATGCTGCTCGATCATCCCCACCATCATACTCTGAATAAAGGAAGTTTGAGTCCACCCACTCTACTTGCCCAGTTATCCCCCACAATATGACAGTCCTACCATCAGTACTCTCACACTTCAGTTCTCCACCTCACACTCCTATCAAGGAAACATCATTTCCTTGCTAGTTGCAGGTCTCCCTCTGTCAACGATAGCCCCTCTATTCCAGAGGATAGACCCAGAGGTCCCTGCACCTTGGACTCATCACCATCTGTGGTGAGTGCCTACAAACCATTTTGAGAGGAGTCATCATTACCTCTCTGAGTGGTTGTTTCTCACATGCTCGACTTCAACACCTTGATCTCATCGTTGAGAATCGTGCAGGGTTTATATCCCTTCAGTTATTGGTCGAAGGCCCTGGATTTCCCCCGACTCTAGCACATTAGTGAGTCACTTCGGAATGCCCATTTATATGTTCCCGTGGATGTCCGGGTTGCATTGGAAATTGTATTCGGAATCCATCCAGTTATATGCTTCCTTGAGTACCCAGTTCAGTTCCAGTTCAGTGTACCATTGAGGGTATGACTCCCCGTCACTATGATCCAGCAGCTCATTAGTTCCTCTGGTACCACACTCAGCAGCACTGTAGTTATTCCAGTGTATCAATTCTTCAGCTTAGACATGGTCAGCCCAGCAGTATGTCCCATATTTGTGTCCCCTCTAAACCCTTATGATGTACACAGTGGTTCTCTATGTATCTTACAGGTCCCCCTTTTTTGGGCCTCACAATTATTTTTTATGTATCTTGATACGAGCATGGGTATGCCCGCCTCGTCCATATATTGAGATTCTTCCTCATTCATTATTTGAGGCCATGTATATTTCAGGTCCCCATATTTTGGACCCCATTGTTATTATTGTTCTATATCTTGATACGAGCATGGGAATTCCTGCCTCATCCATATGTTCAAATTATTCCTCATTCATTATTGAGGTCATGTACTTTCAGTTTTTGCAGTTTGTTCGGGAACATTGTTCCGGGCTCTAGTTCGTTTCTTCTCCTCTCCACACCCTAGGAAAACCATAAAAGACTTATGATGTCTATCGGTCATACGATGAGCTCCTGCCCTCACACATCAGGGGGCAATCTGTTAACACCCAAAAAGTGCTCACTACCTCATCTACCCATTACATGACTCATTTGTCCATATTTCCTACCATATTTGCCTCCAAAACCTTAAGAAACCCATTAAAAAGCCTCCAAAAAGCCAAAAAAGCCTCCAAAAGGCTAAAAAAACCATTAAAAAATCCTCCAAAAGGCCAAAAAACCCCTTTTCCCCCCCAAAATAATCCAAAATTCCTCCAAAATAGCAAAAACCCTCTAAAAAGGGAATAAAAAATACAAAAAAGAGGAAAAAGAGGGAAAAAGGAAGCAAAAACCCTATAGAGCTGACCTAAACCATATTGTGCCCAACACCATGGACCAGCACTCCACCACTAAAAACCTATAAATAGGTGATGGAGGCCCCTCATTTCATATCCACAGTCAACCACAACCTTACTCTGCCAAAATCACTCCTAAAACCCTAGCTCACCCTTGAGCTACTTTCACATTTGAGTGCCCCTTTGGCCCATTTCCAAAACCCTTTGGAGAAAGAGAAAGGAACAACACTGGAGCTTGGAAGAAACCCTCTTGGACTGCTGCAAAGACTTCATCAACCTTCACATGGGAGGTATAATCAATACAAAAGAACATTTTATTATCTTGTCTTTTCTATTTATGCACATGCTTAGAGTAGTTTACTGTTTTACTGTACTGTATTTTTTTTACTGTATTTTCTGAACTGCTACTAAGGAGTCCCTTCTCCTTAGTAGGTGCTCATCTGCATAAGCTAGGGTGAAAACCCTAGCTACAGGAGGTCCATCGAAGTGGTAAGGTCAGTTAAGAGTGAGTTAAGCCTAAAATCAAGGAGAGAACTCAATTAACTGAAGACAACTGGACTGGTAGGTGAAGAAGGGCGCCTTTTTCAAGTGGATGGTGATATGTGGGTGCATCACTGGCTAGGAGGGCTCAATTTGAGTGGAAATAAGATCTTGAGTGCTGGAAGACTAGGGACTAGGTGTTGGACGTGTCAACCTGATGACTAGGTAGCATGCGGATGCACGCAAGACTGGAAATGCAAAGGATGAAAATGCTGGTAGGACTAGGATGGAGTATAGGAATATCCTAACACCCCCCCTTAATCCATCCTGGGCCCTAGTAACTAAGACCAAAGGTCACCCAATACAATGAATAATAATAGTCAATAAACCGAGGAAATGGGGAAAACCTCATGGGAAAAATACCCCCCCTCAAAATAGACTGTAAGGAACACACAAAAATAAATGCTCCAAACTCAAGCAGGTGTGATGCTTGGTCATATGTCTGGAGGTATCTTCTTCTTGGGAAGAAGTGGATCATGCTCAAAAATCATGTGCTTGTACTTTCTCTTCAGATCGAATGTGATGAGAACAAATCCAAAAGTATTAGGATGATCCTTGAACCTGTGATTCGAATCAACTGAGGTAGGATCAAAAACATGAACGTGCAGATAGTCTTTTGTCTTCTCCTTTGAACCATCATGGGTGAGATTATACCAAAAGGAACCATCACATGATTGCTTGAAATACAAATCATATTTAAGACTTGAAGAATAGTTTCTTGAGATCTCCTTTGAACCAGCAGGGGTGAGATCAAAACTATCATATGCATGAGAAATTATCCCAAGTAGTAATTGCTTGGAATCCAAATCAGATACAAGACTTGAATCATGGTTTCTTGAGATCTCCTTTGAACAATTAGAGGTGAGATCAAAACCAGTAAATGCATGAGAAATTATCCCAAGCGAATGGAAATGGTTTCTTGAGATCTCCTTTGAACCAGTAGATGTGAGATCAAAACCATGATATGCATGAGAAATTATCCCAAGCAAATGGAAATGGCCATAGTCTTCAATAACCTTCTGAAAGCATGAAATAATGATCATATAATAGTAAATAAGAGGTGATTGATCAGGGAGAGAGAATGCATTACCTCCAATGGCTGATTTTACCTCTGAAACATTCATGTTATCATGATGCAAACCAACAAACTTTGGTGCAAGAGAGGATTTAGGACCTTCTGCAATCTGTAGAGTGTGAGCTGGCATGGAATTCGAAATAGAAGAAATTTGGAGCATGAGTGTAGAATCTGCAAGTTCTTCTTCTTTGTGGATAACTTCAATATGAGATATGTTTGATACTGATTCATGATCAATGAGATCATCAAGGAGGGCGAATGCATCACTTTTCTTGCTCTCGAAAGGGTTTGGACCAATCCTTTCATTCTGTCTACCAAATATTTCTTCCAGGTGGACCCATAGTTATTTTGGAGATTTAACATATTCAACATCAAGGGAGCAGAATACCATGCTTCGAGACGTAGCATACATCATGGCTACAATAGCTCTTCCACCTTCATCTAACCAGTCATTCTCTTCTTCAGAGGATTCGAAATCTCTTTCAAAAAAATAATCAAAGAGATCATGTCTCTTCAAATATGCTATCAGTTTTTGTTTCCATTCAACATAGTTGAATAGATAAAGAGGAGGATCTTCTGAAAACATGGAAGCTGTAGAAGACCTGCAAAAACAATAGAAAATATCTGCAACTACTACTGCTGCATAAATGCAGAAACTGCTACAACTGCTGTACTCGAAATCTTGATAATAACCTGCCAAAAACTCTCAGGAATGAAGATAAACAATACTCTCAACATGCTTTGATACCATGTGAAAATCCTCACAGCAGATCTAAGAGATGATGTATACCTCACAAGAAATAATTTAGGAATAATATTAAGAGTGGTCAATGCAGTAAGATGAGCAACAGAATAATAATACAGTAGAACTCGGATAGAAGCAAAAATACTTCACACACACTAATTAATTAATCACAATATGGACAAATAAGTAGTACAATGCATGAGGATTTGAATGCCAAGGTGGAAATTTGAATTAACCTTCATGGAGTGATCAAAAGATCACTGGAGTGTCATCGGAGCACAACTAGAAGTCTATCTCCTCATCAGTGGAGTCATCAATGCTCAAGTAACTGTCAACCATCAATCAAACTGAGTTTAACTGAGTGTGGTAGGTGTAACTGAGTGTAACTGGAACTCACTGAATGAAGGAGGCTCAGTGGAGGGTGCATGAGGAGCTAACTGAAGACAAAATGAGTAGTCTAGTCACACTGGAGGTCCATCAGAGTGCTAAGGTCAGTTAAGAGTGTGTCAAGCCTAAAATCAAGGAGAGAACTCAGTTAACTGAAGACAACTGGACTGGTAGGTGAAGAAGGAATCCTTTTTCAAGTGGATGGTGAGATGTGGGCGCATCACTGGCTAGGAGGGATCAATCTGAGTGGAAATAAGCTCCCGAGTGCTGGAAGACTAGGGAGTAGGTGCTGGAGGTGTCAACCTGATGACTGGGCAGCATGCGGATGCATGCAATGCATGCAGGAATGCATGCAATGCATGCAAGAATGCATGCTGCATGCAGGAATGCATGCAAGGCTCGAAATTCAAAGGATGAAAATGCTGGTAGGACTAGGATGGAGTATAGGAATATCCTAACAATTATTAGGCAACCCAGTGATGAAATCCATGGAAATGGTATCCCATTTCCATTCTGGTACAGGTATAGGTTGTAACAAGCCCGCCGGGTGTTGATGTTCCACTTTCACCCTTTGACAATCCATACACTTTACTATATGCTCAACAATTTCAGACTTCAATCTGGGCCAACCTAGATGACCAAAATATGGCCTTCTGTGAAATTCATCAAGAATCAATTGTTTTAATTCTTCCTGATCCAGTATATATAATTTGTTTTTAAATAACAGCAACCCATCTTTGGATTATTGTAATATGTTGCTTGTTGTTCTGAATTTTCTGCATGACACTTTTGCATTAAATTCAGATATTTAGGGTCTTTTTCAGCTATTGTACGTATCTTTAATACCAATTCAGATTGGAAACTTTTAAATGAAGTCATTGTTAACATGTGCATTCGTCTACTAAGAGAATCAGCTATTTTATTCTTTTTTCCTTTAATTTGTTGAATTTCAAAGTCAAACTCGCTTAAGAAAGCTAGCCATTGTGTTTGTCTACCATTTAGATTTGGCTGTTCAAAAATATATTTCATCTCAATGCGATCAGTTTTAAGAAAAAAACTTTTCCCAAGAAGGTAATGTCGCCACATCTTCAAAGCATGAATTATGGCAGCCAGTTCTAAATCATGCGTTGCATAGTTTACTTCATGCGTCTTTAATTTTTTAGATTCATAACCGATTACAGAACTATCTTTCATTAACACACCTCCCAATCCTTCCTTGCACGCATCCGTGCATACTACAAAGTCACCATAAGGATCAACCACCTTTAGAACAGGAGTTGAAGTAAGCAATTGTTTCAGCTTCGAAAAAATAGATTCACATATGGCTATCCAAATAAACTTGACTTCCTTTCTTTGAAGAGAGGTGATAGGATGAGCCACTTTTGAAAATCCTTCAATGAATTTTCGATAGTACCCGGCTAATTCCATAAAAGAGCAGACATCTCTTACATTTTGGGGAGTAGGACAGCTCATTATGACCTTGATATTATCAGGATCCACCGCAATACCTTGGGCTGATATTATGTGACCCAAATATTGTATTTGGTCTTTGTAAAAATCACATTTAGTTTACTTTGCATATAACTAATTTTCCCTTAGGACTTGCAACACTAACCTTAAATGTTCCTCATGCTCACTTTCATTCTTTGAGTAAATGAGTATGTCATCAATAAACACCACAACAAACTTATCCAGGCACTTACTGAAAACATTATTCATAAGCCACATGAACGTGGTAGGTGCATTCGTTAAACTGAATGGCATCACCACAAATTCATAATGTCCATACCGAGTGCGGAAAGTTGTCTTATGCACATCTTCTTCTTTAATTCTGATCTGATGATAACCCAACCTTAAATCTATTTTTGAAAATATAGTATCACCCCCAACCTGTTCGAACAAATCATCAATCCTTGGAAAGGGATACCGAATTTTGATAGTTGCTTTATTCAGTTGTCTATAATCTATACATAGTCGGAAGGTAGCATCCTTCATCCGTACAAAGATCACCAGTGCTCCCCACGAGGATACACTTGGATGGACATAACCTTTTTCTAACAACTCCTACAATTGTGCTTTCAACTCTATCAATTCAGGAGTACTCATCCGATAAGGTGCCTTATAAATAGGTATTGATCCCGGGGATAGTTCTATTGTAAAATCTAGTTCTCTCTTGGGTGGTAACTCAAGAATCTCCTCGAGAAACACATCTTCAAATTTAGCCAACACAGGGTGTTTGGTTAAACCTGAAACTTTACTTTTCTAATTTTCTGCTAGGTGAACAGCATATAGTTTACACCCTTTTCATGCATTCCTTTTCAGTTGAAGTGCATAAATTTCCCTTAACTTTATTGTCCTTATTATCCCTTCCTCTTTTCAAACTACCCAACATCATTCACGAAAGTAACAAATTTTTTATAGCAATCTAGGACAGCCCTATGTTTTTCTAGCCAATCCATACCGATAAGTAAATCGTAATATCCCAATGGCAAAAACATTTAAATCTGTACTAGTGTAAGATTCATTTAACTTTAAAGGACACTGATTTACTACTTCAGAAACCTTTTTTTTTTTAGGAACAAACTCTTCAGAATCTTTGCCAAGTGACTCTTCATCGTTGATATCCATATTATAACTCACCGAATTTCTGGAATGAGTAGTGTTAAACTTGGAATTCCTTTTTGTCACTGACTTTTCTGCATGTTGTTCTTCTGGTGTTGGTATATGACTATTTTCTTTCTCGATTAGCTTTTGTAGCAGGATCACATTGATCTCTCGTTGTTCCTCAAAGTTTTTAATGCTGTCTTCCTTAATGCTTAGCAACTCGGCCTTAATACTTTTGATCGTTTATCTAGGGATTCGTCACCTATACGATGACCATGCAACAATAATCCGACAAGTTTGTTATACCTCGGACGGAAAACATCGTCATATTTTGTTGTGGGATTGTGGTCCGAACTTGTGGGTTATTTGACAATCGGGGAGGGATAGGTTTTCGGATATTCGACATCACCTTTTTCGATTAATAAACCACCTCAGTGTCGGATATTCGACCTCAATTTTTTCGGTTATTCAACATGATGTATGTAAAGCTTGTAGGATATTCGACCGCATCATGGTCAGTTATTCGACTTATTGATTAAAATAAAAGTGTAGGTTATTCGACAAGTTGTTTTCAAATATCCGACTACGGGTTGTGTCTGTCGGATATCCGACGAATTTTTACCGACATTTAAAAAAACACTATTTTGTCAGATCTTAGACGGAGTGTTGTCAAAATTTAGACAAATATGCCATCGGATTTTGGGTTCAAATTTGCCTGTGATAAATGGTGTAAATGGTTTTAAGTCATTTACAATTGCTTGATAGATACCACATATCCTTACCTCTAGCTTCTAACTTTGTAGAAATTCTAAGGCATCAATAATTGAATCCATGACACCTATGAATAAATATGGTACTCATAGTTTGATTAATGCTTTCATTAACTAAAAATAAGTAAAATGGGTTATGGAAAACCCATCTTTTAGTTTTTTCCAATATACCTCATGAGCAACTTGGAGAAACTATTTTTTGTATGTTGTATGTGTATCGAGAGTATTCATATGTTAAAGGAATGTAGGACTTTATATTTCATTATTTTGATATGAGATATGTCATTAAAAAAAAATGAATTTAGAAGAATGATTTCCTACTCTAAGTGCACTCAAAACATAATTCCCGACCATCCAAGGGTTCATATATTGAAATGATATTGACGAGCAACTTAAAGTTGGTCACCCTTTGAAATGTTGCTATAAATTATGCCCTTTTTAATTGTATTGGTAAAAAATAGGATTTTAAATTTGTTTTGACAGGCAGTTTTAACTTAGCACTTATGGGACGTGCTAAAACCCTTTGCAAGGGGGTTTCAAATTTGAACTCTACTTGTCACCCTTAACACACAATTTTTATAACACAAAAACAATAAAACAAAAACTCTAGCCCACATATTAAGCGCAATAATACTAAACTTTTCAATTTTCTTATTTTTTATGCCTTGCCACAAAACAAGCTTAATTCATAATTTTCATGAAAACCAATAACGTAAAAAAATCAACTTTATAATTTACCAATCACATCCTCCCTAAATATTATTTCAATGACGACTTACAAGTTACAACTAGTTACTACTATATCCAAATGTAAAATCAAAAAGAAAAAAACATTTAATTGAAAGAACAAGCCGAGTCTAAAAGTTGTCCCCTGTCAGTTTTTATCAGAATCTGGTCTTTTTTATGAAAAGTTGACTTTTGTGTTGTTTTTATCACTATTCTGAATGCATAAATGGATTTAGAGCTCTCGAATACCAACAGGGCAACCATATTAAGCAATGTTAAACACTGATCTTTGGGACCATAACATTTTTAATTGGATTCGGTCGAAAAGTGCCGCAAAAGGACGTCGGAATTGGGCGAAATCACCAACCAAGGAATGAAATAAACTGTACCAACCAACAAAGGAAATAAATGAGAAAACTAAAAATTTAAAAATCGTTGTTTTGAAAACAATGAGTGAAGATGTCAAATTCGTGCTTAGTATGTGAAAAACATAAAAACAAGGACAAGGGATATTTTGCACTAGGAGAGAGCATCGGGTCACGACATCGATGGAGATTATGAAGATCATTGGTGCCAAATACCTCCCTCGGATTCTTGGTGAACCCGCGCTACTAAGATGGGTATGTAATCCATTCAGGGTGGAACAAAGCATCACACATAATTTGGCAATGTGCTTGGGTGCCATGTCTAGCTTTCTCGTTTTCACCAAATGGCCTCTAGATGGAAATTATGTAACGTTACCTGTAACGACTTCACTTATTCATTAACCTGACCAGGAAAGGGCATAATTTTGTTTTTTTGTTTTCTTATAAGAAGATGGCTGGTATATATTCATTATGGGGATCAAAATTCTTATGTTGGGCAGAAATTTGATGTTGTGCAGTGAGCAAACGAGGACTGTGCTTATGCGTGTGAATTTTTTTTATTCGAAAGAAGAGAAGATTTTGAAGGGAACACGGAACTCGTTGCTTGGAAGTCGAGATATTTTGTTACTGGGCCAATAAGGTTTGTTTTTACTCTCATCCATTTTTAATATGTTTTGGATAAACCATAAATGGTTTCTAGTGGATGTTATAGCTGTCTCCATCAAAATATATTGGTTTTTATAATTATTATTGATATTTTTTATTTGTTTTGAAAACAAACTGTTTTTAGTGTTTGTTGAATTTTCTTTGATAGATTTTTTGATATTGTTTATAATTTTGATATAGTTTATGATGAACATTGGAATTTTTGTTTAACGTGCATCTATATTAAACAACTCCCTATAAACACACCCACACCTAGTAGAGTAAAACATTATTTGTTGTCAACTCAGTATTAGTGAAATTTTCATAAGAAACCTATCGCAGGCTTTTGACGTTGAGCTTCAAGCTGGTCCATTGTTCAAATTCTCCAGTTAATCATTGGAGAATGACATCTCCTTTTAATTTATCATGTAATCCCTAAAATTTCCTCCATTTCTCTTACTATTCAGCATCACTTGATAATCTTCCCATTTATGTAGGTCTGCATGTCCATCCCATAAGTGAGGCAACCCCTTTCAAATTTGAATAAGCCTTTGAAGAAGGAAACTTATGATACCATACTTTTTATTTTACCTTGTGCTATGTTCATAAAGCCCCCTTTTTTTATCGCTTTGTTGGCCTCTGAATTACATACAATGAAAATCAGGCTTGGCAATGGAAGTCAATACATTCATGTATTTAGATAGCAACAGATAACATCAATCACAATTTAAACAATGAACATAGATGAAGGACACAAAGGTCCTTACTCAGCATACATTGATACCAATGCTATGAAATTGGTGCAAAGCTTGCTGCTAATAGCCTTCATTAGGTCAAGAGTAATTTACATGGATGGATTACAAGTATGGAAATCATGGTAGAAGAACAGAATTACAAAGAGAATATGGTACTGGTGTAGATCAGTATATTATGATCTCATCCACTATTCAAACTCATTTTTCAATTGGTTAACCACATTATCCCCCTTTAAATTCCCATATAAAACGTCAAACTTGCTTTTTCCATATTTCTTTTGATTTAGCATTTCCTGATAGTTTGCTTTACTGCACATGTCTCCAGTTGCATCTCACATATTGGGCAGACCTCTAGCAAATTCATCTTTAAATTAACCTTTGAAATATGCAATCTCTGATTCTAGACCTTTTATCTTGTTTTGGGCCCTAATCATCAAGGCTCTCTTGATAAGCACCATGTTAGCTTCCTTAATTTGGTGTGTCCTCTTGGTGACCCCCATGTCTTTCAACTGCCTGCTATTTATGTTGTTTAAGTATTTGATTACATCTTCTACAATCTTACGTTTATACCCAAGCTCTGGTTCGATCTAATTTATTTCATTATCAGCACTAGTGGCCAACTCCATTTCTTCATGTATCAATTCAAATTGCTCCTATCATTAAATAAATTATTTTTCTATTTTCTCCCACAGTATTTCCTTTGCTCATTTTACTCGGCCTTTCCCCACCAATTCTATCTCTAATTTGTAAATCTAATCTTTTAGATCATCCCTCTCATTTACCAAATTATCAATGAGCTCTTCCTTTTCATTTACAACTATCTCAAGCTCCATGATATTATTGTCCTCCTAGATTGAATATTCTCATAGGGCACCTTCCTCCATATATTTAGTTGTTTGCTATGTTGGAGCTTGCTCTGCTTGTTCTATGGGAACCTATTCATCCTACCCTATTGACTGATGGATTTCTTGAGTTGATAAGGATGTTGTTTCAATTTCATTGATTTCTTGAATTGAGCTAGATGATGGTTGAGGGACTTCTTGAGCTGATAAGGATGTTTGTTTCAATTTCATTGATTTATTGAATTAAGCTAGATGGTTCTTAAGGGACTATTTGAGATGATAAGGATGTTTGTTTCAATTTCATTTCCGAAATATTTAACTTTAGATCATTAACCTTCCTCATATATGCCTCCATCTGAGCTTTGTAGTGTAGCATGTTCTCATTTATCTTATCTTTCTCATTTTGTAAAGCGATCAGTTCAGGGGTTTAGACATGCTCTATACCATGGACATGCAACCTCTCCTTCAATGTAGAAAATTCCTTGTATTTCTATTGTAGGAGGGTTTGTGCATGAGTGGCATAGTTGTTAGAGATTTTGGGTTTTTGAGGTTTGACTGTTGATGAGGATACCAAAGGGTATTAATGATGGTGTAACATGGTAAAATGAAAAATTGTTTATGGTAAAACTTAAGTACAGACTGGTAAAATTGCATAATTACACAGTGGCTCAGAACACCGATGAGTAGTTGGTCCTCTATATTGGGGCGTCTATGCTCTTTTTTGCGAAGTTCCACGTAGGTGTTTCACTATACATCAGTTTTTCAGGTGTTTCAGAGTGGAATGAGAGTTAATTTTGAATATATTCCACCTTCCTACTTAGAAACATTAAATGCACCAAGTGGCACAAATGAAATGAGTGATTAGTATGAAGTAGTTTGACATCATCTGGCCACCTAACATGTCCCGTTGTCTCATTGGAACACATAAGTTCCACATTTTCTTCCTTTATACGTCGTGGAGTCATTCTTGGTTTCTTATGTGGGCATAGGTGAAATCCACCATTGATAGGACTAGGAAGTAGCGGCTGGAGCCAAAAGTGGTTTCAAAATTTCATTTTCAGAATCGTTGACAATTAGAATTAGCCACGTAGAATGGTGGTTTCAGGACAACGTCTCGGTGGGGGTGCTTTAACCTTCATGTATATTCTCAAAGTGATATCCCTCTACGTCATAGATCCAATCAATTTGTGGCTCGATTATTATGTGCGTTAGGGATTAGTGCCTTTAGGATTGATCGCTTGGTTCCAAAATGCGGACTAATATAGCAAAATATTATTATTATTGCATTTATTCTCCAAATAAATATGGACCTGAATTAGTCCATATTTAACGAAATGGGCACTCCTTTATATTTGGCCCATAGTTATAAGTCTCTCCTCAATGACATCAATGATGTCCTTGTTACATTTTGAGCATTAATTCATTATACTCTAGGATATTTGCTGAGAGAATAACATATGCAGTATATCAATGCATGACAATCACAATATGACAAGCATCACAAGAATCAAAAGCATAAGAGACAAGAGACACAGAGTTTCCATGGGGAAAACCCTAAGGTGAAAAACCCCACAACTTCCTTAGAGATAGAGAGAGCAATGGCTCAACCAAAATACAACCAAATAACACTGAGATAGTCTCCTAGCAAATGATCCTCCTCTTCCTCACTAGTGCGCCACTTTTGAGAGTGAGAGTGAGTTACTTTTCCGAGTGAGTAAAATAGAGATCTCCTATCTCTATTTATACTCACCTTTTTTCCCAGTGACATTATGGGGCCGACTTGTCTAGTTAGATACATCCACATTATATTATATATAATTCTGGGCCGACCCCACATGGTGGTCTAATAACCCATCGGCAAGTACACACACTTGCGACACTTGTCAATCCACATGACGACACTTCCTTATAGAGGAATAACACATCTCTTATAAGGGTACAATAAATATATATAAAATACATAGATGAAAGACATTCCGAAGTTACATATACATCAACACTCCCTCTTAACTAGGAAGGTATTTCTCAACACAGATCTGCTAGACAAGTCTTCTTCTCTGGATCATCGTCATCAATGCATCGTCATCATCATCATCACTGCTGCTGCTATCTCAACCAATCTCTGACTCTACTCGTCATTGGGAGTTCTACAGATCCAGTCCTTTTTCATACTGGATGTAGGCCCACCACCTGCAGGTCTTCATCATCACTGGCCATACTGTGGAATCCTCAGGACTTATTACGTGCATCACAAAACCTCGAAAGAGCATCCCAGGATATTACAAGCACACAACTCTACCTATAGGATCTCCCAGGGCAACGAATTACATGTGACCTCACCACAAAACCTCGCAAGAGCATCCCAAGCTGTTATGAGCACACAGCTCTACCTATAGGATCTCCTAGGGAAATGAATTACATTTGGTCATGGAAAAACCTCGCAAGAGCATCCCAGGACTAATTACAGGCACACAGCCCAACCTATCGGATCTCCTAGGGAACCGAATTATATGCCATAGGACAAAACCTCGAAAGAGCATCTGCCAGATATCCCAGGGCACCGAATTACATGCCATAGGAAAAACCTTGAAAGACTATCTGCAGATCTCCCAGGGCACAGAATTATATGTCCTTCCAGAGCAAAACCTCGAAAGAGCATTTGCTAGATATCCCAGGGCACCGAATTACATGCCATAGGAAAAACCTCGAAAGACTATCTGCAAATCTCCCAGGGCACCGGATTACATTCTCATCTGCACAACCTGATCCACAGCCACAGAGTATCAACCTGATACTCACCATACATCATCCTGATGTACACATGATCATCCTGATCATCATCACTGCAACATCCTGCTGCATGTCATCTGGAGCAACATCCTGAAGCTCGTCATCCATGATCATCCTGATCATCATCACTGCAACATCCTGCTGCATGTCATTTGGAGCAACATCTTGAAGCTCGTCATCCATGATCATCCTGATCATACAATGCATCTACCTGATGCATACCAAGTATCTACCTGATACATATCATCATACATGATCCACCTGATCATACAATGTATCAACCTGATAAAAATACAAATACATGATACATATCACTATACATGATCCACCTGATCATACAATGTATCCACCTGATACATATACAGATACATGGTCCAAGCATCCAACATGATGCATATACAAAAATACATGCACATGATCCATCCGATCATATCCAGCATCCAACATGATGCATACATACATATAAATGATCCAACTGATCATATCCAACATCCAACATGATGCATACATACATAAAAATGATCCAACTGATCATATCCAATAGAAACTAGAACATCATCCTGATGCTCATCATCCAGCGCTTACATCCACAGCCATGTGAAGGATCCTCCTTCCAACATGCTTGGAATGGCTTCAGCAAATGTGTCCATCACTTCTTCCTCGAAGTGTCCTCGATCTGAAGAATGCCAAGCCTCTCTCTGAAGTACTCAAAATTCACTCTGGCTAGTGGCTTCATCAGCACATCTACAATATGCTCGTCCGTCGCAACATACAGGAGCTTCACAGCTCCTCTCTGCACCATATACCTGATATAGTGATATTTGATCTCTATGTGTTTCGATCTGTCATGAAACACTAGGTTCTCGGATAGCTTCACACAACTCTGGTTATCACAGAAGATACCAGTAGCATCCAATGGGAGATCAAATAACTCAGACAGTCGCTTCCATAGCCATACTGCCTCACAACTAGCTGAACAGGTTGCAACATACTCTGCCTCAGCTGTACTCAGTGCTACGCATGACTACTTCCTGCTAAACCAAGAGATCACACCTGATCCCATACTGAAGCAGCACCCAGATGTGCTCTTCCTATCTGCAGCACTGCCAGCCCAATCTGAATCAACATAACCCTGCAGGTTAAACTTTTGATTCGCTTCATATTTGAGCCCATAATCCACTGTACCCTTTAGGTACCTCAGAACATGCTTTACAACAACCAAGTGAACACTCCTCGGATCCGTCAGGAACTGGCTCAATGTGTTCACAGCAAAGCAAATGTATGGTCTCGTGTTCGTCAGGTACATCAAGGACCTAATCATCTGACAATACATAGAGACATCAACTGGCTTAGATGAAGCATCACATAGAAGCTTCAGATTCGATGCCATAGGTGTGGCCATGGCTTTGCAATCCATCATCCCAAATCTCTTCAGGATATCCACTGTGTACTTCCCTTGACCAAGGAAGATCCCACCTAAACTCTGCCACACCTCCATACCTAGAAAATAGTGCATCATTCCCAAATCTTTCATATCGAATTCAGCAGCAAGCTTCCTCTTAGTATCTGCAATCAGTCTGTCATCTCCTGTTACAAATAAGTCATCCACATACAGGAGTAGAATCACAGGATTCCCTTCCTCAACCTTGTAGTAAAGGTTAGAATCCACTTTACTCTTGGTAAAGCCCAAACTAGATAGGAAACTGTCCATCCTACCATACCAAGTTCTGGGAGCTTGTTTCAAGCCATACAAATCTTTCTTCAATTTGCACACATATGACTCCCTGTCATGTATTTCGAAACCGAGTGGCTATTCCACATATACTTCCTCTTCAACTACACCATTCAAGAAGGCAGTCTTGACATCCATCTGGTGTATTTTCCATTTCATAGCTGCAGCCAGGGAAAGTACTGATCTGATGGAAGTATACCTGGCTACAGGTGCAAAAGTTTCTTCATAGTCTATTCCCTCTTTTTGAGAGAAGCCACGAGCTACGAATCTTGCTTTGTATTTTTCTATACTGCCATCTACAGCATGCTTGATTTTGTAGATCCACTTGGAAGTCACAACAGACTTCTCTTTAGCTCTTGGGACAACATCCCAAACATCATTCTTCATTATTGATTGGTATTCCTCAACCATAGAATCCTTCCATTCTTTCTTTTCCGCTGCCTCTTCATAACTGGAAGGCTCTTTGTTCATAATGTCACAGAGTAAAGAAACATAACTGGTATGTGATCTGGTTCTCTTCTTTTCTCTGTGTTCTTCTTCTGGAATGCCAAATCTCTCTGCATCTTGAATGAGCCCTCTAGCCCATGCAGGTTTCCTTTTGTGAGAGTTATCCTCACAGGGTGGATCTACAGGTTCTTGCGGATCTTCAAACTCACGAACAACTTCTGGAACTGCTTCAGTCATGGTAGTGTCTTGAAATCTAGTTTCCTTAGGTTCTTCATAAACTTCGATAGGTGCCTTCTTTGATTTGATGAATGCTGAGTTTTCATCAAATGTTACATCCCTGCTGACATCAATCTTCTTGAACCCTAGAAAGTATATTCTGTAGGCCTTCGAGCTTTCACTGTAACCCACAAAGATACCCTTCTTTCCTGAAGGATCTAGTTTAGTCCTCTTTTCCTTTGGGACATGAGTGTATACTAGACAACCAAATATTCTGAGATGGCTGACTTCAGGTTTCTTACCAGAAAAGACCTCTTCTAGTGTCTTGTTGTCCAATATCTTGTGGGGTGTTCTGTTCTACACATATACAGCTGTTCTAGCTGCTTCTTCCCATAGATGCATAGGTAGATCCTGGTCATGCAGCATTGCCCTTGCTTCTTCCATGATAGTTTTGTTCTTCCTTTCTGCAACTCCATTCTGTTGAGGATTATAAGGAGCAGTCAACTCCCTCTTAATCCCTGAATCACTGCAAAGCTTCTTGAAGTCACATGAGGTGAATTCTCCACCATTGTCGGATCTGAATGTTTTGATCTTCTTGTCAGTTTGGTTCTCCATCAAGGTTTTGAATTCCTTGAACTTATCAAACACCTCATCTTTGTTCTTGAAGAAGTATACCCAAGTCTTCCTGGAGAAGTCATCAATAAATGAGACATAGTAAACATACCCACTCAGGGAACTGGAAGACATAGGGCCACATACATCTAAGTGGATGATTTCCAGGATGTCTTTTGCCTTGCTTTCACTTCTTGGGAAATCCTTCTTAATGTTCTTACCTTTTGCACATCCTTTGCAAACACCTCCATGTTTGGTCTTGATTTCAGGAAGACCTTCTACTACCTTGCTTGCAATTGGAAGTGCTCTATAGTGCATATGAGAAAGTCTTCTATGCCAAAGTTCACTTGGCTCCATGGATTCATGCACCATGGCATGTTCAGAATGTCCCTTCAATTTATACAATCCTCCCTCTTGCTCTCCAATCACTACTGCATCATCTATGTTCTTTCCCTTTGGCCACATTAGGACTTGGCCATCCACAAATGCAACCCTCATACCTTTTGCATCCAATGCAGAGATGGAGAGTAAGTTCTTCTTGAGCCCAGGTACATAAAGGACTTCTTTCATCTTCAAATATTTTCCAGAATCTAGGTTGTAGGAGGCTTCACCACTTCCTTTGATTGGGTATTGATAATCATCCCCAAGTTTCACCTTATGGGGTGATTCATGTTCAGATAGGTTCACAAAAGATTCCTTAAACCCAGTCATGTGTTTGGAAGCCCCGCTATCAATCAACCAATCATTACAACCATGGGAGATAGTACCTGTGAGAGCAGAGATCAGAACATACTCTTCTTCACTTGATGAGTCATCATCACTATCACTTTCTGCCCTATCCTTCTTCTTTGGGGGTTCATCATCTTCGGCAGCATGAGCATGAAACCTTCTTTTGCTACCCTTCTTCTTCTTACTGGAGTTTTTGTTATTATCCCTTTTGTTCTTGGGACAATCTGAAGCAAAGTGACCCTTCTCATTGCATGTGAACCATCTTAGGTCCTTCTTACTCTTTTGATAGGATCTATTGTGGCGAGAGTGCTCCTTCTTGGTTTTGCTTCTTTTGGTGTGAGCTGCAAGAGCTTGATCTTCACCTCCCATCTTTTCCTCATGAGCTATAAGTCTAGCTTCTTCTTGAGAACATTCTTCCCGCAATCGGTTGAAGGAGATCAACTTCTTTCTTGCACAAATTCCTTGAATGAAGGAATCCCATGACCTGGGTAGGCCATTTAGAGTGGTCATCACTACTTCACCATTATCCACCATTTCATCTACTACTTCTAGTTGTTCCTTGATCTGGGAGACCCTTGAAAAATAAGATTGAATGGTTTCTCCATTCTGGAACTTCACTCCTTTCAATTGGTTCCACGGGGTCATCTTCCGATTTATGTTCTTTCCTTCAAATAGCTTGGTCAAAGATTCAAACATCTCCTTGGGTGTCTTAAGAGAAGACACATGGGGTATGAGATGGTCTTTGATAGAATCAACAATGCTTCTCTTTGCCTTGACCAGGTTCTTCTTATGCAATACCTTGGTCTCTTAATCCTCTGGGATAGGGATGTCTTCTTTCACATATGAGTCCAACTCATTCTCTTCCAGGATTAACCCAATCCTATACTTCGAGGCTCGGAAGTTATCAGCCCCTTCAAACTTATCCTCAAGCTTGGTGTGGAGAGACATTTTAAAGAGTACTTCAAATGGAAATAGAAAATATTTAGGTCTTAACACTTGAAATGCTGAAAAACTGGATCTGGTCCCAGATTAGGGTTTGTCAGAGAAACCCTAAAAATTCAAAATGTGAATTTCAAATTTCTGAAATGATAGAAAGATGCACTTTGATGAGCTGATCAACCTGGTGCATTCAGAATTTGAGATCAGCAAAGTCTTTCCTGTCATAATTTCCTTTTTGTCCTCCCGAGTTCACTAGAGAGAGCCCCGAATTAGGGTTTGAGTTTCTCGGAGATCTACCCAGCCAAAAATATTGATCCAAATCTCTAACCTTCGATTTTTGCAAGGAGCTTCCAGCTGTGTCTTCAGATTCCATAAATTCCTATTTTTGTGGAAACCCTAATTTTTAGGGCCAAATCTGAAAATGCTTGGAATGGAATTCTGATTGGACAGATAGATGCGCCTTGATGAGTAGAGTCAATCTACTATACTGATTTTCAAAACTCTGTGGAGAGAAACCCAATAAACAAGGAACTCAAGCTTCCGTCACTGCAAAATGTCTTCTTCTCAGGTTAGCTCTGATACCATGTTACATTTTGAGCATTAATTCATTATACTCTAGGATCTTTGCTGAGAGAATAACATATACAGTATATCAATGCATGACAATCACAATATGACAAGCATCACAAGAATCAAAAGCATAAGAGACAAGAGACACAGAGTTTCCGTGGGGAAAACCCTAAGGTGAGAAACCCCACAACTTCCTCAGAGATAGAGAGAGCAATGGCTCAACCAAAATACAACCAAATAACACTGAGATAGTCTCCTAGCAGATGATCCTCCTCTTCCTCACTAGTGCACCACTTCTAAGAGTGAGAGTGAGTTACTTTTCTGAGTGAGTAAAATAGAGATCTCCTATCTCTATTTATACTCACCTTTTTGCCCAGTGACCTTATGGGGCCGACTTGTCTAGTTAGATACATCCACATTATATTATATATAATTCCGGGCCGACCCCACATGGTGGTCTAATAACCCATCGGCAAGTACACACACTTGCGACACTTGTCAATCCACATGACAACACTTCCTTATAGAGGAATAATACATCTCTTATAAGGGTACAATAAATATATATAAAATACACAGATGAAATACATTCCGAAGTTACATATACATCAACAGTCCTTAAGTTTATCTAAACTCTTATGCTGCAATCCTATAATAGTTTACCTTTCCCATAGTGCATAATTGTTTAATTCCATATTTATTTGGAGAAACTAGGCTCAAAATTAGGTTTTCTAGAGACAACAATTAGTGCAGTTTTCTTCTGAATAAAAATCTAACAGTGAGTAAATTAAAAATACATCCTTGGGCTTTGGAATTAATTAATTATTATTATATTAAGGCTAATTTAGGAATTTTTTAGTCCATATTTTCTGATTTAGTCCACATTTATTGAATTAGTATAAATTTTGCAAGATTAGTCCATATTTTGTTGAATTAGTTGATCCTTCCTCGCACTTATTCCATTCTTAATAATTGGAGAAGAAGGATCATGTTCCCTTCTTAACACTTTTGTAATAGGAGTGATATATATAAGGACCATTGGCCCTTTCTCACACTTTAGTAATTTTTGGGAGGAAGAGAACGAACACTGGCCCTTTCCCGCCCTTCTATCATTAGAGTGATGAGGAGTGGGAGAGGTGGGGAAGGAGCATGTTCTCTTTCTCCCACTCTTGGTATTTGAGTGATGAACTCACCCTTTCTCTTGCTCTATTAATTCTTGGGAGGAAGCATCGAGGAGCATTGGCCCTTTCATACACTTGTTCCACTCGAGTGAGCAGCATGGGAACTGCCTTAGAATTTTGGTAGGAGGAGTGGAAACATTAGCAATTTTTCACCCTATCCTAATTACGCTAGCCCTTCCACACACTTATGGAATTTGAGTAAGGAGGATAAGGAGCACTCGCCCCTTCTCACCCTTCTATGGTTAGAGTGAGGAGGAGTGGGTAGGTGGAGAAGGAGCATGTTCCCTTTCTCACAATTTTGGTATTTTCCTGGTAACTGGCCCTTTCTCTAGCTCTAGTGATTCTTGGGAGGAAGATTCGAGGAGCACTGGCCCTTTCCTACACTTGTTCCACTCGAGTCAGTAGCAGGGGAACTGCCTTATACTTTTTGGAGGAGGAGCGGAAACATTGATACTTTCTCACCCTATTCTAATTACACTGGCCCTTCCACACATTTATGGAGTTTGATTAAGGAGGAAAAGGAGCATTGGCCCTTCCTCACCCTTCTATGGTTAGATTTATGAGGAGTGGGGAAGTGGATAAGGAAGGAGAATGTGCCCTTTCTGAGACTCTTGTTATTTGAGTGAGGAACTGGGCCTTTCTCTCTCTTTGGTAATTCTTGGGAGGAAGAGTTGACCTTCCATACACATATAGAATTTAAGATTGGAGGAGAAGGAGAACTGAACCTTTCTCACCTTTTTATGGTTAGACTGATGATGAGCGAGGAGGTGGAGAAGGAGCATTTCCCTTTCTCAGACTATTGGAATTTAAGTGGGGAACTATCCCTTTCTCTTGCTCTAGTGATTCTTGTAAGGAATATTCAAGGAGCACTGGACCTTTCAAACACTTGTTCCACTCGAGTGAGTAGCATGGGAACTACCTTATATTTTTGGGAGGAGTGGTAACATTGGAATTTTCTCACCCTATTATAATTATGTTGTCCCTTCCACACAATTCAGAGAATAAGAATTGGCCTTTTATCACCCTTCTATGGTTAGAGTGATGATGAGTGGGGAGGTGGAGAAGGAGCATCTTCCCTTTCTCAGACTCTTGTAATTTGTGTGGGGAACTGACCCTTTCTCTCACTCTAGTGATTAAGTCGGCCCTTCCACACACCCTTGGAATTTGAGTAAGGATGAGAAGGAGCATTGTCCCTTTCTCACCCTTCTATGGTTAGAGTGATAAGGGGTGGGGAGCTAGAGAAGGATCATGTGCCCTTTCTCACACTTTTGGTATTTGTGTGGGTAACTGGCCCTTTTTCTCGCTCTGGTGATTCTTGGGAGGAAGAGTTGAGGAGCACTAGCCATTTCCTACACTTTTTCCAATCGAGTGAGTAGCATGGAACTTCCTTAGAATTTTGGAAGGAGGAGAGGAAACATTGACACATTATCACCCTATTCTAATTACGCTGGCCCTTCCACATAGTTCTGGAATTTAAGTAAGGAGGAGAAATAGCACTATTCCTTTATCACCCTTATATGGTTAGAGTGATGAGGAGTGGGGAGGTGGATAAGGAAGGAGCATGTGCCCTTTCTCAAACTCTTGGTATTTGAGTTAGGAACTGGCCCTTTCTCTCTCTTTGGTAATTCTTGGGAGTGATAATTGACCTTCCACACACATTTGGACTTTATGTAAAGAGGGAAAGGAGCACTAGCCCTTTCTCACCCTTTTATGGTTAGAGTGATGATGAGTGGGGAGGTGGAGAAGAGGCATGTTCCCTTTCTTAGACTCTTGGAATTTGAGTGGGGAACTGTCCCTTTCTCTAGCTCTGGTGATTCTTGGGAGGAAGAAGCGAGGATCATTATCCCTTTCCAACACATTCCACTCGAGTCAATAGCATGGGAACTACCTTAGACCTTTGGGAGGAGGAGCAGAAAAATTGGCACTTTCTCACCCTATTCTAATTACACTAGCCCTTCCACACACTTCTGGAATTTGAGCAAGGAGGAGAAGGATAACTGGCCCTTTCTCACCCTTCTATGGTTGGATTGATGATGAGTGGGGTGGTGGAGAAGGAGCATGTTCTCTTTCTCCGACTCTTGGAATTTGTGTGGGGAAATAGCCCTTTCTCTCGCTCTGGTGATTAAGTTGGCCTTTCCACACACCCCTGGAATTTGAGTAAGGATGAGAAGGAGCACTAACTCTTTCTCACCCTTCTATGGTTAGAGTGAATAGGAGTGGGGAGGTGGAGAAGGAGCATGTTCCCTTTCTCACAGTTTTGGTATTTGCGTGGGTAATTAGCCCTTTATCTCGCTCTGGTGATTCTTGGGAGGAAGAGTCGAGGAGCACTAGCCCATTCCTACACTTTTTCCACTCGACTGAGTATCATAGGAACTTCCTTAGACTTTTTGGAGGAGGAGCAAAAACATTGGCACTTTCTCACCCTATTCTAATTACGTTGGCCCTTCCACACACTTTTGGAATTTGAGTAAGGAGGAGAAGGATCATTAGCCCTTTCTCACCCTTCTATTGTTAGAGTGATGATGAGTGAGGAGGTGGAGAAGGAGCATGTTCCCTTTCTTGGAATCTTGGAATTTGCGTGGGGAACTAGCCCTTTCTCTCGCTTTGGTGATCAAGTTGGCCCTTCCACACACCCCTGGAATTTGAGTAAGGATGAGAGGGAGCATTGGCCCTTTCTCACCTTTCTATTGTTAGAGTGATGAGGAGTGGGGAGGTGGAGAAGGATCATGTTCCCTTTCTCACACTTTTGGTATTTGCATGGGTATCTGGCCCTTTCTCTCGCTCTGGATTCTTGGGAGGAAGAGTCGAGGAGTACTGGCCCTTTTATACATTTGTTCCACTCAAGTGAGTAGCATGGGATCTGCCTTATACTTTTGGGAGGAGGAGCAGAAACATTGACACTTTCTCACCCTATTATAATTATGTATTCCCTTCTACATGTTATCTCCTAATTTGTATACATCACTGTTGATGTATATGTAACTTTGGAATGTATTTCACCCATGTATTTCATATATGTATTTTGTACTCCTATAGAGATTCTATTATTCCTCTATACGGAAGTGTTCGTATTCGTATAGAGATGTTATTATTCCTCTATACGGAAGTGTCATCATTTATATTGTAAGTGTCGTAACTTATACTTGATGGGTTATTAGACCACCTTGTTGGGGTCGGCCCTATATAAGCCATGTGGGTCAAAGGGTTATTAGACCACCAAGTGTGGGGTCGGCCCAGATTAAGTTAACCATGGGTTAAGCTAGACATGTAGGCCCCATTAGTTTATTGGGTAGGACAGAACAAGTATAAATAGAGATCGGGAGATCTCTATTTGATCATTCATTCACACACTTCTCTCATTCGAAAAGTGGTGCACTTGTGAGGAGGAGGCTCTGCTACTAGAAGAAGATGATCTCTTGTATTCTGGTTGTATCATTGCTCTATCTATCTCTGAGGAAGTTATTGGGGTTTTTCACCTTTATGGTTTTCCCCAAGTAAACTCTGTGTCTCTTGTGTGCTTGCATTATTGTGTCCATGATTGATATGCTGTAGATTTGTTGTACATGTTGTTCTCTCAGTTAAGATCCTAGATCATATTGAAGTAAATTCTGAAAATTTAACATGGTATCAGAGCTAGCCTGAAAGAAGGCATGATATGGCATGTATGACACTTGTTGCACTTACGATGCTTGGGCTTGAGATAGAAAAAACCAGTCATTGTAGAACTTTCGCTATAAATCCATTTTGGCGAAGTTTTAGCATCTGAAACTTTTACAGGTCGAAGATCAGATCCCCATGTACTTTGTGTCCAAAGGAAAACCTCTAATTCATTGTAATTTGTGATTTATGATTTGTACAATATAGGGTTTCTGCCTCTTCCAGATCTGAGTCAAAAGCAGGTGACCTTGGAAAAAATGTCATAACTTGGGCTAGGAATCTCCAAATGAAATTTCGTAAAAAATGATAGGTAGTCCACAGACTGTACTATTGCAAGAAACGTTTTCATAGGTCGAAGTTAAAATAGTGACACATGGCATTCCGTACAAGTTCACTCTCATGTATTATCCCATAAACAGGTCACGTTGCGACACTTGGCATAACTCTCTCTCAGAAAATCCAATTGAGGTCAGACCTATCGGGATGGAAAGATGACAAGTCAGTCTACCACAAAAAACGTTTTCAGACATTTTGGATGGAAACGTTTGGATTTACACCAGAAACAATCAGATACATATTTCTGTCAAAACAGAATTATTTTTTAGCACCTTCATTCATGGCTTCCGGAATCTAGGGTTTCGGAGAAAGTTGGAATTTTTGTAATCGGAGACTACGGCTGAATGATACTCATAAAAATAGAAATTTAGAGACCAAGATCAGAATTTTTGGTTGGGCAGAAAACCGGGCTTGATTAGACCCTAGTTTGGGACTTTGATCAAAAAAGTGGAAAATTAGGGCTTCTGTAAAAATGGGAATTTTTGAAATCTATGACCACGGTTGGAAGCTCCTCAGAAAAATAGAAGCTTAGAGATTTGGATCAAAACTTTTGATTGGGAAGAAGAGTGGGCTTCATCAAACCCCAGTTCAGGGTCACGTCCAATGAATCCGGAAGTTTCAAAGGCAAAATTGAGGAGTGAAAGTTTGCAGTTTTCAAATTCTGAATATACCAGCTTGATCAGCTCATCAAGGCGCATATTTCTATACTTTCGGAAGTTTGAAATTCAAAGTTTGAATTTTTGGGGTTTCTCTAACAAACCCTAATACAGCTCTAGATCCAGTTCCTGCAAATCAAGTGGATTGGTTTAATCCTAGAAGAGGATGGATTGGTCACCTACATAAGTGAAGAAGTTCCTGTTTCAGAGGGAGATGAGGCTAAGGCCTTACATAAGAAGATTACAAGCAATATCGACAGGTATGTCTCGAGATTTGTTCATGATTAATTTTATGTTATTACGATTAGAACAATCTTGATTTTAGACTTGTTGTATCACCTTAAAAAAATTATGAATGCATGCATTAGGGTGTTGACACTTATGATTGTACTAATGCATTATGGTGTTGTATGAGGCTTATGTTGTCCGCTAACATGAAAGGTACACCAAGAAAGACAAATCATGTTCTAGTTCAAGAACATATGATCATGATGACATGAAGACAAAGATTCATCCATTGTCATGGACCACTTAGAAAATCTACTTACGAGGTATGTATAACTTGGTTCTACAATGGATAACTTATGAGACATGTAGGTTACTAGCACAAGTCATTGAAGACAACCAGAAGACATTATGCGGGTATGTTAGACATAACTAGCTAGCATGCTAATCCAGGTATGTTTTTTTCTATATCAAGCTAGAATCCTACCTTGTGTTAGGATCTTATACTGTTGTGTTGTTGATAATGATTATTCATGAAGTCATAGGTTTGAATAGTCATGGTTGTGTGCATATTATGCTTCTTACCATAATTAATGATAGGACTAACCAGAAGAATCATGAAGGTATAGGTTTGAGTAATCACGGGTTTAGGCATATTATGTTTCTTACTTTAATTTATGATATGACTAACCATAAGAGTCCTATATAAACCTTGAAATGCTTATTATTTCTGTTTGAAATGATCATCACTATACATGCTTAAGATTATTGTGTTTTGATAGTATTAAGAATATACTAATGAATGCATGATTCTGTATGAGACCTCAATGATAACACAATGATGATACTAATAAGCATGCATAGTGATTAAGGATGGATATAAGTTCAAGGACAGGAAATCCAGGAAGCAAAGATCAAGAGGGAGGACACTCTAGTTGTTCCTGCAAGGAAGCAAAGATCAAGAAGGAGCACACTTCAGTAGTTTCTGCAAGGATGCAGATATTCAGAGTGAGTTGACCACTTCTCACAATCCACATCAGAATGGAGTTGCAGAAAAGAAGCAAAGACTGAGAGGGAGTCAACCCAACAAACAAACAAAGATAAGTATTTGAATTGTCATTACTTGCATATTTTATTGTTTAAATAATATTGTTCAATAATGTATATACTGATGTTCCTAGAATTAGGTTGTGTATTATGCATATTAGAATAGTTGCATTGATGAACAATATACTACTAATATACATGGGTAAGTGGCATATGGCACTGTACAACATTCCATTGCTACTTATCTAGAATGAAACCTCTTTGCTGACATGTTGGGAGTTGTGCACACTCTTAACAATGTTTTGGTAGAGATTGGAAGGCATATAGAAAGTTATGGGATATGGATAAATGTTGTATTGAAGCATTGGCTAAGATAATTTCATGACTGTATGACATATTTCTTTATGTGTAAGAATTTGTTCTGAAAACTACGAGATGTTTTCTAATCATGCAATTTAACTTGTTGTGTAGGAAGATCGTATACCATCACCTACAAAAGAAGGACTACAACATTTGTTCAGCAACAAAGTTATCTATTGAAAATATTAAAGATATTGAAGTTCCCAGGATCTGGGAAGAATTCCATGATCGAGGACTACCAGTTGATCATGAAGATGTTTGGGATGCAGCCCCAGGACCTGAAGGGGAGTTTGTAGTGACTTCCAAGAGGATCTACAAGATCAAGCATGCTGCAGGTGGTAGCATAGAGACTTTTGCTCCTATATCCAAATACATCTCTATTAGATCAGTCCTTGCTCTGGCTGCAGTGATGAAATGGAATATACACCAGATGGATTTCAAGACAGCTTTCTTGAATGATGTAGTTGAAGAAGAAGTGTATGTGGAGCAGCCACTTGGCTCTGAGACACATGACAGGGAGTCATATATGTGCAAAACTTGGTATGGTAGGATAGACAGCTTTCTATCTAGTTTGGGATTTACCAAGAGTAAAGCGGATTCCAACCTTTACTACAAGGTTGAGGAAGGAAATCCAGTGATACTACTTTTGTATGTGGATTGCCTGTTTATTATAGGTGAAGATATATTGATTTCCGAAACATAGCGGAAGCTTGCTGTCGAGTTCGATATGAAGGACTTGGGGATGATGCACTATTTTCTAGGTATGGAGGTGTGGCAGAGTACAGATGGGATCTTCCTTGGACAAGGGAAGTATACTGTAGATATCCTGAAGAGGTTCGGGATGATGGATTGCAAGGCCATGGCCACACCTATGGCATCGAATCTGAAGCTTCTATGTGATGTTTCATCCAAGCCAGTTGATGTCTCTATGTATCGCCAAATGATTGGGTCCTTGATGTACCTGACGAACACGAGACTAGATATTTGCTTTGCGGTGAACACATTGAGCTAGTTCCTGATGGATCCCATAGGTGTTCACCTGGTTGCTGTAAAGCATATTCTGAGGTACCTAAAGGGTACGGTTGATTATGGGCTCAAGTATGATGCGAATCAAAAGTTTAACCTGCAGGGTTATGTTGATTGGGCAGGTAGTACTGCAGATAGGAAGAGCACATCTGGGTGCTGCTTCAGTATGGGATCAGGTGTGATCTCTTGGTTTAGCAGGAAGCAGTCCTGTGTAGCACTGAGTACAACTGAGGCAGAGTATGTTGCAGCCTGTTTAGCTAGTTGTGAGGCAGTATGGCTCTGGAAGCTATTGTCTGAGTTATTTGATCTTCCACTGGAGGCTACTGGTATCTTTTATGACAACCAGAGTTGTGTGAAGCTGTCTGAGAACCCAGTGTTCCACAACAGGTCGAAACACATAGAGATCAAATATCAATATATCAGGGATATGGTGCAGAGAGGAGTGGTGAAGCTCCTGTATGTTGCAACAGATGAGTAGATTGCAGATGTACTGATGAAGCCACTAGCCAAGGTGAAGTTCGAGTACTTCAGGGAGAGGCTTGGTGTTTTTCAGATCGATGACACTTCGAGGAAGAAGTGATGGACACATTTGCTGAAGCCATTCCAAGCATGCTGGAAGGAGGATCCTTCACATGGTTGTGGATGTAAGCATTGGATGATGAGCATCAGGACAATGTTTCAGTTACTGCTCAGTATATGCATCAGGATGATGCTGGATATGATCAGTTGGATCATTTATGTACGCATCATGTTGGATGCTGGATATGATCAGTTGGATCATTTATATATGCATGTATGCACCATGTTGGATTTTGGATATGATCGGTTGGATCATTTGTATGTATTTTGTATATGCATCATGTTGGATTCTTGGACCATGTATCTGTATATGTATCAGGTGGATATTGTGTATGATCAGGAAGATCATGTATGTTGATATATATCAATTAGATGCATTGTGTCGATCATGTATCTATGTATGTATCAGGTGGATACATTGTATGATCAGATGGATCATGTATGATGATATGTATCAGGTAGATACTTGGTATGCATCAGGTGGATGCATTGTATGATCAGGATGATCATGATGATGAGCTTCAGGATGTTGCTCCAGATGATATGTATCAGGACGATATAGTGATGATGATCAGGATGATGTATGTTGAGTATCAGGTTGATACTCTGTGGCTGTGGACAGGTTGTGCAAAGGAAATCCTAGATTTGTTCTAGGTCACATCTAGTATGAAAAAGGATTGGCACTTTGTATCACATGTAAGACCTGGGAGATCCTATAGGTTGGAGTTGTGTACCCGTAATAGCCTGGGATGCTCTTTCGAGGGTTTGTGATAGTGGACCACATGTAAGACCTGGGAGATCCGATAGGTTGGGATGTGTGCCCGTAATAAGTCCTGGGATGCTCTTTTGAGGGTTTGTGGTGAGATGCTACATGTAAGACCTGGGAGATCCGATAGGTTGGGCTATGTGCCCGTAATAAGTCCTGGGATGCTCTTTCGAGGGTTTGTAGCAGAGGTCACATGTAATCAGTCCTGGAGATCTTGTTGGTCGTGCTTAGGCACATAAATGTTCCTGGGATTCTCTTTAGAGTTCTTGTCGGTCGTGCTATGCACATAAACGTTCCTGGGACACTCTTTTAAGGTTTTGTGACAGTCACATGTAATAAGTCCTGGAGATTTGGACAGGATGAAAAAGGCCTCAGATGTTCTTTAGGGTTCTTACTAGTCAAGAGACTCTTTTAAGGTTTTCTGACGCACGTAATAAGTCCTGAGGATTCCACAGTATGGCCAATGATGATGAAGACCTGCAGGTGGTGGGCCTACATCCAGTATGAAAAATAACTAGCTCTGTAGAACTTCCTATGACGAGTAGATTCAGAGATTGATTGAGATAGCAGTAGCAGTGACGATGACGATGATTCGAGGATGATGATTCACTGATGATGATCCAGAGAAGAAGACTTGTGCTAGCAGATCTGTGTCGAGAAATACCTTCCTAGTTAAGAGGGAGTGTTGATGTATATGTAACTTCGGAATGTATTTGACCCATATATTTCATATATGTATTTTGTACTCCTATAGAGATGGTATTATTCCTCTATATGGAAGTGTTTGTATTCCTATAGAGATGTTATTATTGCTCTATACGGAAGTGTCGTCATTTATATTGTAAGTGTCGTAACTTATACTTGACGGGTTATTAGACCACCTTGTTGGGGTCGGCCCTGTATAAGCTATGTTGATCTGGATTTATGTGGGAACGAAACAAAAGATAGCATATACAGAATCATATATAGAGATATATTGCAAACAACACAGTGATACAGTAAACACATATTCTATTAAATAGCGGAAATAGAACAGACTGTAAAATACAATAGTTAGAATGGTGGTAGCTATCTCTGAGAAGAGATGTGGCCGCTATGCTCATTCGTGCCAAGATGAATACAAAGAGAGGCCGAAAGGGCCTATTTATCATAAGCATGAGGGAAAGAATCCCAAACATCCAAAAACCTAACCCTAGAAGATGAACCATCATAAAGTTTGCGGCCCCAAGGTGGTTAGTTAGTTGAACAGTCAACTTCCCGGGGTCATAACTTTTGCATATGACCTCCATTTGGGGCGTTCGATAGCTCGTTGGAAAGGTCTATCCGAGATTTACAAATTTTGACCATAATTTTTTCTCACAATAAGTTTCCCACCAATTTTTGACATGGGGGACGGCCTTAAGGAGCGCAAAGATGATCTTTTCCCTGTCAAAAAATTGGTGGACAGAGAAATACCCTTCTAGTAGATTCAACCATTTATCTAGGGCATCGGCATCGATATGGCCTTCAAATAAAGGAATATAAAAACTAACTTGTACCTTGAAGGGAGTCGTATCTCCGAAATGGCTACTCGCTGAGGGTGCATTTGCCACTGTTGGCATGCGTTGAAGGATCTCGGTGAAATTATCCATCATCTCGTTCCTTTATTGCGCGAGGGATTCCTCGAGCAACAACTTGATAGGATCTAATGCTCCGTCATCTCTCTCTTCTTCCGCCATGGGAGGCCGTTTGGGGCGGCGAGAGTATTCTTCCCCAAGTGAAACTAGTTCGAGACCCAACTCTCTGTATCCTAACCTCGTCGGGGACATGCACCGAGAAACAATCAAAGAGCAGACCGCTCTAATACCACTAATCCAGATTTATGTGGGAAAGAAACAAAAGATAGCATATACAGAATCATATACAGATATATATTGCAAACAACATAGTGATACAGTAAACACATATTCTATTAAATAGCGGAAATAGAACAGACTGTAAAATACAATAGCTAGAATGGTGGTAGCTATCTCTGAGAAGAGATGTGGCCGCTATGCTCATTCGTGCCAAGATGAATACAAAGAGAGGCCGAAAGGGCCTATTTATCATAAGCATGAGGGAAAGAATCCCAAACATCCAAAAACCTAACCCTAGAAGATGAACCATCATAAAGTTTGCGGCCCCCAAGGTGGTTAGTTAGTTGAACAGTCAACTTCCCGTGGTCATAACTTTTGCATACGACCTCCATTTGGGGCACTCGATAGCTCGTTGGAAAGGTCTATCCGAGATTTACAACTTTCAACTAAGCCCAAAAGTATGTTGTTGGCAAGCATTTGGTCCCCCAAATCGCCAAAAAATGTCGTTTAGGGGCTCAAAATGGCTCCGGAAGTTCAGGACCCGAAAAACTGCTAAAAATAGTAATTTACCAAAATTGTTAGAAGACTGTTTTGAGCCAGTTGGAAGAGGTGGGCTGCCACCGATATCCACCTGGATCACATGTGGGTCAAAGGGTTATTAGACCACCAAGTGTGGGGTCGGCCCAGATTAAGTTAACCATGGGTTAAGCTAGACATGTAGGCCCCATTAGTTTATTGGGCAGGACAAAACAAGTATAAATAGAGATCGGGAGATCTCTATTTGATCATTCATTCACACACTTCTCTCATTCGGAAAGTGGTGCACTTGTGGGGAGGAAGCTCTACTGCTAGAAGAAGACTATCTCTTGTATTCTGGTTGTATCATTGCTCTATCTATCTCTGAGGAAGTTATTGGGGTTTTTCACCTTTATGGTTTTCCCCAAGTAAACTTTGTGTCTCTTGTGTGCTTGCATTATTGCGTCCATGATTTATATGCTATAGATTTGCTGTACATGTTGTTCTCTCAGTTAAGATCCTAGATCAGATTGAAGTAAATTCTGAAATTTAACAATCACCACTTTCGGATTTGTGCCTATCCAAGAAAATTCAAAGATCTAAGGACAAAAATAGACTAGCGCTAATGGTTATAATTGAAAATGAAAAATCACCTAGAAAGGTCTGGATCGTTCATGAGGTACACCCACTAAAGGAAATATGTGTATAATTTCCACTCGCCCTCAGCTCCAATCAAAACTCACAAATTTTGAGACCAGGACCAAACCATCGGAGGGATTGGGATATGCTATAGATATAAAGATGGGGTTTTCCCCTAAACGTCCCATATTGAGTTGAGCAGATAATCATCTTAGATCCATACCGTTGGAGGTCTTGAAAATATTTTGTGGGGTTAACAGATGACTTCTTCCACCAATGATCCAGATATAGCAATGCATCTCCCCATAATGAATCACGACCATTGGATATACTAGAGCGACCAGTAAGGTTTATCAAGGTCCCTCCCCCGCCAATGGCTGGGATGAGGCCCCGTGTTTCATTAGAATAAATCTTGGCCTTTGGAGGAGAGGTTAGCGAGTCTCACATTTCTTCAAAATATCATGATCATCGAATACATAGTAGTACAAGGCAAGGTCGGAGGGAAGTCTTATCACTTGAAGCCAGATTTGTACTGCTAGGCTCCTTCCCATAGTAAAACGTGGTTGTTAAATAAGAATCAAGGTACGAGGTAGAAAAAAGGACACAGCCAGCTGATAGTCAATGCAAGGGCATGCCGCCTTTTGAAATGAATACCAATCATCCTCAAAGCAAAGAAAGGACTGAAAGCAAATAAATATTTGCTTATGTCATCCAATCATAACATATTTTGGCTGAGATAGTCAAACAAGCTATGTGAATCATGTAAATCCGCAGTCTCTTCAAATCAAACATCACCCAAATCCTTAAATATCTGCATATGAATGGTTTATAGCACACAGGGTGTCTAATCAATTCATCCATACACTCTAATGTCCATCATTACTAGATTCCAACACGTATCTTCCTCCCTACTCACCATATGTTCGTGCATGCAAAGTGTCACCCGAAAATTATACATTGATTTGTTGAATCCTTTGGTCACCATTTCCTGTATATGTTGTGGCTAGCAAGTGATATATTCAATCACACCTTCACTCATATATAGTGTCATGATGGTCTCAACTACCATCAGTTTGATGCGTGGTTAACATCGGAGATCATTGTCTCACATTTCTCCCTTTGCATTAATGTTTCCAGTGCCACCTGTGCTCGTTTTCAGTGAATTTTGTGAAATTGGCATGATGGATGGAGATTGCAATACCACTTTCACTGAACTTTTTCGAGGAGAAGGAATATTTCCTCCATTGAATGAGGCTTATAATACTCCTACCACATTTCACTCTCTCATCCTTCATTTTTCACTTGATACATTTCTTGGGGGCATGAGAGTAATCATTTGCAACCTTGGGAATATGCACCGGGGATTGGAATTCTTATATTGAGTTCGCTTCATGATGCTCATGTCCAAATAGTATGTACCCTTTCTTGCATCCATCCATACCCAACATAGCATCCAATAAGTTATGTCGGTATTATATCAGAAAGATTTATTGAACACTGTTGTTCAATACCACAATAATTTTTGCTCGCCAATATCCAGAAAGAGATGTAGATTTCAAAATTAATGGCACATTTCAAGGGAAATGTGAGCATGAGGTGACATATAAAACCTTATCCCGAAAGGGCGCAGAGGAAGGTTGATAATTTTTGTCATGAGTTTCGAGGCTGAAAATAGTCGCCCGGATTTAGCCTGCTCTCTTCTTTATTTTCTCATGCCTCATAGTCTCTGACCACTGAAAGTATTCTATTGATATAAAATACAAGAGGATCGGGGAAAATATGAATTAATCCTCTCGTTGTATTCTATTTTATAAAAGAAATATAAATATATTATTCCTTCATTACTATGTCCCACTCTAGATGGCCAGAAGGTTCTACAAATATTTTTGGATCACAAATATTTAAACCTTAAACCAAAATATAAGAGGATAACTATAAATATGAATGTGTCCATGTTTATCTATAGGATCATTGAAAAGATCACTAATTGATGCTCATGTTGGATAGACCCATCTAGGAATGAATGGTGTCATGTGATGGTGCAGGTTCATGTTCGATGGATCCAACTGGTCTAAGGTAAGTAGGTGTAGGTGGATTAGCATAGTCACTATCATCATTTGAATAATAAATGAGAATAGGATCACTAGCCAAAAATTTGGGAACTTTATATGACATAATACTTGAAGATGGATCACAAGACAAAGATGGCACAAAGGGAAAATTAGGCTCGTCGCTTGAGAGATTTTCATGAAGTTTAACATTTATCCTACTAGTAATTTAATTGTAATGAGGTTCAAAGAGTCTATAACCTTTGACATTTTCAAAATATCCAAAAAATACACTTCTCACTCTTAGGTTGTAATACTATGGGCAATAAAAAATGATGGAAAACATGATGACCCAAAGTTGTCAAATCTATACAACCTGATTATATCGACAAGAATTTTGGTTGTTAGGACATGCTTAGGATATTTTAAATCCTTGATTACAACTTGATAAGTTGGAAACTCTATAGTTTTACCTTAACCTAAATGAGTGATTAGATAGACTAATAAAATATTGAAGGAAATACTTGGAACAAATAATACATCATTGGGATTACCATCTTCTAGCTCAAATGCAGTTCAATACCCTACAACACTAAGACATGTATCATGACTAACAAATTTTTTTTGGTGTTATATTAATGAAGAGAACAAAAAAAAAATTATCCTAAGCTATATGCAAATACGCTCCAGAATCAATGATTCACTCATTAGAATAAGAAGAAGTAGATTATGCATGGAAGGATAAACCATAATAAAAAATTGAATGTACATGAGAAGAGTAAGAATCAAGATTTATGTTGTGCTTTTTTATTACTAATTCTAGTGCTTCCATATTCTTGAAATTTTGACTCTATATGTCATCATTCCCACAAAAATTACAATACCTCTCACTTTACTTGTCTTTTTATTTGATTCCCTCATCACCATTGGAAGGGTGAGATGGATAAGAGGGTTTGGGACCTGTAACATCCCGATATTTTCATAAAAATTTAAAAAAATTTAAATCGCCATTAAAAGCTAATATTTGTAAAATGCGGAAATAATAATAATTAATAAAGTAGTAATTAATAAATGCGACATTTGGTAGGAATAATTTAACTGATGTGTCTTTTTGTCTTCTGATGGTGTATCGTGTTGGCGACACGTCATGAATCCAATTAATGCTTATGTCCCTTATTCATATGCTGGAATGATTGAAAAATTGTGATGCATTTGGAAAACAGAATTCTTCTCGACAAGTACTGACAGTTTAATTTTTCTGGATGATGATGAAAAGGGTCCCACGAGGTGCCCCGAGGATTACTTAGCAACTCGGCTAAAGCATTGTACTCGTCCTTTATGCGCAGATTCGTAGGTAAGAGATAGCGATAAAATTCAGAGTGTTTAATAACCGTGATATAAATAAAAACTGCCTATGATTTCGGAACTACAGGTATGGTTTCCTTCCAATTTGTAAGATGAATTTGACTAGCTCAAAAAACTACAGATATCGTCAATCTCAGAGTGTGATTGTTATGAATGTTTTTCATTAGGCGTTTATGACTTCCCTTGCTGTCATTCCATGAATGACTTGCGGCTGTTAAAAAAAATCTTTTATAATTTTGACTGTGACAAAATCTAAGACAAGGACACATGGTCCTAAGAATACCATAGAGTGAGTAATAAGGTGATTCTAAGTTCTCCATTACCTGGGCAATTATAATGGTGATGCATTATGCATTAATACCCTACCATGCAATGTATGCGATGGTTCTATGGGGCAACTATACCCTAAGGGTGTATTCATATAACTTATGATATGAATGAAGCTTTAAGAGCTTTATAATGAACCTTATGATGAATTTTATATTAAGTTGGGAGGAATCAATCCATACCTTAGGATCAAATGCGACCTAGGTGGATGTTTTTATACTATGGGCATACTTATATCGATTTTCATGGAACATACAAAGTCTTTAATACATGCTACCAGTGAATGTTATACCTTGATATAATTTATAAATTCGATGCTATTAACGTTGATCCATATGGTTGGAAGGTGGAATGATGGCACTGTAAAAAGCCTGCGTACGAATTCAAGGGTATAGTAAATGATTGGGTTTGCAATCAATTTGCCTGGCCACCGTGTTAAGGATAATATTACGTGCACGTCGTGATGGATGTTCGGCATGTGATAAGGTTTGGAAATGTTGAGTTGTAACAAGCCTCCTGCCCTGGTGTCAATAGAGTTGGCAACTTCGTGGCTTGGGAGATGGAGGGGTGAGTTAATGCCGCATCTACCACCCTCCATCATGGATTAATGAAATTAGATCTCCATCGTTGATTGTTGTGCGTTGGGATTGTGATGAACCCTAACGTGACTTATGGGATATTGTAACGTTTCTTGGAATTTGTTTCGGTGGTAGGGTTTATGGTGAGGCCAACCAGCCGAGAGGCACTTAGGGTTTTGATATTTTTCTAGCCTTCCTCGGGCTCGATCCTGAGACCGGCAGCATTCCACAAACTGTAGGTGAATGATATCAATGGAGGCCGAGTTTGGAGTTGAATGGTGTGGCAATCCACAGGTCGGGTGAGTGCGTCTGTTTGGCGTTGTAGTAACTTGCAAGTCTGGGGTTTCAATCGGGTTGTAAGTTTTGAAAGGTATCACACAGTGTGAGGCACCTGCAACAATTACTTAATGAAAATATGCGAAATAGCAGAAATGACAGAACTCAGAATCACTTTGTATTGATCACGGGCCACTTCGAGGGGGCAACCTCCTTTGAGCAAGCTCAATACAAATAACATCACGGTGCCTTCATAGGTCTCAACACACACTTATATACTAATTCTAGGCGCCAATACTATGGGTCGAAACCATGGGCCGTTACACACTATGGATCAACAATACTACGGGCGACTTACAAAGCATATGCGCCAACAACAATAACACAAACTATTGATCAACAAATACTATGGGACGACTTACAAAGCATATGCGTCCAATAACAACATACTAACAAAGTAAAGACATGGGTTCCTAACACACAGTGTGGCCTTCAAGTTGGGTGCTTCTCCTTCGCAGTGGATGGATGGCTGGCTTCGTCAAGCTTCTGTCACGACTCAGGTGCAGTAAAGTTTGCAAGGGTTTTCAAGTTTTCTTTGTTGCATGCATTGCTATCTCATGATTGATATTTAACTCAGTGTATGGTTGTTTGGCAGGTAGCTCTCGGCGAATAGCATGGCACTAGGAAATTTGATGAGGAGAAGAAATATAGCGAACCCACCACTAAGCTTCAGTGGTATCCCTCCCTCGTGGTTCTCTTGGAATCGGACTTGATGAGCAAGGTGTTGGTAGCATGCCTTCTCAGCAGTGGCTTTTGTCTCGCCTGCAGCATTGGTAAAAATGTTACTGTTTACATTTTGTTTGTTAGTGTAGATGATGTGATTATTTCTTAAATGTATGGCCGGCCATCCTTTGGCTTGGCGAACTTGATAGGGTTTGAACCCTCGTTTTGCAAAGAATTTCATGGCATTTAACGTCTGATGTCTATCGTTTTGCACTTCTGATTCGATGGAAGAAAAAGTGTTGAAAATAAATGTCGACTATGGTTTTGTTTCGGCAATGACTGAGTAGTGTAAAAAAGAATGGGTTTTGGACTGGAACCCTTAGTAAACACTGAGGTGATCTATAGGTTGTTTCCATCGTAATTTTAAATGGAAATGATAAATGTTTAGGGTTTAATGTTTACGTATGATTTTTTTGAACTCTCGTTTTTCAAATTCTATTCCAAAGAACGAAAGGCATGTTTAAGTGTTTGTTTAAAGAGTGGCTATAAATCGATAATGATCTACTTGGCTTGCATTGCATCTGTGCATACTCGAATTAAACCAATAATGATTAGGTATTAGTTTGGTTTGAATACAACTGTGATAATGTTAAACCCTAGTTTTTTGATGTTAATGAAATCTACTGGTCTGCAATGATGTTTAGAGGAAACAAGAATAACAGATCTTGATTCCATAGTTAGGATATCTATGATAAGGAAACATTTGATTTGGCAGTTGTTAAATGTTTGTAAATAATAGTGTGATGATAACAGGTCAACCCTGGTTTGGGTGTAGAGATACTGTATTTTGCTCTGTCAATTCAATAATGCTATTTTTTTTCTTTGCTTTTAATAACATGATATTCTGTGATGTAAATTCTGCCACATATAGTTGATAATACAGAAACAAGAAAATGACAGTGCATTCGTCAGTTAATTTAATTGCTTATGAATATAACAGTTTTTCTATTTTAATTCTATCTCCCTGTATTTGTTCAAATGGACCTCTGGAGAAAATGAAAGAACGATACAATACTTTTTTTGCATAAAAATAATACAGTGATGACAATAATTTCTATAAAGATCAGTCAGATTCAAATAACAAATAAAGGAATGGGTATGTGGTTAAACAGAATGCATGATGTTCGTTTCTTTTGAAGGAATAACTAAAGATCAGTAAACCCTAGATGTTAACACCATGTCTACCTTCATAAGTCAGAAAAGAAATTACTGCTATAACTAGTTTTCTGGTATGTTGTTTCAGCATACAGATTTGAACAGTAAAAACAATGCATGCAGAGATCTAATCTACAGCTGCTAAAATATAAGATGCATGGGGAAAATAAGTCTGTGCATGGGTGGTCTCTTGGGTTTATATATGTATATGCATGCTAGGTTCCACTTTTGATTGAACAGATTTAATGCTACCTCTCTGTACTGGAGTACGATGCAGCTTCACGCATCTGGAAAAATGCAGAGGAGTCATTTTATCAGTTCAGCAAATCTAAATTAATTAGGATCTAACATTTTACTGCTACTGATCATTAATAAAATTACTAAGCCATTTTCTGAGAGCATTCATAGGATTGGAAACCCGAGAAAAAAATAAAAGAATAGAACCTGAGTGTGATAGGAGGAACAAATCACTCAAGAAGCCTGTTCCACCCAACCTTCTCCCAAGCAGCCAAGATTTTTTCTTTAGGACCCCCGAGCCTATCCACTGGTCCACCAGGAAGAAGAAAGTTCTGAAGCTTAAGATCTCTACTTTCCACAGAAAGAAATTTATCCAGCCTTACAGGCTTAGTAATCAATTGGACCAGCACCAGCACCTCTGGTCTGTCCTTCTCATAACATTAGCAGACTTACACTTGCACTCTCCACAACCTCCCTATTTGAATCTCTCAGCCATCACCTGATGCACATGAGGAATGTTTCTGCAGAAAACAATGGAAGAGCTCCCTGCTCAATTCGAATTGCCTTTTAGAGGCTGCCTAGGTCTTTTTGTAATTAACTGGTCATTAGTGAGCTACCTGCTCACCTCCCTCCACCTGGAGGGGGAAATGCCACAAAATTTGGGGGATTTGTCCCATAACAACAGCTAATGGTATAGTGTAAATGCTGCCATCTGTCCCAGTCCTTCCAACAGCTTCCATTCCTCCTAGTGGGCCAGTGGACACTCTTGTAACAACTTTCTTGAGTGTTTGTCTCCCATTTTTATTTATTAAATAATAATAATGAGTCATTACATTCATCTTTGACCTAATTGGTCATAATTACAAAACTTGTAATTATAATTTGTCACAAAGTACTTTTGAAAAAAGGATAATAGTAGAAAATAATTATTCTCAAAAATTGGGTAGGTGACATACACCCCCCGTTAACAACATCGTCCTCGATGTTGCTTTATTCACTCCTTGAGTGTTCCTGGAACAGAGTTGGTATGCAGCCCGCATACTACTCTCCAACTCCTAGGTAGACTCTGCTAGGCTATAGTGCTTCCATTGCACTTTTACTTGGCCAACCATGCAGTTCCGAAGTAGAGTTTCTTTCCTTGCGAGAATACAGTTCGGTTCCATCGGAAAATTGCCGCCTTGTTCCACCTGAACATTATTCCAATTTACAACATGAGTAGGATCATGCACATATTTCTTTAAAAATGAAATGTGAAAAACATTATGGACTTTGAGGTTTGAAGGTAAGGCTAATTGATATTCCACAGGTCCAACTCTGGACAAGATTTCGAAAGGACCACAATACCTGGGTGCCAGTTTGGCACAGCTTCCCAATTTTAAGGAACTCTTTTTCGGCCTTACCTTAAGAAAAATATGTTCACCAACCTGGAACTCTTTATGAGTTCTTTTAAGGTCTGCTTGACTTTTCTGTCTATCCTGGGCAACTTTAAGATTCCCTTGTACTTGCTTCACGATTAGTTCTAATTCCTGCAACAATTCGGGCCCTAAGGTGACCCTGCTAACCAGATCACTCCATGACACCGGTGTGTTACACTTTCTACCGTAAAGAATCTCAAATGGGCTAAGTTTGGCTGAAGCATGGTAGTGATTATTATATGCAAACTCTGCTAAATGCAAGTAGTCTTCCCACTTACCAGGATGATCCTTAACATACATTCTGAGCATATCTTCCAATATCTGGTTCACCCTTTCAGTCTGTCCGTCTGTTTGCGGATGAAACGCAATGCTGAAATTTAAGGTGGTGTTTAACCCCTTGAACAAAGACCTCCAAAAGTTACCTATGAACTTCAAATATCGGTCTGAAACTATTACCTTGGGTATCCCATGCAGTCAAAAAACCTGCTTCATAAAACTTTCTGCGATATCAGGAGCTTTATGGGTAGTTTTGACAGGGATAAAATGGGTTTCCTTGCTAAGTTTGTCTACTACCACCATAATGGAGTCGCGATGTCTTTGATTCTTTGGTAACCGAGTGATTAAATCTATACTTATGACTTCCCATTTCCATCTGGGTATAGGCAAGGGCTGCAGCAATCCGACAGGATGTTGATGTTCCACCTTTACTTTTTGACAGTCAAAACACTTGGCTATATATTCTGCTACTTCGTCCTTCATTCTGGGCCAATAGTACTCTTTCCTTAGCATTGTGATGGTTTTCTAGTAACTTGGATGGCAAGAATAATGGCTTTTGTGCATCTCATCCAAAATCAGAATCTTTACTGCTGGTACATTTGGTACGCACAATCTGTTTTTGTACAGCAATAAGTCATTTTCCTTCAAACTGAAATCTATTATAGAATTTTCAGAGTTTTTTTCTGTTGTCCTTTCTTGTAATTTTCTATATTCCTCATCCTCCTTAATTCCTTCAAAAATATGTTCCTCCAAATCTGTTGCGTATGTGCTGAGGGCTGAAACAAAATGTATCCTTGCACTATGACTTAACACGTCGGCAACTTTATTCTCCTTCCCCTTAATGTGCTGAATTTCAAAATCATACTCACTCAGAAAAGTTATCCATCTAGCTTGCCTGGCATTCAAATTTGTTTGATCTAACAAATATTTCATCCCCATATTATCCGTCATCAAGGTAAATTTTCTGTCGATAAGGTGGTGATGCCACATTTTCAAGGCATGAATCACTGCTAACAATTCTAGATCATAAGTGGAATAGTTCTTCTCATGTATTTTCAGTTTTCTTGATTCGTATGCTACAGCATGTCCCTCTTGCATTAGGACTCCTCCCAATCCATCATTGCACACGTCTATGCATACTAAAAATCTTTATTAGGATCTGCAATCCTCAAAATAGGCACTGAAGTCAGCAATTCTTTTAACTTTACAAAACTGTCCTCACACTTTTGATCCCCGACAAACTTCTTTCCCTTTTTCTGCAGCGATGTTATGGGGTTTTCAATCCTGGAAAACCCCTCAATGAATTTTCTATAATAACCAATGATGCCCATAAACGATCGCACATCCGTCACATCCTTAGGAACCAGCCATTCATTAATGGCCTTTATCTTGGCGGGGTCAACCGAAATCCCTTCCTCAGAGATTATGTGTCCTAAGTACTGAATCTTGTCCTTGTAAAAATCGCATTTGTTGAACTTAGCATACAGCTGGTGCTCCCTCAGAACTTGCAGAATGATACATAGATGTTCATCATGCTCTTCCTTGTTCTTAGAATATACCAAAATGTCATCGATGAACACAACTGCAAACTTATCTAAGTACTTGTGCATAATTTTGTTCATTAAACACATAAATACAGCAGGTGCATTAGTTAATCCAAACGGCATGACAACAAACTCATAGTGTCCATAACAAGTTCTAAATGTTGTTTTGAAAATGTCTTCATCCTTCACATGCACCTGATGATATCCTGATCATAAATCGATCTTCGAGAACACTGTTGCTCCGCGTAGCTGGTAAAAAAAATCATCAATGCGGGGCAGCGGGGTACCTATTCTTGATCGTCATTTTATTCAGTTGACGATAATCTATGCAAAGTCTTAGGGTACCATCCTTCTTCTTAACAAAAATGACCGGTGCTCCCCAAGGAGACACGCTGGGTCTTATGTATTTTTTATCGATCAGCTCCTTCAACTAAGATTTTAACTCATTCAGCTCTAGTATATTCATCTGGTATGGAGCTTTAGAACTTGGTACTGCACCAGGTATTAATTCAATAGTAAAATCCAGGTCCCTTTTGGGAGGTAAATCTGGGATCTCTTCAGGAAAAATGTCTTGAAAATCCTTTAAGACAGGTATGTCCTCTATTTTCAGTTTGTCCTCCTTAGTACTTATCTCATCATGCACCGCATTTACTGCAAACATCTGACACCCTTTTCTGATTTCCCTTTTTACTTGCATGGCTGAAATCTGCCGAATGGATGTTTTTCTAGGGATGCCTTTTACCTCTGCTATCTTTCCTTCATCATCCAGGCAAATGAAAAAATTTTCATAACAATTCAGAATGACACGATGGGTTTCTAACCAGTCCATATTGATTAGGATGTCATATGACCCTAATGGCAGAATATTTAGCTTAACCTGCGTTGTTAGTTGATTCATAGATAAAGCACAATTTTCCACAAAATCAGAAACCTTTCTTTTTGTTCCTGTCGCTAATCTAACTAACTAGAATTTATCGAATTTCTCTATTTTCAAATCGAGTCTTTCTACAACAACTGGTGATATATAACTTAGACTAGCATCGGGGTCAATTAAAATAGAAACTGGGTGGTTTTGCAGCATACCTTCAACCTCCACCATTGAGAATTGGTGTTCTGCTTACCGGTTGTCTAATGCTGCACTAATTCTGGGTACTTCTCTTGCCACATCTCCTACAGTAGCTTCAGACTGTATGGAGTGAATATGGTTGGTCGCTCGTTTCTTGAGGGGACAGTCTAAGGCATAATGGGGCCCTTGGCACTCAAAGCATTTTATAGGTGGCTTCTGTTCATTGGTCCTGGCAACATTGGGGACATTTCTGGGTGCTGTAAATTTCTGCTGCTGATTATTTCTGTTCTGCTGAAATTTTTTATTCTGAAAATTTCTCTTCTAGAAACTGGAATTGCCACCATATCTAAAATTCTTCTTTTTATGTTCAAAGTTACTGGGTTTTGGGTTTTTCCAGCTAGGTACCCCTTCTCTTTTCTTATTCTGGTCAAAGCAAAAAGTGGCTTTCCTCATGGCTTCCTCTAGTGTCTTAGGGTTATCGTACTCTATCCTGTCCTTGATGTGGAAAGGTAGACAACTTAGGTACCTCTGGACCTTTGGTTTTTCTTCCACCATATACGGCACATACCTTAGCAAACTTAAAAAATTGATGTTCAGTTCTTTCATGTTCATCGTTCCCAGTTTCAGATCATTAAATTCTTTGGATTTTCTTCATAATACTGCTCAGATAAGAATTTATTCTTGAAGTGTCTTTTAAAAGTACCCCAACTCACATCTCGGTCTTTTATACCTTTTACCCTTTTAAGGTCTTGCCACCAAATATATGCCTTCCCGGTCAGATTATAAATTGCCATCTTTTCCTCTAAGGATTTCGAATAGTCGTAGATCTGAAAATACTTTTTCATGCCAGACAGCCATGCTTCCGCTGTCTCTCCTTTTTCTGTCTCGCCATTGAAAGTTGGGGGTTTGATTTTCTTGAATTCACCAAATATCTGTTCGTACTATTTATTTCTTTTTCTTTTTAGCTTAAAGTATCCTTCATTGATGTCACTAGATTAGTTATGCTTCTTTTTACGTGGGTGTTTGGCAGCTCTTGATGATGTTGAGTTGTTGTTTCCCCCAGCTATTTCTGTTTTTTTATCCTTTCCTTTATGAGATAGCTCTTTAGTTTCGGAAGTATGTTCAAGGTTTTGTTCATAATTTGGGTATTGGTCGAACAGCGCTTGCTTCAACTCTTCCTATGTCCTCAGTATTCTTTCATTGTCTTGTTTTACTGACGGGATCTCTGCCTTCAATTCTTGAAAAGCACGCAGTAATTCTGACGAATCGTTACCCCGATTTCCCTGGAATTGTTGTTCCATACTTGGGTTGTTTGGTAGAAATCTGCCCCTGATGTGTTCAGCTGATCCTTCCATATCTGTAAATCAAAGAAAGTTTTCTGTATACGAAAAAATAATTTAAACTTGAGTTAGTGAAAAATTTCACAGTCATAAATTTTTGTTTGCGTGTTTCTTGGACCATCTTTAGACCTAGAGTTCGAACATGAGCTATGATACCACATGTAACATCCCGATATTTTCATAAAAATTTTATAAAAAAAAATCACAATTAAAAGCTAATATTTGTAAAATGTGGAAATAATAATAATTAATAAAGCAGTAACTAATAAATGCGACATTTGGTAGGAATAATTTAACTGCTGTGTCTTTTTGTCTTCTGATGGTGTATCGTGTTGGCAACACGTCATGAATCCAATTAATGCTTATGTCCCTTATTCATATGCTGGAATGATTGAAAAATTGTGATGCACTTGGAAAATAGAATTCTTCTCGACAAGTACTGACAGTTTAATTTTTCTGGATGATGATGAAAGGGGTCCCACGAGGTGCCCCGAGGCTTACTTAGCAACTCGGCTAAAGCATTGTACTCATCCTTCATGCGTAGATTCACAGGTAAGAGATAGCAATAAAATTCAGAGTGTTTAATAACCATGATATAAATAAAAAATGCCTATGATATTGGCGCTACGGCTATGGTTTCCTTCCAATTTGTAAGATGAATTTGACTAGCTCAAAAAACTGCAAATATCGTCAATCTCAGAGTGTGATTGTTATGAATGTTTTTCATTAGGCATTTATGACTTCCCTTGTTGTCATTCCATGAATGACTTACAACTATTAAAAAAACTCTTTTATAATTTTGACTGTGACAAAATCTAAGACAAGGACACATGGTCCTAAGCATACCATAGAGCGAGTAATAAGGTGATTCTAAGTTCTCCATTACCTGGGCAATTATAATGGTGATGCATTATGCATTAATACCCTACCATGCAATGTATGCGATGGTTCTATGGGGAAACTATAACCTAAGGGTGTATTCATAAAACTTATGATATGAACGAAGCTTTAAGAGCTTTATAATGAACCTTATGATGAATTTTATACTAAGTTGGGCAGAATCAATCCATACCTTAGGATCGAATGTGACCTAGGTGGATGTTTTTATACTATGGTCATACTTATATCGATTTTCATGGAACATACAAAGTCTTTAATACATGCTACCAGTGAATGTTATACCTTGATATAATTTATAAAGTCGATGCTATTAACGTTGATCCATATGGTTGGCAGGTGGAATGATGGCACTGTAAAAATCCTGTGTACGAATTCAAGGGTGTATTAAATGATTGGGTTTGCAATCAATTCGCTTGGCCACCTTGTTAAGGATAATATTATGTGCACGTCATGATGGATGTTCGGCATGTGATAAGGTTTGGAAATGCTCAGTTGTAATGGGCCTCCTACCCTGGTGTCAACAGAGTTGGCAACTTCGTGGCTTGGGATATGGAGCGGTGAGTTAATGCCGCATCTACCACCCTCCATCGTGGCTTAATGAAATTAGATCTCCGTCATTGATTGTTGTGCGTTGGGATTGTGATGAACCCTAACGTGACTTATGGGATATTGTAACGTTTCTTGGCATTCGTTTCAGTGGTAGGGTTTGTGGTGAGGCCAACTGGACGAGAGGCACTTAGGGTTTTGATGTTTTTCTAGCCTTCCTCGGGCTCGATCCTGAGACCAGAAGCATTCCTCAAACTATAGGTGAATGCTATCAATGGAGGCCGAGACTGGATTTGAATGGTGTGGAAATCCACAGGTTGGGTGTGTTAAGATTTAATATGCTAAGACATAAAATAGCAGCATTACATTCCATTTCACAATAATAGCATATACAGGATCACTAAAGAAACAAAAAGCACAACATAAACACAAGAGACACAGATTTATCCTGGGAAACCCTCATGGGGTAGAAAACCCAGCAAAGCTTCCTCAATATAGATGACCAGCAATATACAAAGATGCAAACCCTGAGCATGAGCTCCTCCTTCTCCATAGCAGACCTCTCCTCCACAAGTGCACCTTTCTCAAGTGAGTGAGTGTATCAAATGAGGAATACACCTCCTCTATTTGTACACTACTCCGACTTGTCTTTTACACAAGACATGTAGGCTCGTATTTAACCCTTGGGTTAAATACCCCATTACAACTGACTGGGCCGACCCCTCTAGGGCGGTCTAATAACCCTTTGACCCACATAACACATACAGGGCCGACCCCCACTAGGGAATTCTAATAACCCAAGTTACCACATTCCAAAGGAGGAATAAACATCTCCGGATATACAATAAGATCTTCAAGGAGGAATGAAACATCTCCAGAATAATAAAGTACAAATATAATATTCTTTGAAGTTACAATATCTCAACAAGGTGAGTGCATTTGTTTGGCATTGTGGTAACTTGCAAGTCTGGGGTTTCAATCGGTTTGTAAGTTTCGAAAGGTATCACACAGTGTGGCCTTCGAGTTGGGTGCTTCTCCTTTGCAGTGGATGGATGGTTGGCTTCGTCAAGCTTCTGTCATGACTCAGGTGCAGTTAAGTTTGCAAGGGTTTTCAAGTTTTCTTTGTTGCATGCATCGCTATCTCATGATTCATATTTAACTCAGTGTATGGTTGTTTGGCAGGTAGCTCTCAGAGAGCAGCAGGGTGGGGTGAAAACGTGAAGGTGGGTAACACTTTCGTGAGAAACCAGTGCAAAATCGTCTTAGCGGTAGTTATTCGGCTGAATAATAAATATTATTCGGCCGAATAATGCAGAGTTTATTCGGCCGAATAACCACAAACAGTTCTCCATCTAGTTTAACGGGGATCCTTGAAATGTGTGCAAACAGTTGTCGGATGGAAAAAAAAATTCGGGCAATAGTTTATTCGGCCGAACACTTTTTCGGCCGAACAATTATTCGGCCGAACACTTTTTCGGCCGAACAATTATTCGGCCGAACACTTTTTCGGCCGAAGAATTGTTCGGCCGAACCATTATTCGGCCAAAAAAGTGTTCGGCCGAACTATTTTTCTGCATAAAAACCCAGCATCGGCTGCCATTTGGCATTCCCTGCTGGAAATATTTGGACCCCGCAACGGGCCCGCAGTAGCTTTGTCGCCACCCCGCTGCTGCTCCACGACCCGCTGCCGCTCCACGATCGGCTGCTGTTACGTTCTGTTGCTCGTCGGCTCGTCGGCTGTTACGTTGGATAGTTCATCAGCTCGTCGGCTATTACTTGATGTTGCTCGTTGGATGTTGTTCGTCAGCTGTTACTTTCTGAAGCTCGTCGGCTCGTCGGCTGTTACTTTCTGTTGCTTGTCGGTTATTGCACGTTAAGTGTTGCTGCTGATACTTCCTGTTGCTCCTCCGCCTTGATTGCGTGCTTGTCCGATGTTATAACTTCTTGTGGCAGCTGTGGAATCTTTGTTAGTCAACGAGGGTGCCAGGCGACGTGGAGTTAACCGTTTGAGCGTAAGTAACGTTTATTTGTTGGTTTTGGTTTTTGAATTTTAAGGTTGATGTATATACAGTTCTTCGTGTTGTAATGGTTTGCTGAAATTTTTTTGGTTGGCAGGTGTGTTCGGTTGTATTGCTGGGTCGACGGTGTTGCGGTTTTGTGTGCAGGGTTGAAAGCTCGTCATTGAAAGGTGTGTTTTTCCGTCAGTTGTGACGTTTTGATTATGTTTGTGTATGTTATAGGTTTTAGTTGATGACATTATTTGTTGCTTGGTGAAGGAACTAGTTTGTGTTTGGAGAGTTGGTGGACCGAATAGTCGCGGCATCGTGGATCGACGATCTCTTCACTGCTCGTTTGGATACAGGTATGTATCGTTTCACAAACTCGTGCTTTGATAAAAAAAATGTAGTATTATGAATGAAATTAAAAAAAATATTTGCCGAGGTTTAAGATTTGAATGTTTATCTTTTTATATTTATTTTTATGCTATTGAGTAGAGGTCTGGAACTCTGCTCTTGAGCAGAGGTCTGGAACTCTGCTCTTGAGCAGAGGTCTGGAATTCTGCTCTTGAGCAGAGGTCTGGAACTCTGCTCTTGAGCAGAGATCTGGAACTCTGCTCTTGAGCAGAGGTCTAGAAATCTGCTCTTGAGTTGTTGGCAGTAGGAGAAAATTAAAAAAAATATCTGTTATGGGGGTTAAAATCAGAAGGTTTAATTTTTTAATATTCAATTTTAATTTTAGAGATGTCAGTTTGTATGCCCTTGAACAGGGTTCATGAACTCTGTTCATGAACAGAACATGTCCATGAACATTGTTCATGAACTCTGTTCATGAAATCTGTTCATGAACATTGTTCATGAACTCTGTTCATGAACAGAATTCTGTTCATGTTATATGCCCTCAAATTATAGGCGGTAGTGTTTACTCCTTTTTTTTATATAAAAATGGTAAGAGCAAGTATAAAGCAAGTAAGGCTTTGAAATATATAAAATGAAAATCAAACAACATAACATGTATTTGTCTTATTCTTATGAAATGTAACCCCATGGCTTCTTTATATATATGGATATTTAAACCCTAATCCTGAACAAGTTTCATATTAAGTTTCCCTAATTCTTAATGAAGGTCCATAAGCTTTGTAGGAAAGATTGAAGACTAAGTGATTGGCATTAATGGAAAAGGGGTTCAAAACATGTCCACATGTACCCACTACGTTGCCTTAATAAGCATACACACATTTATGAGTCATGGACTATAACTTTTTTTAGTTTACAGAGGTAATGCAGTTCTCGGGGGATTTCAACCATGGGCCATGCAGATAATAAAGGGTATACTACACAACTTTATAAATGGTCAACCGGTGGTTTTACTATGTTAACTGAGGTACAAGAATGTCATATGAGTTCATGAACAGAACCTATTCATGAACAGATTTCATGTAGAAAGTCACTTAAAAATTCGATGTTGTAAGTTCTTAGGTATTTTTTTTATAAAAATTAAGGAATGTTTGTTTATTGAGATATAGAATGAAAACATAAGTGATCATTGAAAAATTTGGAAGGTTATTATACTATTACAATTAAATGATTATGAGATGATTATTGATGTTATGTTTATGGTGCAATAGTGTTCTTAGAGTTAGGAGAGGAACTTACGAAAGAAAATAAGTTATAATATTTTAGGTGGCTCTACATTTTGTATGCAGATCTTTAAGATATATGTTTTTAAGTTTGTAGAATGAACAAGTACAACTTCAATGTGTGTAAATTGTTTTATCATAAATATAAACTAGAAATCTCTTAATAAGGGTATATATATGTTATACTATTTTAGGCAGCTCTACATTTTGTATGCAGATCTTTAATAGATATGTTTTTAAGTTTGTAGAATTAACATGTACAACTTCAATGTGTGTAAATTGTATTATCATAAATATAAGCTAGAATTCTTTTAATAAGAATATATATATATGTTTAGTGAGATGTTTGTTCATTGACATATATAATTCAACCATATTTGTTGGATTAAAAGTTTTTAAGGTTACTATACTACTTCAATTAACCGTGTTATAACTTATATTTGATAATGAAATGATTATTAGGTATATCTTTACATTGCAATATTAGTGATGGTAAGGAATTTTAGTTAATTAATTAGAGTTAGGAGAGGGACTTACATTTTGTTGTAGTTTTTTATCAAATATTGGCTTGATGCTTGTCGAATAGAAATGTACAATTTCAATATGTTAACGTTTGTGTAAATTTAGAAGTTATATCAAATGGAAAGAGAGTCTTCGAAGGGAAAGCGTAGGAGGTCATCACAATCCTCAGGAATTGGTGTTCCAATTGGTAGTCGAAGGTTGTCGAATTCACCGCGGGGTTCGAGTTTATTGCATGGGTCCCAGTCATTTGATCACCAACAAGTTCGAAGGGGTACAAATGATTCTCCTTCGTCTTCTGTGGGAGAGCGTCGATCTCAACCTTCTGTTGGTATGAACATTAATGTTTAATAATGTATAATTTGTATTTTTTCGTGTTTTGAATTTATGGACAAGGTTAATTCTTGACTACGGCTATATTTGAAGCAGAGCGACGTTCAGAAGATGTGCGTAGTTCGACGGAGCGAGGGGAAGATCAAGATAGGATTGTAGATGATGGAATAGGTGTGGGTGGAGAGCAGGGTCCTGAAGATCCTCCTAGAGCTAGGACGACATATGTTCCACTAGCCGAGGGGTGTACACCCATATCAACTTATCCATCTGATTTACCTGATGAGCTTCCATGGCAAGGTGTTGTGCAACAAACTATTCTTGAAAGTTGTAGATCCCACTATGACAGGTTGAACAATGATCTTTGTTATTTGGATCTCCCTCCAGAGAGCCGACAAAGTCTAGAGATTGTTTTGGCGTCTTTGCAAAAATTCATTGATGCATATGAGGAACTTGGACCAACTACAAATGGTTTTGTTCATTTGATGCGGATGCGAAGGGACCAAGTTATGGGTCCAAACAAGTGGGAGGTTGTGAAGGAGAGAGTCACCAGAGAACAAGCCAATTCAATGTTCAATTTCAAAGAAGGCCTTAAGCGAAAAATGTTGAAAGTGCAATATTTCAAGCATCCTCAAATTGCACATTTAATATATGATCGATTTCTTGCAGCTTATGGTCGATTTCCCTAGAACGATGAGGTTCCTAAATATTTTGCTAGATTTTTTTATGCGGAGTTTTTTTTAGGTATGAAGCCTAACTATACTGATGTTCCTTCTGACTTTTATGGAGTTGGAAAGGGTAGAATATATAATCGAAAAGGCGCTCTCAGAGACCCTACCACTATACAACCTCCACCTGAGATACCTCGTCCACCGAGGGTTGTGGCTTTAAGATCAGAGATGGAGACAACATCTCAACTAGGGACAGTTGGAAGGGAATCGGTAGGTGATGGTTTAGCTTCAGCTCTTGTTGGAGTAGAAGTTGGTTTGGGGCGAGAGAGGGCTCGTGCTATTGTTCATCAAAGTTTTGTTTACAAGACGAATGACGAGGTAGATGCATTAAGCATCGATGATCTCAGGGCTTATGCTAAGTCTTGTCGAGATATAGCTTCAGATGTGTTATCCAATGACACATCGAGCATGGGAGAGGTTTGTTGATTATGCTATGACAATCTATTTGATTTTTTATTAATCATTTTGAATTGAATTTTTTGCTACATGGTAATAAATATATTAAGGAAATGTATTTTGTTTGCAGTTTTCGAGAATGTTAAATGCACATAATTTTCGAGTCTCCAGTAGTCAAAACCAAGAGCATCTTAGTCAAAATGAAGAGCGCTTAGGAGAGGTATTTTAATTATAATATTTATGATTGAACTTGATATTTTTTTTGTTTGTTTGAATTTTAATAAATATCAATGTATCTTATTGTTAATTTGACTTATCTATGCAGGTTTCTTTAGATTCCAACTTTTTAGATGATTTACCATCTCTTGTGAGCTAATGATTTTAATTTTTTTGTTTTGGTTTTAAGTTAATTGCTTAATTTTTTATTTGTATCTACTATGTTTTATTTATTAACAAAATTTAAATTTTAGGGAAGAGACCATTTGGAAATTGGGGGCGAAGATGTGGGGTCTTTAATGAATGCAGATATTGGCACCGAGGTAATTTTGTTGAACTAGAAATGATCTCTGATATAAGTTTAATGTTTTATATTTTTTGGATTTATTTGAAAATTGTTTTTGTACATGTTGCAGCTTGGATCTTTGAGATCCTTTGGAGCCAAAGGGAAGGCTCTAGTGGAAAAAAGTGGTGGACATGCATTCAAAGAATTTGATGTACGATTATTTTAATAATTGAATTGTTTTGTAGATGAGTTTAATATCTTAATATCTTGAATTTAGTTTAAAATTGTTTAAATAATTTATGATCTAAATTTATAATTTGTTTTTTTGTGTATTGTAGGTTGAGTTGAGTCCCAGGGAAGGTCCTAGTGGAAAATAGTGGAAAGATATTGGTCTAGATGGATAGTGGTTCAGACTTTATTGTTTTTGTTGATATATATATATTGTAGTTGTTTTGAACATGGAGGGTATTTATTTTTTGATTATATATATATGTACATTGAATTCACATGTTCATCAACTTTTTTTTGGATTATATACATGAGTACATGTCCATTATTTCTCATTTGGTAAATGTTTAGAATATGTTTTGCATGAATGTTTAAAATGTTTTGATAATATTTATAATATGTTTCGCATGAATGTTTAAAATGTTTTGATAGGTGCAATCCAAGGTTAGGAAATGTTGAATGATGAGAATGAATGTTATGAAGTTAGAAAATGTTGAATGATGAGAATGAATGTTGAATGTTTTGAATGTTATGGAAGAATGAATGTTGGGAAAGAATGAATGGGAAGTGTTAGGAATGTTTAAAATGTTATTCTAAGTTAGGAAATGTTCAATGTTGAGAATGAATGTTATGGTAAGAATCAATGTTGGGAAAAAATGAATGGGAGGTGTTAGAGAAAAAGGAATGTTGGGAAAGAATGAATGGGAGGTGTTATGGAAGAAGGAATGTTTCCAATTTGTTATGTTGAGAATAAATGTTATTATAATATGTTTTGCATGAATGTTTAAAATGTCTTGATAGGTGCAACCCAATGGTAGAAAATGTTGAATGATGAGAATGAATGGTATGGAAGAATGACTGTTGGGAAAGAATGAATGGGAGGTGTTGGGAATGTTTAAAATGTTAATCTAAGTTAGGAAATATTCAATGTTGAAAATGAATGTTATGGTAAGAATTAATCTTGGGCAGAAGTTTATGAATGTTAAAAATTTTGATAGAAATATGGATGAATTAGGAAGTTTAAAAGCAAATATATGTTAAGTTCAAATTTTTATATAATGGATTTTTAATTAATTTAATTTTTATTTTCAATGTTCAGGTACATTTGATGCGGCTGAAATCATGGCAAATGGGGGTAACGATTTTTTGTTTTTTAATCATAAGCGAAGATTCCAGGATTGTGAAGTTTGTGTTAAATTAGAGCAATGATTTTAAACAACAATTTGATGAATTTTCATTGATTTGTTGTAAATAATCATTTCTCTAATTTAGCATAAGCTTCACAATCCTGGAATCCTTGCTTGTGATTAAAAATCAAATTATCGTTGTCTCCATTTGCCATGATTTCAGTTATGTGAATTTGCACAAGCGATATTTTAAATTAAAGATTTGGGACGGAGAACTTGGTGACAATTTACAGACATCTATTTAAGATCATATTTATGGTGAAGTACGTATTAAAGAAACATGTTCGATGGATTAAAAGAATACAAAATTTAATAGGTCTTTTTGTGATTTTTCGTTAGCATCAATCAACCAAAAGTAAAAATTGGGGGTGGAGTGGGGATAGCCACATCCGTTATCTCATCCCTTAGTGGTCTAATAGACATATGGGGACCCGAATAAAGTACTTTTGAATTTTCAAATTATATTTGAATTCATTTTTATGCATGTTAAAGTACAACCATTTAAGCTCTTATGTTAGTTGTCATTCAAGAAAATATTCATAAAATCTCAATGAAAAAATATACTGTGCACAACAATTTTGATAATTGGACAAAAAATATATTGCACACAACAATTGACATGGACAAAAATATAGATCAATTTATTTTTGATATGTAGTTAAAAACATCGCAATGGAATGCCATCTTCAACTATCCGTTCATGGTCACATATGGATAGTTTCCATTTTTTGGTTTTTAACTGTTTTTTTGATGGAACTTGTATCAATTTTATTCGAGATGCACATACTAAATGACTATATTGACAACATATAACATCGGGCTCATAATCTTGAAAGTAGACATAATTTTTAGTCATATGCGTCTGCTGAAAAAAGTAGCCTTTTAAAATGATGGATCCTCTTTCGTATGTAAATCCGTTGTCGTTGTAGTCCTCCAATAACTTCATTTTTCCTTCAGTGCATCGCATCAAATAATATTAGACATTTTCGTTGTTGTCTACAGGTGCAATCACAGCGAAAACATCTCCTGCGCAAGTTATGATTGGTGTTAGCGTATTTAAATGAATTAAATTGACTATACTTATGGCGATGGATTAGAATGAACAATTGACTTAAAAGTCAAAAACAAGTTTATTACCTTCTCTTACGAGATCTGAAATTCTATCGCCATCAGACGATATTGCTATTTCTTCTGATTCTAATTCTTCAGCACTTGCCAGTGGCATTTTTCCTTTTGGATTAATCTCTGTGTGTCTCCAAGCGTTTACGTAGTTGTTTGTTATGTTTTCACAAACTTCTGTAAACTCAACATTTTCAATGCAAATATGACAAAAGCATGATTGCTTTCTACTGTCAAATGCAAACACGTTGTGAAATGATTTTGTTTGAATAGAGTGAAGATCTCTAGTTCCATGTATGGTGCTAGCATCATATGGTATTGATCTATTTATATCTTGGACCCCAACAAGCCAAAAAAACCTACACAATAAATAGTGTACATGTACTTAAATGTTAGTATATACATTTTTTTAAATTTTAAGAAATAATATAAATTAAAAAAATAGTGGACATACCTGTGCACGTCTTTTGATTGTTGATTATAATCATGGCTTAGATTTAATTGACACCATTGGACAACCTCTGCAACTGAATGAAACCGTGCAGAAGAATAGTTAATTTTCCATCTTCGAAGTGCTCTTTTCACGCATGCTCCTGCACCATCATTCTCACCTTTTCCATGCCCAGTTTCAAAGAAATTCCAGCGATGTTTAATGTTCAGCGCTTTATGAAGTTGACATAACCAAAAAAATGATCGTGAAGATTTAAATTGACCCGCACATCCATCAGACCATATCCAATGCTCTTTAAATTTGACTTCTCGTTTTTTCAGTGAGTCATAGAAAATATTTTCTATACAATGTTGGACAAAATGTGTGTCGTGTGTACGATCATCGCTGATATAGAAGTGATATTCTTTAATCACATCTCGATTGTCACATGTGCTTTCAATGCCATCGACATCCTGTTGAGAATGTCTATATACAACATGGACAAATATCGAAACTTGGTCAGAGTGATAGTATTCACTCTGTATTTCTTTTTGTGCAGCAAATGTATAGTTTTCAGCAAAATCAACCACCGACAAAATTGTTCCGGGTGGAAAAATTTCACGAGACTGTTTGAATTGAAGATCTTGCCATCATGCTCTATGTGAATGCTGGGTGTATTTATAAATTTCGCTTTCAAATTTTTTGAGAAAATCTGTGACGCATATCTTGTCTTCTAGCAAATCAATTCTTTTGGAATGTGAATCACTGGAACTTGTATTATAGTTGATGTATTCGTATCTCTTCCAATCAACATTTACATTTGAAAACGATTGATCATTATCGATAGGATATTTATTGTGGAATAACACCAAATTTCCACAATGATGACAATGTTTTCCATTGACACATTTCTTTGAATAAAATACTTCATCGTGATTTCTCTCACATAAAATTTGAGATATGAATTCACATATCGTCGGCGGAGGTGGTGAATTTGTCCAAAACATTTTACCAAATTCAAAAAACGTGTCGTAATATAACTGAAATTGCACATGATAACGACAACAACATGTATCATGTATAGTTATAGGTCGAACATACCATGGTTTTTGTTGCACAAATGTAGTGATTGATATATTAATTCCATGATGATCTTCCTTGAATTTATTGAACAATTGTACTTGTGTCATGTCCATTATATGTTTTGGTTGGCTTTCATATACATTTCGTGATATTCTTTTGCGTATCACATCTCTTGAATTTGGTGAAACTCGAGCATGTTCTAACCAATATTCTCGTACAATATCTTTAACACCTGCTCCTAATCTATCTTTGTAAGGTTGTCTACAAATAATTGCCCAACAAGCAAATTCATTATTTTCATCTATTTGCATTCCGAATTTGCTATGTTTGTATAATGTCTTTCTTGATGTTCCAACTGCTTTTGCTAGTTCTGTTGTCAAACGCTTTTGTTTAGTACTAGCTGAAAGAATTGCTGTATGAATTGCTTTACGTGCAGCACTGATATCTTTCTTCCTGGATTTTCCAAATTTTTTTATTGCATCGCCTATATTTTCCATCACATTTTGTTTCAATTTCGACTCTTTTATTACTTTGTGAATACCCAATAATGATGTAGCACCTTCTAACTTCTTGGACACTAATAAACATCTCAAAATTTGTGCTTGTCCTGCTATTGAGTAATCCTTGAGAACTTCATCATAAATTTTTGTAGCACGATATCGTGCAACATGTATTGGTAGTTTTTCTCCATATTTGTCGCAATCAATGTCTTCTAACATTTCATCATCAATAGTAAAAGTACCTATACATCAAGTTAAATTTAATTTAACATATATCAAAAAATAAAATTCATTATAAAAAAATGAATTTGGAAAATATATGATATATACATACCAGGTCCAATTTCTGGATCTTGAACTTGATCTTCAATATTGATTTCATCGGTATTAGCACGTAAATCACTATTTACATCTTCTACAATGTTCTTTTCAACTTCAATTTGTTCTTCTTGTACTCTATTTTCAATTTCCATTTCTTCAACATTATCATGTAAATCTGTATTTATATCTTCAATAGTTCTCTCTTCCGTTTCGGCAACCCTTTGTTTTTTGGCAATATATCTGAGTTTTTGTTTCTCTCTATTATCATCATCATCACGTTTACGATCAGCCTTTCTTTGACGTTTTCTCTTATTGCCCATGGTTGTTTAATCTATAGACGATAAATTAAAGAATCATGTTACTTTATAGTAAAAATAAATAAATTAAGATTTAAAAACATTTACGGAATTTATAAAAACATGAACTGAAATTTACTTTACCTTATAAAAATTTTGTAAGAGTCTTTTGAAGAAGATTTCTTTGGAATTAACTTTCCTTTGAAAAAACTCTCTAAACAAAAATCTTCTTTGGAAAATAATAAAAACACCTTGTGCCAAGGAAAAAAATAAAAACACCTTGTAAATAAATCTTTGTTATAAAAATCATTGCAAAAATACTTTTTTGAAAAAATATCTACGAAAAAAACCACTAGAAAAAAGTACTTTGAATAAAAACTTATTTATAAATATATCTGGGAAAAAATCATTGTAAAGAAATAACTCTTTCAAAAAAAACCCATTTCAAAGAAATAAGAAGTACAAAATTACCTTGCAAAAAATCCTTTGCAAAATACCTTAGCAACATAACTATTTGAAAAAACTCATTTCAAATAAATAAGAAGTGCAAAACTACTTTGGAAAAAAATCATTTGCAAAATACCTTAGCAAAACAACTATTTGAAAAAACTTCTTTCAATTAAATAAAAAGTGCAAAGCTACTTTGAAAAAAAAACATCCTTGCAAAGAACCTCCTTGCAAACATGTCTAAGACAAGAAATATTTTGAAAAAACTCCTTGCAAATATCCCTTAAAAAAAAATACTTTCAATGTGTCTTTTGGAAAAAAGAAGAAGAAACATACTTTGTAAAAACCTCTTTTTGCAAAAAATGTCTTATTTGCAAATATACAATAAGAAAAGAAATATTTTGAAAAAACTTCTTGCAAATATGCCTTAGAAAAAAATCACCTTCAATGTGCCTTTGGAAAAAAGAAGAAACATACTTTGTAAAAACCTCCTTTTGCAAAAAATGTCTTCTTTGTAAAAATGCAATAAGAAAAGAGATATTTTGGAAAAACTCCTTGCAAATATGCCTTAGAAAAAAAAACTCCTTAATGTGCCTTTTGTAAAAAAGAAGAAGAAACATACCTTGTAAAAACCTCATTTTGCAAAAATTATCTCCTCCTTCCGAAATTAGTTTGACAAAAAAATGCGAAGTTCAAACATGCGAAAATAATGAATTAACTTTAGGTTTATTTATATGAGTATAAAAAATATATATATATATATATTTTTTCCGGCCGACGTGATTTTTTTTTCATTTAGTTATTCGGCTGAATAACCTTCGCCATAATTTACGGCGCCGTTACGGAAAACCGTTATTCGGCCGAATAATCTCTGAAACATGAAAGATTTAGATCTCTGCAAAATTTTCAGGTTTCTCCATTTTCGGAAGGAGAAAACCACCTCTTACACAACAAAACGAATGTCGGACTTCATACCAGTAGATTCATCATTGAATCTACTTTACGAGGGTATAAATTTTGTTGTATATAGATAAGAACTGATATTTTTTAAGTTTTATCTTCGTAACATGTGTCGAGTTATGATTCAGCTCTTTAAAAAAACAGCGAAAAGAAAAATCCATAACTTTGAAAATACAACACCAAAAAAATCGAAAAAAATGTGGGACTCTTCATTGACGTGTCTACTTCAAAAGGGTGTTCGTAGATTTTTTGCTTTTATAGCGGATTGAGAGAAAAGTGGTGCAACAAAAAGGTTGTTGAAAATCGACTGAGTTTCCCCATTGATCGACTTTAAAAAAATATAATAATTAGTATAGAGGTCCATTGGATGCAAACTTATAGTCAGGCACTAGTACATTGTGTGTAGATTGTCGTAGCATTTTCTGTTTTTGCAAAACACAAGTCTAACAACGATTTTAGTGGTGCAACAAATCATAACTCTTTTGTAGTCTTTTCATTTTATAGGAACACACTGTCAAACATTTGCGAAATCGACATATCAAATCTTAATAAAAAAAATTGAAAAAATTATGAGTAGAAAGCTAACATAATTCTACAAAAGTTTTCTTTTTACAGCAAAGTGAAACTTTAAACAAAAATATCACTTTTGTTCGCCCGAAGTTGAAAAACATGAAAAAACCAGAATTATTTTCTCACGAGACCCCCCAAAATAGACACCCATCTTCATTTTTTCACCCGGTGCCGGGAAAGTTGATGGGGAGAAGAAATATAGCAAACCCACCGGTAAGCTTCGGTGGTATCCCTCCCTCGTGGTTCTCCTGGAATCGAACTTGATGAGCAGGGTGTTGGTAGAATGCCTTCTGGGCAGTGGCTTTTGTCTCGCTTGCAGCATTGGGAAAAACGTTACTGTTTACGTTTTGTTTGTTAGTGTAGATGATGTGATTATTTCTTAAATGTATGGCCGGCCATCCTTTGCCTTGGCGAACTTGATAGGGTTTGAACCCTCATTTTGCAAAGAATTTCACAGCATTTAACGTCTGATGTCCTGCGTTTTGCACTTCTGAGTCGATGGAAGAAAAAGTGTGGAAAAGAAATGTCGACTATGGTTTTGTTCCGGCAATGACTGAGTAGTGTAAAAAAGAATGGGTTTTGGACTGGAACCCTTAGTAAACACTAAGGCGATATGTAGGTTGTTTCCATCGTAATTTTAAATGGAAATGATAAATGTTTAGGGTTTAATGTTTACGTATGATGTTTTTGAACTCTCATTTTCAAATTCTGTTCCAAAGAATGAAAGGCATGTTTAAGTGTTTGTTTAAAGAGTGGCTATAAGCCGATAATGATCTACTTGGCTTGCATTGCATCTGTGCATACTCGAATTAAACCGATAATGATTAGGTATTAGTTTGGTTTGAATACAACTATGATAATGTTAAACCCTAGTCTGTCGATGTTAATGAAATCTGCTGGTCTGAAATGATGTTTAAAGGAAACAAGAATAATAGATCTCGATTCCATAATTAGGATATCTATGATAAGGAAACATTTGATTTGGCATCTATTAAATGTTTGTAAATAATAGTGTGATGAGAACAGGTCAACCCTGGTTTGGGTGTAGAGATACTGTATTTTGCTCTGTCAATTCAATAATGCTATTTTTTTTCTTTTCTTTTAATAACATGATATTCTGTGATGTAAATTCTGCCACATACAGTTGATAATACAGAAACAAAAAAATGACAATGCATTCGTCAGTTAATTTAATTACTTATGAATATTACAATTTTTCTATTTTAATTCTATCTCCCTGTATTTCTCCAAATGGACCTCTGGAGAAAATGAAAGAACGATACAATACTTTTTTTTTGCATAAAAATAATACAGTGATAACAATAATTTCTATAAAGATCAGTCAGATTCAAATAACAAATAAAGGAATGGGTATGTGGTTAAACAGAATGCATGATGTTGGTTTCTTTTGAAGGAATAACTAAAGATCAGTAAACCCTAGATCTTAACACCGTGTCTACCTTCATAAGTCAGAAAAGAAATTACTTCTATAACTAGTTTTCTGGTATGTTTTTTCAGTATACAGATTTGAACAGTAAAAACAATGCATGTAGAGATCTAATCTGCAGCTGCTAAAAGATAAGATGCATGGGGAACATAAGCCTGTGCATGGGTGGTCTCTTGGGTTTATATATTTAGATGCATGCTAGGTTCCACTTTTAATTGAACAGATTTAATGTTACCTCTCTGTACTGGAGTACGATGCAGCTTCACGCATCTGGAAAAATGCAGAGGAGTCATTTTATCAGTTCAGCAAATCTAAATTAATTAGGATCTAACATTTTACTACTACTCATCATTAATAAAATTACTAAGCCATTTTCTAAGAGCATTCATATGATTGGAAACCCCAGAAAAAAATAAAAGAATAGAACCTGAGTGTGATAGGAGGAACAAATCACTCAAGAAGCCTGTTCCACCCAACCTACTCCCAAGCAGCCAAGATGTCTGCTTTAGGACCCCCGAGCCTATCCACTGGTCCACCAGGAGGAAGAAAGTTCTGAAGCTTAGGATCTCTACTTGCCACAGCAAGAAATTTATCCAGCCTTACAGGCTTAGTAATCAATTGGACCAGCACCAGCACTGTTCGGATATCCACATCATCTTTTTCAGGATCTTGCATGCAATTAGGGTTTGCATGCAAATTCTAGGGTTTGCATGCACTTTGCATGCATCCCAGTCACCAGGTTGATGCCTCCAACACCTTAGCCACCTTATTCTAGCACCCAGGATCTTCTTACATCAGTGCATTATCCCTCCTAGTCAGAAAGGTGCCCACTTCTCACCTACTGCCAGAGAAGGGCGCACTTCTTCACCTACCACTGCAGTTCCACTTCAGTTACACTCAGTTAGCTCCAATTCTCCCTGATTTGAGGCTAGTTTCACTCCCGACTGATTGTTTCACTCTGTTGGACCTCCAGATTGACTAGATGACTTGTTCTGACTTCAGTTAGCCTCCCATGCGCCCTCCACTGAGCCCACTTCCCTATATCAGTTCTACACACTTCAGTTACACATGCTACACTTAGTTGGACTCATATTGACACCTGGATGACTGGTTCTTGTGCATTGATGACCACCACTGATTGATGATGAGGACTCCTAGTTGGAGTCAAGCTACTCCATTCAGTGATTCGAATGACCTCCTTAGGCAATTCGAATTGCTCAGTCATTGTTACTATATTGTATTGTAATTATTCACCCTTATTGGGATATTGAGCACTGATGCATGTTTTGCACAGTTTCACACCATATTTTCTATGTTCATCTATTGTGATTGATTTACTTGTTCATTAGATCTGCTATGACTAATTTTACATGGTATTAGAGCCATTGCAGGGACAAGATCTCTTTTCTACAGGTGTTTCTACAAGAGGATTTGAGTGAATTTGCTCAAAAATTACAAAAAGTTTTGGCATGAAAGATCTCATGGGCATTCGCTCCTGTGCATGCAAAGCTTGAAAATACTTCCAATACCACTCCAGAAGCTTGAGTTTCCACATAAATCCTGGAACTGATACATAGAACCCATTCAACATTGCTTGATCTCCAATCCCAGGTGTGATGCAACTCTAAAAGGGTGGATTGTTCGACCTCATTGTTCTTGGTTTTATTGTGATTTGCAGGTTATTGTCTCCATCAATTGCATTCGCTACTTTGCCCTTGCAAGCATTTCTACATCAGTGTGAACTCGCTCCTAGGAATGGAATACTCTTCTTCAAAGCCTATCCTCACCCCATTCAATTATTTTGATTGGAAAGATGATATGGAGATCATATTACGTTCAAAAGGTTACTACCGAGTCACTCTTGGTCTTGAATTGGAGCCAAACACCTTGTCAGATAGAACCAAACACTACAACAAGCTTGATGAAGCTTATGGTCTTCTTTGTCTCTCCATCTCCAAAGATCTTCACTTCCATCTCAGCGGATTGAAGACTCCAAAAGCTATATGGGAGCAACTTGAAACACTATTTGGCAAGCAGGACGAGCTTAGGGATTTTCAATTAGAGAATGAATTGATTGCCCTTAGTCCTGAGAATTTCGAGACCATTAATAAATTCTTCACAAAATTCAAGAACTTGAACATGCAGTTGAAGAACAGTGGAGTTATCAAAGAGGATAAGCAATTGATCCTCTCCATTCTTAGCAAGCTTGGTAAATATTATTCGGTATTTGTCTCTACTTTCAATTTCGGTCGGCCAACTACCCCGAATTGGAAGATGCCTACCTTGAATGCCTTCATTGAGTCCATCACAAAAGAGCATGATAAGTTGATTCAAATGGGGTCCATAAGCTCCAAATATTCATCCCTATATGTTCAAGGACCCAAGATCTCGAATGGTAAAGGAAAGCAAAAGAAGGAGAAGCCCAAATTTGAACCTCACAAGCAAAGAGAGAAAGGCAAACAGACGGATGCACCATCCAGTTCGAAGTTCAAACAAAAGGGCAAAGAAGGTAACCAAAAATCTAAATGTACTTATTGCAACCGTGGCTTTCATCCCAAAAGTTCATGTATGAAGAAGACTATAGATCAAATGGCCCTCCTTTTGAAAAAGAACAACATAACTCTTCCTGACGGTGCAAGTAAGAAGGATAGGAATGATGATCATGAAAGAGGACAAGCACTCATGGCAACCATTTCGAAGCCCACTACTCTCTTGATAGATTCGGGTGCATCAAATCATATGGCTGGAAATATTGATTCTTTTTCTTCATTCTATCCAAACAGCTCCATCCCCATCCATTTGGGAGATGACTCAAAAATTTCTTCAAAGGGAAAAGGTACGATTCATGTAGATCATGGAAGCTTTCAGAATGTTCTCTATGTGCCTTCCTTGGCTTCAAATATTCTTTCTATGTATCAAATGACACACACTAGTGAATCGAAGCAAGTTACATTCAGCCCTAATACAGTTGAAATTTCTGATATCAAAAGTGGAAGACTTGTTGCAGTCGGAAAGGTGAACCACACTGCAAAATGCTATGAGTTTTCACACTTTATTCCGCTTGCAAAGCCCACTACTCTTCGCACACATGGTAATGAGGTTAGTAGGATTTGGCATGAAATATTTGGACATATTAATTATAAGTATTTGCTGTTGTTATCAAACAATTCCATGGTAGATGGTCTTCCACAACTCCGTTCCTCGAAGGGAATATGCACCGGTTGCATTATTGGGAAGCACCCCGAGAACAGATTCGATCGCGGCAAAGCTAGCAGAGCTTCTACAGTTTTGGGGTTGATACATTCTGATATCAGTGGTCCGCTGCCCCATACGTCATTACATGGTTCAAGGTATGTTTTGGCATTTATTGATGATTTTTCCCGCTTTACATGGGTATTTTTTCTCAAAAACAAGTCAGAAGTGCTTGGAAAATTCAAGGATTTTAAGGCTTCTGTTGAGACCGCCACTGAGATCAAGATCAAAGATCTTAGATATGATAATGGTGGACAATATCTCAAGGCCGAGTTTCTGCAACTTTGTGCCCAAAGAGGAATTCAGATCCAACATACAGTTCCCTTCACACCCCAGCAGAACGGTGTAGCGGAAAGGAAAAATCGTCACTGAAAGAGATGGCTACATGCATGATTGAATCAAAAGGTTTGGCTTCAAATCTTTGGGCTGAAGCAATCAATGTTGATGTATACATACAAAATCATGTTCCACATTCATCCCTGAAAGGTATGACTCCTTTCAAAGCATTCTTTGGTCACAAACCGGATGTGTCAAATTTGAGAGTTTTTGGCTCTACTGCATGGGCTAGAATTCCTCCCAAGAAGAGACGAGCTTTGGATCCACAAAGTATTGAGTGCATACTGATAGGATATGGGGAAGAATCAAAAGCATATAAACTCATGGATATCAGATCTAAAAAGATATTCATAGAGCGCAGTGTGCAATTTGAAGAACCGCTTCAAGAATTGCAACTAGTTGAGGAAGAAACTGCCATTTCACCGCCTTCACCAGAAGAAGATCCGTGCAGCGATAATGAAGGTATGAGTTCTGATATTTCTGATATTTTAGCAACACATGATGATCATGACATATAAAGTTCAGAATCCAACCATTATGATCCTCCTCAGTTACCAAAGTGGGCCCAAAACACTCTTCAATCTGCTGGTTCGAACCTTGGAAATCCTGTTGATCCGAGATGAACAAGAGCAAAATTTCAAAGAGCAAGTATGGCTCTTTCTATTTCTGATCCATTACTTCCTAAGATTTTTTATTTGATGACTGTTTCAGATCCCACATCATACTATTCTTCCCACCGAGATCCGAGATGGCAAAGTGCCATGGATGAAGAGTACAGTTCTCTTCAAAAGAACAATACATGGGAGCTAGTTTCTCTTCCACCTGGAAGAAAATTAGTGAAGTGTAAATGGGTCTACCGCACGAAAGTTGCTGCTGATGGCTCTATCAGCAAATACAAAGGAAGGTTGGTGGAAAAATGTGTCTCCCAAGTCCAAGGAGTGGACTACACTGAGACCTTTGCATCGGTTGCAAAGATGGATTCCATCCGCCTTGTTTTGGCTATTTTCGCATCCAAGCACTGGGAAGTGCACCACATGGATGTGAAGAGTGCATTTCTACATGGAGACCTTGCTGAAGAGGTATATATGCAACAGCCATAGGGCTACACATCAGATCCATCATTAGTTTGCAGATTGAAGAAATCTTTGTATGGGTTAAAACAGGCCCCAAGAGCTTGGTACGCAAAGATGGACTCCTTCCTTCTTTCTTAGAATTTTCAAAGATGCAAATCTGATCCGAATGTGTATCTTCAGCAAGTTAAAGGTAATTTGTTGCTTATTGTACTTTATGTTGATGATCTTCTCATTACTGGTAGCACTCTTACTTCAATAAACAATCTAAAAACTGCCTTAAATCTAGCTTTTGACATGAGCGATTTGGGCTTGTTGAGTCACTTTTTGGGCTTGGAGATAGCTCAAAATTTTGATGGGATCACTATATCTCAGCAAAATTATGCTTCTGACCTGTTATTGAAGTTTAATATGGCTGAATGTAAGGCAGCCCCATTCCCATTCCTCTCAGGAATCAGTCTTGAGGAGGGAGATTCTACACTGCTTGCAGATTGCAGTATGTATCAACAGTTGATTGGTTCACTACTTTATTTGACACACTCAAGGCCTGGTATTTCATATGCCGTGAGTGCCGTGTAAAGGTATATGTAGCATCCCCATGAGCTTCATTGGCGAGCAGCCAAGCGGATCTTGCATTATGTGCAAGGTACGAAACATTTTGGCATACATTATGCTGTAGATTCTGAGCTTGATTTCATTGGTTTTACTGATTCAGATTGGGCAGGTGATAGCATTGATCGGAAGTTTACTTCCGGTTATGTTTTCATGATTGGTCATGGTGCTATTTATTGGTCCAGCAAAAAGCAGGTAGCCATTTCACTTTCTTCAGCAGAGGCAGAGTATCGAGGGGCAGTCAATGCCTGCATTCAGGCAGTTTGGTTGCAGGGTATTCTTTCCGAGTTTGGTTTTGGTGGCACTACTTCAACTGTCCTATTTTGTGACAATCAAAGTGCTATCAAGATCTCCACAGATCCAGTTCAACGGCAGAGGACCAAACACATTGAGATTCATATGCATTACATTCGACAGTTGGTGCATGATCGCACCATCATTCTGCAATATTGCCCTACTGATGAGCAAATTGCAGACA